>HG995351.1:6289195-7489195 GCA_905333045.1 Lysandra bellargus | reverse complement strand
AGAAGCTGCTAAAATTAAAAAAAAATAACATCAAAAATCGCGGTGGCTCCACATCTTAAATCTATCCTTGGGCCATAAGGACCAATTCTACCAAAGGAAATCTTTGGTTCAGCAATAGCCGTATAATTTACCGTACACACGCAACTACCGCGGTTATACCCCCGCAAAGATAGTCTAAAAATTAAAATATTTTTATTTGATATACTTTTTTGGTAACCATTTTGAACGTCAAATCTGCATAACGCCTACCACGTCCGTGAACTAACGGGGCGTAAAAAGTCGCTCAAGGCCAGCTCGAGACCATTTCGTACTAATATTCTTTATGTCGATGCATGATGGATAACCATGCTTCCTAAGTTTGCTTAAACGACGTCGATCTAGAGACGAATATACCCAACTGCGTTGGTCCATGATGATTGATGGTGCATGAGGCCTTGCTCTTAAGGGGAAGACAGCTGCTAATTCGACATCTTTGTGCAGTTTTCTAGACGTATGTATTTCATTGATGGGCACAAAAAATATATGTGATTTTTAATTATATTTGGAAAAGCTTGTCGAATTTAAATAATAAAATAATGTTCTCCTACTGGATGAAAAAAAATACCAAAGACACATCTTTCAGGAACTGTAAACAGTTCTAACTAAAGTAATAATACAATCTATGCTTTAAACTTTTGATACCTTTTACAAAAATCCAAAGATTGCCGGATTTAATTTTCGGTTCTGACATCTAGATTTCCCATAGTATTTATTTTTTTCTCTAAGAAACGAAAAATGTATCCACGCTACCGAGTGAACACTTCACATCTCTTGTCTCTCTGGCATGAAAATCGACAGTGGTGCGAGAGTGATGCGAGATCAGTCAGCGTCTTAAAGATTTGTACACCGTGCAAATTGATTCAACTTGAAATATAGGATAGCTTATTAATATATTAAATTTTGATTTGTCTAATTTTAGTCTCGAAATATTCATGGAAGTCCACGGAAGGTTTATATTAGTAGAAAAGTGATACGAAGTTCACCGGGTCATATAAGGCATAATATTTTATGATTTTATGAAACTTGATGCGAAATGCCTCCGACTGCATTTTGTAGTCCATTTTCTTCTTCTACATTTTTCTATGTAACCTTATATTCATCCTGGCATGAAACTCGTAAGCAAGAGTCGTATCAATTAAAACATGGATTCGATGCCTCCGGCAGAATTAGGTCATTTTCGTCCTTTTTAGTTATCATTTTTTGCAGTCGGGTTCTTTGATTTTTTAATTAATTTATTTGTATTATCTTAATTCAAAATTGACCTAAAAAATTCTAACGGTGAATAAGTAGGTAGTTAATGAAATTGTCCATCTATTAGCATGTATTTCAAATAAACGTAATTTGTAAATACTAGGGAGATACTGAATGTATGCTTGAATTTAAATAAATGGGTATTACTTAAGAACCTGATATCATGAGTATAAAACATAGAATCATAACCTTTAGAAGAGGCATTCTATACAATGGTCAGCGCGAAAACGTGTCACCCTAGAAATGAGTATTGACATCGTTGGTATAAAAAACAAAAATAGGAAATTAATAACTATGAAAGGAACGTTCATATACTGAAGATGATTGTTGCATTTTTATTATAATTTTGTAGCTTTCAAATTATTAGTTGATAAGGCTCTAAGGAGCGTCTTAAGTGCCAGCCCTTAGAACCTTGTCATACCTTGTTGTACCTACCGAGTGGGCTGGCGAGAGAGTAGCGAGAAGGTGCAAACATTCAATTTGATCGGCCAAGAGCACTGCCTCGCCACACTACTCGACTAGGTGTAATCCAGGGCTTACAGGAGCCGGCTTACGATCGCGAATGACGTATTTCAAACAAATTAACTAGTTGCGCGTTCACATCTAATGGGGAAAGTTAAATCTATTCGCCAAGTCGATTACAACCGATGACACGAGTAGATGAAGGGAGTCTGTGAGTAACTATTACATTTTCTAACATAAGGGCAATTACTTATTTTCCCTTAAAATTTGAACAAATCTTAAGTTGTAACTTACCGGCTTCATCGTCTAGCAGTAGCTGATGTGTGTAAATAATCTTAGGTCCATTTATGCAAAAATGATTTAAAAGTTTTAAAATTGTTAGTTACTTTACTTCATCCACTTATGATCTACAATATGTTTTAGCAAAAGAAGAAGAACTATTATACTAGAAGGAAAATTAAAAGTACATAAATTATCAGTATAATTGATTGGATACATTTTATTCCGGAAAAATTTGCTTCCTGCGCTGCGCGATAAACGAATTTTGGCGCAACGGAGTTGCGGGCATCATCTAGATTACAGTTCATATTAATTTATTGTACCTAAGCATGTAAAAAATTAGAAAAGTTAACAACAATTACTTACAGTCGCGCAGTAACTTGCCCTATTGGGTATTATTTTGTGACTCGGTTTGTACTCTTCACCACAGAATATATATTAGTAGTACCAACTAAATATTTACATGTCTTGGTCTGACTCGACATAACTAGCTCTAAATACAATCACATCGGAAAACAGTAAACCAACGTTTAAAATTTGCCGTGTATACCAGCGGTCGGCAACCGGCGGTTCCCTTGTTCTGCAAACTCAACATAAATTGCTTTTATGAGTTTGGACGCTGCGCTGACGCGAGATGGGCATCCGCCCCGCCCACTCGCGTAACGTCAGCACCGTCACGGAACAACAGCTAATTTTATTACAGCCAGCATACGAGTATTTTATAGGTCAGTTGAGCTGTTGAAACTGAAGAATCTTGTACCTATCAGGAAAAATAATAGAGCAGACAATCTAGTTCTATCAAGGAAAATGATTTATAGGCAGATGGCAGACCTAATTTGGTCGGATTACAATATAATCAATCCTAGCTGATCGCGACTATATAGACTTGACAATAACAAATTTATCTGTTATTCCGTCTTCTATCCTGATATCATAAATGTGTTAGTAATAATGTCTGTTGGTTTGTCTGTCGCTTAAACTGCTGAACCAATTTTGATGTTTGCTATAGAGTATAGATGTACTGTGAGTCCCGGGACATGGATTATTTTTTAAGATGGAGATATGTCCCTATGCGATTTTTTTTCATTTATTTCGTTTTGGTTAAGATCTTCTAGTTATTATATCTTTGGTTAAATTTCTGGTACACGATACACACCATCCGCTTTGGCTCATGACGATGATCCCATTATTCAGGTCCAGCCGTTAGCAGACACTTCACAGATGTATCGATCAGCACTGACCCGCTGATATACGGCCTCATAAAATCCCGCCTTTACGTACCATAAGCCCGTAAACCACAATATAAATATATACAGTAGAACATTGTTTTTAAACTTGTCTGTTGAGGGGTCGCGAAATATGTTTTCATACTAGGGGGTCGCCTCATAAAAAAGGTTGAAAAACACTGCAGTAGAACAACTCAACCGTGTAAAAACGAATTCGTGCACCACTGGAGTAAGTTTTACGCGCGAGAAATCAACTATAGTTTTGCTGTCTAAACTAATCCGAAATCATTGTGTATGTGTGCGAATTCAGGCGTATGAATATAGTCTACTGTGTATAATTTATACTATGTTTCCTATACCATAATACATTATTCGTTAACATTTAGCAGTTTGTCAAATTGGATTGGAAAAGAATTTCATCCGTTTGGTGGCTGACTAGTAGCCCAGTGGCCAGCGCCAATAATAGTAACAAGACAGTGGGTTCCAGCTATTAATAGTAAAAAAACGTTAGTGGTCAATTATTGACAATTGTTTTAGGTTTCCATTTGACCAGTTAAAATGTTACTAAGGTGCCCCACTCCGATTTTCTTTCCTCTTCATTACTCAAATCTTATAAATATTTAATAAAGTCTATAAATATAAACAGAGTTCTTGAAAATTAGTTTAAAATTTAAAGAAACGATATGCCATTTTGTATCCCTTGCAAGAATTTTATTTCTTAGTAATTTCTGACTGAAAACTTGCAAGTTTGTTTTCTTTGAAAAGATGGAAAATGCTTTTAACATTCTTATGTTAAATTTTTAAACGAAGATTCATTGGAAGTTTTTAGTTTTATGAAGTTTTAATTTTATGAAGTTTTTGCAGGTGTATTTTTAAAAGAATATTTTCAATTCAAATGGAAACTATTAAGTACTGAGCCTTAGTTTCGTTTAGCCTAACCTCATCATCAACAAGATCATAGTAATAGGGAATATTACGCAAAGGCCGGAGCAGGGGGCGCTACTAGCACATACAGTAAGACCGACGCGGCTCGGCTCTGTGATTGGTTGGCTGTCAAACTTTGGACCAATCACAGAGCCGAACCGCGTCTTGAGACCGAGATGCATCTTGAGTACTGACTCTTTATACCGGCCTAAATTTTGACCGACACAACAAGCTCACTGTTCATGAGTCAGGAGCCCCGGTCAATAATATGTAAATGGCAATTTAATCAAATTACTGAAATGTGGTTGGTTATAAGCTGATGAAGTCGATTTTTAATAAATGAAAGTAATTTACTTGCATGTAAGTCACCACTAGGGAACTGTGCCACAGTATAAACAATACAGTAGAACACGTTGAGTGCTTTTTCCTTGGAATGGAATGAAACTTTGCCAAAAGAGAAAAAGAAACGTATTGCAAATTTATAATAATGTATGTGAATCAAGTAAATGACATGCGCGTTAATATTGCATTTTTATTTTCTCTAAAATAGTTTTAAAAATCGTTCTATGTGTGTATGCGATGATACAGGCGGTCTTGTATCAAGATTGTCTACTGTATATTATGTTTATATTGTGACTGTGTCCACTGCCCGGCAAAATTAATTGCTTTAGTAATTACCAAACATAATAAAAATCGTTTGGAGATTGATGTTCCTATAAATATTGAAGTGATATGGCAAAAGCAAATGAAAGCTGAGCGTTAAGTTACTATCACATTTCACCATTAGTACGTAAACTATGAATTACTATGAAATGTATGAAATTATTACAGAGTCCTTTTTCTTAAGAAGGGTAAAATGCATTAGGCATCCCCCACTGTCCTCGAGGCAGGACAACACGGGTATCCAAGCAACTTGGTGTGCCAGAAGTTTACCGACTAAAACCTCCTTGCCCTCCTTCCTGCTGGGACCTGGGGCCGTACAACGAAACTATTGAGATCTGAGACTCAACCGACGAATTGAAATTCCGCGTCCTACTCTAACAAACGTGAAATGACGTTGTTAGAGTAGGACACTGCATTCTAATTCGATCGTTTGAGTGTCAAAACGGTTTCTTTGTAGGCCTCCTGGGCTATGTGCCCGAGCTACCAGACGCTCAAGAGTCAGGAGCTTGCCACATCCGGCTCATCACTGTAGACTGAGAGCCGGTGTTCGGAATAGTGAATGCCTATTGCATTTTTTGCCCCTTTAGCATGGCCACAGTAGAATCGCGAAAGTATAGAAATACTGTGGAGATAATCTGAAGGTACCGTTCCGATCTTTACCGCGGCTAACCGCGACCGACAAAAAATCAAATAAAATGCCACATTAAGACATAGACTTTAGTCTAATAATTCAAATAAGATCCTACTTTATGACAAAGGCTCTTACATAGGCTGCACTAAAAATATCGGGAATGGAATACTTCCACTATTCCTGTCATATTTAAATCTTTTTAATTGAAAACTCCTTGGTTTTAAAAATCGAATATTAATCGAAATAGCATTTGTTTGCCACAGGTCGTTCGGTCGGTCTGTAAAGAGAACTGCAACCGCCGCATCATCCTCCATCACGACAATGCGAGTTCTCACACCGCGCACAGAACAAAAGAGTTTTTAGAGCAAGAAAACATAGAATTATTAGACCATCCGCCGTACAGCCCCGACTTAAGCCCAAATGATTTCTATACTTTCCCTAAAATAAAGAATAAATTGCGTGGTCAGAGATTTTCATCACCTGATTGAACGGCCATTTTGGAGACCCCAACATCCGAATGGAATGGTTGCTTCAATGATTGGTTCCATCGTATGGAAAAATGTGTCAAATTTCGCGAAGAATACTTCGAAAAGCAATAAACATATCTTTAAATAGTACTGTTGTGTCACCTCCTTGATTCGCGAAATTTTCAGTGCCGCCCTCGTAGGCCGGTATAAAAAGACGCGGTTCGGCTTTGTGATTGGTCCAAATTTTGACAGCCAACCAATAACAGAGCCTGGACCGCGTCTTGAAACCGAGAAGCATCTTGAGTACTGACTATTTATACCGGCCCTAGTGTATGTCATAAAATGGCATTATATTTGAATTTTTGTCCGTCGCGATAAACCGCGGTAAACGGTAACGGTACCTTTAGTTTACCTCCACAGTGTTTCTATTCTTTCGTATTTCTACTGTGGCCATGCTAAAGGCGCTGGCATTCATATGGATTTGCTACTTTAACGTAGTCTGCCGAGCACTCGCTCTAAGGCTGGTATAAATAGTCAGTACTTAAGATGGGAGGCCGGTCTCAACTCTCAAGACGCGGTTCGGCTTTGTGATTGGTCCAAATTTTGACAGCCAACCAATCACAGAGCCTAAGCCGTGCCTTGAAACCGAGATGTATCTTGAGTACTGACTATTTATACCAGCCTTCGACTACTTCTTCGGCTGATGTGATCCGCCCGCTATCACAGATGAAACAGCGCTAGTGAAAAGCGACGGTAACTAATAGGACGCTGTTCTCACTGTGACATGATTTACATACTCAACCTATGCTCTCTGATGACCAACTAACAAGTGAGTCCAATAAGATTGAAAACGCTAATCTTCGAAGGAAAATAAAGCAAGCAAGGGAAATCCATGCTAATATTATAAATCCGAAAGTGTCTGTTTGTCAGTCTGTTTGTTACCTCTTAACGCCCAAACCGCTAAAGGATTTTATAGAAATTTGGTACGGCGATACTTTAAGTCCCGGGACATAATACTTTTCATCTCGAAAAAATGTACATTTCCCGCGTGAACGAGTTTGCGGGAAAAATATTTGCGGGCGTCTTCGAATTATTCATAGGTATTTGTTACGGTATTATGTGTTGATACCTACGAAATAGCGCGCTACAGCTAGTAATATTATACAATTCTTAAAATAGGATGTCCTTAGAAAAACTAGCCCAAGTAAATGTCCAAAGCAATATATTTAACAAATAGAGGGGACGTGGCCATAATATCCCCTTTGAATTTATTGAGATTACACCCGCACCGGAATATTCTCCCCTTTTTATTTCAGTAATACTTTAGTATAAGAGAATTATACTATAAACGTGACTTATACTATCTTAAATCATAAATAAGCAGTGAACATAAAATACTTGCTTTATTTTTTGCTCGTTTGCCCAGCTCGACATTAGATAGAATAACTGTTTCTAGGGTTTGCGCGATTAACTTAGAATTGATTACATTTTATTTGCTTACAAAAATATAATAAATATGTATTTTTTTAATAACACGTGCTCATTATTATTAGCAAGCAGAAGTTGTCTTATTATAGCGTAAAATAAATAAGGCAAACTCTGGGGAATTAATTAGGTACCGCAATTTGGTTCGCATAGAAATTAGTTTTTCGCACGGGAAATCGAAAACCATTAATTAAAAAAAAACATACCTAATTGGGGCACAAAAAGTATATTGTATACCAAATTGTATCAAAATCGGTTGACCACTTAAAGCGTCACGTCGCGTCGTTTTAAAATAGTTTAAGACTTGAAAGGTTACACACAGATATACATTATTTACACTACGTGAGCATACTCTAAGGGCCTGCTTCACCACTTCCTGATAAGTGCCGGATATGCTATCGACAACTTCTCTGACAGATTCTCCATTCTCTATCTGTCAAGTTAAATTGTGGATAGTCTATCCGGCTCTTATCAGGAAGTGGTGAAATTGGCTCTAAGTTTTGTAAGGCCTTGCAATGTGTTTTTCGTTTGGTACGCATAAAATTGGCATCACTAAACGACAAAGGAAGCCACTTCTTTATTAAAGTAAGTAAAAATGACACTAAGGGCCTGTTTCACCGCTTCCTGATAAGGTGCCCGATAGGCTTATTTGACAGATTATCCATACTCTATGTGTCAAGTGGTGGATAGCCTAATCAGGAAGCGGTGAAACAGGCCCTAAAGATTTCATTTTGACCGTACAATGTAAAATAGATGAAATGGAAAATTTTGCTGATATTAGTAGTAACGACAAGTGAATAGACATCTAAGAATAAGAATATTGAGCTGTCTTCTATATTTAGATTCCACTTATCAAATTATCACGGTGTAAACTGGTACTTAGCGATCTGTAAACTTGCAATGTAAGAAATTGATAATATAGCGTTTCTTGACTCATATTATACAGGGTGTAACAAAAATAAGTGATAATATTTTAGGATGTGTACGTGTTTCTTGTAGAAAGTTCACTGTGAAAGTAGCAGCGCTGAAAGACCAATTTTTTTTTTTACTTTTGTATGGGGAAACTCGTGACGCTCGGGCCCTTGCTCATACAAAAGTGAAAAAAAATTTTCGTCTTTCAGAGCTGCTACTTTCACAGTGAACTCTCTACAAGGAACACGTACACATCCTAAAGTATTATCACTTATTTGCGCTGTGTTTCGCCGAGTGACTGAGTTTACCGGAGGCCCAATCCCCTACCCTATTCCCTACCCTACCCTCCCCTATTCCCTTCCATTCCCATCCCTACCCTCCCTGTTACCCTATTCCCTCTTAAAAAGTCCATGGGCGACGGAAGTTGCTTTCCATCAGGTGACCCGTTTGCTCGTTTGCCCCCTTATTTCATAAAAAAGCTGAAAAGTTGTTATTTTAGATCGAAATCATGGAAACATACTGAAATAAAAGATAGTATTTTCATGGGCTAAATTTCCCTATGCTATAATGATATTCGCTTCATGTCCAATTTCTCTTAGCCAATGATATTCTACTTATACAGATCTGTTACGTTCATATTATTTTCCGGCTTAAATCACTTCCGAACAATTTTCAAATTCAAAATTGAACCAGATAAGTGAAACAAAAGATACGAAATGCCATTTACATAAAAGAGGGAGACTAAATAAAAGACGACCCAATTGGGTCGTATTTGAGTCTTCACAACGCGCGCGGTAGTAACATATCTGCTTTGAGTTTTTTATATAATATCATTGCTTTTAGCACATTAGCTTAGGTGATTTTGTATCTTGCGACAGCAATGCAACAGGCAATCATCGTACATCTGCCTGTTGTAGCAAGGTATCAATAATCATCCTACCGACTGCCGGAACACCAATGCACGCTTGGCCATTTACGTTACGACGGAATTTGCAAAAAAGTATAAAATCGATAAAGATAAAACCCCGAAGACACTAGAATCTTACTGTGCGTGATGAAACATAACATAAAACTTTATCCTTTTACGAGTTTCACCGAAATACACTTACAGAATATGAAGAAAAATGTAACCAGAATCCAGATCTAATGGCTTAGCCAACACGTTTTCTTTATATCATCGCTTTTTGAAGGCTCAACAACAACAACAAAAGCTCAACAAGCGACGCGTCATGTTTTTGCCTACAGGCTACAGTACAGCATATTGATCTATATTGTTCCATTGTTTAAGTATTTCATTTGTGCTAAGAAAATATAGAATCTTCGAAAAATAGTATTTTAATTTAAAAAGATAAAACCGGCTTAAAATTTTTGTACGTAATTAAGAATTAAAATTCCGTATCTCAAAAACTACTGAACCGATTTTGATGAAACTTGCAGTATTCCCTAAGTTGAACAATATCTAGTACAATAAAAAAAGAATCACTAAAATCGGGCTTGTGGTTCCGGAGATATGCGTGTGTCAGAAATGGCTTAGGCTTGCTAAATAAAAGTATTGTATAAATCATAAACACCAATAAATAAATTCATTTCCAATTATTAAGCTAAAAGAACTGATATTACACAAAAGGCCAAGAAGCGTTTTAACCAAATAAATACTTATCTTATAACGATCTTTGTTCGAAGTACTCAGAGCCAATTCACATTGACAGGAGGCAGAGTGATGGCTTACTACAAGAGAAAGAGAGTGAGTCCCTTCCATCAGACAGCCCGCTTTATATACTGCCATCTCAAAAACAACCCCACCGCCATCATCACTCCGCCCCGCCTCTGACTACCAAGATTTGTATCTAATATCATAAATACAATGATTCATAGTTACAATCATCCTGAAAATCATTATAAATCAAGTGTTTAATTATAACACTTTTATATTAATTTATTAACTGTACTATCTTTTGTAACAAAAGTATCATAACCGGAAACAACAATAATTATTGTCTGTTTAAAGACTAATTGACGTGTTCAAAAATAATGTCATAATATTATATTTGTTGTCCAATTATTATCATGAATTAATTATTAATAATAATTAGTTCAACTCACATGAATTATTGAAATATGTACTTCTCATAAGAATTTTAAATTAAATAACAAAACAATAAGACAAAACCATTGTTACCATTATACATCATTTTATTTATGACTATTATTGAAATAATAGTCATTTATATTCATCTATATTTTGAGTAAAGCGGGTCGTACCTCACACGTGCACAAACATAAAAACATACATACATACACTTGAAATTTGACACATTTGTTCAGAAGCTGTCATAGATGAACATATACAAAAACTGGGCAGTTCTGGAAATATTACATACAAACGCGTCGAATTGATAACCTCCTTTTTTTGAAGTCGGTTAAAAACGAATGCGTTCGTTGACGGTCTGCACAGTCTGCCCCAGTGTGAGTTGAGCCTTAAAGAATCACCGATCACAAATGTATGGAATTGACATACGCGTTCGATGTATAGAATAATATGAAGTCGACTTTCAACTACATGTCAATTCGTTCCATACATACCAGCTTTCGTATCATGTTTACGCGTCGCGTCTTTGTACAGACAGCCTGACAATTTGTACACGCAAAAAACATATTCTAAGCTACATAAAAAGTAATTTTACGTGCTTCTCTAATACATAGGTTACACTGTCAGTCTGGCATTAGTTTAGTCCATCAGTCTGATCAGACTGACGAAAGAATAATCTTAAATAATATATAATCTTAAATAAATAATTAAATAATCTTAATAATAAAGTCTAACCGTGTAATTGACGGACTTTTTTTTTATTAAACGGGCTTTGGCCCACCACACATTCCCACCACTGTATCTCCTGTGTCGCCAGGACCGACAGCGGTATCCAACCACGAAAACCCTTTGATGTGATCTCAGGGCAGGCAGGCAACGTAATTGACGGACTGATAATATTTGTACTTTCCGGCCATCATTCTGGCGTCAGTCTGAATCAGACTTATGGACTGAACTGATGAAAGGCTGGCCCTGTTACCACTTGTATAGTTTTATATTATACTCTTACTTTTCTTGTGATGTAGACATGATCCGTGAAGGCGACACATGCTCGCCGCCTGACCCATGCGGCCGCTACCGCCGCGCCGCCATCCGCCTCACCTCACACTACACTTTACATCTTTACTTGGTCGGGTTATACTCAATACCACAATATATTGACTTGTATAATACACAATAGAGTAGAGAGCCGTGTCCTTGCTTATCACAGATATTATGTTTTACGCGCGATATAGCATGGTCGACGTCACAATTTCACAACTCACACCACCACAGTGCACTTTACATCTTTGCCTGGTCGATTTGGATAGTCTTAGAGAATGTTGATGGCTCAATACTACAAACATTCGTTGAGTATAAAGTGCATATTATATTTACAACATAAAAACGCAGCCGTGTCCTTGCTCAGAGTTCAAACCAGAGAAGTTTTACTTGCCACTGTAGCATTTTTTAAATCGCGCATGAGTGTTGCATGTGAGCATGAGTTATGTGTTCCGATTCGAGTAGTTCTATGATCAATTTTGTCATTAAGAGGACAACTAACCCAAAAAATCAAATATCGTCCTTCTCTCTTCACACTCACGCCCGTCTTTCATATGCCAGGTGCAAAAGGACGACGCGGATTCATCGCCAAATTAGTTTTTTCTCAATAACTCGATAAGTATACAACATTTTAAAAATCCGCTAGGTCGGTTTCTCAATGATAGAATTTTATATAATATTAACTTAGTTCAATCCACGATTATGGCAATAAATGGAAAATTCGTGAAAATTAGATGCATCTTTGTGATTTTTTTCTATAGAGAAAATTTTAAGATATCGTGTTTTTGCTCAAATTGAATTCTTGAAAATATAATGTAGTATCTAATTTTAGAAAATGAAATAATTCGGGGCTTCTTTTCAAGTATAAAAATGAATTATAAAATCAAAAAATTTGGGTTAGTCGCCCTCTTAATTTAGGTAGACTGTAGAGCAATTATAGGCAATGTACTCTGTCAGAGAAGTTGATTCATAGGCGGTTGGCGGACCTACGTAAGTTGGTGGCGTTATGTCAAACCCAGCCGACAGATCACGACTATTCAATTGACATAACTCAACCAAATGACGTAGGTCCGTCAACTGCCTTAAAATCAATTTCTTCGATGGTACATGTTTATGATGGCTTCACTATGATATCACTTAACGTGGAGACGGACGTCTTTATTAATAACTGACGAATCTTAATTTTTGTCCATCTACTTCAAAAGTCTTGAATATTTAGGGTCACCACGGGTATACAACTTCAAGTTGGCCGACTATCGTATTTAAACTAAATTACTTACGTAATATCGCAATTTAATTTGACAACTTTTAAATTGTAGGTAATCGGAAAGGAATCGAATTTAGTTACAAAAATGTGCGAGCTCTCATAAGTCGATATAGCTATAATTGGTATAGGTACCTACTGTGCGACTTAGTTGACCATATTAAAATTGTAAGTCTGCGGTCGCTCTTAATATTTACAAAATAATAACACCGAAGTGTGGTCTATTTATCGTTTACAGTCAAGAATAAACAACGGAATCACTTATGCAGATTTTAATCTTCGTAAGAGCTGGCGCGTTCTTACTGACCGTTACATAGGGACGACCATTCCTTGAATTTAATGTTTCATTTTGTTCCCTATTTAAATGAGGTTGTGTATAGAGATTGTCTAATATTTGTCTTTTATTTTTATAAAGAAAATGTAAAATTTTAAAGTTTGGTTTTGTAAATTTTAGAGAAGAAATGTGTATTAAGTATAATTTAGAAGTTGACTCTACATTCATTAATTAAATTTTTTAACCAAATTTCTTGTCTTCTAAGTTTTTATAATTCTTCGAATAGACTTCTCTAAGTTTTTATAAATGCTTACTTTAGACGAGGCACGGGCAGTATAGCAGGTACTTATTATTTTAAGTCCCAGATAAAATTTGTTTGTTTGGCGTAAAATTTAGAATTTCCTTTCGCTTTCGAAACGTCGCAATGAACCCGTAATTTTTAGGGTTCCATACCCAAAGGGTAAAAACGGGACCCTATTACAAAGACTCCGATGTCTGTCTGTCCGTCTGTCTGTCAGCAGGCTGTAACTCGAAAACGGTAATAGCTAGAGAGTTGAAATTTTCACAGATTGTGTATATCTGTTGCCGCTATAACTACAAACACTAAAAACAAAATAAAATTAATATTTAAGGGGGGCTCCCATACAACAAACGTGATTTTTTTTGGCCTTTTTTGCTCTATAATATCACTAATGGCAACATCAGGTAAGTACTTCACTTTTACACAAAATCCTTAGTTATGTGTACTTTAATATTTAACAATAGTATTAAAATAAAATTAATCCCCGTACAAAAAACACAATTTGCTCTATAATGGTGCTGAACCCTTCGTGCGCGAGTCCGACTCGCACTTGGCCGATTATTTAACTACATCTATGATCATCAAAAACTATACTAAGAAAATTGGTCTTAAAGCATGAATGAACATTACCATACTCAATGGACAATCGGTGTTAACTTATTCTAGTACCTGGCGGATTGCCAACACCCATTGATGCTCCTCAGTCCTCACACCTAGCACTCACCTACATTCCATGGAAACGTAAGGTATGGAAAATTTCGACATAATTTTTCCATTACTCCCTTTTCCGTAATAACTCTTACTTTATATCATGGTTAATAAAAAATATATTGGATACTGTTCATGATTACACGAATGAAATTATGATCTTAGAAATTAATTCGTAAGTAGTTGACGGACCTACGTTATTTGGTCGCACCAATTCAATATTAGTCGCGAATTGTCGGATGAGTTTGGCATAACCCGACCAAATTACGTAGGTCCCCCATCTGCCTATAAATCAACTTCTCTGATAGTACATTATCTAATCATACTCGTAAATCGCACATTAATATTAATAGAAGTTCGTAAATGTTTATTGCTTCGTAACGCAAAAACTACTAAACGGAATTTCATTAATAGTATGGCAGTAGTTTAGGCTCTGTTTTAACACATAGGCTACTTTTTACTCCGAAAAAGTAGCGTTTTCTGGGTTGTCCGGTATGGAGATTTTTGTGGAACTCTATCTCTGTCTAAGGTTCTCTGCCCTTCAATATAGCTACTCTTTCTCGTCTATTTATAGAGTTAGATTAACAAGACTCAATATTTCAAATGACCAAAGAATTAAAAACCTCAGAATTCGCAAAATTCAATTGAGTATTTTAAGGGCGTCCCCCGAGCAAACGACCTTGGCCATACATTTGCCGCGTCGCCGAGATCGCACCAAAACCCAATTTTTTTACTTATATTAGTTCAAAATTGACCTAAAAAAATTTAAAACGGGGAATATGTAGTTTAAGATATTGTAGATCTATTGGCCTGTGTTTCAAATAAAAGTAGTTTGAAAATCCTAAGGAGATGCTGAATGTATGCTTGAATTTTAATAAATTGGTGTTACTTTGGAAGCTGATATCATGACTATAATAAACAAAAATAGAAAATTTAAAACGGGGAAAGGAATGTCGATATACTGAAGATAATTGCTGTATTTTTATTATAACTTTGTAGCTTTCAAATTATGAGTTTATAGGGCTCGAAATACGGTAAATTACGGTTTCTCCGTAAGGAACGCCCTTAAATTTGAATTCTTTCAGAATTCGTAAATTTCAATTATTTTTAATTGCTATTCTGAACATAACTGTTTTTGTGACCTCGCATTTTAATTCAAATATCATTTTATGTGCATATTGTTTTTACTCGTTGTTTATAATTCTATGTTAGTGAAAATAATTTTTAGTCACGCATTACTTCTTTTTTTGGATATTTTTACGAGAAGTACAAGATATCTTATTACATTAGTTACTTAAAATTGTCGCTAATTTGTTTAATGAGTTCTATCTTTTGCATTTTATAATTTTCCTGCCAGAAAAACATCTGTGGCATGTGGTTGATCCTAAACGCTGCTGCTTTGACGTAGCTTAGGTAAAAGAGTAATTACCTACTATGCGAAGCAGAAAAATAACACCAACGCTTGCTTTCATTTCGGATATGCTATTCAAAAAACCGGTGGTAGGCACCAATATAGTCCCAACGTTCAGAGAATATTTGAAAAAAAATATTCTGAATAAAAAAAATGTTTGAGTTTGAAAATTATACATGGATACATCATACATATTTTAAACTTGCGACCCGCACCGGCGTCGCACGGGTATAAAATATATAGCCACTGAAAAAATGATTAAAATCGATAGCCTATGATCCTTCACGTGGTCTACTTCTTATCTGTGCCAAATAACATAAAAATTGCTCTAGTAGTTCGCGAGATAAGCCCTTTAAAATAATTTCTCCCGTTTTATCCACGTTCTCCTATTAGTCTTAGCGTGATAAAATTTAGCCCATAGCCTTCCTAAATAAATAGGCTATCTAACACTGAAAGAATTTTTCAAATCGGACCAGTAGTTCCTGAGATTTGCGCGTCCAAGTTAGCCCTTTCATATAATTTTCCCCTTTTTTCCACATTTTCCTCTATTTCTTTGCTCCTATTAGTCTTAGCGTGATAAAATATAGCCTATAGCCTTCCTCGATAAATGGGCTATCTAACACTGAAAGAATCATCAAAATCCGTTGCGTAGTTTTAAATATTAAAGGGAACAAAGGGATATGAGGGAAAAAAGCGACTTTGTTTTATAATATGTATAGAAGATGTAGCCAGTAGCCACGTATATGTAAATCAATTGTCTCCCAAATAGCCCGGGATTTATATATGTATATAGGCCGTTATAGTCCACAGGCCACGGCCTAGGGGCGGCAGCGTCCTAGGGGCAGCGTCCATAGAGCCCTACATATTACGTACATGGTGCGGCGGAATTAAAGTGGTCTCATAAAAAATATAAATTCGTTACTGCTCCCAAATTACATTTTACAAGATAGCGTGAGTAAAAGTATTGCAAGGGTATTGTTTTCATGAGTGCGAAATATAAAGGTAAGGCTACGCAATGGTTGTAATGGAGAATACTAAGTATTTAAGTATGTTATGTATTGTAAGGAAAATAACCCATACAGTACCCAGTACAATACAGAAGGTTAACTCATGCCCAGTTGCTGAAGGTTTTTTACAGGAGTTTGTCTTTTCAAGGGCGTTGTTGATTGGATAGCATTTTAACGTTAGACAATCGAAAACGCTAGTGATAAGATAAACTTCAGTCAAAAATTCAAAAACTGGGCATCGGTCGTGTTTTAAGGGGGCGACTAACCCTAAATTGTCGATTTTATAATTCATTTTTATACTTTAAATAATCCCCAAATTGTTTTATTTTCTAAACATAGATACTAACATTATGGTGCCGAGGATCAGACCTAGCGAAAACACGATATCTTAAAATTTTATCGATAAAAATTATCACAAAGCATCTAATTTTCACGAATTTTTCATATGTTGTCATAACTGTGCATTAAACTAAGTTAATATTTTATCACATTGTATAAAATCCTATCATTGAGAAACTGACCTAGCGGATTTTTAAAATGTTGTATATTTATCGAGTTTAGAGAAAAAACTAATTTGGCGATGATTCCGCGTCGTCCTTTTTCACCTGGCATATGAAAGACGGGCGTGAGTGTGAAGAGAGATTAAGGACGATGTTTGATTTTTTGCGTTAGTCGCCCTTTTAAAAAAAAAACTGTGACAACTGACAAGACATGCGCGACTTGATACTCTTGTTCTCTCAAGTCATCTAAAATCACGCATGACCTATATGCGTGCGCCCGATTCATTGGGTCTTGGATGAAGATGATTTACTCTATATGATTATACTATGGCACGGACGCGCTAAGAATATCTAATGCACTGTTTATGAAATCTGGACACAAAACACAAGGCAATGAGTAGCCAGTTTACATTTTAAGATAATGCTTTTAGGAGAAAATTTTGCACTAAATCATGTAATCCCAGCATTGTATTCTAATCTTTTGGGCAACTATAACGGGATTTCCGGAATTTTTTTCATTTGCGGGAATTTTCCACATGGATTGTTCAGTTCTGTTTTTTGGTCACTATTCATTTTGTTGTTGGCTCATGTACACCACTTTTTCTGGCAAAACACCAGAAAAACTATAGCCATGTAATGAGATAGGTCATGGCGTCACTAGAATATTAATGATGGCTAGCTTTAGTGTTGATATATTTGTGGGAGTCCAGGGAAGGTTTCTAATTTTATAAATATTGCTAAAATTAACCTCAACTGTAACTATAACAACGCTGTGGTGCAGCCTACTCTAAAAGTTTGACACCTACATATTAGCAACAAAAACAGAAGGACCATCTCGTAACATAAATTACCTACCACTATACATATAGATTCAGTAACTTTATTTTCTCTTAAATCTGAATTAATTGTCCATGAAAATCCGGTGTGGCTAGTGTAAATAATTTATAAGCAAAACAGCACGGCGCCAAACGCAATAAATCGTTATGGTTCACAGTTATTTTACCCCTCGATATTTTTAAAATGGCCCTTATAGAGTCGGCGTAAGATCCAAAGATAAAATAGCTGAAACATTAAAATCTCATTAAACATATCGGTCGCGTATTTCGCCCCGCGTGGGTCATTCGTCGTAATGATTTAGCGAATGTGTTTTTATCAGAATTCTTTTTTCGATGGTTTTTCTCCTATCCACGAGTAATTTTGGCTAACATTTAGGTATGCCTAAGGAAGACTTACCCATTTACCTAATGTGTAAGTCTTTCTTAGGCATATCTAAAAGGGAAACCATACATTAGGGAAAACGCATACCTAGCTAAAACTCTACAAAAAAGTTTCATTTATACTCCAATACATAAAAATCTAAGTCACACAAAACAGAAACACAAATTACTAGATTTATCGAGTACATAAACTGTTAAGAATATTTCTTGAGTCCTGAATATTCTAGCTCAATATTTTTATTGCATATGAACGTCGTATAATATTCTAAGCGAAATCATGCAAGCAACGAGCTGCGAGTCAAATCGAAAGCTGTATTTCAATCCTTTATGTCGAATTTTCACATTTCCATATATGGGAACACTTCAGATTTGAAGTATATTGTGGTCGTTTCTTTGATAAGAAGTAATGTAACCCTTGTTCTAAAAAGTTGCAGGCAAATCTAGTTAATGATATTGTAAAGATGAAGAGTTTGTTTGAACGCGCTAATCTCACGAACTGCTGGACCGAATTTAATGTAATTTGGAACAAATACAGAGTAAACCACGGGGAAGAACAAAGGCTACTTTTTGAAGTATGCGGGACTCGCGGAATTCCCTATTCACGCGGGCGGAGTCGCGCGGAACGTCTTATACAAAATAAGTACTACTAGAGACTCTCCCTCTGACATTGATTAAAAGCCAATCAAACAATTAACAAACCAAACAACTTAACCAAAAAAAAACTAATCTATAACAAAAAAAAAACTAAAAAGAATACCGTACCAAAACATTTCCTAACGAGTGGGCAATTCATCAAGTATTTCCAGGGGGTGTGCGGGTTTTTTTTCTTTTTGCAGCTCCTAGCGGGGCGAGGGCATCTGCCCCGGCCGTGCTTGGTGAACATGCCGCCTCATGTCACATCGCTACACCGTTACACTACCGCGACATCCCGCCCGCTAGGCGAACTGCAAAGAAGAAACAGATTGTTGTAGTAGGAAACAGGTTGGTTGTTTTGATGGTTTTGCCTGGTTACGTAACCAAGACATACGAAAATGCAGAAGTGTCTAGTGTCTCTATCGGTTTGTCTCAACTTTAACCACTGATTAGACGTTGGTTAATGGGTATGGCGATTTGATTAGACGTTCATAAGGTTTGGTGAACTGCAAAGAAGAAACAGATTGTTGTGTTAAGAAAGAGGGAAAGTTGGTTGTTTTGATCTGGTTGCGCATGCGGAACCAATTGATACGTTAATGCGAAAAGTGTATCTGTTACCTTCACGCCTTAGCCACTGAACCGCAGCTTGGTGAAATTTGTTTGAGATATACTTAAAGTCCCAGGAATGGACATAGTAATATTTTTATTCCCGGGCAATAATGACGACTATGAATATTGGATAGAACTTGTAAACACACTATCCGCAGTGTAAGTGCCCGTTATAAAAAATATAAAATCAAATTCGCACATTCTGGTTGCACAACCACATGCAGAGTAAAGAGACCTTAGCGTGACCTCAGGATGTGTGTCAGGACACGTTTGAGACATTGACATCGATAATAAGGACAAGTTTGGATGGTATAATTGTATCGGATAACTCAACCGGTTTCCTTATTGATCATTACTTTATTGCCTATTGTTGATAAGTTTGGCGCTTCTCACATGAGCTATTGATGAGTACGTCGTCTAAGTAGGTATGATACTAGAGGCGCTGTTTAATAAAAAAAAATATAGTTTATGCCCAGTTTTCGAGGTATTTTGGCTGAAGTCTATCTTTAAAATATCGTTTCTGATCGGTTAACTGTTTCAGGACCAGGTAGGTAATTCAATCAAAAATGCCTGCGAATATAATGGTATAGAACAAACCTTATCTCAGAAACTAGTCATACATCTTCATGGTGAAAAGTGTAAGAAACCCACACTTAGCCCTCCTAAAAACTAAGTCAACCTATTGATTATTTTTATTGATTGCTCTTTTGAAGTTTTGCTCTGTTTGTACAAAAGATTTAAAACTCAGTACAGCACAATATACTAAATATACAGTCTGATTACGGACTTGGGCTCATTTGTTAGTTGCTACTAGAAGGTACAGTAGGGTTGGCAATTCTAGATTTAGTAAGTAAAAACTTTTTTGAGGACGTTTGAGATTCTTTTTTGTAGAATTATGTGCAATGTGTATCTTTTATTGATTATAAAACTAGCGATTGATGTGAAATTACTATTATTGCACAGTCACAGTCAAATTATAGCCCAAAATGTTAAAATGGGTCAACATTGAGAGGGGTAGCGGATAATAAACTATCCATGTGATATTATGTCCATATTAAAAAGTAATATGGTTTTAACCTAGACTTTGGAAAGGGTTATGTTATGTCCCATGTAATCCTTCCCCTGGAAACACGCATGACGTCATCATGTGTTGATTATCTTGCGGCAGCCCTAGGTCTCATATCCCCGTAGGGAGGCACAAACCGTGCGACTTTTTTGTGCTGTACTAGTTGTTAGACAGTTATGTGACATGAATGAGTAATGAACGAACTTTTGTGATCGGACTTTGGCGCACTTAGTCAGTGCTTTAACGGCATTTTCGGTGACACAGATTACTGATACTGTTATTGGCCCTAATCTTTATCACCGTCGTTTATCTTAATCGGATTTATTATGTTTTTTAATTCTTACAATATTTCTTAAAGATAAGGGAAATCCCCGTGATTACCCTATGTAATCATAGGGTTATCACGGGGATGTCCTTAAGCGTTGCATAATTAAGTTACTTGGGATGTTACAAAACAGCTAGGTGTGGTTCTTACAACTACATTCCTATTGGCTTCTTGTATCTTTACATCTATACATATAATAAAACTGTAGAAATGAAGATTCTGTACATTAAAGATGTTGGGGTCCAAGGAGAAGTTTGTAGAGTTCCAAAAGAGTATGTTGTTTGAGCACCTTTATTATGTAACTTCACAAATGGTAGTGTGTTAACAAGTTCGCGTTGCTAAATGCACTGCTATACAGGAATATAATAAAATAATTTGACACCACAATGACGACACGGCGCGTCAACATATTAAGTTAGGTAAATACTTATGTGCAAACCGTACATCTTGGCAACCCAAAAAGGCAAGAAAAAATAAAAAAAATAATAAGCGGAGGGTGTCACTACATCGCCATAGAAGCCAAAAATGTGGTCAGTTTTTTTGTCTGTCTGTCTGTCTGTCTGTATGTTTGTTCCACTAACACACGAAAACTACTGTTCCGATTTGAATACGGTTTTCGCAGATATATTTGTCTTCTTCCAACTTAACATCTGGTGTATAAAAAAAATTCTCCCCACCCCTCTAAAGGGACGAAAGAGGGGGTCAGATTTTGTATCAGACTTTTGCTTTAACACGAAAACTACTGAACCGATTTGCATACGGTTTTCGCAGATATATTTGCCTTCTTCCAACCCAACATCTGGTGTATAAAAATCACTCCCCCCCCACCCTTCTAAGGGGGCCAAAGAGAGGGTCAGATTTTGTATCAAACTTTTTTCTTTAATGGACTTACTTCATATTATTAACTGTTGTTCCAACTTAACATCTGGTGTATAAAATGTTTCCCCCCACCCCTCTTAGCGGACAAAAGAGGGGGTGAGATTTTGTATCAACTGATGAAGTAGAAATACTATGATGGCAAAACAACGTTTGCCGGGACAGCTAGTTTTCAATATAATCAGCCAAATCACTACCTATACACAGTATACAGGCAAGAGCTTCCTACAAAGAAATAGTCATCGCCTTCGCTGTACAACATTCGGAAATGGGAAACGACATTGTCTTATGAAGTGATAGGGCATGTTTTCGTCCCTGAGTCTGCTAATTTAATCCAATGATTAATACATAGTGTGCTCATTATAGGTCAAATAGACTGACTTTGGAAGTAACAAACAGAACCTAATACTGACTCGCAAAATTTCTTTAGAATATGTACATATATTTCATGTTTATTTATCTTTATTACATAACTAAAGAATTTGCAATTATAATACAGTAAGTCAAGTCGAAAAACAAACAGCAACCAGTATGCACGGACTCAAACAAACGATTCGACAAGGTCAGAGAAGTCATAGAACTGGTCAATCGAATACTCCACCGGAAGGTAGAGTACTAAATGCCCCCATAAACGGTGAGGTCGGTCGTTCCGATAGAACTGATCGCAGACCAGGCAATTTAGCCGAAACTTTTTCGTTTTCGCTTCGTTATAGAATCGCCGATCAAAATATATGGTAAGACGAGTCGAACGTCAATGTCATATTAACGAACGCTTATAGTCAATTCCTCACAATTTCATCGGCGATTCTATAACGAAGCGAAAACGAATAGATTTTGGCACACTGCACCCCCCTGATCTGATTCGTTTTGTACTTTAGTGTCTCTGTGTGTGTGTGTGTTCGCGGGCGTGTGTGTGTGTGTGTGTGTGTGCGTGTGAGTGTGTTTGCACGAATCTGGTAAGGCCGGTGTGCAATCAGTCAAGAGGACATTTTGATGTTATCGTGTTAGATTGAAATCAGAGGTTGTGATCAGCAATGCGAAACTTTGAACTGTCTAGGAAGTAATGGGGCCTAATTATTATTCTACAGTACAGCTTTGATCCAGTAGAATATTCTAAGAGCCTGTTTCATCACTTTCTGATAAAATGCAGAATAGGCTATTCACAACTTTTTTGACAGATTCTCCACACTTTATCAAATTATCTGTCAAGTTATGTGGTGGATAGCCTATTCGGCACTTATCAAGAAGTGGTGAAACAGGCTCTTAAGGCGCTATATCGAAAGTGATTTTACCGCAAAGGCAATTATATACTTAATTAGTATAACTATAAAGTCGTGAATACGCTGCGGCCAGAAGCTATCGGCTCGCTCGAAAAACATGCGAAAAAACGTATAATTACGTTTCAAATCATCGTTTATCATTTAAAAAAATAACTAGGAGCATTTAAGCAAAATGCTTCTATACGATTTTGAGTTGCAAAGGTATCTATCAATTAGACTAATTTCCTACAATACATCTATTTTCGTTTAAAAATAAAATTTCGTATTTTTAAGAGGTCATTTCGAAAATTAAATGTATCGAGGCAAAATACATTAATCGTGTTTCTAGTTCTTCTCAAACCTAGATAAGGCTATAAAGATATGTATATCTCATTACCAGATTTGTAACATTTCTGAGGGTCCTATAGTATTACGTCAAAAAGGACAGTTTTTTCAATATAGCACCTTAATATCATATTTTGCTGTTTGATAGGATTTGTTGAAACCAGTCAAACGTTTTGCGCTGCTTTGAGATTTTATGAGAATACCATGAGCATGAATTGAATAGAGGCATATAAAATGCAAAATAACATACCAACAATTGCATTGATCCTTCTTACTATTCTTCCTAGATTTTGTAACAATATTTTCTCATTAAATACACATTTTACCTTAAGTCTAAGCTCTTTGCAGGTAATACAAGTATGTAAAGCGAGTGTGAGTCACCGTCGGGCGCCTAATACGGCGCTAACTGAACCCTGGCGAGGTTTTTGCGGTCTAGAATCTAGATAGCCATGAAATATTACTGGTTTACCATTATGTCTTGCATAGAATAATTACGCATAGAAACGCAGCGCGCCAGACGCAGGGTTGGCGCGTTGGGTTTTTAACCAGACTGCTCTAATAAAGGTTATGTTTTTGGTGGTTCGTTTCATACTCATATTCTTCGAAAGTGGGTCCATCTGTTACATTTTAAGCCGTTAAGGCGATTCAGTGTAATTTTCGGACGGAAACACTTCAAGTGCCTAAACACACCATGCCGAAGCTACGCGGCCGAAGTTCGGCATGATTACGTCAGCAATGTTAAACGCATACAATATAACGCGACACACCATGCCGAAATTACATCGCGTTATGGCGTACAACCGAACTTCGGTCGAGCGTAAGTTCGGCAGTGATTCGGCGGTAATGTTTTTATTTTCGGCGTCAATTCGGCGGCGTTCGAGATACGTAATACTCGGACAAAGTTATGCGACTGAATTTCCGCCGCGGAATAGGCTTATCGTGTGTCATATCAGCCGAATGCGTCGGAAGTCGCCACGTAATATCGGCCACGGAACTTTGGCCGCGTATCTTCGGCATGGTGTGTTTAGATACATAGGAAAGGACGTAGGATAGTTTTATCAAAGAAAAATGTACAGTTTCCGTGTGATAAAAGAATTTCGATTCAAGAAAGTTGCGAGCAAAAGTACGACATTTCCATATTATTCTGACTAACGTTATCAACAGCTTTTACAACAAAAATCGGCCAAGTGCTAGTTGGACTCTCGCACGAAGGGTTCCGTACCATTAGAGAGCAAAAATAGGTGAAAAATGTGTTTTTTGTATGGGAGCCACCCTTTATTATTATTATTTTTTAAATTTTATTATTAACTAATAAAGTATACAACTGAGTATTTTGTGAACATTTCAAGTGCCTGCCTAGTGCCATTATTAATATCGAGCAGAAAATAGCAAAAAAAAAAAAAGTTTGTTGTTATAGCGGAAACAGATTAACACAATCTGTGAAAATTTCAGAATTAAAGCTATAGCGGTTCTTGAGGTAGGTACAGCCTGGAGACAGACGGACACAGACATCGAAGTCTTAGTAATAGGGTCCCGATTTTACCCTTTGGGTACGGAACCCTAAAAACGACCTCTACATCGCTCTACTCCAAACTTTTATATACTTTCTTGTACCTTAGGGACAACATTTCTAGCGATAACAACGCCTGCCAAATATGTAAAAACTTCACCTTCTATGATGAAGCGAGATGTGATGGATGGGACTTGAGCAAGTTTTGTTGCAAAACAATAAGCTGATGAGTGATGACTGATAGCATTCTTATTCATACCTACTAATATTACTAACGCAAATATGTTAGATTTTTTTTCGGATGTAAAAAAGTAAAAAGTCATAGATAAGTATGAATACATTCCATAATATAAACGTAAAAGTGTCTGTCAGACTGTTACCTCTTAACTATTAAAAGACAGATCACAGAACCGATTTTCTTTAAAACTATGATACGATACGTGGAGAATTTGAATTCCGAGAATGGAAAAATAAACGGTTACTGTGTGAAAGATTAAAGAGAAAAATGAGTGTCTTGATAAAAATATCGATAAACAGTCTTTGAAAAATGTTCCAGTTGAGATAACGAATAACAAATGTCAAGAACACAAAAGAAAATTAATGAGATATCATGTTTTCAATATTTAAGGCCTTAACACACTATTGCTGGTGAAATATTTCCAATAAAGTGATTTGAAGGTTATTATTCTGAAAATTTCGTGTCTGTAACATTTTTTATTTCAATGAAATTATTATTTATTAATTATTATACACAGACATACATATGATTAGTAGTCACGTCATGACGTTAAGTTAACAAAACCATCCTTGTTTATAAGCATTATATTTATGTTATTTTCTTGTATAGTTTATCTATACTTATCATAAAACAAAGTCGCTTTTTTTTCCCTCATGTCCCTTTGTTCCCTTTAATCTTTAAAACTACGCAACGGATTTTGATGATTCTTTCAGTGTTAGATAGCCAATTTATCGAGGAAGGCTATAGGCTATATTTTATCCCGCTAAGACTAGTAGGAGCGAAGAAATAGAGGCAAAAGTGGAAAAAACGGGGAAAATTATTCGAAAGGGCTAACTTGAATGCGCTAATCTCAGGAACTACCGGTCCGATTTGAAAAATTCTTTCAGTGTTAGATTTATTGAGGAAGGCTAAGGGTCGCTAGTATGGAATAAATTGTTATGTCACAATCGTTTCTCACCTCATTTCATCTCATCTCATTTTCATCACTAATTGCTGTATTTCACCTGTTATTCTAAGCCATTTAATATATAAGTTACTATTGTTTGTATTTAATGTGTGAGATGATATTCTGTTGGTGAATCGAAATAAATAAATAAATAGACAACGTTATAAAGTTAGGAGAAAAGAGAAGATGACCATAACATTTAACAAAGAGCTCTTAAAGAGAGAGAGAAGATCAAAATATATTCAGATCAGAGTCATAACTATCTGTAGACAATTTATAGGTTTGTTATTTTAAAAATATAATTAAGAGCTAGAGCAATAATTAAATAGAATACGAAAAACTTTGTTTATTTGTTTTCATCGAATACGAACTGAGATTACTGGACCAATTTTAATGAAATTTCTTACAGACATAGAGCAAAGGGGAGGACATAGGACTGTTTCATACCGAGTACCTATGTTTCCCGCGAATACCATTTTGCGCTTATAATCTCGTGAAACATGTGAAATTACTCTAAAAGGTAGGTATAGTAATAATAACTCGGAGACAAAGCAGAGCTCTCATATTGGAAGTTTTTACTGACCGCACCCCTCCCTTTCCCTCCTACAGGGATGGAGGGGGACGGGAGATGTTCATTCATGTGTAGCATGACGTCATCTGAGGGTCGTGAACTCATTAGGGTAATGTCTCCAGCTCAGCTAGATGTAAACTGTTTATTTTACAAAACTGAGATTCTGCAATTGCGGTATGTGATAAAAGATAATAGGGTATACTTATCTGATGCTAGAACGGCCGTACTAAAAGACATTTGATTGCTTACTTTTCTTAAATTTAATGAAGAGACAGAAAATACTAACAATTAGATAAAGCCCGCCAGTGCGTTTATCGCGCGGGAACTCAGTCTATCTGTCTGTTACCTCTTTACGCCTAAACCGCTGAACCGATTTTGCTGGAATTTGGTATGGAGATACTTTGAATCCCGGTAAAGGATATAAGATACTTTTCATCCGGGTGAAATGTACGGTTCACGCGATAAACGAATTCTGGCGCACCGGAGCGGCGGGCGGCATGTAGTTATGAATACGTTGGTCCTTCGAAGTTTGGTCAACTATAACTTCTGCTTGTCATGTGACATGTATATGTATTGGTCTATAATCGTCTAATACATTTGGCTTAATGTGCCTCCATTGTTACGAAATGTATTGTTCTAGCACAAGTGGCCGTAACACGTACCCGGTGTACTTTGAACATTATTGTCATAGTAATAAGAGCGAATGTATCCTACGCGTGGGGAACACGTACCATACGGGACCACACGCGGACCTACATATAATTAATTCTATTGATCACTGAAACATTACCGTGCGATTTGATTACCGAATCGATGTCACTTTCTAGTGATGTGCTTGTTTGATAATTTAATTAATAGAATATATACTAAACTAGCGAACCGCCCCAGCGTCGCACGGGTATAAAATATATAGCCACTGAAAAAACGATTAAAATCGATAGCCTATGATCCTATATGTGGCCCTTAACTTCTTATCTGTGCCAAATCAAATAACATAAAAATTGCTCCAGTAGTTCGCGAGATAAGCCCTTTCAAATAATTTCCCCCATTTTTTCCACATTCTCCTATTAGTCTCAGCGTGATAAAATATAGACTATAGCCTTCCTCAATATAATAACACATAACCAATAAACCTCAATATAATAACAAATAATCCATAACACAGAAATAATTTTTCTAATCGGACCAGTAGTTCCTGAGATTAGCGCGTTCAAGTTAGCCCTTTCAAATGATTTTCCCCGTTTTTTCCACATTTTCCTCTTGTTCTATTCTATTCTATTAGTCTTAGCGTGATAAAATATAGCCTATTATATAGCCTTCCTCGACAAATGAGCTATCTTACACTGAAAGAATCATCAAAATCCGTTGCGTAGTTTTAAAGATTAAAGGGAACAAAGGGACATGAGGGAAAAAAACGACTTTGTTTTATAATAAGTATAGATAGATATAGATATATACTGCAATGTTTTCACGCTAGAGGCAGCACCAGCACAGACAGTACACAAAAAGTTTTTTTCGACGTTTAACAACGTTTCAGGACGTGTGCAATATGTCGGATTTTTTATTGTGTGTTCTAGTAGCGCCCTCTTGATGATGAGTATGTCAAAAATTTTTGAGTTTCGACTTTCAACCAATCAAGATGAGTTTGACGTTGGTTTGACACACACACACACACACACACACACATGCACACAATACATGTACACACAAAAACCCAATCCATACTTCCATACCCATACTCCATAGTCCATACTTCCATACTAATATTATAAATTGCGAAAGTGTGTCTGATTGTCTGTCTGTCTTTATTACCTCTTCACGCCCAAACCGCTGAGCCGATTTTCCTGAAATTTGGTATGGAGATACTTTGAGTCCCGAGAAAGGACATTCAAAGAATTTAAAAGTACTTTTATCCCGGAAAAATGTACGGTACGATAAACGAATTTTGGGGCGAACGGAGTCGCGGGCGTCATCTAGGTACATATTATTTATGTAAAATTTTTATTATACCTACTCAAAATTCGAAGGTCGCATTTTAAATTATAATGTAGTAACGAATGCAGTGACGGAGTAAAGCGTAAAAAACTTTTGTTTTTTTAATTACGTTATGCCAAGGTTGTGAGGTTATAATTATACGTAAAATAACGTGAATTAACAAATTTACTGCTAATTTACATTTTTCTTAAAGTTATTTTTCAGCATTCGGATAGTTCGTTCTCTACATTCCCAAATAGATTATTTGAACATAATTATCAAGAAAATGGATCATTGACTGACTGACTGACTTGATTTTTTAATTCAAGAAATCCTCTAAGAAATACTCTAATATCAGACATATATTAGAATTTCGTACTTTGATAGGAAACGCATTGATTCAGTAAAACGAAGCAATTAAAAAAAACTTTAATGAAGAGATGTACAAAGTTTAAGTCAAAATCTTCATTAAATTAAAGTTAATTAATCGTTAAACCTCACCGAGTACTGATGATGATGGTGATGAGACGTTAACGCTACTGATAAGGCCGGTACATACAGGAGGCTCGCCGCGATAACGCGAGGTCACTTTATGTAACTTGGGTCCCGTGACTCCGTTCATACTAATGTTATAAAATTTTTTAACGGGCTTTGGCCCACCACACATTCCCACCACTGTATCTCCTGTGTCGCCAGGATCGACAGCGGTATCCAACCACGAAAACCCTTTGATATGATCTCAGGGAGCCCGAGGGACATGCTAAAGCTGTCTTAGGACCTGGAACGAAATTAATCAGAAGAAAATAGGAGGAGTAGGATATCCATACTAGTCCATACTTCCATACTAATATTATAAATGCGAAAGTGTGTCTGTCTGTCTGTCTGTCTGTCTATTACCTCTTCACGCCCAAACGGCTGAACCGATATTGCTGAAATTTGGCATGGAGATACTTTGAGTCCCGGGAAAGGACATAGGATACTTTTTGTCCCAGAAAAATGTACGGTTCCCGCGCGATAAACGAATTTTGGCACAACGGAGTTGCGGGCGTCATTTATGTCATCTATCTTATTTATAATTAAGGGCCCTCTCTCCTTAAATTAGCAGATCATGCTTCGGCACGAATGGGCCGGCTCGACCGGAGAAATACCACGTTCTCACAGAAAACCGGCGTGAAACAGCGCTTGCGCTGTGTTTCACCGAGTGAGTGAGTTTACCGGAGGCCCAATCCCATATCCTTTTCCCTTCCCTACCCTCCCCTATTACCCTATTCCCTCTTTAAAGGCCGGCAACGCACCTGCAGCTCTTCTGATGCTGCGAGTGTCCATGGGCGACGGAAGTTGCTTTCCATCAGGTGACCCGTTTGCTCGTTTGCCCCCTTATTCCATAAAAAAAAGTTCGATTGTCTGTCAGTGCGAATATCGACGTAAATGACATTAAAATAATATTCATAACAGCGCGCCTTGTACGGTGACGGTTACGATGCTCGCCGCGTCCTGATAGGGCGAAATAGGAGAAAAAACCTTTTTAAGGCTTAACATAATACATACTTCAAAAAAGTAAAAAGCCAAATTATTAACTTATATATTGCAAAGCAGTAGATATTTTTTATATATTCTTTTGATAAATAATGAAGGAGTAAAGTGGTTTCATTCAACGATTTGGAGGTGATTTGGTTTTTTATTTCTTTATTATGTGATACCGATAGAAAAAATATGGCAAAACCAAATTACGTATCATGTCATGTAGATTAGTAATTATTTTTTTCAGATATAATTTCTCTGTCAATGCCGATGTTTTCATGTGCACGCTTTTTTCGAGAGAGCAGCCTTAATGTAATAGTGTGTCTGTCTGGTACCTCTTCACGCCAAAACCGCTGAAGGCGCTGAACCGATTTTGCTAAAATTTGATGTGGAGATACTTTGAGTCCCGGGAAAGAACATAGGATAGTTTTTATTGCTGTAAATTTTTCGGTTATTAATATTTTTGATTTTATCTGATTTTCTCATTAAAATAATTCAATGAGAAAATCAGAGGGTTGCACTCCTGAGAGTATCCTGTACTCAGGCAGAAATGAAGACATAACAGCCGACCTTGACGACCTCCGTGGCGCAGTGGTGAGCGCGTTGGTAGCTCAAGCCGGAGGTCGCAGGTTCGAGTCCCGCCGACGGAACAAAGAGTTTATAAAGTTCCTGGGTCATGGATGTGTATTAAATATGTGTATCATATACTAAAAATCTTAAATGTATGTATAGTATAAAAGTATTAAATATATTTCTGTTGTCTGGTACCTGTAACACAAGTCCTTACCACGGGGCCAGACTGACGTGGTGTGAAGCGTCCATAGATATTATTATTATATTATTATTAACAGCACGAGCACAAAACGGTTTACAAAATTTTACTCCCAAAAATCTGACTGTTACACCCATGATTAATATGGAACATTTTACATAGAGTTCTGTAAAAAGACATTGAATGTTCTTATTACGACAAAATGTACGGGTCCCGCGCGATATACGTGTTTTAGTGCAGGCAAAATCTATTTCAGTAATCCTCGGCTACGTTTGCTAATATTATTATTTTAGGTATCTACATGTACTTATTTAAATGCAAAATCGAAATTTTTCAATTATGAAGTCAGCGCATCAAGGTTAGAAATCATGAAACATAATATTAATATGATACAAAAATATGTCTACAAAAATACTCTACATCTAGAGTCTAGACCATTGATTGACCATTGATTCCCAAAGTGGTCCAGGTGGACCCCCAGGGGTCCACGGTAGCCCGACAGGGGTCTATGCTTGCGTGAAAAAAAATGGGGGTCCACAAGTCGTTAACGGGGGTCTATAAAAATGTATTTGGTGACCCGACTTGACTTCTTCTTTAAGCACCAACACCTTAAAAATGGGCTTACCTGGAAAACCACATCAAATGAAGCGGGATGAATTGAACCACCGATATAAGTCAACACCCTGGCTGCTTGGACGAAGTTCTAAACTATCAATCGAAAACAAGCTATTGGTATATAAGGCCATTCTCAAACCCATATGGACCTACGGCATAGATAGAGCAATGGGGAAGTGCATGCAACTCGAGCATTGCCATCCTGCAAAGGCTACAGAACACTATCTTGAAAAGTATAGCTAATGCGCCATGGTTTATCACCAATGCTAAGATACACGAAAAACTTAATATTAGAACAGTGAAAAAAAAATATCCACAGCCGAACATATAACCTCCTCGTTTTTTGGAAGTCGGTTAAAAAGAGGAAACAAAACACGCCTCTACCGCCTATAACCACCGACTTGAAAACCACCCAAATGACTTGGCTAATCAATTATTGAATATCACCTAGAGTGAACGCCTGAAGTGATCCGATCGTATTTTGTTAAAATTAATAACAAAAATACCAAATATAGTCGAAAAAGTGCACGTGAATTGTGTTTTATCAGTGCTTAACATGAATTTCCACCTAGAGCCCACAGTACTATCAATGTCATAATATTATTATGATGAGAGTTTAAAAGATCTTAATGCTATCTTCTTATATCTTCTTATACATAAAAATGGATTTTCAAATGTGTTAGTCGCGCTAAAACTCGAAAACGGCTGAACGGATTGGGCTGATTTTAGTCTTAAAATATTCGTAGAAGTCCAGGGAAGGTTTTAAAGTGACACGAAGTTCACCGGGACAGCTAGTAAATTATATAAATGGGGCGGATTTACCTCCATTCTGAGGCAAATCTAAGTTTTAGGTTGTTATCGGACATAGTTTATTTGGTCGAGCTATGTCAAGCCTAGTCCACAGATCAGGAGTAATTTTAAGTAGCCCGAATAATAATAATTATTATTAATACCTATAGGTCCGCCATCTGCCTATGAATCGATGTCTCCGAACATACTGTTAATTATGTACTTACAAGAAAGGTACTCACAAAAACCCCGTTAAAATATAAAAAAAGAAAGGTAACTAAACTACATTTGACACGTGTGCATAAATTAAAAAATAACTCATTTACCTTCAATTAATTACTTTTTACTGCGCGATATGGAACGAAAAAAGCAGATAAAATATCAAATTTTAACAAGAAAAGTATCATAAACTTGTTTGTAAACACGTGGAACTCAACTTTAATATTCAGAATATGTAATTTTTGGATTCTTTTCGAAAAAAAACTCGATTTTTAAAAGTCGAATATTATACTTCCATCGCCAATTAAAATTTTTAACTGTCACATTTTAATAGAGCCTTCTAATGAGGGAAATAAAAATTTTATGAATTTTCCTAAGCATAGATAAAGGTTTTTAACCTTGTAGAAACACGAGCTACATAATTTCGAGAAAACATAAAACACGATCCCGTAAGAATATTAAAATTATTAGGCCGAAAATAAAATGAAAATATAAAATTTCAAAAGTCACTTAGAGACAGACACCTTCAAGGTAATAATAATTATTGTCATCCATCATCATTCATCCATGATGACACATGACATGACAACGATTGAATCAAAACCATCCTATTAGAGAATACAATGACATGATATGATATATAACAATATTGTCATCCCGTGTTGATTTAAGCGTCTCCCAGACAGACGCGGCCTGCGGTGGCGGTGGCAGTAGCGGTCAGTTGGATGACTTGGCCGCGTGTGTCTGTGTCGTTCCTAGAACTGTCAAGTCATCCAACTGACCGCCACCGCTACCGCCACCGCAGGCCGCGTCTGTCTGGGAGACGCTTTAATCATAATATCTGTTATAGTTCTGCGTACAGAAATAATGTTTATAGCACTAGATTGATTCATAGGCTGACAGACCTACGGTATTTGATCGGTTATGTCAAATCAATATACTGCGTATATATCGTCGTACTGCCGTCTTGGCTTGGCATAATCCAACCAAATTACGTAGGTTCGTCATCTGCCTGAATAAACGATAGTACATACGAGTAGAAAACAAAATATAAGAAAGTATATTAGAGCAACACTTAAGTCATTTACCCCAAAGGGACAGAAGATGTAATTAAATCACTAATCTGGTTTAAAACCTTGCACCACAAAACTCGACTTACAGATAAAACACATAAAAATAAATAGAAGGATAAGTTTTATTACTCCAAGAATTCAGTTTTCAAATCCTTATCTCAAACTAAAACCACTAAAATGTTACTCTAAAGCTTTATCTTATAGTAACTTTACCACGAAAATGCTAGTTACTCATCCATTTTCCTGGTCCATACGTTGACTGTTGAGGGATTAAAATATTTACACGTGTTTGTTTAAGGCGAGGATAAACCCCAATTTGTTATTCCGTGACTCCCGGTTGACCTAGTTCCAATATAATAAAGGAATGTAAAAAATATGAGATATAAAGCACAATATTGTAAATACTTTAAACCATAAACATTTAAATAAAACGTAATACTTTGGCTGTAATTAATTTACAAACTCACCTCCGACAAAAATCTGGTTCATCGAAATATAAGTATTAACTAGGATAATTATACATCTTATTTGAATAAATTGTTAGTAAATCTATATTAAAATCTTCTGAAACGAACAATTATTTTGTTTCTTAATATTTATTTCCAAAGATATTTAAAAAAAACATGAAAAATAGAGAAGATCCGCCCCTAGTAACTACAGTTTTATGCTAAGCTAAAATGAATCTTATTGCGATGCGTATACGCTTGGTCTTTGGTTGTGTGCAAGGTTATCGTTTTGGATTGAGATTAATCCCCGCCTTAAACTTTAAGTACCTAAAACAAAATTATCTTGTATGTTCATATATTGCTTTAAAGGTAATGGTTCCAAATATTATGAATTTTGGATGTAGTTTAGGTTGAAGGAGTTTTCGGGCAGAAAAAAAATATCTAGCTAAGGAATTAGCGTGTTTTTTGACGAGCAAAGCTCTTGGGTACTAAAAATTGGGTAAAAATTTAATATTATAAATGCGAAAGTGTGTCTGTGTGTTTGTTACCTCTTTTAATTTGGCATGGCTATACTTCGAGTCCCGGAAGAGGACAAACGATACTTTTTATCCCGGAAAAATGTACGGTTCCCGCGCGATAAAAAAGTTTTGGCGCAACGAAGTTGCGGGCGTCAATCGTAACCTATACCCAAACATATTTTATTTCTAATTTGTATATTTAACCCATTGTTTTAAAATTGTTATCCGTTTTATTCTAAACGAAACCACTTCGTTTTTAAAGTAAGCGCATTAAAATTCTCGTGCGATCGCTTATGGTTTAGTCGTAGTTTCGTACAATTGCTATTCCAGACATTCGGTCCTTCACCTCAGGAATTAATAGCTAAAGCATTTAAAAGCTTTTCTGTTTTTCTCTTTACCTAAAAATAAATTACATCATTTATTTTACGTAATCGAGTATAGTTTATTTCTTTTATCTAATCCATCCTTTCCATCGATTGCAATTAAAATTGAGACAGACTCTTACTAATAAAATATTTGTACGAATTACGAGGTATACACATTACACATACATTGAATTCATATATGTATGATTTCTAAACAATATAATATTAGTGTAATAATAATATAATATTATTTATTACCTTTATATATAATATAATAAAACCTTTAAATCAAAATTAAGAATTAAATTGGAGAATCGGTAGAAATGGTAGAGTGTCAAAAAATCATTCATTAAAATCTAATCTAATCATTTATTCTAAATTATACTTTAAGGTTGTTCATATTAATCATAATTATCAATATCTTATATCTTTAAACAAGCAATTCTTGTATATATACATGTACTAGATGACGTCCGCAACTTCGTTGCGCCAAAATTCGTTTCTCGCGCGGGAACCGTACATTTTTTCGGGACAAAAAGTATCCTAGTAAGTGTCCTTTCCCAGGACTCAAAGTATCTCCATGCCAAATTTCGGCGAAATCGGTTCAGCGGTTTGAGCGTGAAGAGGTAACAGACAGACAGACAGACAGACATACTTTCGCATTTATAATATTAGTATGGATCTGAGCCGCCATTTCAAACCATGATCAATAACAAAATGGCCAAGCTACCCATTTTGACTAATGTGTAGAGTTTTTAGATTGTTCTCGTGCGGCTGACACATTATATCAAGTATTTTGCCGCGATTTATGTGTAAAATTAAGGTTTTTAGATTTAGGGCTGAGTGTGTGTGAAGGTTTGAAACTTGGCTCTACATGAGATCTCACTACTTTTTGACACCTCAAACTATTATGTTCTCATCTTGCCAGCATTTTAACATGAAAATGTTTTTTGGTGGGATAATATATTACATAATTAGAATCTCGGAATCGGCTACAACGATTATCATGAAATTTATAGTATATAGGGGGTTTCGGGGGCGATAAATCGATCTAGCTAGGAATCATTTTTAGAAAATGTCATTTTATTAGTGTTTTATCGAATACCGAGCAAAGCTCGGTCAAATAGCTAGTAAAATATTATCTGAAATACGTCTTGTGCACGTACCTACTAAGCCGTTGTAATGCAAAAAATATAAGAAAAACGTTTAAGTTTTCCTCAAACTTAGCCAAGAAATACGAAAACGATTTTATAATATTTCCTCAAAACTATAAAATGATTCGAACAAAAAGACAGTAGCAAAAGTTAATTCATAAATTGAATCTTATTAGCATAAAAACTACTTGATTATGCATATTAACGTAATTTACGCTCGAGATTATTCTTTTTTGTTTTTGTTTTTTTTTGCACGTGCACGGCTAACGTGCACAGAGCATAGTAATTGCCAATGACATATATTTTAATGGATGGATACCTCGCGTGCTCGAAGCCACTAAGCTAATAATCGTAATTTTATTATGTCTACGTACTTTCTTAGTGCTTGTCGATGGATTTAGTTATTCAATAAAAGGGCGGACGTTCATTAAATTTGAGCTCGTGTAAAAAGGCAATAAGTTGAAAGTTTATGTTTGTATGTTCCTTTGTAGCGCCTTAATTATATATCCAATTTTGAAAATTGGGGTGTCAAAGTATCGATAGAGTCATAATAATGGTCCAGTTAAAACAGTCAACTTCTTATAAAAAAGTGCACATATGTAAGGCTGGAGTTACATATTATGTGGCGGAGAGAACGCGCTGTTTGACCTCTACATCGCGAGATCACAAGAAAATATAATATGATGATTTATTTATATAGCGGCGCTGTTACTTACATATTACATTTTATTGTAAACTCGCGGTAAAGCCGCTAAAACGCGCGTTCAGGCGGACGCATAATATAAACGCAGTCTAAAAGTTATTTTTACATCAACTTGTGCGCAGACGTTGGTAATTACGCGTCTGCGAGAATCAGGTACACCTTACGTGCCGGATCTATTTTCTAGCTCTACGGTAATTACCCATAGACCTTATTGCATTGCTTTAAGGTTGAAAATTAAAACTTGATGACTAGACTGCCGTGTCTCCTACAATCTAGGCGGCTATCTGGGAGAAGGCGGGGCGAGCATGCGAACAGATAATTATTAGTCTCCTCCGGGTTATTAAGAGGCGCCAGATAAACAGATGATACTGTAAAACTGTTATACGAGACCCCGTTTACCTAATGTACTAAGTTTTAATCTTAAATTGGAAAAAACTCCGGAAGTGCCGACAAAATTTTCGCCGCGCGACAAGAAGAGAAGGTCTATACATGCTCTATGAATTATATGCCTTGCCAGCGGTTTGCTCTCTCTGTCTCTTTCTTACGAATTTTCAATTAGGTCACCTGCCCTGAAGGCCTACTACGAAACCATTTTGAGACTCAAACAATCGAATGAGAATGCCGCGTCCTGCTCTAAGAACGACATTTCACATTTTGTTTGAGTCTCAGAACGGTTTCATGGTACGGCTCTAGAGACGAGTTTAACATTTTCCACTCATACCCAAAAAAGCGCACAACGCAGATAAGAAATATAATAATAATAATAATATCTATGGACGCTTCACACCACGTCAGTCTGGCCTCGTGCTAAGTACCTGAAGGACTTGTGTTACAGGTACCAGACAACGGAAATATATTTAATACTTTTATACTATACATATATTTAAGATTTTTATTATATCATACACATATTTAATACACATCCAGACCCGGGAACATTGAAAACTTTTTGTTCCGTCGGCGGGATTCGAACCCGCGATCCCCGGCTTGAGCTGCCACACACTCAACCAATTGAGCCACAGAGGTAAATTTTGCTTTGAAAACTCGATCAACCAAATGCAGTAGCTTAGACTCTAATATCGAACTAACAATAACAGTAATTAATGCCTTTGACTTTACAAGGAGTAAGCGCGCTGCTTCATTATTATTCTAATAATAATATTATCATTAATAATATTCCATACTAATATAATTTACGCAAATTATGAACACATGGTTCATACTCGTAGTTGTAATGCATACTAATATTATAAATGCGATAGTGTACCTATCTGTTTGTCTGTCTGTTACCTCTTCACGCCCAAACTAATGAACTAATTTTGCTGAAATTTGGTATGGAGATACTCTGAGACCCGGGAAAGGAAATAGGATAATTTTGTCCTTGAAAAATGTACGGTTTCAGCGCGAGAAATGAATTTTGGCTCAAAGGAGTTGCGGGCGTCATCTAGTCACAAAAAGAAGACATTTCAATAATCCCTCGAACAATTTTCAATACATAAGGAAAACATTTATTACGAAAGTTGATCATTAGAGCGAAATATTTCCAACAAAGTCAAAGAGATCGCGGACAAAAAACGTATTTCCTAACGACCTAAGTTCTTAACTTCAAAAACGAACCAAACTTTACGACTTTCGTCCAAGTCCTACTCTACACCCACAATCGCAATCATAATCACAAGAAAATAGATATTTTATTATAAATTGTTATGTTATTTGATAATATTGAATATTATTAAAAATAGTTAGTAGATTGGATAGTCGGCCCAAGAGATCTCGTCCTAATGGGACGAGTTGTTAGATCAAAATTATTTAAGCACGTTTAACGAGCACAGAGCGTCCTTTTTTGAAAATTATTTAATAAATTCCATACAATTTGATCCTTTGTCATCACATAAATGTTACAAGCCGATAGCAAAAAGCCACGTGTATGTTGGTTAGCTGGTCTTTAATCTCCAAGTAATCCTTACTGTTTCTACTTTGTTGGAAACGTAGCCAGAAAACTATAAGCTACTAGCTGTCCCGGCAAACGTTTCTTTGCCATATTATATTAAGTATATCGCCCGTATTATTTTATTGAATTAGTGACTAAAATATAAGTATATCACCATGGCAACGTCCATCGCTATCCCGTGACCCGCGTCGCATAAACAATGGTCGCTCTTTATAGACAAATAATTTGCAATAAAATAAAATTGCGACTATAATTTGAGATTTAAACTATCCTATCTCTCAAGTTGGATCGAACTGCACATGGTGTGCGAATTTTATTATAATCGGTTAAGTGGTTTAGGAGTCCATTGAGGACAAACATTGTGACACGAGATTTATATATATTAAGATTTGAAAAATTGACAATCTCTGTGGCTCAGTTGGTGGGCTGTTGGCAGCTCAAGCCAGGGGTCGCGGGTTCGAATCCCGCCTACGGAACAAAAAGTTTTCAAAGTTCCTGGGTCATGGATGTGTATTAAATAGGTATGTGTATCATATAATAAAAAAATCTAAAATATATGTATAGTATAAAAGTATTAAATATATTTCCGTTGTCTGGTACCTGTAACACAAGTCCTTCAGGTACTTAGCACGGGGTCAGACGTGGTGTGAAGCGTCCATAGATATTTAAAAAAAAATTATATAAAGGTAGTCTTTAAAAATCTTTTGAGAATGCAAAACGCATCAATCGCTTAAGCTGGATTTATATACTAATGCATCCGCCTGAACGCGCGGTTTGGCTAAACCGCGAGATTACAAGCAAATGTTGTATGTAAATAACTAAACAACAGCGCCCCTATTAATTAAGGGTCCGTATACGAAATTTGCCGATTTCGCTGATTTAACAGACGTAATTTAACAGTTATTTATACAGTATTTCTATAAGTTTTAATGCACAACATGTAAGATCATTTCAATTATAATCTAATGTTGAAGCTAGATTTTTGTTTTTTTAAGTATTTTTAAATAATCCAACTCAAACCCGTGACAGTTTTGTGATTTTTGCTGTAAAAGGTTTAGAATATCACCTGTTTATGGATTGTATTGACGTCTTAATGGTATGAAAAAAATACAATGTACTGTTGAGAAAGTCGTCTATAAAATGTTGGAATTACTTTTTACCACTTTAATATGAAATAGTTGAGTAAAAAAAATATAACTCGGCCAAATTTTAGAAAAAATGGGCAAAGAATTGCTGTTAATTTCGGCAACTTGGAGCTGTAATTCATAAAAAGAAAACGACAGAAATAATCTATAGATAAAATTCTATCCAATTCGAGAAAAAAGGAAGAAAAACTAATTGTGCCAAAAAACACGATTCTAAATCTCAGATTATATTACTCGCCGCAAGGTTCGAGTCAGCTTTCCGCGCTGAAATATATTTTAAATCTAATAATTAATATATATTTTTTTAAGTCTAATAAGGGGAAAAAACCTAATAATATTTCTGTAGCGAACCTTTGCAATTTCGTATTCATCGGCAAAATTTCGTATACGGGCTCTTAAATAAATCTTTACATAAATATATCGCGGTGTAGCCGCCACACCGCGCGTTCGGGCGGATGCATATAAATCCAGCCTAAGGCTGGCTATATAGGTAGAGACTAAAATCCTTAAAATGTGACACAGAGAGAAGTTATAGGAACCCCACGCTGTATATAGGTTCGGCTATATCGACACACATACAATCGTGTATCTCAGAGCAATTTTGCAATTGAATGGACGATTGGCAAGAACAATGCTGAACTTGTTTAAAATGGGTGTGTCCAAACGTTTAAGAGAATTCAATATTTGTGCTTGTGCTTGTTGATAAAAGTAATATGACGTAATCGTCCGCTTGATAACAATATAGTTTTCACGATATTACGATAATCAGTATGGTTTGCAAATGACAATTAGCAAAATTCATTTGAATTATGTAATAAAAATATTTAATATGTTAATATGTTATAAAGGCAATGTAAATTTTTCTAGATACTCTATAGTTTTATCATACCCGATTTTTCCCCCGACGAATCCGAGAGAAAATAAAAATAGTTTTAAATTTTAATAATTTAAATGAGTATTCGGCTAAGCCATTTAAAGAAGCCTCTACATTTAAAGTTTTTGATCTTTGACGCTCTACAAATTTTCCGAAAAGGCGCCTTACACGTGCCCTGTTTGACACTTCGGCTTACTCATTCTCATATCACGAATACGGGCACCAGCTATATTTCATACAGAGTGTACACACAGACCGACACTATCTAGTTTATGTACAATTGATAAATTTATTCAAGAGTAGATAATACTGTTTCTTCCTAGTGGAAAATTTACTACGCGGCCTCGTGATGCTACGTGCCATAGAGTAAATAGCTGTAGCGCCTCTGCGCTGCATATTTTGGATGGGTATTGACTGTCATATTATAGAATAGTATAATAATAATTAATATCTTTGAGTAAGATACGATCATATTATCTGTAGACGTTGCATAATTCGAAACCTGATCAGCAGTAAAATGAGACGCCAACATTGTCATGACTCACGAAGTGAAAAAAAGTGCTTTAGCTTTTAACTAATGAAAAATGTTAAGTTGGTGCACTTTTATTGTATCTTCATGGATACTTTATTTAAAATAAATTAGATTTATGCTACTTATAAAAATAAGGAAAATCACTTAACCCATCAATCCCCAAGCGGCAGCCGATGGATGTGCTACAGGAACACGGCCCACTTTTTACCATAACATTATCAGGTCAGGTCAGGTGAACACATCAGGTTCAGTTACAAACACTTAAATGTAGAAGTATCGTACTCACTTAATAATAAAAGCTGTAGTTTTAATTATTTGTTTTGTTCCAGGTAGTGTTCCCACCCAAGAGCTGCACCTTAATTCTTTTTAACTTTTTCGTCGGCACTATTAAAAGCGAGAGGAGAACCTTAGCAATTTAAAACGCTATAAAATTGTTTTCTTTTTATTATTCAGCTTTTATTAACACTAGTTTAATGACCTGTCTCGTGTCTCGACCATTTATAGTTGAAGTGTCTTATTTTTCGTAAATAAATGCTTTATATAAAATTCTCGTGTCACAATGTTAGTCCACGAACTCCTCCGAAACGGCTTTACTGATTTTTACCAAATTTTATATGCATATTCAGTAGGTCTGAGAATCGGCTACTGCGTACTTTATATATTGATAAGTGCATTTGTTGAATAAAGAATAGTAAATTATTACAACCTGAGACTGACGGCGACCATTGTTTGTGCGATGGGATAGCGATCGGCGTTGCCATGGTGACATACTTATTTAGTCACTTCAATAAAATAATATGGCAAATATATTATGGCAAAGCAACGTTTGCCGGGACAGCTAGTACACCTATAAAATATTTTAGAGTTTATAATATTATCTATAAAAATATATGACTAACTTTTATAGCGTTGAGATTTGAGAAAATATATTTTTGGAATATTTAGTAAACACCGTAGTCCGTAGTTTATACCTGCAGAATTTACAAGAAGCACGATGTCAAATTGAAATGTAATTAACAAGCGACGTAACTACATCTCGCCCGTATCGAGCGTGGGACGAAACGCCACCCGAATGTAAAATATTTTGTTGCTGTTTTTTTAAACAGAATATAGAATTAAAATATGAGCAGCAGCGACTTTGATTAGATTTGGGCTTTTTAAAATAATATTAAAATATTGTTTGACGTAATGTTTTTGTCAAAAAAATCAATTTAAGTACTGTCCTAAAGTGTGGGATTTTTTTAATAATAATTTCTAAGACCTACATTATAATATTATGATTTATGATGCAGGATATATTTTAATATGATGATAAATTGCATTTCCATAAACTAACTCATTGATGATTATATGAACTTTGATACGAGTTATCTCATATGACTAGACTGTTAGATAGAAATATGATAGAAAATAATAATCAATAGTTACTGAACTATATTAATATCTTATCGTGGGTTGTGTGTGAAGTTTGTACATACTAATTTAAAAAGTTGGCACCATTTAAGTGCTACATACATGGCCATTTTGGTAACATTTAAAAATAATGTTTTAATATAATAATAATTAATATGGCTTAATAAAATTTATTAGTTTTAATCATTAGTGGAATATTAATTAAATATTTACATCGTTAATAACATCGAGTTATTTAAAATGTTAATTAGTGAAATGAGAATGATTTTAAAATATATTTCAAACACACATTACGCTGTAAACAGCGCTGAATGTACGTGGACATTGAAACTTGTGTATAAGTAAACATATACAAGACACATCGTAATATGAATATTTATAAACAAACTCACACATATAAAGCCCTACACACGTATGACTGTATAGTACAACATATATAAGAACGTTGTAACGAATTACGAATCGTACTGATATGAGTTAGGACTATTATTATAATATTATGTATAAATAAAAATGATAACATTCTAAGTTTCACTAGCTTGGAAACAATGTTTATTTAGAGTATTACATTTTAATGTATTTTTAAATATCAAACCCCTTTTGACGTTACGTTGGTACTAAGATAATATGTTAACACACATTTTAACACAGTGTTTACTAAAATTCTAAGAACTTCAACGTTAATGTTATCTTTTAATTTAAATAAAATGTTTTTTTAATATTTTTATTGCTACAAAAATTCTTTTAACATAATATTTCAAATAGTAACTACCTATTAGATTTTAATCCTGGTACGGCGCATATTCTATACATTTGCATATAATAAACATTATATTATGTAGGTTTATTGTACTGAGCATGTTAATTTTATTGTTCTCGGTAATATAATTTACTGACGGCCACTGAATTAGTCTTATTGTGGTACGTAATATTATAGAGTATAATGTGTCGACTCGTACCACTCGTACCCGCAACAGCGCACAATGTCATGCCTACACGAGATCTAGTACGAGTATTTATAAGGGGCACACATGTACACTTAGCATATTACACTTATGTTTTAATCCTACTGTACGCAGTATTGAGCAATCAACAGGTACTTTCGAAGCGTGAATAGATAAAGATAGTATCTAAACCGACCGGGGTCATACTTACAGATAAAATGTCACCGATCAAACGACACAAATGTTATCCGTCAACAAAAACACAAGACACGAGGATATAATGTGGTGCAGTCGCTGCACACTGCGGCCGTTAACCCGCCGCGCCGTCGCGTCGGCTGCGTTTCGAAAACTTCGCAGCGTTTAGTTATATTCAAAAATAGACGGACGTATTACAAAAACACGCGCGAACGTTTACAAACATCCGAGCACTAGTTTTGAGACACTACCGAGGTGGAAATACACGAATTGACGCTCAAGCTACGCGACTAAAAGTTTCCAGTACATAAACTTGGAATCGTAAAACGGGGATCACACGAGAGCGCGACAACCCCGCGGCGCTCGGAACTCAACTGGCGCCTTCGTCCGCTCCGCACCTCGCTTCACGCCCACACGCCCAACACTGCACACAGAGGCATCTCACACAGATGTACACGCGCGCTTCGCACGTAACCCGAAACTGATAAACAATTTTAAAACAACACTACCGTCTACCATACGAGTGCACTTATGTCCCCGCTTTCCTGTTCGTACGTCTAAAGCGTATGGCACGAATCGTCTAATCCGCAAACAATTGTATCTGACAATATTTGTCGATTCACAGCAGATGTTGTATAAAGTATAATTTGCTGACACAATTCATGATATTGTAACAATAGATGCTCAATCGACATGGCACATTTTGGGGTTAAAAGTAATAACAATTCAAATAAGATGATCTTCAAATATGCGTTGACCTTGCAAGCTGCATCCATCAGTATCCTTTCTTGAATTATTTATGAACCCTTCCGTTGGACAAACACGAAAGTAGAGGCGACCACATTTTTATCGAAAAATCTACGACCTTAACAAAGGTTAAACTGCAAGGAAAATAAACCGGATAAAAGATAGAGACTGAAGCTATACAGTTACGTTTGTTTCTAATTTATGAAACGCTAACGAATACAGAGCGAATACAATAATTTATACTTAATGCTTTAAGCTAGCACAAAAATCTAACATTTTAATAATCATCATTCATCACAGACCCAAGAACTAACTTGCGCCACAGAATATAATATATTAGTAGCGCTTACTTGTAATTCACAATCTCCTTTTACTAGTGAATAGCAAGCGGACGAACTACATCACATTTATGTTAGGTAAGGTTAGTTACACCAAAGTCGAGACTGTTTAACCGCAGATTTTATTTGACTTTCAATTGACCAAAATACGAATTATTTAACTCCTAACCTAAAGACGATTTAAACATGTGAACAGTCAGTTCATATCTCTATGAAAATAGCTTGGAATATAATTGCCCAGACAAAATATAGACTATTCCTTTCATCAACATAACAAATAATATGCAAAACGCTTTCAGCACAACAATATGATAACAAAAGTCCGTTTCAGACAGTTATAAGTTATAACAATACACAGTATTCTCTAGATCCAGAGTCTAGAATAATAGAAATAATATTTTACAGAATCATAGCTAAAAAAGAAGTTAATTTATAAAAATGATTAAGAAATTGGACAATAGAACGTATTTGTAAGTATAAAGTACTAATGTGTACTCACTTGGTAAAAGGCCATCTACTTTTCTCAGTGCATGGAAATTACCTGAAATAAAAAACACTAAAGGGCATTTAGATAAGTGTATTTTGGAAGTTTAAGATAAGCAAGGTGAAAAAAGGGAGATAAAAACTTAAATAAATATATCTTTTTCTTTGAGATTTTTTTTTTAATTTTCATAACATAATAATTGAAAACGTGCCTAAAACTATTAATTTATTTAATCATGAAGCTAGTTAAATAAGCAGACAAGCATTCATAACAGGAAAAAAGAATCGCGAAAAGTAGAGAGAGGGAGAGTTGTTTAAGGCCCGTTTATATAGTTTATAAACGGGCCTTAAACAACTCTCCGTTTATATATACTTGAGTACTGACTAATATAATAAACTAATATAATATAATAACCAAGATGCATCTTGAGATGCATCTCGGCCTCGGAACGTGTTCAGGCTCTGTGATTGGTTGGTTATCGAAATTTGGACCAATCACAGAGCCGAACCGCGTCTTGAGACCGGGTCGCATCTTAAGTACTGACTATTTGTACGGGCCTAAGATTCAGACCATGAAGCGAATGAGGATATTTTGTACAGAAATTAAAATTAAATATCAATTTTGTTACTGATGTAATGGTGTGGACTACAGAATATACTAAGAATATATCTACAATCCCATAACTGTAAACAATTTTAAATTTTGCCTCGTATTTAGGTACAATTAACATAATATGTATAATTTTCTTAAATAAATAAACAATATTTTCTAATATAAAGCCGTTTATTAATTAAAATGGGGTCATACTGCAATAGTTTTTAACGAATACTGCAGTAATATTTAGCCAAGTGTAATAAGTCAAAAACAAATGTTTGGTGCCAAAATAATTTTTATCTGTTTGCAAATCGAGCCAAGCTTTTTCATGGTTTCCTACAAATCTAAGCGAATCTAAAAATGTCTAAAATAAGGCCGTGGGCTCTTGAACTAGGTTAATACTTTAATAGTTGATACAAATTACAATGTAAAACAAAAACTTTACCATAGTAATGCGTTGCGTTGCGTTATATAGGGCCCGGAAAAATATGTATTAAAAAATCCAAAATATGTACATAAAATATGGACTAAAAAATCGTAAATATGGAAAAATATGGAGCATATGTATAAAATAGAAATATGGAAAAATATGGAGTATAAAATACTTAACAAAAATTAAACATTGTTTTAGTGCAGTAGGTAAGAAAAGAGTCGTTCCAAAGCATGGCTCTCCCACGTCAAATCATGCAGCATGACGTGCGTTACGTGCTGTCATGCTTACAATATTATGATCGGCATGTCATGCAAGTTGCACAATTAATACTGTCACGTTACATGTTTATTCCCAAACCAAGTATGCATAGGCAAAGCCAGTATAGCATATTTCTGGTGACAGTATTAATTGTGCAACTTGCATGACATGCCGATCATAATATTGTAAGCATGACAGCACGTAACGCACGTCATGCTATATGATTTGACGTGGGAGAGCCATGCTTTGGCACGAATGGGCCGGCTCGACCTGAGAAATACCACGGGCTGACAGAAAACCGGCGTGAAACAGCGCTTGCGCTGTGTTTCGCCGAGTGAGTGAGTTTACCGGAGGCTCAATCCCTTACCCTTCCGTACCCTCCCCTATTCCCTCTTAAAAGTCCGGCAACGCACCTACAGCTCTTCTGATGCTGCGAGCGTCCATGAGCGACGAAAGTTGCTTTCCATCAGGTGATTCGTTTGCTCGTTTGCCCCCTTATTTCATTAAAAAAATGATCGTCTTGGGTTCGCTTAATATTGGCTAAATGATCCCAGCACCGTGCACGTCACAAACTCACAACTCACAATTCACGATTTTTTTTACTTCATTTTTTGTTTAGCCTGGATGTCAGTAACATTACCTTCAGCATCTGAAACTTTATTTTCTAATTCTTCAATAATCTTCTTTGAAAACAGAATACGACGATAAAACGCGAGAGGCACGAAATACGCAGCCATGGTGGCAGGAACGTATTTTTTTTTTGTGAAAATATGGACGATTGTGACATTTTCTTGCAAAATATGGACTTATCTTTGTAAACCCCTAAAATATGGAAATATATGGAAAATAAAACTTGGTTTTTCACAGTCTAAACATGATAATTTGTGTACAAAACACATTCTAGGCCGAAAATCACGTAAAATTATAATATGTATTTACATATAAATCCGGGCCCTAGTAATAATTTATGTTATATTGAAATTGTTGGCATTGTAAGAGTGTTTATAATATATAATATAATAATATAATATCTGTGGACGCTTCACACCACGTCAGTCTGGCCCCGTGGTAAGTACCTGAAGGGCTTGTGTTACGGGTATCAGACAACGGAAATATATTTAATACTTTTATACTAGACTTATATTTAAGATTTTACTATATGATACACATATTTAATACACATCCATGACCCAGGAACTTTGAAAACTTTTTGTTCCGTCGGCGGGATTCGAACCCGCGACCCCCGGCTTGAGCTACCGATAGCCCACCAACTGAGCCACAAAGGTCGTCAAAGGTGTTTATTTTTATTAAACGCTTTATACAACAATACATTATATTTTTATCATAAAAAATGATTTTTAAATAATTAATTTTAACATCTATATACATATTATAAAACAAAGTCGCTTTTTTTCCCTCATATCCCTTTGTTCCCTTTAATCTTTAAAACTACGCAACGGATTTAGATGATTCTTTCAGTGTTAGATAGCCCATTTATCGAGAAAGGCTATAGGCTATCTTTTCACGCTAAGACTAATAGGAGCGAAGAAATAGAGGAAAATGTGGAAAAAACGGGGAAAATTATTTGAAAGGACTAACTTGAACGCGCTAATCTCAGGAACTACCGGTCGGATTTGAAATTTCAGTGTTAGATAGCCCATTTATTGAGGAAGGCTATAGGTTATGTTTTATCACGCTAAGACTAATAGGAGAATGTGGAAAAAACAGGGGAAATTATTTGAAAGGGCTTATCTCGCGAACTACTGGAGCAATCTTTTTGTTATTTGGCACAGATAAGAAGTAGACCACGTGCAGGATTATACGCTAGGTATCGATTCTAATATTTTTTTCAGTGGCTATATATTATGTTATACATAATACACTGAAAAAGTTTGGTCGCTAGTTAAAACATTATATAAAGTTATGGTGCTCTACTAACTTTACTATGTTAAAACGTGTTTTCCCTGTACTCTTATGAATTTTTAAAGTTGCCATTTTATATTATCAGTTCTCCAGTTGTAAATTAAATTTTGTTTTGCCCAAACAATTTGTCACTCTATCATCTAACTATACAATGTATAATAAAAATATTTACTGTTGGTCATGTAGAGTTTCCAATATGCTAGACCCGCTATCCCAAACCCGCGGCCCGCGGGCCGCATGTTGCCCGCCGGGACTTTATTAATTGTGGCCCGCGTGATGTTTTTAAATTCCCGCAATTTTTAAATTCACGCCCACCGGCAAAATAACGTAGTCTACGTGATAGTCGTTAAATTTTTTCCACTTTAAAATCGTTAATTTTGAAGAATGTTATTTTTTAACCCAAAAAAATTTTTGTTGCGGTCCGCGACACCAAGACCAACACATGTTTGTGGCCCGCATGAAAAAAAGGTTGGGGACCACTGTGCTAGACAAAGGCAAGCACTAAGCAAGAAGACATACTTGAAATTTTTCACTTTTTTGGTAAAAAGTGGCCAAGGGCTAGTTCCTTACGCCGGTTCTTCTCGCTGGGTTAGTTCCCGAACCGGTGGTAGGCAACATATTGTAGTCCGACATTCTGAAAGCATTTTGATTCATTCAAAAATAAAACAATTTTTAATCTTTACGAGGCGAATTATGCGAAAGTGCGTCTGTCTCTTTGTTACCTCTTCACGCCTATTTGGTATGGAGATACTGTGAGTCCCGCAAAAGGACATAGGAACTTATCCCGGGAAAATGTACGGTTCCCGTGCGATAAACGAATTTTGGCGCGTTTTTAGTGCGCTAAAAACTTTGTTTATAGTAATAATACCAATACTCGGTTCAGAGTTTGTTTAAAAATACCGAAATTGGATATTTTCTTCGCCTCGCGTCCTAATGAACTAATAAATTACATCTGGCTGACAACTCCTCAGAATATTTTGCAAGAAACAATATATCTCGAACAAATTATTGTCATTTGTACGGACGCCCGTCTACCTAATAAATAAATTGCGCGCCATATTTTACCGTTTCTGACACTTGGGTTTTATATTAAATACTAGCGACCCGCCCCGGCGTCGCACGGGTATAAAATATATAGCCACTGAAGAAATGATTAAAATGGATAGATATCCTTCACGTAGTCTACTTCTTATCTGTGCCAAATAACATAAAAATTGCTCCAATAGTTCGCGAGATAAGCCCTTTCAAATAATTGCTATTAGTCTTAGCGTGATAAAATATTGCCTATAGACTTCCTCAATAAATGGGCTATCTAACACTGAAATAATTTTTCAAATCAGACCAGTAGTTCCTGAGATTAGCGCGTTCAAGTTAGCCCTTTCAAATAATTTTCCCCGTTTTTTCCCCATTTTCCTCTATTTCTTCGCTCCTATTAGTCTTAGCGTGATAAAATATAGCCTATAACCTTCCTCGATAAATGGGCTATCTAACACTGAAAGAATCATCAAAATCCATTGCGTAGTTTTAAAGATTAAAGGGAACAAAGGGACATGAGGGAAAAAAAGCGACTTTATTTTATAATAATACTAGCTGTCCCGGCAAACGTTGCTTTGCCATAATATAAAGTACCTATTTCGCCCATATTACTTTTTTGAAATGACTATAAATAAGTATGTTACCATAGCAACGTCCATCGCTATCCCGTCGCACAAACAATGGTCGCCCTCAGTCTCAAGTTGTAATAATCTACTATTATTTATTTAACAAATGCACTTATCAATACATAAAGTACCCAGTAGCCGATTCTCAGACCTGCTGAATATGCATATTATAAAATTTGGTAAAAATCAGTAGAGCCGTTTCGGAGGAGTTCGTGGACTAACATTGTGACATGAGAATTTTATATATAAGATTAAATAAACTCCAATTATGTTCCATCAGGCGATCCGTCTGCTTCTTGGCTTCCAGTCTCAGTGTAATGCCTTAAGATTGTAGTAAATATGTATCAGACTAGTAGTAGTTAGGAGTATCAGATAAATTGATTTCTAGGCACATGGCGAACTATTTGGATCTGTTCAATTCGTCATGCTCATGAGTCATGAATCATAACCTATAATGTTGCGACTTGCGAGTGTACATGGACGACGGTTGTTGCTTTCCATCATGTGACCCGTTTGCTCGTTTTCCCCCTTATTTTATTAAAAAAAACCTGACTAACAACTACTGGTACCAGTAAATAAGTTTCCCATTATATTATAACTAGATTATTTCTATATATTATGCTATTTAGGGTAGTAAAGCCTACACGCCTAAAACATTCGACCTTTAAGAAGAGAGTAGGCTTAAGCGTCTTATGGTAAACTAGGTTTAAGTAAAGACGTATATATAATACTAGACTTTCCGAATAAATAAAATAAATTAGATATTTCACAGACATATTAGTCTACAAAAATAGCCTATGATCCTACCCGTGGTCTACTTCTTATCTCTGCCAAATAACAGAAAAATTATTGTTCGAGTAGTTCATGTCGAGATAAGCCCTTTCAAATAATTTCCCCCATTTTTTCCACATTTTCTTATTACTCGTATATGATAAATAATAATAATAAATAATAATAATAAAATTTATTTTCTTAAAAACACATGTACCCATTAGTTAAAAACAAAAATCGAAGTCGCTTAGTAGTAGTAACAACGCTCTTCCAAGTTTATACAAGCTATTTGTTACTACAATATTCTAAGATTTAAGCATAACAGTATATTTAAACTAGTTACACACTAAGGAAGTTCCAAGAAGAATTTAAAGATTTAATACAATTATTGCTAAGTCTCTTATAAAGTATAACACCTAAAAAAATAATTTGCTACATCATTATACAATATTTCAGCATTATTTGAACAATGTGAAATGAAAGAGTAAGTGTGGATAATCCTGTGTTAGAATTATTATTTATATTATTATTATTATTATTTTATTATTTAGGGCTGATCTTTCAGTCCCCCAACAATCTCCGACTGAAGAACAAATATGACACCCCGACAGGTTTTGTATGAAAAAATGTCAAAGTGTCAAAACAGTTCCCCAGTCAAAAGTTATCAGACGATTGAAAATCAGCTCTTGTCTATATGACTTTTTATTGTATTAATAACTATTTATTATATGTAAGAATATTTAATTTATATATTTAAGCACTTTATTAATTTTTCGGTTTCTTCGAAAATTTAACGGTTTAATATATTTCCTCATCATAGATTTAATATCCCTACTAACTTTATTTTTAATATTTAATACGTTATTTATTTTATTATACACGATAATAGATATATTAGAATACTGTCGCATTGCAAAGTCAGTTTTTATAATCGGTAATTCAATAAAATTTATTTTACTACGCCCAGTTTTAGTATTATTATAATTTATGTTCTTGTGCCGTTTTAAAATTAAAGATATAATGTATAATTTCCGAACACTTAAAACATTGCTAATTTTATATAATTCGTTTGTTGGGGTTCTTTTTTTCTTGTAATATATAATTTTCAACAAAGATCGTTGAGTCCTTTCTAACTCCAGCATTTTGGTTTTACTGGCACCTCCCCAGACAGGGATGCAGTAAGTGAGAATCGATTCTGCAAGGGCTACGTATATTTCCTGTAGAATGTTACGCGGAGACTGAAAGCTATTGGAGTGTATATCAAATGTGAGTTGTCTAAGTGTTTTAAAAATCCAATTTAATTTTCGAATTCTTCCGGCCATTTGTTCAAGGTGTGGGTGCCATGATAGTCGTTGGTCGACTATCACGCCTAGATATTTAATTTTATCAACTTTCTCAATTGTTGGACAGCTACAACAAGATGATGTGATATTATTCAAAAAAAAATTGACAGCTATGTATGATAAAGTTTATTTTAGGTTGTTTACGATTTTGAATACTGAAACAAATATATTTAGTTTTTGCTGTATTTAAGGTCAACAAATTATGTGTTAACCAGTTGGCAACTTTCATCATTCCATGCTCAGAAATTTGTTTTAAAATGGTCCAATTTTTTTCAGAAAATACGATAGCCGTGTCGTCGGCATAGGATATAATGCTAGCATTCTTTATTTTTAATTTACACGGGTCGTTTATATAAATAAGAAATAATGTTGGCCCTAGCACACTACCTTGAGGGACTCCATATGTGACATTGGTATCGTCGCTGATATGCTGGCCAATTTTAACCCTCTGCATTTTACCAGACAAATATGATATGAAAAGGGAAAGAGCAGTACCCCTGATCCCTACATTTTCAAGCTTTTTGATAAGAATAGTAATGGACACGGTGTCAAAAGCTTTTTTTAGATCAAGAAATACTACCATGCATTTTTGTCCTTTGTCAACCTGTTCAGTTACCAACTGGCTAAGTGCCAATACTGCATCCTCTGTTGATCGACCGCGCATAAAGCCAAATTGTGAGGAGGATATTATATAATATTTATTGAGTTAATTGAGGAGTCTAATATTTAGTAGCCTCTCCACAATCTTTGAAATAGCTGGTAGGACAGATATTGGCCTATAATTACCAACATCAGACTTGTCCCCACTTTTAAATACTGGAGTGATAATGGATCTCTTTAGGAGATCCGGGAATACACCCGTCTGGAAGCAGATGTTTGCAAGGTGAGTAATAATTGGAGCAAGTTCGTTTTTGGCCATTTTTAAAAAAGTTATCGGAATGTTATCCCAACCTTATGCGCTATCAGACTTTAAATTCAATAGGATAGTTTTAACTTTGTTAACATCAGCCTCTAGTTCTAGTTAAAGAGTTATTTGATGTGGAACAGTTTATAGTATTAATATTATTCAGGGGGGAATGATTCTGTATATTTTGAGCTAGTTCTTAACCAACATTTGAAATAGTACATTACGCACCAAGGGAAGAAAGTATGACATTTCAACCCGTGTGACAAAAGCGTCGGTTGAAGTGTCATGCTATCTTCCCGTGGCGCGTATAGAACTTTTCATCATACAAGGGACCGAAAGTTTAATGACATCGTATAAGTATACGTATAAGTAAAAGAAAACCGAATGTGGATCAAATTAGTCGTAGACGGGGCCCGGGGCGTAGCCCCGGTGGGGAGTCGAGGGGTCAAAGCCCCCCCTCCCACACGAAATAAAACAACAAATTTATAGATTTAATTGATGTAATGTTCTAGTGCTTTATTTGTAAACATTACATCTCAATGGTAAATTTATTGAAGTGACTTAACAATTATGGCACCATGGCAACGTCCATCGCTGTCCCAACTTGGTCCCAACTCAAAGATAAAGTACGGTATATTATTATATCAATGATATCAGCTCTCCCCCGCTTTTCCTGACTGCTGGCCTATATTATCTATATAAAATAGCTAATTTGGTAGCCGCCTGGCGCCACCTCAACTCAACAATTATAACACAACTAACAACTATTTTAATATCAATAATTAAATTCCCGCGTGTATTAATAACTATGGGTTTGAAATAACAACTGCACGGTTGCCATAGTAACGAGTTATTTCAAGTATAGGTAGCGGGAAGAAAATTTTAAATTGTCACTTGTGAGCAGTCTGAACTCTGAAATATGCAACTTTCTTCCCGCAAACAAGGGAAGAAAATCAAACTTTCGGTCCTGGTATGATGAAAAATAATTATTGATGAAGTTCATGGATTCAGTGGGAGTACTTTTAGTATTAATTAATTCACTATTATCGGAATTAGATATTTTGCTATTATATGTAATATTCTTTATTTTGTTCCATAATTTTTTATTATTATTAATATTTTTAGTTAGTAATTCACTTTCATATTGGCGCTTTAGTTTTTTTATTAAATTATTACAGTGGTTTCTATACCGTATATAAGTAATTTTTAACATTTCATTGTGTTCGTTATTTTTCAATTCTAATTGTAATTTGTTTCTGTGTTTTATACATCTCAAGATACCAGGGGTGACCCAGGGTTTTAAGATAATTTTAGATTTAGGGATTTTAGTAGTTACTGTATTTTCTTTTAACATATCGGTTATTATGGATAAAAGATGATTTGTCATTAAATTAGGGTCAGAATAGGTTAATAATTGTGTTAGATTTTTTTGTTTCAGACTGTTTACTACATTCTCAAAATTGACATTACTTCTTGTTCTGTTTATGTTAAACTTTGGTTTTAGTTTTTCAAGACAGAGAAGAGTGGTATAATGGTCGGTAACCGAGGTCTGTAGAATAGCGATATGCGCTGTAGTCTTATTCTTATTTATTTTTAGCATGACATGGTCTAAACTGCTTTTTCCTCTAGTAGGTAGAGTATGTCCTGCAAGTATACCGTACGCAGAAAGAGTATTTAGATAATAGGATTTATTTTTATGATCTTGTGTATATTCAGTTTCACTTGATGAAATATTTATGTCCCCTGTAATTATAATGTCCTTATTTAAATTAAGAGTGTCTAAATGGGAACATAGCACATTAACAAAGTTTTCTGTGTTACTATTTGATGGCGATCGGTAGATGCAAAGTATGACAATATTTAAAACATCGATCTGAAGGCACGATGCTTGGTGTAGTTTGATTTCTTTTACCATAGCTAATATAGATTTTTTTATATATACCACGACACCATCGTTTTGGTTTATATGATAAGTGGTTGAAAAAGTTGAAATGATATGATAAAATATAACCTATACCACTAAAAATTTTTTTCAAATCGGACCAGTAGTTCCTGAGATTAGCGCGTTCAAATAAGCCCTTTCAATTAGGGTGGGTGGGTTGCACCAACTTACTTTAACTATAACTGTAACTTTAACTATAACTATAACTACAGTGCAAAATGCCAAATCTTTGTTTACCGTTAAATATGGCGTCCGACGCCATATTTAACCATAACCGCTCATACTTACCTATATTTAAATTTTTTCGTGAAAATTTACTATGTTTCACAGTGTAATATTTTTGCCGTCGATTTTTATGGATAATTAAATTTTTTAGACTCTCAATCCCATTACCTGTAGCTTTAAAAATAAACGCAACAGACATCTGTCAATTTCTGTGTTCAAAGTTAAGGTTAAAGCTAAGTTAGCCTTAACTGTTACCATAACTTTGACCTTATACTTCTGGTGCAACCCACCCTTAATTTCCCACCGTTTTTCCAAAATTTCATCTATTTCTTCGCGTCTATTAGCCTCAGCGTGATAAAATATAGCCTTTAGCCTTCGTCGATAAATTGGTTATCTAACACTGAAATATTTTTTTAAATCGGACCAGAAGTTCCTGAGATTGTCGAGTTCAAATAAGCCCTTTCAAATAATTTCCCCCCGCTATTTTCTATGTTTTCCTCTATTTCTTCGCTCCTATTAGTCTTAGCGTGATAAAATATAGCCTTCCTCGATAAATGGACTATCTAATACTAAAATAATTTTTCAAATCGGACCAGTAGTTCCTGAGAATAGCTCGTTCAAACAAACAAACTAATAAATTCTTCCGCTTTATAATAGTAGTAATAGATTCACTGCAATTTTAAGACGTACTATAGTTTACTATAGGATTAAATCTATCAAGTCCAAAGTTCAGTCCAAAATCGACACGTATCCACCCTATAATACGAAGTATTTTTAAAGAAAATGATGGACAGCGACCAATTGATCCGCACGTCAATAATTATTATAAGCCCCACAGGAAAATCTCGATCTTAAGTTATAAAAGGTCAAGCCCAGATCAATCAAAGTTCCATCCAAAATCACATTAGTAAAAATCCAACTACAAGACATTTGACCAGATAATTAAGCAAGCAGACATTTAATTAATATGATTAAATTTCAATTTAATGAAGAGTTTGAACGATCTCTTCTTAATCTAAACATTCGCTAGTTTTGATGGCAAAGTTAGAATAAACTTCAAAAACATAATGGCATTTGTCACAACGTATCGCAAGCTCCATGACTAACTGCCGCACTCAGAGAAGAAAAATATTTTGACACAATCCCCATACATCTGTCAATATTATTGGGCTTATGTCAAAATATTTTTCTTTTCTGAGTGCGGCAGTTAGTCATGGTCCTCATGGAGCTTGCGATGCGCAAGTGTCAAATGTTTTTTTTTTAATATAATATTTTAATCTAACTTTGCTTTCAAAACTAGCGAATGCTTAGATTTAATCACACAACTATGATTAATCACCCAGGTTTATTTATAACTTATAACTTAGGATGGGTTGCACGGTGCACCAGAGGCGTGTTTATAGTTACAGTTACTGTTATTGTTAAGGCTAACTAAACTTTAACCTTAACTTTGACCACGGAATTTGACAGATGTCTGTTACGTTTATTTTTTGTTAAAGCTACAGTTACAGTTTAAAATTAATTATCCGTAAAAATCGACAGGAAAAATATTTGTTATAACAACACTGATCCATTGTAAATTTTCACGAAAAAAATTTGATATAATATAGTTTGAGCGGTTGTGGTTGTCGTTAAATATGGCGTCCTTAACCATTTGACATTTTGCACTGTAGTTATAGTTAAAGTTACAGTTATAGTTAAAATGAGTTGTGCACCAACTTATTTTAACCCACCCTTAGCATGTCAAACGTACTATAAGTATAATGCAGTCTGCAGTGATGATGATGAGTTCTATACTCTAGTTCCAACCTCCGCTCCAAACATTTTAGTGAGCTCGAAGCCGGATGCGAAATTTTCCACGGCTACAGAATCGTCCAGCGCGGCGGTTTTCATTCACGAATGTATTTTAGTGCTGACCACCGAACTCTCATTACGAATAGACTCAGAGAATGTTATATTTAGGCTGGCCTCATACACACGTTTTCCGTATTCGATTTCCTAATAAAAAAAAATAATTTTTTTAATGCTAACTAGCGTAGTTCGATACGTGTGCTTTTTAACCGACTTCCAAAAAACGAGGAGATTATATGTTCGGCTGTGGATATTTTTTTTTTATTATTTTTTTTTTTTATTTTTGTATGTTCAACGATTACTCCGCCGTTTGTGAACCGATTTTCGAAATTTTTGTTTTGTTGTATTAGGTTTCACTCCAATTTGGTACCATGTTCACAAAATTCGTGACCTGATGATGGGATCCAGGAGTAATCGAGGGAACTCCTCGAAATTTATATGGAAACATATGGTGATTTTGGTTTTATGTGAAGTGTACTAAGAATATGCTACCAAAAAGTCAAATATTGGGTCAAGGTATACCATGGTTTCGAAGATGCTGAGAGAACTCCTGACTCTTTATAGATACACGTTTGGGAGTTTCGGCGTTGTTTTAAGAACAGAAAGCATATGCTACCATGCAATTCAAATTCATCATCATCATCATCGTCATCATCATCACCACGTCGTGTTAAGGTCACCAATGTCTCATGGCACAAAATAGATAATAGTACAAGGCATAGGTATGGATACAATAATAATAATTATGTACATAACAACACCAATTATTATAGGCTGTTTAATATACACGGCGGTCGGCGCCGCAGAGGCAACGGCGTCGCCGCGCGGCGCGCGGCGGCGCGCGGCGACGCGTACGTAAACATCGTATTCAAGTTCTAACTGGAATGTCAGGGCATGCGGCATGCCGCCAGAGTAGACAGAATGATAGAGTATACCGACTTAGAACTGATGTAATTTTTTTAAGTTTGACGTATTATGACAAAAGTCGTCGCTAGGGTCGTAACCTACAAATTTAGTTGTTTATATTTTGGCACATGCAAAGAAAACTGTCAGAATTCAATTTCAAAATCTTATTTTTAAAATTAAATTATACCAGCCAGCGCGCCAGCCTTTAACTTATCCTGTCGAAACACGAAAGAAACGACAGATATTAATACTCGTCAGTCTCATAGCAGTCGAAGTACTGGTAGTTATGTCTATTGTGATGCCGCGCTGCGAGCATTTTGCAGCACGTGTTCACTTAGATCTTTTTAAATGTATTGTTTAAATTTATCTATCTACCTGATATTTGAGCCTTGGGGTATGCCGTATGACTCATATCAGTCTTAACAAATTGTAATAAGATACGTAGAATATACGCAGTACCACCGCAACTTCATAATAATATGAAGAATTGCGAATGCGGCGACTGCGGTGCGTGCGGTGCGGCCAAATCTGCGTTCACCTTTAATAACAATTATACGAGATCAATTACCACTCAATATTATGATTTATGTTGTCAATTCAATGCTCACTGCTCACACCAAGCTCACTGTTGAGTTGTCAGACGTCAGTTGCTTACAAACTTTCAACAACACAACGAAATTCTGTTACAAGTTACAACTACCTATATAAAACTTCTACGTACAAGCGATAGCGCGACACAGGAGCGCCTCAGTGACATCTAGTGAAGACAATATGAAACTATTTTTTATACAATTTGAATTGGCACTAACAGTTTACCTACTAGGTAACTAAAAAGAGTGAAATTATTATTTTTAACAAAAAATTAAAACCGACTTCCAAGGTAAAAACAATATTAATAGCATCCTTATAATATGAACTAAAAAGTATTAAATAATTTTTCCTATCTAATATGTAGTGCCTTTTCCCGAATTCGGCTAAACTTCAACTATTTCTCTACTCAATCTTCATAATTTTGAAGTCGGTGCCAGTTCCAAAAGTTTCAAATTTTCTGTCAAAGAAATAAAGATTCAGCTATATCTGGTACCGACTTCAAAATGATGAAGATTGAGTACAGAAATAGTTGAAGTTTAGCCGAATTCGGGAAAAGGCACTACATATTAGATAGGAAAAATTATTTAATACTTTTTAGTTCATATTATAAGGATGCTATTAATATTGTTTTTACCTTGGAAGTCGGTTTTAATTTTTTGTTAAAAATAATAAACGCGTGTTTTCCATATTTTGTAACAATAGTTGCTGCGCATTATTCGACATAATGCTCAACGTTCAATGTTTCAAGTCTCAACTATAACAGCAACGCTTCGCAAAATCAAGCACTGTCACATTAACGAAATTACCTTCCAGTTTTAAGCATTAAATTTTATTTGTCTTTTAATTTTTTGGATGACCAAAAGTTTAAAAATCCTTCCAGACATTTCATATTTATGAAATATTATTCAGTAACGTTACCATAACATGATACAAAAGATTACCCTACCCTCTCCCTTTGCTATAAGAAAACCGATCTCAGGAAATCAAAGCTTCATCTAGTGTTTGACATCGCAGTGCATTGATGTCATAGACCATCAGTAGTGGGTGATCGACCTCGTCACCAAACAAACAGCTGATCGATACCAGCCATACATTACCCTTACACCCGGCCCTTGTCCTTGATTTGTGACCATCTGCTTGGTGGTTAGGTACAGAAGATGGAACACTGATCGAAGGTTCAAATATAAACATATCTTTTACCTCCTTTCTATAAGTTTTTGTGTAGTATCGAAACAACTAGTTATTATCAAAAACTCGCTATTGGGAGGCTATACGGGAGCTTCGCTAGTTCTACTTATACCCAATTCATTTATAAACGAGAATTCGTATAATATTATTATGATTTGAGCATCTTATCCTACAAATAAATCTTATTTATAAGCACGGTTAATACATGTTATTTAAATTGATAGCATTATAACTCCCCTTACTGAGCTCAGCGTTGCCAGATTTTTTTTGTGCTAAGTCGGGACTTTGAAACTTTCTGAGTGAAAAACTTTTTCAGTCAAAAGCGGGACAAAGTAAAAAAAAGGTATAAAATCGAAAGTGTTTTGAATTTTTATCTTTTTATTTGCCTTTAAATAACGTTTACGTGACAATACATAGTTAAAGTAGCCATAGAAAATCCACCCCTCTACCTCCCACACTTTTATCTTCATTACGCACCTGTCTTTCACAGCATGCTGCACGTACGTTCGGGCTTTTCCCGAAAAGCGGGACTGAGCCTGTCCCGCGCGGGACATTTAATTTTGATGAAAAAATCGGGACGTCCCGCCAAATTCGGGATGTTTGGCAACGCTGAATGAGCTCTATTTACATGTAGAGTACACGGTATAATTTAAGGCCCGCGATAGCTATTTCAAACTCATTTGTGATTTATGTTTACGAAGTTCCATCTAATTTAGCTCATCGCACTCCAAACTTTGTAATTAGGCCAATTGTTAAATATACATGAAACTAAATCTCCAAACAGTTGTCAGACAAGTCAATGACTTTGTGACCTGGAAAGTATGTTTGTAAAGTGATTATATAGCAATTGAATTATATCTTGAAAGATGAAACTGATAACAATATATAAATTATATAATTATGATTTCATTTCTTAGTTCACTTGAATGAATGCTTTTTTTTTACTTATCCAGCAGAAACGGCCCAAGAGCCAGTGGTAGCCAGAACTTCGTCATTTTATAAAAGCTGAAAGTTTTTCAGTAACATGCATAGAGGTTCATAATATGACGTAGCCCGGGGGAGGTCTGGCTGCTCCTGGATCTTATTCTTTATTGTTTCATTGTTCAGATGTGTCACTTGAAGTAAAATGTCCCCGATGAGAAAAATCAACACGAAATGCATCTTCTCAAGAAGCTCTTGCCCGACATACGGCTTTAAGTTCTCTTATAATTATTATCATTATAAGAGAACTTAATATAGTATTATAGTAAATTACGCACCTAGGGTTGGTACTACTAATATATATTCTGTGCCTAGGGCAGGAAAATAAGAAATATCTCATATCACATGTAATTGCTGGCCGAGGCGAAGCCGAGGACAACAAACATGTGATCTGAGGCTTTCGTATTTACTATCCATGGTATGTATTACTATTTTTCTCATCGACGGAGGCGAAAAACAGCAACATTGGTAAGCGCAGCGGGAAGAAAATTGACGTTTTCCGCCCGGAGGTGAGAAATAATTATTTACTAGCTGTTGCCCGCGACTTCGTCCGCGTGAATGTATGTTATTATAATAGAGATTTAGAAAATTGAACAACCATATACGACTATTTTATTTGGATCTATATTACATGTATGAGAAAAATAAAAGAAACATAAAATATATAAAACAAACAATGTATTTAAATAACAACTACATCACAAATAAACAAAATATGTATAATATACTTCAAACATAGAACAACTTACCAGATATATTTACAAGTTATTCTAAAGACAGTTCAGAGCAACGTCTTGCCGTGCCCAAAATCAGACAACTTCTGATCTGTCGATATTAAGTCATACCCTTTTTATAAACTTGTGGGCATAGAAGGGGAAAAGAACCGAGTGGGGGATAGGCGTGTTCGTCTATGACGTATCAACTGACTATCCATCAACTGTCAACTGACTATCCAAATATCAATTGACTATCAACTATTGCGGAAGTAATTATTTATAAATTAAAATAAAAATATTTCTTATTCTCTCACATACACACGAAATTGTTAATTTACAATTTACATCAAAGACCCAGGAAACTTGAACCAAAGATACGTCTTATCGTTTTGAAAAATCCTGTCTTCTAAGACCGCTTGGCGTGGCAGTGGATGGGGGACAGGGGAAAGGAACATGTGACGGTGATAGAGGATAGACTACAGGAGACAGTATTTAATGTAGGCATCTATCTCTCTTTAACCTACCTCTTACTTGGTACTACTAATATATATTCTGTGCTCTTACTCTCAGATTCCGAACCTACAGCTAAACCAGAATAAAATAACGGTTGAAGTTGTTTACTTACTTGCCCAAAGAATAATTTATTTTTGGGCATTGGCCCACCGGCCACCATACATTCCCACCACTGTATCTCCTGTGTCACCAGGTTCGACAGCGGTATCCAACCACGAAAACCCTTTGATATGATCTCAGGGAGCCGGAAGGACACGCTCAAACTGGTTTGGGATCCACAACGAAATTAATCAGAAGAAAATAGAAATATGAAGAATTGTAATCCCTCTTTCTATTCAAAGTGGAGATAGCAAAAAGTTTCAGTGGCCGAATGTCAAATAACTTAGGGGAAGCATCACGAAAATAAACTATAATAATAATATTTGTGACTACTAAGCTATAGCTAAATTATTATTAATATTGGAATTTGTTGTGTTAGACTATTGCCAATAATTATTGTTATTACGAAAACGCTTGAAGGCACGGAAGACCTAGCGCAGTCCACGATATCGCCGTAGTATGCGACAACAGATTTAGGTACACTGTCTAGTATTGTAATTCTTTCGTCTTGGCAGAAAAGCTCTCCCAGAGAACATGATGAGCACATATTCTACCTATGTGCTCGACCGATGCTAGTTATTTAGATCCGTAAAGTTTGACTTTAAAATTTCCATGGCCGGTAACGAATTGAGACACGCAGTGGTCAATATCCATCCAGTATTTGGATAATCGTTTACAAATATTAGGGAAGAGTTTTAAAGATCGACCTTTGCTAGAATTGGTAATCACTTTGTGTGTCGTTGTAAATTTCGAGGAGTTCCTTCAATTACTATCATAGTTCCCATAATGAAATTTCCACATTCGCAATCATTACTGCGAAAGTCACACTTTCTAAAATTCGAGTAGTTTCTTCAATACCTCAAGGATCCCATTATGAAATTTCCACTTTCGCAACCATAGCATCAAATACAAACTATGAATAGTGTAATGATGGTGGTGATTATGATGATTTATAAAATTTACATAGTGGCATGTGCTTCCAGTATTTTAAACAACGCTAAATCCTCTACATAATATACCTAATATCCTATAAGGAGTCAGGAGTTTCGTTCAGCAACGGAACCTTCGGAAGCCCTATACCTTGGGATATGCCTTGGTGCAAATCTTACTTTTTGATGGCGTGTTCTGTTAATTTTACTCAAAAAAAGTGAAAATTACTGTAATACTGTAATTACTGTAAAGGAGTTCCGTCGATACCTCCCGATCCCGAGAAAATAATTATCAAGACACCGTTTTTAGGGTTCCGTACCCAAAGGATGAAAACGGGACCCTATTCATGAGACTTCGATGTCTGTCTATCTCCAGGCTGTATCTCAAGAAACGCTATAGCTAGAGTTCTGAAATTTTCACAGATTGTGTACATCTGTTGTCGCTATAACAACAAATACTAAAAACAAAATAAAATTAATATTTAAAGGGGGATCCCATACAACAAACGTAATTTTTTTGGCCTTTTTGGCTCGATATCAATAATGGCAACAGGTAGGCACTTGATATTTTCACAAAGGCCTTAATTATATGTCTTCATCAATATTTAAAAATAATATTTAAATAAAATAAAAAATTAAGGGGGGCTCCCATACAAAAACACATTTTTTGGTCTATGTTTGCTCTATAACGGTACGGAACCCTTCGTGCGCGAGTTCCACTTGACCGATTTTTGTAAACACAGGTGTCAATTTCGGGTCTATACAACAAAAAAAGAATTTTGAAAATCTGACCACAAACAGCAAAGTAAACATTAACTCCTGCTTTTTTGGAAGTCGGTTAAAAAAAGTATCTTAGATATTGACCAGGGATGTAGGGTATCACCATGCCAAATTTCATTGAAATCGGTCCAGCGGATTCAGAGATTAGCCTGTACAAACAGACAAACAGACAGAGAAACAAAAATTTCGAAAACAGTTAAAATGTGTTCTACTACTCTTCTAACATGCCCCTGACTCGTTTTTTCAAGTTTATTTGTAATGTACAAACATTTTACCTCTACGATTTTATTATAAGTATATACTAGTTGACACCAGCAACTCCGTTGCGCCAAAATTAGTTAATCGCGAAGGAACCGTACATTTTACTGGAATTAAAAGTATCCTATGTCCTATCCTGGGACTCAAAGTATCCCAATTCTCCATACCCAGCAAAATCGAACGGACACACGTTTGAATTTATAGTATTACGAGCTTTTGCCCGCGGCTTCGCTCGCGTTACGAAGTATTATTATATACAAACTTTCATTCCCTGATTCCCATTCCCTTAGGGGTAGAATTGATCACAATCCTTTCATGGCGGATGCCTACGTTATAACATCTACCTGTATCCCAAATTTCAGCTCGATCCGTCCAGTGGTTTGGGCTGTGCGTTGATAGATCACCATGTCAGTCAGTCGCATTGGAGTTTTATATATCGCTGGCCCCGGGCAACAAAGCGGTAAACGCCGGTTACGCCCTTTTTAATGTTATTTGATTTTTGGCTTTTCTGAGTATTAGTCTATCACCCCTATTTATTTCATATTTTTAAAATAACATTTTGGGTATAATAAATGACAAAAGCTTTATTGAATGGAAAATTCTCTTAGGACTAAAATTGTATTCTTGCATTACTCTATGAAACGTAACTAAAAAAAACGGTGAAGATACGATACAGCTAAGCTTTCGCTGTAAGATCCCCCAGAAGAAGGGAATAATCGGCTGGCACGCTCGAAATCTAAAGCGAAAAATACGTTCTTACAGCCGTAAATCTCAAGCGGTTTGGTGATTTTATAAAGTCAATAAAATGTTACAATTGAAACAATATCGCTTATTACTTGTGTTATACATTTTTTCAATTATTTCAACAATTTTTTACACAGTTAAAATTATTTTGATATGGTTAAATAGGTAAAAAATTTAACTTTCATATAACACTTCAAACTTTTGTTTTGGACCACTGTACGCTGCACTATATACAAATTAGCTTATTTTGTCTCTCCTGAACAAAACAATTTTTGATATTACGCCTTTATTGCCCGGGGCCAGCGATATATAGATTAGATAAGTATGGATAATAATATATAATAATTATTAATTAGCATGGAAGTATCGGTTGTAGAGGATTTGATTTATAGTCAGATGCCGGACCCACGTAATTTGAACAGGTTGTCTAGTCAACATTAGCCGTGAATCTTGATCTGGAGTTGATGAGAAAATTACGTAGGCCCTGTCAATTTTTCCGATAGGATATATCAATTGATTGAATATACCCAATGTCTTACATTACCTACCATAACCAAGGTCTGGGTTTAACGGCTGGTTGGTGGGTTATTTCAGTCCAAAAGTGGACGTCACGAAAACATTCCGCCACGTGCTGGCCGGCGCGTCCCCACGTGCGTTTGTTTGCCAAATACTGTTATTAGTTATTACTTAATATTATTAAATATACATTGGGGTTACTAGCAAATTCGACGTTAAAAAAAACGACGTTATATAAGCTTCCAAAGATTGAAATTGATTCATCTTTGGGCGCTCACGCTATGATTGACACGGACAAACATTTATGTATGTTGGGTGGGGATAATGTAAATAACTCTTTTTAAATAGCACATTATTTGTATCTAAATTTTTTTTTAAGATTACTAACGAATCCTTTAAAATGGTCATAGGTGCGTTGGTCTTCTAAAATTCGTGTTTTATAGAGCAATTATTGGTACCAAACATAGCACAAGGATAGTTTCACTCTCTTTTCTAAATCAAAGTAGACGTCTAAATTATTACGCTATTTTATAAATGATCAAACGAACTTACCAAGTGAAGTTCTAATGCACTACATCACTAATCGAATGTGGAGAGAGTTATTTAGTAACTTTTATTCTTTAATTAAAATCCCAAAATTGGATTCCGGGCGTGTAATTACGTAAAAAATTCTAAAAATAATTACTGTATTATTTTCATCAAAGCGCATGAGAATTAATGGTACCGACCTTGGGCATTCTCCACACTTTGAGTCCCGGCCCCCGGGAAAGGACATAGGATAATACTTTTTGTCCCGGAAAAATGTACGGTTCCCGCGCGATAAACGAGTTTTGGCGCAACGGAGTTGCGGGCGTCATCTAGTAACTCAATAAAATAGAGTTGATAGAGAGAGAGTGTGTCTTTTAATTATCTTTTAATCATTCTATAGTGTGTTAGTGTAAACACCGTTATCCTTGAAACCATCAAATGAGTCCGTCAAAATGAACAACTTTTTCTATGAGAACACAAAAAATGCTGGGAACTCAAAAAATGCCGTCTTCATACCCATACAAATTGCCCGGACCGGCAAATTGTATGGGTATGATATTTTATGAAGGTCCGCCTTCTTTTGAGTTTTACACTAACACACATTATCATCTTCTATCTTTTATCTTCACAATTAGTTTATATTATTCGTAGTTCACAATAAAATCCCTGAAAGGAAATTTGAGTTCCGGGAAAGGGCAGGACCTGTACTAGCTATGGCAAAATGCACGGTTTTAGCACTATACAAATAAATTCCAGTGCAAAGAACGACACATCTTGTGGAAAATTTAAAATAATGTTTTAGGTAAATATATTACAGTAGGCATAACAAGAAACATTAAGCGAGGGCAGCCAAATGTTCAGCGCACACCAGATGCCTTTCCCGATTAAACTGTCACGCTGACATTTCCAGTGTAATGCCGCTGTACACAGGCCGTTGATGAGGAAAATTACATTGCATCGCGTTGTCCGGAATTTGGAGACCCGAGGAAAATTTAGTGCGCTGGAAATAGTATGCTGAAAGTAGGCTAAACCTGAAGCCTCTGGCACTTGACGGGAACTTTTTTTTTTTTTTAAATAAATAAATCTTTATTCATATATATATATATACATATACAGGGTGTAACAAAAACAAGTGATAATACTTTAGGATGTGTACGTGTTCCCTGTAGAGAGTTCACTGTGAAAGTAGCAGCGCTGAAAGACCAAAAATTTTTGGTCTTTCAGCGCTGCTACTTTCACAGTGAACTCTCTACAGGGAACACGTACACACCCTAAAGTATTATCACTTGTTTTTGTTACACCCTGTATATATATATATATGTGTTTTGACTTGTGGGGCTAAAATGGTCGCTTTGGAGAAAAAAATGGTCAGTCTGCTTGCAATTCATATTATAGTAGTAATTCGTACTAATTTGACATTCGTCAGTTTGTCAGTTTTGACAATTCATTTGCTGAAATGATTGAGAGGAATTGCTAAATGTGACAGCAAGAGTTTCTTTCTACCAATGGATGAATAGACAAGAAAAAAGAGCGACGAGAGAAACCTGTCATTTGGTTCTGTGAGTATTTCTACTGTGGTAAAAGCCTGCTTCTCAAAGCACTTAGCTGTGTTCAAGTAACTCTGTAGCCCAGACATCAGTTAGCTCAGACTTCGTGTTTCTGTCTGTTTGTTACCTTTCACGCCCAAACCGCTGAACTGATTTGCAAGAAAATGATAAATTAGTATGTAGTGTAGTAGTAGTAGTAAATTAGTGTAGTAGTAGACCTGTCCTTAACAGGATATGGGTTCTTTTCATCCGGAAAAAGCGCAGTTCCCGTGAGAATAACGGAGTTGCGGTCGACAGCTAGGACATAAACATTATTTTCGGCTTCCGTTAGGAAGGCACCAGCATTCATAGTTCATCATTCTAGTTATTAGCCACAACATAAAAATTTAAAATTACAAGAACCGTTTTTTGACTATTTTATAGACTCGAATATTGATTAGTTCATTTAGGTACCATTTACATAGATGCCTTTATTCCTTATATGGGCATTGGGACCAAAGATCTAGTCAACCAAATAGACCTATAACCATAATTTACTGGTTTAGCTGTATAATTTTCATATATTTCAATTCGAGATAAAACTTTCTTAAATGGTTAGGCCATTTTGAGAATTTTTGCTAGATCTTAGTTCCCACAGACTGTGGGAACTAAGTGTGGGCATGTGTGGCCTACATTGGATCCTTGCGAGCGGAAGCAGATTTTAGCTTTTGCTATATCTTTCTAAATCAAAACGAAAACATTGGTGCTCAATTATTCTTGTATCCTGATTCCTGAATTCCACTTCACTTGTACAAATTTGACGATATTTTTTAAATTGTTCTGTGTTTAAAATATTTTATGAAAATCCAACCGACCCATCCATGCATCCAAGGTTGAGTTTCCATCGCAACGTTATTGAGCTATATTTAAAAAAACTTCTCGTAAATAGAATTCTTTCATATTTTCCGTTAGCAATTAGGTTGTATAGGAGACAAACAAGTCAAAAGCAATTAGCAGTATTTGCAAGCTCCTGACGGGCTGATAGACAACACAAACAACGAAAATAATTGATCGCACAGCCGAATGTCACGCGACAGTGTTTGTTTCGCGCAGACGAGCCACCGAGGACGACCGCGCTGCAATGGCAAACTTGAGGCTGCGTTTCCACCAAAGATGTGTTGCGAGGAATGTGTTTTTGAGAACCAATAGAATCGCTTCATTGACGTAATCTTGCCATGACATCGCTCAGCGCGGCAATGCTATCGGATCTTAAAAACACATTCCTCGCAACACATCTCTGGTGGAAGCGCAGCCTTAGAGCCGGGACACAAAAACACGGCACGACGTTGTACGACGCCGTACGGCGCCATGCCGTGGGTTTTTTACGACGCGCGTCCGCAAAGCGCCGTACGACGACGTACGACGTCGTGCCGTGTTTTTGTGTCCCGGCCCTTATGCAGCGAACCAAAATGAGCTGTCTGTATTTCATTATTTTCATGTGACGATTCCAGTACGCTAGACAGAGCCAAGCAGACCTTGTTTTTGACGTGATAACGTTATGGGGTGCGCGCCCGAAAAACATGACAGTTCATGCGTCGTTACCTCGCTCTGAGGCGTTCCATATAAGGCTTGAAGTGCAAGCGAGAGCGCGGAACGAGCGACAAGGAAGCACAATCGGCCTTTGCGTTCGGCAGCGTACGACATCCTACTTGAGTGAGCGATGCTTATATTTTAAAGAAAGCGTAAAGTAAGTATTGCCGCCGCGTGGACGCGAACCAGGAACTTGGCGCTGTGATATCTAGCTTGTCCCGCTGGGCCAACAAGACGCTGATGTAAGTGCTGCAATTGTCGATATCTTACTACTCGAAGTTGGTAGTGAGGTGACACTTGTAGTAATTACAGTGCCACCAACTTATCTGTTCAGTAAATAAAATTGGAACTACAGCTGCCATTTTGTGAAATGTAATTCATTATCAGTTTTTGAAGTGCGAGTGAATACAGAATACAGATACAGCCCAGTTACAGTGGATTCCCTACAGTTTTGGTAAACAAAAGCAACACTAAACGCGACACTACTGACCCCGGCTACTGAACAAGATAACTTGGTGGCACTGTACTATTGTTTTTACGTAACATTTTTAAATTTTTATTTTTTTTATAAAATGTAGAGGTCCGATAGCAGTAAAAAATACAATAAAAGTACTTTGGTGATATATTCAAATAGAACTTTGTTCTTTGCATAGATCGATTTGAAAGAAATACATCGAAATAACTTTAGGTTACAGTCGAAAAAGTTTGTTTCTATTTATAGAGATTCGGAAGCGAGGGTTAAGGGGTTAAGGATAGTTGAACGTCACAACGTTATACGTTGTCACGTTCAACTATCGTCAGTAAACCGACTTTACAGACAACCGATTTTTTTTTATAACATTAGGGGGCAAACGAGCAAACGGGCCACCTGATGGAAAGTCTACCGTCGTCCATGGACACTCACAACATCGGAAGAGTTGTAGGTACGTTGCCGACCTTTTAAAAAGGAATATGATCTTTTACTGAAGGTTTGCAGGTCGTTATAGGTCGGGAATACTACTGGCGACAGTTCGCTCCAGAGTTTTACTGTGCGTGTGTTAACTACGAATGACAAAAGTGCCAATATTTTTAGTAATAAAGATATATGACTTGGCTCTACACTCTACTCTGCTGCAAACGTAATTTAAATTCAACATTTAAAAAATTATTGATTTTTAAATGTTGAATTTAAATTACCATAATATTCTGGATTATTATATTGATTATTTTCCATATAACTATTTTTATTACCACATTTACATAATTTTAGTTTAAAAACAATCAATTTTTTCTTAATAATCTGTTATTTTTTATTTTTCAATGTAAATAACATTTACATTTGGTGTCAGATGTGAGATGGCTGAACAACAGGTAAAGCCGGTATGAATTCAGAACGGCGAAGGCGATTCTATCATCAGAGAAATTGGTTCATAGGCAGATAGTGGGTCTACATATTATACAGGGTGTAACAAAACTAAGTGATAATATTTAGGATGTGTACGTGTTACTAATATTATGGAGTTCACTGTGAAAGTAGCAATGCTAAAAGACCAATTTTTTTTTCAATTTTGTAATGGGCAAGCGCCTCAGCGTCACGACTCACGAGTTTCCCCATACAAAAGTGAAGAAAAATTTGGGTCTTTCAGCGCTGTATTTTTACAGTGAACTATGTATCTACAAGGAACACATACACACCCTAAAGAATTATTATCACTTAGTTTTGCACCTTGTATAATTTGGTTGGGTTAGGTGAGGTCAATATTAGTCTTAAATCTTGATCTGTCAGTTGGGCTTAAGTCTGACATACGGCGACCATATTATTAAGGTTCATCTACCAATGAATCGATATCTCTTCTAGTGCATAATAGCATCAATGATTAAAAACACACATTAATCTAGGAGTTCTTTTCCTAGCTCATCCCAAAATTGCTAAGCAAATAATACAGTTTCTTTACTTTTGTTAATCTTTCAAGTCAATATTAAAGGCGATCTTTCGACTCGGCACGTTCAAATTACGTAGATCATCTGCCTATGAATCAATTTCTTTACAAACGTACTTTATAGGCTGTTTACATTCAGCCACTGCCGCTGCTCAGCGCTCCTGCCACTGCAGGCAATATTACCCTAATTTCTTCTGCGGCAGTAAGGGTGAAGCCAAACGAGCGTAATTTGTGAGTTGTGAGTTGCAGAATTTCGATCGCGTAATTTCGTCTTTTCATACAAATCATGACTCACAAAATTACGCTCGTGTGAATCAAACAGGACTTTTGTATGAAACTGAATGCAGCAGGATTCTGCCGAACCGAAATTCTGCGACTCACAACTCACAAAACATTACGCTCGTTTGGCTTCGCCCTAAGGCTGCCTTCAAATTAAGTCGCGAGTAGTGCGGCAGCCGCGCGACTTCTATACTAAAACGAGCCGCGCGGCTGCTGCACTACTCGCTACTTAGGGCGAAGCCAAACGAGCGTAATTCGTGAGTTGTGAGTCGCAGAATTTCAGTTTGGCAAAATCCTGCTGCATTCAGTTTCATACAAAAGTCCTGTTTGATTCACACGAGCGTAATTTTGTGAGTCATGATTTGTATGAAAAGATATTTACGCGGCAGAAATTCTGCAACTCACAACTCACAAATTACGTTTGTTTGGCTTCACCCTCAATGTGAAGGCAGCCTTACGACGCGAGTGAGTGTTTACATTCAGCCCTCTACCACCTATACAATCTACATACTTGCGTGGCAGCCTGAGTGACTTTTTACACTCTCGCGTTTCCCTGCCCGCTTGACACTTCCCAGCCCACTTCCCTGCCCAACAGGGCTGAATATAAACATTAAACACATATAATAATATATAAGCATTACGTTTGCGAAGAATGTGGCTTTGACAGTCGTGGCGACACGTCGCGTCGCGGCCACTAGTATCCCGTCTGCGCAAGTTATAATATCGCGTGTGGAATAAAACAATATTTGACCGTTATGAGTTGTTTTGTCGTTTATTATTAATGTTTACAAGTGCATGCACGCGACTCATTCATTTTAAACGTGTTTATTTACGGAATTTGGAAAGGTAAATGTTTACGCGATTTTAAACAATAATACTGACTTTGAATGTGACCGTTGAGTAAATTTCGTTGTTTTACTCCTTCGATCAAAATATATTTCTATTTGATCGAAGTTTTACTCAATAGCCTTACACTGTTTCTACTACATAATAATATTTATTGTTAACGATTTTAATACAATTTGATGAGAATAACATTTTAGCTAGACAGAATATAGACTGGGTCTAACAAGGAATGAAACTACACTAGTTTACCATGTGAATAATGAAGAATAGGAAGAACATGCCTAGTGATTGGACAGTTATACTAGTCATACACACACACACTAGGACAGAGCACAAAAACACTATATTTATGGTTCCTTTAACCCTAGATTACTAACCTTCGTCGATTTTAAAAAATCCGTTCTATCTTTTGCGCGCGCGATCGCACTAAAACAAACAAACTATGATCTCAATAATTAGGTAGGTATAAGGCTTTTTAGGTAATAAATATGCCATATCACTTTATTGAAGTAGTATAAATAATTTAAATACAACATTTCCATTAAATAAAAAACAAAACTGTAAACATTTCATAGCCATTCTAAAATGTACTTAGTAGTCGAGGGTTAGTAACAAGCGCCGGAAAATAAGGTTAGTGATCTAGGGTTAAAAACTACCTGTTTTTCTTTTAAATCAGGCATTCTATTACTTTAAAAACAGACAGTTTTTCAAGCAACTTTAATAAATTTTGTGTTTTTGTGCTTTGTCCTATGATTGGTACTGTCCAATCACTAATCATTTACCCTACATCTTTCACAAAAAAAAAAACCCTTTAGAGATGTTTAGAAGTGAGGGAGCGCAGTGGACCGTGGGCCGCATTTTCACACAAGTAAGACTGTGGTCATGAAAATTGTATGAAAAAGTTCAAAATAAAATACTTATTTACTTATATATAAAATCTCATTCATTACTCAATTCGAAATTATAGAAAGCTTTTTAGCCAAGGGCCCTAGTTGTTTAACAAAGCAAATAGCAATATTTAATATAATGAATAATGATTAATGGCAAAACAAAATTGGATAAGTTAACTTTGTTTTGACTTCGATAATATTTTTTGCTAAAGAAAATAATGAATAAGTATATAAATCAAGTTTTTCGTCGTGAATACAATGAAATACAATGAAAACTCAATAGTTCAATGATCCTCAATAACCGTTCAAGTAGTAAAAACTATAGTTCTCCGAACAGTTTGAATAAAATAAACATATTTCTTTACTTGGGGAAAATCCCACTCAGCACTTTCAGCGAACGTTTTAAAGGAAAGTTTGTTCAGAACATTTGTATTTTTCTTTATCTTTTAGACAGGTAGTTTTGGAGAAATGTATTTGTTTAAAAAGAAAATAGACGAAAATATAATAAACTTATATTTTAACACCAAGCACATTGAAAGAAGGCAGCAAAGGCTCAGCGAAAGTCCAACAGACCAGCACCTGAAGAAAGCGATATAGTCCAAAGTTTAAACCATGAGACGTGGACCAGAACTTACTGAAAGATCTCGTACCGACATTTGGCTCCAGTTACTGTCAGAAACACGTAACTAGAGCAACTAAAATTGTAAGACCGATCTGATTGATGAGAAAAGCAACCATCGTACTAAAAGTAAATTCGTTCGATTCAGTGTATTTCGTAGAACAATTTTTGACGCAGTTCTTCGTTCTATAGTACTCCGATTGTTGTATATCAATAAACGAATCTTTATTACTTATCTCTACAAAAACTTACATAAAAATATCTGATCTACGTCCCATTTATGATTTCTAGGCTATAATTTCTACCCGTACAGAACCTTGTACCCTCATCTAATTACCTGGTTTTCTGCGCACCCGCCACTGCACCGGCGGCGCCGGGCTGCCCGGCCCCGACGAGGCCAGCTTGGAGCCGTCACCTGAAAAAAAAATTACAACATTTAAAAAAATTACTGCTACAGAAAAATTTCCGCGTTTTTTACTCTTATTGGCTTTCTTTTATATAGTATTGGTTCTACTTCATTTTATTCATAAGCTGTTGGTTTTCCAAAACAAATAAATAAATAAATAACTATAACTTTTATAACTACAGTGCAAAATGTCAAATCTCTGGTTAAGGACGCCATATTTAACTATAACCATAACCGCTCATACCTACTTAAATCGTCATTTTTTCGTGAAAATTTTCCTGTCGATTTTTATTATTTATTTCTCAATCCCGTTACCTGTAGTTTTTAAAAAAAATAAACGCAACAAACATCTGTCACTTTCTGTGGTCAAAGTTAAGGTTAAAGTTAAAGCTAAAGTTAGCCTTAACTATAACCATAACTTTAACTTTAACATTAACCACGCCTCTGGTACAATCCACCCTTAATATATATGGCTTTCAATATTAGTTGAAATTATTAGTTTCGATCGAAATGCGTAATAAGGTAATATAATAAATATCTAGTTTATATGAAGTTTTCACGTAGTAGGTTATACTTGATAAATACAGTTTAAAATAATATCTAAAACTCTACATTTTACAACATAGAAGTAAAAATATACCTGCAAAATATGAGGAACATAATATTTTTTTGAAGACAACATTAAAGAAAATTCAAATAGTCACGTAATATGTGTATGCTCCTTTATAATGATAACAAGAAGAGTACATAAAAATTAAAATAGGTAAGTATAAAATAATTATTGGCAACTAGCTGTTGCCCGCGACTTCGTCCGCGTGGACTTTAGTTTATAGTTGTTCCTGTACGTCGACGCGCAAACCATAAAAGTATATTGTGTGGGACAATATACTTTTATGATATGATAGATGTTCCGCGCGGCTTCGCCCGCCTAATTTAGGAATGTAACGGAAACCGTAAATTTTTCCGCAAAAAAAGAAACCTATTTCCTTTCACGTGGTCTATTCTTTGTGTGCCAAATAACATAAAAATTGCTCCAATACGTTCAAATAAGCCCTTTCAAATAATTTCCCCCACTTTCCTCTATTTCTTCGCTCCTATTAGTCTTAGCGCAATAAAATATAGCCTGCCCTTCTCAATAAATAGGCTATCGAAAACTGAAATAATTTTTCAAATCGGACCAGTAGTTTCTGAGATTAGCGCGTTCAAATAAGCCATTTCAAATAATTTCTCCAGTTTTTTCCACACATTCATCTATTTCCTCGCTGCTATTAATCTTATCGCAATAAAGGATAGCCTATAGCCTTTCTCGATAAATAGGCTATCTAACACTGAAATAATTTTTCTCCCGTTTTTTCCACATTTTCCTCTATTTTTTCGCTTTTATTAATTTTAACGTGATAAAATATAGACTATAGCTTTCCTCGATAAATAGGCTAACACTGAAAGAATTTTTCAAATCGGACCAGTAGTTCCTGATTTTAGCGAGTTCAAATAAGCCCTTTCAAATAATTTCCCCCCGTTTTTTCCACACTTTCCTCTATTTCTCCGCTCCTATTAATCTTAGCGTGATAAAATATAGCCTATAGCCTTCCTCGATAAATAGGCTAACACTGAAATATTTTTTTAAATCGGACCAGTAGTTCCTGAGATTAGCGCGTACAAACAAACAAACAAACAAACAAACAAACAAACAAACAAACAAACCCTTCCCAATTATAATATTAGCATAGATGAAGTAATCTTCTTCTTATCTTCTTATATATAAAATTCTCGTGTCACAATGTTAGTCCACGAACTCCTCCGTAACAGCTTTACTGATTTTTACCAAATTTTATATGCATATTCAGTAGGTCTGAGAATCGGCTACTGGGTACTTTATATATTGACTAGCTGTTGCCCGCGACTTCGTCCGCGTGGACTTCAGTTTATAGTTATACCCGTACATCGATTGAATAGTTTACGCGAAAATCACAAAGGTAAATTTTGTGCGAACCGTACATTTTTCCGCGACAAAATATATCCTATGTTCTTTCCCGGGACTCAAACAACAAATAAAAATGTATTGTGCGGGAACCGCACATTTTTTGGAACAAAAAGTATTCCTTGTCCTTCCCGAGACTACAAGTATCTCCATTCTCCATACCAAAATTCATCAAAATTGATATTTGATTGAATAGTTTCGCGCAAATCATAAAAGTATATTGTGCGGTAATTTTTCCGGGACAAAATGTATCCTATGTCCTTTTCCGGGACTCAAAGTACATATTATATCTATGTCGCAGCCCACTGGTTAAAATAGACGTTCAATCAAACAGCTAGGCCCTTTGACTGAACAACGCCATTCAATCACACGGCTATTCGTCGTGTTGGCTGCAACGTTCAACACTACAGCTAGACGACGCTTAGCCAACTGGTTAAATGGCAAATTAACTAAGGTGACCATTAGTTAATTATGTAATTTGAGAGAATAGGAAAACTTTTTGTAATTTCTTGGGAGATTTACGTATATTTAGTTCTTTCTTTCCGAAAAATATTACCTTGAAATAATCACAAACACCGGCATAGTTGACGCCATTTTTTAACCCCCGACAAAAAAGAGGGGTGTTATAAGTTTGACGTGTCTGTCTGTCTGTCTGTATGTCTGTCTGTCTGTTTGTCTGTGTGTGTATCTGCAGTCCGTGGCATCGTAGCATCCAAACGGGTGGACCGATTTTGATCTAGTTTTTTGTTTGAAAGCTGACATGATCGAGGGTGTTCTTAACTATAGTTCATCATCATCAGCATGCTCAGTGCTGGACAATCAGGGTTTATCTGGTTCATGTCCGTGGCATCGTAGCATCCAAACAGGTGGACCGATTTTGATCTAGTTTTTTTTGTTTGAAAGCTGACATATTCGGAAGTGTTCTTAGCTACAGTTCATCATCATCAGCCTGCTCAGTGCTGGACAATCAGGGTTTATCTGGTTCATGAAAGGCCGTTAGCAACTTGTAGTCATTTGATGGGTTTTATATTTCATTGTAGTTCGTGACATTTGTGAATATATACAATATAAGTATATACACACATAATAATGGAAAGTTGGCCTGGTGCTGCACCATCACCTGGTAATCAATAGGATATCCAACTCCTCACCAACTTAGAGCAGAGGTTTCGTGTTTGGGCTCATTTTAATTGCGACAACCAGTAAGAAGTAGACAAACAGTAAATATTTACACGCATCTGCTGCTGCAGCATCACCTGGATTCTATAGGAACCGAGCTTCGTATGAACCCAAAGTGGAGGTTTCATGTTTGGGCTCATATTAACAGCCTCATCGAAAAGGAAATTGATAGATGGTAATCATGAGAATACTTATGATTCTGTTGTTAGGAATTATTCTGCACTATAGCCAACACAAGTTTAAAAAGTATGAAATAAAATTAAATTAAGAAATTTAAAAAAACCCCCGCCAAACAACTTTGAAAAGTAATGAAATAATATTTACTGCCTTTGAGTTCAAATAATTCCTAACTTGTGTAAAGTAATATTTTAGTCCATATAATTGTTGTCAAGGTGTGTCGGGGGACCGCTAATGCAGATGTTTGATTTCATTTCACAATCAATTTATAGCGAACTGAATCGAGATAGTCAGCGACTTGGCAGTTGTATGTTGTAGTTTACTTGGCGGTCCCCCGACACACCGTGACAACAATTATGGACTAAAATATTACTTTACACAAGTTAGGAATTATTTGAACTCAAAGGCAATAAATATTATTTCATTACTTTTTAAAGTTGTTTGGCGGGGGTTTTTTTATTAAATTCTAAACTAATTCAATCAAACGGCGGCTTTTGAATCAGCTGTAGTGTTGAACGTTTTGAGCGACTTAAATATTCATTTAAAAAGCTAGACCTGTGATTGAATGGCGTTGTTCAGTCGAAGAGCTAGCTGTTTTATTGAACGGCTATTTAAACCACTTGGCTGCGACATATATACCAAATTTCAGCAAAATCGGTCCAGCTGTTTACGCGTGATGTCGTAACCAAGGGAAATATTATATGGATTCATTTTGATTATTTATAGACGTTCCACGTGGCTTCGCCCGCGTAAAATAGATATTTCACAGACAAATTAGTCCACAAAAAATAGCCTATGATTCTTTACGTGCTCTACTTCCTATCTGACCCGAATAATAGAAAAATTGCTCTAGTAGTTCGTAAGATAAGCCCTTTCAAATAATTTCCCCCGTTTTTTCCACATTTTCCTCTATTTATTCGCTCTTATTAGTCTTAGCGTAATAAAATATAGCCCATAGCCTTCCACGATAAATAGGCTATCTAACACTGAAATAATTTTTCAAATCGGACCAGTAGTTCCTGAGATAAGCGCGTTCAAATAAGCCCTTTCAAATAATTTCTTTTTTTTTTATTAAATAAGTGGACAAACGAGCACCGTTTGCTCGTTTGCCCCCTTATTTAATAAAAAAAAGAGCAACGAACGGCAAACGAGCAAACGGGTCACCTGATGGTAAGCAACTAACGTCGCGCATGGACACTCGCAACATCAGAAGAGCTGCAGGTGCGTTGCCGGCCTTCTAAGAGGGAATACGCTTTTTTCTTGAAGGTTTGCAGGTCGTATAGGTCCGGAAATACTGCTGGAGACAGTTCGTTCCAGAGTTTTACAGTGCGCGGCAGAAAGTTACGCGAAAAACGCGCTGTGGAAGACTGCCACTCATCAAGGTGATGAGGATGGTATGTTTTTCGCGTGGGACGATGGCGAAAAGTTGCAGGTGGTATGATTCCGAACAACTCCTCAGAGCACTCCCCGTGATACAACCGATAGAGGATGCAGAGTGAAGCTACATCTCGGCGTAATTCCAAGGGGTCCAAGCTGTTTGAAACACTATGGCAGTCAACAATTCGAGCGGCCCTTCGTTGGATACGATCCAGAGGGAGCAGTTGGTATTTTGGCGCCCCTGCCCAGAGATGAGAACATTTTATTTTATTTTTTGCGTTGGGGGAATCCCCGGGGCCTGGGGAGGACCACCAAAGTATGTGGGAATAAAAACTTAAAGCTTATTTTTCAGACTTTGGGTGAAAAAATTTCGTAAAAAGCTAAATATGAAATTAATACTAACTAAATAAACTGAAAAAATTCGGTTCAAAAACATAAATCTACTTGTTAAGTTTTTGAACCCAATTTTTACCGTGATTCCGCAATAAAGGGGTACTTTTAGGGGTTTATATTTCAGTCTTATCCAAAAATTATATCATAAATATTAAACAAACTGTTTATACAATGTAAATATGCGATTTTAAAGTTCAGAAATACAAAACGTATTTTTCACGCTTAAAGGGATGGTTGCCATAAGGGTTGAAAAATTAATTAAATAATCATAAAATATATTGAAAAAAAAACATTAAAACCTTTATTTTATCGTATTAAACCAAATTAGTTAAGTCAGAATGATTAAATCTGCATTTTTTCTATTTTCAACAAAAGGGGTGGATTTCACCCCTAAAATAAAAAAGCGCAATACGAGCGTATGTCGCTTTTGAAGTAGAGGTTTTGCTTAAGGCGCTATATTGAAAAAACTATCCTTTTTGACGTAATACTATGAGACCCTCAGAAATGTTACAAATCTGGTAATGAGATATGACATATTATCTTCATAACCTTATCTAGGTTTGAGAAGAACCAGAAACACGATTAATGTATTTTGCCTCGATACATTTCTCGATCGAAATGACCTCTTAAAAATACGAAATTTGAAGATTATTTTTAAACGAAAATAAATGTATTGTAGGAAATTAGTCTAATGGAGAGACACCTTTGCAACTCAAAATCGTATAGAAGCATTTTGCTTAAATGCTCCTAGTTATTTTTTAAATAATTAAAATTACGTTTTTCGCATGTTTTCCGAGCGAGCCGATAGCTTCTGGTCGCAGCGTATTCACGACTTTATAATCATACAAATTAAGTATAAAATTGCCCTTGCGGTAAAATTACTTTCAATATAGCGCCTTTATGTACTTTATCCCAAATTTTCATCCAAATCGATGGAGGTTCAAGGAAATCGGAGGTTGCACCTGATTTTTGCCTTCATTCACTGTACTAATTATGGCAAAGCAACGTTTGCCGGGACAGCTAGTAAGATTATAATATTATTTAGAATGCGGTATAGAGCGACATCTCTTCGAAGGCTTATTATTAAGTATATATTAAGATTATAATATTATTTAGAATGCGGTATAGAGCGACATCTCTTCGAAGGCCTTGGTAACACATAGAAAGGTCGTCTTCATGGAAACAATGGCTGAAAGTAATTTATGGCTTTTCCGCTAGATGGCGCTTTAACTATAAATGTGGAAAATTCACGAACACCTAACGTTTGATAAAATTGTTTTTGTTTCATAACTTTCAAGTTCCTAACATATATCTTATATCTTTAAACGAGCAATTCTTGTATATGTAATTGGAATCTCAGAATCGGCTCCAACGATTTTCATGAAATTTAGTACATATAGGGGGTATCGGGGGCGATAAATCAATCTAGCTAGGAATCATTTTCATTTAAAAATGTCATTTTATGTGTGTTTTCATGGGCGCCGGCAGGGGGGTGCCAGGTGGTGCACTTGCACCCCTTGGGAATCTCGGGATTAACAGAAATTATTGAAATAAATAGGGTTACAAAAGATTTTGTAACCCTATTACCATGCCGTACAAAAATAGTTCGTAATGTTTCAGCACTAAATGTATTCTGTTGACGTAAAAGTAAAAAGAAAAGAAAGAAAACTAAAATCTGCACCCCTTGGAAATTATTTCTGCCGGCGCCCATGTGTGTTTTATGAATTTTTTGAATACCGAGCGAAGCTCGGTCATATAGCTGGTATTATTTTTAAATAAAACATAATTTGATCTGTTTCTTTTAACTAGAAAAGTCGAATTTAGCAGTTCCTATCTTATCCAAGAACTTATTAAATGAGTTTTAAGATTTATAGATAGGGGTTTTACTAGATTCTAGTATAGCAACTATACTGCAGACTGCATTATACTTTAGAGTTTAGACTATTCTATTAATAAAATAGTAAATACATAATATTATGGTCCGGGTTCCCTAGAACAAATTTATTATATTTAACCGTTAACCTATCAATATACAAAAAATCAGCTGGTTAGGACTTAGGGTTCCGTTTTAGGATCCTGTAATCAACAAAACGAAACCCTAACCAGCTGATTTTTTAGGGTTCCGTGGTCAACAAGGAACCCTTATAGTTTCGGTCTGTCCGTCCGTCTGTCTGTCCGTCTGTTTGTCTGTCCGAGGTTTTGCTCAGAGACTATAGGACCTACAAAACTGTAATTTGGCATGAATGCACATATTAGATGGCAACAAAATGGTAAGTACATGAAATCTTAAAAAAATATTTTTTTATGGTACCTTCCATACACATCAAGCGGAGATGATTTTTTTTTTTTCGCGTGGGATAGGTTTTTTAAAACTATTATGATTTATGAGTATTCATAGATCATTTTCCGATTTAGGGATCCGTTTGTGAAATATTAAGTTTTAAAGTGGAAAAAAATCGTTAGACTCTAGTGTCCCCCCCCCCTTCTACCAACTAAACGGTTGCTTCTGGAAATGTGAAAAAATTCACGGGAATAGGAAATATGCTGAATTTAAAAAGAAAACTATCACGGCTAAGAAGACTTCATAAGTTATTGAGTAATAGTCGATCAACTAAAAAAAATGTATTCGGCGAAGTATAAAGGAACTTTTCGCTCAAATTCCTTGGAAAGTAACTGAGATCTGAGATGATGTTGTTAGTAGTGTAAAACACGATATAAATGTACATTCATTGACCACACATATATTTAAAAAAAAACTAGCTGTATTGCGAAACCCTATATTGCGCGTGGCCGGACACGCACTTGGCCGGTTTTTTTTATATTGATAGGTTAATAGTTAAATTATTTAAAAATTAAAAGTAACACTATCCTGCATAATATAGAACAATCCACAATTTAGGACCATCAAATCAAAGTATGAAATCCTTTCTATCTCTGTTAGCTACCACTTTCGAGATTTTTCGCAGATAAAATTGTTGTTCGTCTTATCAAAATGAAGCTACTCACAAAAAAACAACTTGATAGTTGATAATAATTAAAAAAAAATGTTCAAGGGAACCCGGACTAAGACGTTTGCTGTAATATCTACAAACGCATCTGTAGGTAAGCAAATAATTCTTATGATTAGCTACGAATAACATTTTTTACTGAAGAGTCACATGCCTTCTGCGTCACAAAGTGCCTACATTGCTTGTAAATATTATGTGAGTAAATAGTATCGTAAACACATATTGACAATTAGAATTTGCCTTTTATAGTGTGAAAAGTTATGCAAACAACAAACTCACATGATTTTGCCACAAATAAACATACTAACATAGGATAATATAAGTTATTCAAGGTACTAGTCGTGTGCTTACAAGACAAAAAAACGAGGAATACGGCTTTTGCTGAACCAAAGATTTCCTTTGGTAGGATTGATCTTTATATCCCTAAGATGGGTGAATATTTCATGCAGGTGGGGGAGGGGTTTTTTTTTTAGCTTTAACAAGGTACGAGGTCAATAACTGCGTGGGATTTAGGTAGAGGAGACCGGGGCTGAAAGTTCCGATTTTCAAATAACATGGAATTGTATGATCAAAATGATAATATAAATTTTTAATATTTGCATCTATTAAAGAACCTTAAGAGCCCGGGTAACCCTCGAAATTCTCATACATACGTAATACCAAAATAATTTTGTCATACGAAAATATTTAACATGTTTGAGTTATTTTTCAGCATAAAATAGTAATTACCTAGGTTCCTGAACAAAAATTAACTTCAAAATATTTAAACACTAAAAAAATTTTTTTTGTGTATAAATTTTTTTTACTAAATTTACTACTAAATATTTAAACACTTAAAAATAGAGTAAAACACTCAAAAATTTATAAATAATTAGTAAATTTACTACAAAATATTTTAATACTAAAAAATATTTTTTAGAGTTGAAATATTTTGTAGTAAATTTACTATTTATTTATATATTTTTTAGTGTTTTACTCTATTTTTTAGTGTTTAAATATTTAGTAGTAAATTTAGTAAAAAAAAATTTTACACAAAAAAAATAATTTTAGTGTCTAAATATTTTGAAGTTAATTTTTGTTCAGGAACCTAGGTAATTACTATTTTAAGCTGAAAAATAACTCAAACATGTTAAATATTTTCGTATGACAAAATGATTTTGGTATTACGTATGTATGAGAATTTCGAGGGTAACCCGGGCTCTTAAGGCGCTATATTGAAAAAACTGTCCTTTTTGACGTAATACTATAGGACCCTCAGAAATGTTACAAATCTGGTATTGAGATATACATATCTTCATAGCCTTATCTAGGTTTGAGAAGAACCAGAAACACGATTAATGTATTTTGCCTCGATACATTTAATTTTCGAAATGACCTCTTAAAAATGCGAATTTTGAAGATTATTTTTAAACGAAAATAGATGTATTGTAGGAAATTAGTCTAATTGATAGACACCTTTGCAACTCAAAATCGTATAGAAGCATTTTGCTTAAATGCTCCTAGTTATTTTTTAAATGATTATAATTACGTTTTTTCGCATGTTTTCCGAGCGAGCCGATAGCTTCTGGCCGCAGCGTATTCAGGACTTTATAGTCATACAAATTAAGTATAAAATTGCCCTTCCGATAAAATTACTTTCAATATAGCGCCTTAATCTGTCTCTGTAATAGTATAGTCATTTCTGCCAATATCTCAATAGTTTTTGAAGTGAAAACTTCTTTAGCGGCGTTGAGCACTTTTGTGGGATGGGTAAAAACTGTGAAACTCGCGTCAGATTTTCGTGTTGATCGAAAAACCATAGAAAAAGCGTTAGAGTGCGTAAGACGGTTGGAGAGCTGTAGTGTTTTGTGTCGAACTCGAACTCGAACGAAATGTACAGTCGGGGAAATGAGTTGTTTAGCAGAAATGTACAGTCGGGGAAAATTGTGCTAAGCAGAAATGTAATTAATTTTCCCTGATATCTTTTTCCTATACAAAGTTATGACTGTCGGAACAACTTACCCCGGGAACTTCCAGCCCCGGTCTCCCCTATATAGTCGAGTTTGGTATCATTTTCGATTGAATCGAATGTTTAAATGCCAATTTTGGAATAATATTTAGATAAAAGATAGTAAAAATAAAATAAAAAAAATTAAGAATATATGATTTTCAACCAACGAAAACGCTGTTGACAGGGCTTAATTAATATAAGGAGGCTGATAGCCGCAATAGTCTGCATGCCAAAGACATGGTGATGAATGGAGCAATAAAAATATTAATAATACTAGACGTTCCGTGCGGCTTCGTCTGCGTAAATCTGAAATTTCTTGGAAACCGTATTTTTTTTTATAAATTAATAACCCATGTCTCACGTAGTCTACTATATATTCGTGTCAAATAACATAAAAATTGCTCCAGTAGTCTGTGAGATGTTAGCCCTTTCAAATAATTTTCCCCGTTTTTTTACATTTTCCTCTGTATCTTTGCTCTTATTGGTCTTAGCGTGATAAAATATAGTTTATAGCCTTCCTCGATAAATAGGACATAAAACAGTGAAAGATTTTTTCAAATCGGGCCAGTAGTTCTTGAGATTAGCGCGTTCAAACAAACAAACTAATCAACAAACTGTTCAGCTTTATTTTCACATTTTCCTCTGTATCTTTGCTCCTATTGGTCTTAGCGTGATAAAATATAGGCTATAGCCTTTCTCGATAAATAGGCTATCAAACACTGAAAGATTCTTTCAAACCGGATGAGTAGTTCCTGAGATTAGCGCGTTCAAACAAATTCTTCAGCTTTATAATATTACTAGACGTTCCGCGCTGCTTCGCCCGCGTAAATTAGATATTTCACAGACAAATTAGTCCACACTAAATAGCCTATGATCCTTCACGTTCCTACTTTTATCTGTGCCAAATAACAGAAAAATTACTCCAGTAGTTCGTGAAATAAGCCCTTTCAAATAATTTCCCCCGTTTTTCCACATTTTCCTCTATTTCTTCGCTTATATTAGTCTTAGCGTAATAAAATATAGCCTCTAGCCTTCCTTGATAAATGGGCTATCTAACACTGAAAGGATTTTTCAAATCGGACCAGTAATTACTGACTCATACTAAGATTAGCGCGTTTAAATAATGCTTCTTCTTCTTCTTCTTTTTACGTTGTTTAACATCTTTATCGTGCAAATATGAGTCCTAAAATGAATTAAGCATTCTTAAGTCATCCGAATATGGTACCGAACTTGGAATAGTACCATAATTACTGCCTCTATACAGATTGAGACTCTATTTTCCTCTAGAGCAGAAGCTGCTAAAATTTTAAAAAATTAACATCAAAAATCGCGGTGGCTCCACATCTTAAATCCATCCTTGGATCATAAGGACCAATCCTACCAAAGGAAATCTTTGGTTCAGCAATAGCCGTATAATTTACCGTACACACGCAACTATACGTAGGTATTGCAAGATTTTTTAGACGAGTCATAACAATTAACAGCTTGGGCTTCTGGGCTTGGGCTATTTTTAAAAGGAAATGTATTCACACAGGGACACTGTAAGAAGTAGAAAGGATTATGTATTGGTTACTGAATATTTTTATTGCGTAACCAAAGTCAAAAATAATCAATTTATTATTCTTCATGCTTAATAGTGGAAACTTGTCTGACAGTCTGTTAACTTGCAGACAGAACGGAGCGCAGCGGAGAGGAGTTTATAAACGCACTTGAAAATAAACTTTAAAATTATGACACTAAAATGCGCTGTGCGATAAGGGATTCCCGCGTAATCTCGAGGATGCGCGAGCATTTCTTGCAAGGTTCAAGCATATTTTATGCACTTTAGTATAATAATTTTAAAGTATATTTTCAAGTGCGTTAATAAATCCTCTCTGCTGCGCTCCTTTCTGTCTGCGCTGACATTAAGGGAGGCACCATAAGCCGCAGACTCTGATCACACAAAAAGTGTGACATCTGCGGCGCGGCTTAAGACGAAGCCAAACAAGCGTAATTTGTGACTTGTGAGTCGCAGAATTTCGGTTCGGCAGAATTTTGCTGCATTCAGTTCCATGCAGGAACTGAATGCATGAAAGTAATGTTTGATTCACACGAGCGTAATTTTGTGAGTCGTGATTTGTATGAAAAGATATTTACGCGGCAGAAATTCTGCGACTCACAACTCACAAATTACGCTCGTTTGGCTTCACCCTGTGTGTCTAAACACTAGGCTGAATTACGCCGGCGTAATTTCCGCCGCAAATGTCAATCGCATACAAAAGGCGACGTAATAGTGTGTCACCCTTAGTATTCGGCCCGTATTTTGTATGTAATTTAAACGCGGCGGAATTTACGCCGGCGTAATTCAGCCTAGTGTGTTTAGATACATAGGTACACGGATTATGATGAAACTAAGAGAAGATATACTTTGAATCCCAGAAAAGGATAATTATAGCATAGCTAACATCTGTATCGCTTCCTAGAAAAACGACGCTCGACGACCATTCTCATTAGATAAAAGTAATTACCTAATTTTAATTACCTAAGTACATCAGTACTTTGGTAATTAAAATTTTACCCTTTTTTTCAGACCTAGTATTTAGTTCTAATAAATGTGATACCTGTTAAAAGACAGCTTGATTGTGGCCTAAAGTCCTATTATAGTCAACCGATTTAACGCAAAAAAAATGTAAATAGAACTAACTCTACATTTTAAGTAGTAAGTATTGTATAACTCATGTATGAATTATGTGCAACCACTTAGTCACTTACCACTAGATATCTAATTGGATACCTACATACTATATTTTTAAGAAATAATCGCATTAATATTGAGTTGATAGGCTAATAATCGATCCTCGAGTTTTTCTCTTCTTGTCATCTTCATGCCAAAATCCTTAAAAATCGGTGTCAAGAGGTATGAAGAGGTAACAGACAGGGTGGGTTGAACCAGAGGCATGGTTAAAGTTAAAGTTAAGGTTAAAGTTATGGTTATAGTTATGGCTAACTTAGCTTTAACCTTAACTTTAACCTTAACTTTGACCACAGAAATTGACAGATGTCTGTTGCGTTTATTTTTAAAGCTACAGGTAATGGGATTGAGAGTATAAAAATTGAATTATCCGTAAAAATCGTCAGGAAAAATATAACAGTGTGAAACATAATTAAATTTAGATGTAAGTATGAGCGGTTATGGTTAAATATAAAATATCATATTATGGCGTCGAACGCTATATTTAACGGTAACCAAAGATTTGACATTTTGCACTGTAGTTATAGTTAAAGTAACAGTTATAGTTAAAGTAAATTGGTGTAACCCACCCTAACAGAAATATATATTTTTTTAATTTTATTTAGTTTTTTATTCTTAACGCATTCATAACTTTCTGTATAACGATGTCTATGAGCAACGTCTCGAAACTTGAATGAGCCCAATCCCTATTCAAATAGAAGTGCAACCTTTCGCTGAACCAATAGCCACGGGCGGCTTCTATTTAAAGAATTGTTTAGAGTAAAGCACCCAAAACCCCTACAAAGGTCAGCACTCAGCGCTGAAAGCTTGTCGCCTCCATTTTGTTTGACAAATGGGATTATTACTGGAAACTTCCGAGGCGTGGCCATATTGGTAAGCGTGAGTTCTGAAATAAAACCCAGAATATAGATTGCTGAAAGAAATATTTGTTGGAGACAATCGGTACCTGTTGTGTCGTTTCTTTTTAATTTTTAGGTCCAATATTTATATTTATAGGCAATGAACAGTTAAATAAAATACAATCAAAATATATCTGACCAATACTTTTTAATTTTATTTATGTCTGAAATCCGACGGCATATTGTATAGTGCGCCACTGGTGAGACAAGTGTGTCGTATTACTAGTAGGTATAATATATTATGTCACATTTGCAATACTGACATTCCAATAGTCATATTATTCATCAATGCACTGGGGGGGCTAAAATGGTTCCATCTTGCAATTCCTCTAAAATCAATTCAGAAACTGAATCGTCAAAACAGTCAAACTGACGAATTTCAATAATTATTGTCAAATTATTACGAATTACTAGACATGAATTGCAAGCAGAGTGTCGATTTTGCGATTTTTAAAAATTGAATCATAGATTCATAATAATATTATATTTTTTTTTTTATTAAATAAGGGGGCAAACGAGCAAACGGGTCACCTGATGGTAAGCAGCTACCGTCACCCATGGACACACGCAAGACCAGAAGAGCTGCAGGTGCGTTGCCGGCCTTTTAAGAGGGAATACGCTCTTTTCTTGAAGGTTTGCAGGTCGTATAGGTCCGGAAAAACTGCTGGTGACAGTTCGTTCCAGACTTTTACAGTCTTCCAGAGTGATTCTCCAAAGCCTATGGCCTATGGCGTACCATGCCATAATAAATAATATTGAAAGGTAATTTAAAACATACTACAGAGGTCAATTGGCCACCGATGATGACGTCAGAGCGAAACTTTAAAAATTTATTGAGAAAAACTAGCCAATGAATTTCAAAATTATTTAATTTATATTCTTAAAATAACCCTATTTTAACGAAAAAAAATATAAAAAGTACATGTGATTTTTTTTGGACAATGCCCATTGTAATAAACATTTTTTGTTACTTTTAAGTCTTTTACTTAACAGTATACATTAATAATTAATATCAACAAACAACAGAATTAAAGTTTTCGTTTTTTGTCCATCTGTCCGTCAGTACGTCCATCTGTCTATCTATTTGTCTGTCACCAGGCTGTATCTCAAGAACAGCGATGGCTAGATAGTTTTTATTTTCACAAATGACGTATAATTGTGTTGCAGCTATAGCGAAAATACAAAAATAAAAACAAAATAAATATTTAAGAGGGCTCCCATACAAGAAACCTGATTTTTTGTGCCCTTTTTTGCTCCATGTCAATAATGCAAACAGGTAATTTTAAATACTCTAGAAATACTGAATTTTGTTCTTGGTTTAATAATAAACAATAAAATTATAAGAAAATAAATATTAAAGGGGTCTCCTATACAAGAGATATACTTTTTTGTCCTTTTAACTCAATGTCAATAATGGCACCAGGTGGTCAATTGAAATGTTCACAAAATATTTTTTTTTCTTCTTCTTTAATAGTAGATAATAAAATTAAAATAAAATAAACACTTAAAGGGAGCTCCCATACGAAAATAGTAATTTTATGGCGCGAGGGTTTCGTCCTGGAGTCTGACTCGCACTTGACCATTTTTTTTCAAGTTAACCGTTAGCTTTTGAGGTTTCTTTAACATTTTTTCTTTGCCTTTTCTACTTTTCTTAAGTACATTTTGTAATCTATGTTTTTCTTTGCTAATTCAGCTAATTTGAAGAGGAAGTTTGATTCTGGGCAAGAAAGTCTTTTCAGCTTCTCTTTTCTTATTTAATACATTTCTAATTTGTCTTTTGTGGTAAGCGCCATTATGTTTTACACTAAAATAAATAAACAAATGGTTAACACACCTTAATTGTTGTGATTAAAGTGATATTATAGAAAAAAACATCAGTACTCTGGCAACATGTCAGTCCGTTGCCACGATTTCAGGCAAAGGACTGACGCCAAAAGACTGATGATTTCGACATAAATTTAAGGTTATAATTAAAGTTCATGTTTCTTTTCGTATTTTCTAATATCAATATATTAAATTTTTACTAATCATAGTAAACAGTGTAAGAATCAAAATAAAATTAAGATTTATAAGGAATTAACGACTTACCCACAGTACTGAGTTTTTGACTGGCCCTGCGCAAGATTATGTCATATCCGACGAGCTATCACTCATACTGTAATAGTGGCAAAGAAATGCTGCAGTTCTTAGCTGACAACATTACCAACTAAACATAATTAATAGGTATTTGACCATGTGTACGTATTTTTTGGCGAAAAATTTCGCATTTGAAAGTTACATAAAGGACTGACGAATGAAACCTATGACAAAGTTTTCTCTCTTTTCTAAAGACATTGTAAATATTTGTACATTATGAAAGTCCTGACATTCATTATAACGTACATTAAAGATTGTAATTATATATCGAGTTTTCTGAAATTAATCGTAAAATCTGATGTACAGTCTCTTGATTGAATGTTTTTGGGTTTGTGACAGGCCAAAGAACTGACGTTTTGAGCATACTCTTTAAATTTTATACAATTTCTAATTAAATTACGTATCTGAAATTGAGTGACCAATTAAAGGAGATTATATACTTTTAAAATTAGGTATAAAATCTTTAAAATATAATGTGATTTAATATATATTGACTGGTGACAGCGAGTTACCCAATTTTTGTAGAATCACCCATATTTTTATACGTCGTATCATTGAATTTACGTATTTTGACAGTTCTAAATCTAAAATATGGTAAAACTATTTTTAATTTAGAGTTTTCTATCATTAGGTATCAACATTTTGCTCTCATAGTTCGTTTTTGTATAAATCTTGGCAGTTGACTCATTATACGTGGATATAAAATAAGAAGCGTCCTATTTTTGTTGGTGAGTCAAGTGTGACAATGTAAGTTAAATAATTAAAAAATATTTTATTTCTTACATTTTGAATTAAAATAATCAACTACATATAGATTAAAATATATTTGTTATTGAGAGTTCTTTATTTTCATAAAATTAACCAAGTTAAGCCTTTGTAGCTAAGACTTAGGTTTCAAGTAACAAAACGGAAAATATTTTATTGTCTATTGCACATTTCTTGCTAAGTATAAAAAAAATGTATTAATTACTAAATAGCAATCATTTTAGAACAGTCTCAGTCTTGAAAATTTACTTAAGCATGTCTAATTTTTACTTAATCTCGGCATGGGCACATTGAAACCGAACCAAAAGGGGAAAAAATTATGTTTATGGTCTCCCAAGACTCCCTTAAATATTTAATTTAGGTATTTTGTTTTTAATATTTGTTGTTGTAGCAGCAAGTGGCAAAAGAAAAACATAATTTGTGAAAATTTCAACTGTCTAGCTACAGTGATTCTCGAGATACAGCTTGCTGACAGACAAATGGTCAGACAGACAAATACAGAAGTTCCTGTTATAAGGTTTCGTTTTACCATTTGGGTATGGATAGTAGAGGAGCCCAAGAAGAGATTTTGAGCCATGCTTGAGAAGTCAGATTAAAAGTATTGAAATGTCGTGAAACTGTAAGATTAAAATAAAGAATGTTAAGTATACTCTAAAGAAGCTGCTCATAAAGATTTAAAGGTAAAGTAAGCCTGCAGGGACATTTTAAAACTTCAAAACACAAAGCTTATTTTTTTAAGAAAATAAGCTTTACAGATGGTTTATGTCGCACTTAATTAAATGATTTAGTCCTTTTCAACTAAAATATTATAATGAATTATTATAATATTTTAGTTGAAAAGGACTAAATCATTTAATTATATTTTTTTTTCAATATTTTCATAACTTGAAATCGGCTGTAGCCCCTGAACTCAACGCTAGAATAAAAACGCTCATATTATTTTTTTATCCGTTATACCTAATCTACAGAACCTACGAGGCCTACGAAACAGCTGACTAACTTCATAAATAGCACTTTGGGCTCCCTAACTACCTTAAGTAAGTGGTAAATTGGTCTTTTCACTCCGCGGTGACCAAATGCATACTGAGTCAACTTTCAATTTCAACCAAAATGCCCGCGATCGCGTCCCGCGTTTACTGGTAGAATACAACTTGACTCAGTGTTCCATGTGCAAAAATAAGTAAGTCATGCACTTGACTCTGTATACGTCATTTTATTTCCGGTATTAATAAAGATACAAACTTTTTTTTTAAAGCCAGCAGGTAGAATATGATCTAATTACTGTAAATATACCAAAAAGTGCAATTTGGAAAATTTGTTAGTTGGCTCAGTATACTTAGGGGCAGTCGAGTCTAGTCCTTAGTAAATAGTAAATACACGTCATGTATGTGTCTTTTTAAAATTGAGAAAATAAACGGAAGTTAAAAATTGAAAGTGAATTTAAGAGTAACATATACATAACAACAAATACTAAAAAACAAGATATATTTCATATTTAAACGTAACTCCCATACAACCGTAATTTTTTGGCCTTTTTTCTACGAATAATAAAAACTAAGGAAGAGTAACTCCGTCAAAAACATGCTCCAAAATACTTGTCAAAAAAGTGTACCTTAGGTACACATTTCAATACATTTGCAATATTTAGGTGGCCTTGAGCGGTATAAAGGATGACGTTACATGACAATTCGAAAGGAACCAATTTTTAAACGGTAATAGTATGGGAGTTAGTTTCCTTAGGTTTATTATTCGTAGCCTTTTTTGCTCGATATCAATAACGATAATAGGTAGGCTCTTGAAATTTTCATAGAATCTTTGACTACATGAGTTCTTCATTAATTAATAAAACTAATAAAAAATTAATAAAATTAATCCCATACAAAAAACACAATTATTGACGGTACGGAACCCTCCATGAGCGAGTCCGACTCGCACTTGGCCAATTATTGCCTCGCCGTGATACTGCAAACGAATGCCCGAAAAATAATAGTTTTTGTTATATATTTAACTTTTGACCGAGGAAACGGGAAAAACCGTTTAAAACCGTTTTAAGGATCAAAAACGAAAAAATCATTTCGTTCTCAAAAAATGTTCCGAATAGCGTTCCGTTCCGAACGAAACCGAAATGAAACGTTCTTTAGGTATTTAAGGCGATAACGTTTCGAAAAATATAACGTTTTTCGAGCCCTGGATTTAAGTGAAAAAGAGGTCAAAGAATTATAACTTGAATCGTGCCGGTTGCATATTATTTTGCATGCTCTGCAGTCTGCACAGTGCACACACCTCTGACGCCTGCATGAATCAATTTCTTTGATAGAAATTCATATCCATACTAATATTATAAATGTGAAAGTGTGTCGGTTTGTCTGTCTGTCCGTCCTGTCTGTCTGTCTGTCTGTCTATCTGTCTGTCTGTCTGTCTATCTGTCTGTTACCTCTGCAGCGGAGTTGCGGGCGTCATCTAATGTTAATCTAATTTTTATTGATAACATTGTTTACTTAATTTCACCAACATTCCTAAGCTTTCCATCATCAGTCTATGGACACGAATGCAATTAAGATGTTTATCGTGGGCTCAGTTGTTTTCTCCAGTAATTGCTTTGTTTAAATAGATTACTGGAGAATTTCCCGGACCAATTTGGGTTAATTCGCCCAACGACGTTTGGGGACAATTATATTCGATTGAAGTTGAAGATATTTTTGGGTTTAATTAAAGGGTAGAGGCCATTAGAGAGAGTTATCAGGTGAAAACAAAAAGGATATAAGCCAAAAGCTTTATTTTTAGCAATTTGCGTGTTGAAGTTGAAAATCCTACTTTATTTAACCCTTAACCCCTTAACCACTGACGTGCAATTTAGTTACATTACCACTGACGTACGTGTGGGGTACTATGTAATTTTGAACGTCTCCTGATGTGTCGATAAAGTTTAATTCTGGTGTCAATTGCAGTCTACTAGCTATTTATTTGGATACTTTCAACATAAGGATATAAAAAAATAATAATAATATGTATTATATAAACTTAGGATCACTTACATTTATTGAAATTCTTGCTAAATTCGCAAGAAACTTTTGATGAATTGACAACCCCGTAACTCTTAGGTGACGTTTATTTGAAATAAAACAACCTATTATGCGATTCATCCATCAAACCATTAGGTGACGTTTATAATTTACGGGATGGATTGACGACCCCGTACACTTAGGTGACGTATGTGGCGACGACGACGGTTGCCTTGACAATGAATCCGTTATAGAATGGCCGTCTGATATTTTACTTGTAAACAGGGCCGTGCCTGGGTATATGGCCGCCTGCGTGCCAGTCTGTATGGCCGCCCCCAGGATAACATTAAAAAAAAACTACTTTCATTTTTAATGTTTATTATTATACACAGGGCATCAAACCGGGAAAAAAATCAGTTTTTGGTTAACCGAAATCGAGAACGAAAAAAATATTGGTTTTGTTCCGAAAACCGGTTTCTGAAAAGAAAAACCGGCTAAAAACCGGTTTTATGAGATTTCTATGTTTGGATGAAATTTAAGAAAAAAAAATGCACAAAATGAACATTTTTTTATTTAAAATTTAAACAAAAATAATAACATGAAAAAAATTACAAAACTGTCGCGGGTTTGAGTTGGATTATTCAAAGATACTTAAAAAAAATAAAAAATCTAGCTCCAATTCCAGCTTAGATTATAATTAAAATGATCTCACATGTTGTGCATTTCGTTCGGCAAAATTTCGTATACGGACTTTTAACCCGGTGAACACGTTTTTGCTATTTAAGTATATATTTAATTATCATGAAAATGAATGTTCCCCATTTATTTATTTTGTCTGAAAAATAATTGTTATTGTAAAGTGTAAACTATATAAGGAACGTTGTGCACTCGTTTCCATTACCGACATTTTTTATCGATACTTGCCGCCCTAGTCGATAAACGTCACACGACGTAAGTTTTGCAGGACGTAAACATAAATTGAGATTGAGATAACTTCTCGTAAATGTTAAGATTTGTTAAAAATATCAACGGAATACATTACTAATGGTATAAAGCTACGTAAAATTTTTAAATGGCATTTTTAGACGCCCCCAATATGATCCCAATTTTATGGTGACGCCACTACAATGTTATATGATGACATTAGCTGTCAGTGTCATAGGGATCAAGGTTCGCCGCGCCGAGTATAATGAAAACAAACCGATTATATTTTTGCCCAGTAAACAACTTGTAACGATTTGGCCGCCTCTTAATTTCGGCCGCCTGCGTGCGGTGCACGCAATGAACGCCCGTCAGGCACGGCCCTGCTTGTAAAATAGCAACTCCCATAATTAATATACATAATATTTATCACAAACCTTCCTCTTTAATCACTCTATAATTATACTATAGAAAACCGCAATTAAAGGGAACAAAGGGACATGAGGACAGAAAAAGCGACTTTGTTTTATACTATGTAGAGATATACGTCACCTAAGAGTTACGGGGTTGTCAATTCATCAAGAACAAAACTTGGAATATTGGCTTAGGGGACACCTAAATTTTATGTGTAGTTGGTGAAAACGGGCATTAATTATTTATTTCCACTTAAACATAATATCGTTAGTTTTAAATTTTTATCTAATAACGTCATATTTTTATTACCTTTTAAGTAGGTAATTAATAATTATGTTTGAATGAATGAATGAATACTTTATTGTGCACAATCACAGTTACAACAACAACATAACATAAAATAAAAATACATAAAATGGCGAGAGCACACAAAGGCGGCCTTATTACTACATAGCAATTTATGTTTGTGTATGTGTATTAACTATTATTCTCTACAATTATTCTTGAAGAAATAGTGGTGATATGTGGTGGATACTATGCTTATTTACAAATGCTAGATTCCAAACAACAAGCACTGGATGAGAAAATAAATTCTCTACGTTTTGAAAGATGCTAGCTACAGAGTACTCTGTACACACACACACGATTACAATACCTCTCTATTTTAATAATGAGGGGTTTTTAAAGAAATAAGGGGGCAAACGAGCAAACGGGTCACCTGATGGAAAGCAACATCCGTCGCCCATGGACACTCGCAGCATCAGAAGAGATGTAGGTGCGTTGCCGGCCTTTTAAGAGGGAATAGGGTAATAGGGGAGGGTAGGGATGGGAAGGGAAGGGAAGAGAATAGGGGAGGGTAGGGAAGGGAATAGGGTAGGGGATTGGGCCTCCGGTAAACTCACTCACTCGGCGAAACACAGCGCAAGCGCTGCTTTTTATAATGAGGGTGTTTGAAATTCTATTTGCCACCGGGTATCGCTATGTATAAATTCAAATAGGCATATTATCGTGACACATGACAGCTATATGCTTGTGATTTTATTAATAGAGATCAACTACGATAACATGACTCGCCCCTCCAAAAAAAAAATTTAAACCGACCTCCAAGGTAAGACAATAATAACACCCTTATAATATGAACTAAAAAGTATAAAATAATTATTCCTATCTAATAGTGCCTTTTTCCGAATTCGGCTAAAACTCAACTATTTCTGTACTCAATCTTCATCATTTTGAAGTCGGTACCAGATGAATCTTCTGTTCTCTTACAGAATATTTGAAACTTTTGGAACTGGCACCGACTTCAAAATTATGAAGATTGAGTACAGAAATAGTTGAGTTTTAGCCGAATTCGGAAAAAGGCACTATTAGATAGGAATAATTATTTTATACTTTTTAGTTCATATTATAAGGATGTTATTATTGTTTAACCTTGGAAGTCGGTTTTAATTTTTTGTTAAAAATAATAATTTCACTCTTTTTAGTTACCAATAAGCAAACGCGTACTATACGTAGAATAATACACCTGTATATTATTCTACGTATCTTATTACAGACACACTTACAAAATATTATAATATCAGCTGCAGCCTGCAGATAATATTAAACAATACACTAAAAAAATTCGAAGTGAACACGTGTGACGTGCTAAGTAGCCGGTCACCGGACTAGTTTCAATAGGCTGGCACTCGCTCAACTTGTCGCACGTGACACGCAGCGCACATAGTACCTCCGTGAGTAATTTGTATTCTGTGCATACATAGGCTGCACTAAAAATATCGGGAATGGAATACTTCCACTATTCCTGTCATTTTAAATCTTTTTAATTGAAAACTCCTTGGTTTTAAAAATCGAATACCATTTATTTATTTAAAAAAAGATTCTCGGTCTTGTCACAAGGTCTTGTCAAACTTGTTTAGTCGTTGAGAAAATGGAATTGACTCGAGAAAATTCTAGAGCGATGATTTATTATGACTTTCGAAGTGGTTTAACACAAAAACAGTGTGTTGATCGGATGATTTCTGCATTTGGTGATGGAGCCCCATCCAAAACCACAATTTATCGCTGGTTTGCTGAATTTCAACATGGACGTGTCAGGCTCAGTGATGATCCCCATCGGTCGTCCAAAAACTGCAGTCACCCAAGAAAACGTTGATAAGCTGGTTAAGCTGGTTGAGGAAGATCGACATGTGACATACCGCGAAATTCAGGCAACTTTAGACATTGGCATGAGTCAAATACAAATAATATACTCAAACATAAATAAACTCTCAAAAGATTCCACTCAGGATCCTCAAATGATGTATACAACATCGTATCAGGTGACGAATCCTGGATATACAAGTACGAACCCGAAACTAAAAACTAGTCACGAGTTTGGGTGTTCGAAAATGAGTTAAAGCCAACAAAAATTGTTCGTTCACGGAGTGTTGCAAAAAAAATAGTGGCCACGTTTGTCTCCAAAACCGGCCATGTTGCGACTATTCCTCTTGAGGGACAAAGAACGGTTAATGCAGAATAGTATGCTAGCATTTGTTTGCCACAGGTCGTTTCTGAACTCCGTAAAGAGAACTGCAACCGCCGCATCATCCTCCATCACGACAATGCGAGTTCTCACACCGCGCACAGAACAAAAGAGTTTTTAGAGCAAGAAAACATAAAATTATTAGACCATCCGCCGTACAGCCCCGACTTAAGCCCTAATGATTTCTATACTTTCCCTAAAGTAAAGAGTAAATTGCGTGGTCAGAGATTTTCATCACCTGAAGAAGCTGTGGACGCCTACAAAACGGCCATTTTGGAGACCCCAACTTCCGAATGGAATGGTTGCTTCAATGATTGGTTCCATCGTATGGAAAAATGTGTCAAATCTCGCGGAGAATACTTCGAAAAGCAATAAACATATTTTTAAATAGTACTGTTGTGTCACCTCCTTGATTCCCGAAATTTTCAGTGCCGCCCTCGTAGTACCCGGCCCGCGCCCGCGCCGCCGCGCCGCCGCGCCGCTCGCTTGACAGCCGATATGCGATGCGATGCGTTATTGTACTATGAACGCTAAAGGCAATGCAAAAGATTGAAATTAGGTTGTTTTCCAGAATATCTCGGCGAAGTGAATCAGAATGTTACATAATCGAAGCAACTTTAACTTCTCAGGAGTAATGTCAAATGTGTGCCTTATGCTCTGGAGATAAGGTTGAATTTGGTGACATTGGTGACCCTGACGTGGTAATGATGATGATGATGAATGTAATTTGCATAGTAGCATATGCTTTCAGTTCTTAAAACAGCGCCTAAACTCCCAAACTTGTATCTATAAGGAATCCGGAGTTCTCTTAGTATCTTCGGAACCATAGTATACCTCGGTGCAAAATCTTGCGTTTTGGTAGCATATGCTTAGGATGCTTCTCATAAAACCAAAATCACCATATGTTTCCATATAAATTTCGAGGAGTTCCCTCGATTACTCATGGATCCCATCATCAGGTCATCACTTTTGTGAACATGGTACCAAATTGGAGTGAAACCTAATACAACAAAACAAAAATTTCGAAAATCGGTTCACAAACGGCGGAGTAATCGTTGAACATACAAAAATAAAAAAAATAAAAAAAATATATCCACAGACGAACATATAACCTCCTCGTTTTTTGGAAGTCGGTTAAAAATTGGAATTGGAACGGAGTTTGTGAGCGACAAGTTGACAACGCCAAGCTTCATATCACACGTACCCTTCCATGTCACATGTTGAACAAATACGGAAGCAGGGTTAATGAAAGCTAAAATTTCCACGACGAAAATAGGACAGGCTGTTGTTTTCGTGTCTGTAATATTGTGTTAGTTTCCATGTCAAAATGTCGGAAGATCGGACGTGACATGAGAAAATACAGCTGGTCCTAATTGATACATCGGTTTTTAACCGACATCAATAAAAAAGGTTATCAATTCGACCTATGTATGTAAATTTCCAAAACTGCCCAGTTTTCGTATATTATGTTAGTCTAAGTAGGTATATCAGCGTCTGAACTAAATACTAATGTGCCAAAATTCAAAACTGTATGTATGTACAATGTTCTCGTAATACGAGTACATATTACATAGTAAGTAACACAAAAACATACATACGAGTCTCATATACTATGTTTTTATGTTTGTGATCGCTGCATATCTCCGAAACTATAAGTCTGATTTAGGTGATATTTTTTTTCGTACTAGGTATTGTTCAACTTAGGGAATACTGCAAGTTTCATCAAAATCAGTTTAGTAGTTTTTGAGATACAGAACTTTAATTCTTTATTACGTACAATTTCGAAGTCGGTTTTATCTTTGTAATATTTAAATAATAGGTAACTAACTATTGTTTTTTGAAAAAAGATTACTTTTTCATTTACTTGTCTTTTTTAATAATAATAATCTTTTTCATTTACTTGTCTTTTTTAATAATAATTGTCTTTTTTAAATAATAATAATAAAATATATCCTATGGGCAATTCTCTACTATCTCGTAATCGGCTGCTCCGACCTAGTCCCGAGCCCGACCGATTTTTTCGAAAACAATTTTATTAATTTTTAAAATAATCATCCCCAATGAAACCTTAACGTCCAAAGTCGAAACTTTATAGGCCCTTTGTTTTGAACCGTAACTGAAGTTTTTTTTTTTCTAGAAGATAGAAGCTCTAAAAATATAGTCCCCTGGCTGTCCTCGTTCACTGTTTCCCCACCTAAAATTGATAATTACGAAGAATTTTATAAAACTATATACGGCGCTAAATGTTACAAAAAATGATAATTTAATTACAATATTTTCATAAAACGAAGTCTGAATGCGAATTTTGTTCCTTTAACTGTAGACTCCTGTAAACTTTGTCCCTGAATAGGTACGTATAACATAATATAACATTGTAGAGAGTAGGTAACATAGATAATAAAAATTTTATCGTTTTCCGTTCGGTCCAAATGTTTCCGGATGCTAACCGGGACGTTTCCTTCCTCAAACTACGTGGAAAACCTATTTCATGTCAATTTCCAGAGGACGATTGATTCAATATTTTTTAGACAACCTAGAGTGTTTTACTTCAAATCTTTAGGAGAAGGTAACAAATTATAGATTTTTTTAATTTTGAGGACTAAATATAAATCAGTTCTTTCGTATCTCATCACTGATTACTACGTAATTTAACTTACTATATTCCATAAAATTATATGCATGGTAGATGAGGCCTATAATTCCGTACATTTTTTCAGGATAATACGCATCCTATGAATATCCTCATGACTCAATGTATCCCCGTACCATTTCATCAAAATCGATTCAACAGTTTTGGCGAGAAGAGATAACAGACTGACAGGCACACTTTCACATTTAAATTTTTAGTATGGATTTTACGCACAAAAAATCGTATAAATATAACGGACCTAGCTGACCTAAATACTGCGAATGGGTCTAATTGAAACGAGAAATTAACACTGTGCTAAAATTATGCATTGCTAACTATACACTCAGTAAATGACGAACAGAATAATATTCATAGCTTAACTAAATAATCAATACTAATATTATAAATGGATGCTGCGGGGCTAAAATGGTCGCTTTGTTGAATCATGATATGAATCATAATATGATTCAATTCTTTAAAATCGCAAGATGCAACTCTGCTTGCAATTCATTTCTGTATTTTTGTACTGATTTGACATGTGTCAGTTTGACAGTTTTGACAATTCATTTGCTGAATTGATTGAGAGGAATTGCTAAGTGTTACCATTTGGTGTACCATTCCACATACAACTAGTTTTGAGTAATCGGCGTTTTAAGTTTTTTTGGATTATCTTTATTTTCTGCTTATTTTAAGCAAAAAAATGTTAATGTGCGGTATCATTTTTTTGTTGAAATGCGTAGATTATGATTTTGAAAAAACATTTTAATTTTACATTCTGTTTTAAGAGAAAACATATAAAAATGGTTAATGCAATATTGCTATATTATTGCCATATTATTACATAGCAGTCCATATTATTACATAGTTTTATTACATAGCAGCAATAGTCCGTATACGAAATTTTGACGATTTTGCCGAAATTGCAAAGGTTCGCTACAGAAATATTATTAGGTTTTTTCCCCTCATTAGACTAAAAAATATATATATTAATTATTAGATTTAAAATATATTTAAGCGCGGAAAGCCGACTCGAACTTGCGGCGAGAAATATAATGTGAGATTTAGGTTGTTTTGAATCGTGTTTTTTTGGCACAATTTGTTTTCTTTTTTTTTCTTTTTCCTCGAATTGAATACATTTTTCGCTATAGATTATTTCTGTCGTTTTCTTTTTATGAATTACAGCTCCAAGTTGCCGAAATTAACAGAAATTCTTTGCCCATTTTCTCTAAAATTTTGCCGAGTTACATTTTTTTTTTACTCAACTATTTCATATTAAAGTGGTAAAAAGTAATTCCAACATTTTATCGACGACTTTCTCAACAGTACATTGTATTTTTTTCATACCGTTAAGACGTCAATACAATCCATAAAAAGGTGATATTCTAAACCTTTGACAGCAAAAATCACAAAACTGTCGCGGGTTTGAGTTGGATTATTTAAAAATACTTAAAAAAATAAAAAATCTAACTCCAACACTAGATTATAATTGAAATGATCTTACATGTTGTGCATTAAAACTTATAGAAATACTGTATTTTAACTGTTAAATCACGTCTGTAAAATCAGCAAAATCAGCAAATTTCGTATACGGACCCTTAATGTCCTTTGTGATATTTCACATAAATGCAAAATTCTGATTTGTTCTTTCAATACAAATTTAAGAGCCCGGGTTACCCTCGAAATTCTCATACATACGTAATACCAAAATCATTTTGTCATACGAAAGTATTTAACATGTTTGAGTTATTTTTCAGCTTAAAATAGTAATTACCTAGGTTCCTGAACAAAAATTTACTTCAAAATATTTAAACACTAAAAAAAATTTTTTTGTGTATAAATTTTTTTTACTAAATTTAGTACTAAATATTTAAACACTAAAAAATAGAGTAAAACACTAAAAATATATACATAAATATTAAATTTACTACAAAATATTTCAACTCTAAAAAATATTTTTTAGTATTTAATTATTTTGTAGTAAATTTACTATTTATTTATATATTTTTTGTATTTTACTCTATTTTTAGTAAATTTAGTAAAAAAAATTATACACAAAAAAATTTTTTTTAGTGTTTAAATATTTTGAAGTTAATTTTTGTTCAGGAACCTAGGTAATTACTATTTTAAGCTGAAAAATAACTCAAACATGTTAAATACTTTCGTATGACAAAATGATTTTGGTATTACGTATGTATGAGAATTTCGAGGGTAACCCGGGCTCTTAAGTGCTTATTTTAACAAAATGTTATAAAATTACCTCGTCACGCCCAAACCGCTGAACCGATTCTTCTGAAATTTGGTATAGAGATTCTTTGAGTCCCAGGAAAGGACGTAGGGTCCTTTTTATTCCGAGAAATGTACGGTTCCCAGGCATTAAATAAAAATGATTTCTGCTTATACCGCTACGTGGATTTCGATGATTTTTGGTATACAGATGCGTTATGTCTCGGGAAAGGACATAGGATACTTTACATCCGGGAAAAAGGTACGGTACCAGTATAATAAACAAAAATGATTTGCGCCTAAACCGCTGAACCGATTTTGATAAAAATTGGTGTGCACATACTTTGACTCTCGTGAAAGGACATAAGATAATTATTGTCTTGAAAAATGTACGGTTACCGCGTTATAAAATTTCCTATTTTGCGCCTAAACCACTGAACAGATTTTGATGAAACTTGGTATGGAGATACTTTGAGTCCCGAAAAAGGCCATAGGATCCTTTTTATCTCGGAAAAATGAATGGTTCCCAGGCGTTAAATGAAATGATTTCTGCTTATACCGCTACATGGATTTTGATGATATTTGGTATGCAGATACGTTATGTCTCGGGAAAGGACAGAGAGTTCCCGCTTCTTCTTCCCTTCCCGCGCTTCCCTCAGAGTGCTCCTATGTATTGCGCACTCATTTGGACACTATAAAATTACTACTACTTAACTGGCCTGTTTTCATTGAAACCAGAGTGCTCTTGTGTATTGCGCACACACTTGGGCACTATAAAATTACTCCTGCGTAACTGGCCTGGTTTCATTGAAACCAGAGTGTTCTTGTGTATTGCGCACACACTTGGGCACTATAAAATTACTCCTGCGTAACTGGCCTGATTTCATTAAAACCAGAGTGCTCTTGAGTATTGCGCACACACTTGGGCACTATAAAATTACTCTTGCGTAACTGGCCTGGTTTCAATGAAACCAGAGTGCTCTTATGTATTGCGTACATACTAGGGCACTATTAAATTACTCCTGCGTAACTGGCCTAGTTTCATTGAACCCAGAGTGCTCTTGTGTATTGCGCGCACTATTGGGCACTATAAAATTAGTCCTGCGTAACTGGCCTGGTTTTATTGAAACTGGCCAACGTCACCTAAACCGATGTGGGAGTTTTTTTATTTATTATAATTACCAGCATTGGACATCCACACTTCCATACTAATATTATAAATGGGAAAGTGTAACTGTCTGTCTGTCCGTCTGTCTGTCTGTCTGTTACCTCTTCACGCCCAAACAGCTGAACCGATTTTGCTGAAATTTGGTATGGAGATACTTTGAGTCCCGGGAAAGGACATAGGATACTTTTTGTCCCAGGAAAATGTACGGTTCTAGCGCGATAAAAGAGTTTTGGCGCAACGGAGTTGCGGGCATCATCTAGTTGGACATAATTATTGTAATACTCGTTAGTCTAATTAAATTATTAATCTTATTATTGCAAACTAAAATTAGAATGCATTATATACATAATATTATTTTTAATCAATTTACGGGTAATTTCAGATGCACAATTACTTCATCAATCTGATTAATTTGTAATCTGATTAAAATTACTAATTACTTTTTGCCCAACTCTGCACGTGATAAACTAATTATTTATACATTAACTAAATTTATTCAAAATCGGTTCAGCAGCTTAAACGCAAATTAATAAAGTTTATTGCGTGAAAACCGAACATTTTCCATGATAAAAACAATCCTATGTCCTTCTCCAAAACCTAACGTAATATCTACAATCTACATGTACCTATTCAATATCGATATCATAAGCCAAATTCATTTTTGTTGACTGCGTGGGAACCGTACATTTTCCGGGACAAAAAGTATCTAATGTCGCTTAAATTGATTCAAAGTATCTGCATACAAATTTTTATCAAAATCGGTTCTGCGGTTTAAGCGCAAATCATTTTAGAAACATAGTACATAAATGCTATATACAAAACCTTACTTAGAGGAATAAGCATTAACCATTTTTGTACTCTAGAATATGCTACAGTGGGTTTTCAAAAAAATGGATTTCACTGTCGTAAATCTTATGTTCTAAAGAATAAAACTGCATTATTAACTCAAAAAACGATTTTATGTGGAATGGAATACCAATGCTAAACAGCAGCCAAATAGTCCTTCCCTCTGTCTGCCTATCTGTCTGTCTGCCTATCTGTAGCTCTTGACATTACAACCGCTGAACCGACTATGATGAAAATTGAAATAAAAATTACTTAAGAATTCATACTAATATTATAAATGCAAAAGTGTGTCTGTCTGTCTGTCTATCTGTCTATCTGTTTGTTACCTCTTCAAACTCCAACCGCTGAACCGATTTTGCTGAAATTTCGCACGGAGATAAGTACTTTTGAGTCCCGGGCGTTCCCGGGATAGTACATAGGATAGTTTTTATCCCGAAAAATCCCGCGCGGTAAATGCAAACATTTTGGTGCGACTGTATTTCAATACAACCAATTACAATAATAATTTGTCGATTTTTCTCTCTTTCTTTTTTCTATAATAGTAGGGTTTACTACCCAAGATAGAAAGGTAGGTAACATTTTTTACGTCAGGAACTTTTACAAACAAAAGTTTATATTATTTTAGCCAGCTACCACAAAGTAAATGTTAAACAGTAAACCATCTTACTTTTTAGGGTTCCGTAACCAAAATGGCAAAAAACGGAACCCTTATAGATTCGTTATGTCTGTTTGTCTGTCTGTCTGTCCGTCCGTATGTCACAGCCACTTTTCTCCGAAACTATAAGAGCTATACTATTGAAACTTGGTAAGTAGATGTAGTCTGTGAACCGCATTAAGATTTTGATACAAAAATGGCAAAATTATTAAAAATTTATATCATTTTTTTTCTAATCTGAATAGTTTGCGAGAGAGACTCTTCCAAAGTGGTAAAATGTGTCCCCCCCCCCCTAACTTCTAAAGTAGGGGCATGATAATTCTAAATAAAATATATGATGTACATTACTATAAAAACTACCAACGAGATCTATCAAGTAGTTTTTTTTTATACGTCATAAATGGTAAACCTTAATTTAACTTTCATTAAATCAACTAAAATATAAAAATAAATCAAAAACCTTTTAATTTTATAGAAATAATCCTTATTGCTGCTGCGGAACCCTTCAGTGGCGAGTCCAACTCGCACTTGGCCGGTTTTTTTTTTTATGAAAGAAGGAGGCAAACGAGCAAACGGGTCACCTGATGGACAGCAACTTTCGTCGCCCATGGACACTCGCAGCATCAGAAGAGCTGCAGGTGCGTTGCCAGCCTTTTAAGAGGGAATAGGGTAATAGGGGAGGGTAGAGATGGGAAGGGAATAGGGTAGGGGATTGGGCCTCCGGTAAATTCACTCACTCGGCGAAACACAGCGGAAGCGCTGTTTCACGCCGATTTTCTGTGAGAACATGGTATTTCTCCGGTCGAGCCGACCCATTCGTGCCGAAGCATGGCTCTCCCACGTATTACTAAGCCTAGAACTACATAATATTGCCGCGCCGTCGCGCTCCAATCGAGCAAACGCACATATTTACGTGATTTCAGATAACTTTAACCAGCAAAACAATGCAAAACGTCGCATACGTTAAACTTGTCGATGCTGAGATAGTTCGATTTTAAAAACAAGTTACTCAACTGTAACGTCGCATACGTTAAACTTGTCTATGCTGAGATAGTTCGATTTTAAAGACAAGTTACTCAACTGTAAATTATATTGTGACTGTGCTCTCTCGAGAATCGAGATGTAGGAATTTCTCAAGAGACATAGACAAAAGATGATTTCAGATAACTTCAACCAGCAAAACAATGTAAAACGTCGCATACGTTAAACTTGTCTATGCTGAGATAGTTCGATTTTAAAGAGAAGTTAGTTACTCAACTGTAAATTATACTGTGACTGTGCCTCTCTTGAGATCTAGGTGTTTCTCAAGAGACATCTAGACAAAAGACTGCTGTCTTGTGATCCTGACACACTTTTCTCGCTCCACCCATCACTCGAGATGCGCCTTTGTCGTATGTCTTCTAAAGAATTTAACTTTACAGTATTAATAGGATTTACTGCAATGTTTTCACGCTAAAGGCAGCACCACCATTGACAGTAATCAAAAAGTTGTGTTGCGCGAGCAACACCCAGTTATAGGTGTTATGACTATCACAGAAATTAATTCATGGTTCATACGGTGTACCTATAATTAACACAATTTGATTAGTTTTTGAGAATAACGGGAACGGAAACTTACATTGACATACCTAACCACTTACGTTTAATGGTAAATACTGTGGTCCTGACTCCTGTACTGTGCAGAAAACTAACTTGACCAAATTTCCTGCAAACAAAATTCCGTAAGGACTAAGGAACAGAATCGATCAATCAATAGATCAGGATGTGATGTGGTTCCGCGCGCGTGGCGTGAATCCCGCCTTTGTTCAAACTGTCACGCAGCCTGAATACTAAGTCGACCGAAATGTCGCCATTATATCGCGCGCCTTATTTAGCGGCTGTTCCGAAATATAACCCAGTGTACTGACTCATGAACATGGTCTGCCACTGGTGATACAAGTGTTACGTATCTTGTAAGTTATATCATAAAAATAAACAGCTTAATGTGTTGCCATGCAATAATCTCGAGAACTGCTGATATGATTATTGTGTTTTTTTTTAGTCTTTTGGAAGAAACAATTATAAAATTACGTGAAAAGTAACATCTTCAAGAATATTCACTTCACCACCTCCTAGAATTGTTTAATTTAACTTTACCGCTTCTGAGAATTTAAAGTCCATTTAAGACGGGACAGCGTCCGTCGGGCTCGCTAGTTAGTAATATTATTAGCAATAATGACAATCCGAAGTCATATTATACGTCAATGCGACTAATTTAAATCTGAAGGAATCACCAGCATAGCGCCGATGACGTCATGAACACTCTCCAATACTGGGTTATATTTCAGAACGCACCCATAAGCTACGCGACAGGCAAACGAGATTCGAGGATTTTGGTTTTCTTTTTAGAATCTCGTCACGCTCAGGTAGTAACTTGTTTAGGGGTATATCCCTGCTTTAAGAAAAGCCATATTTAATACTATGCATGGACCTAAAAATATCAGCACGGAACGCGCCTAACCGCCGCACCTAGAGATTTGTGAATAAGTACTTTAATTTAATGAAGTATTTCTTATTAAGCTCTATTTGTTTTTCTGTCAAACTATCATTCAATGATTGCAGTGAGAATATTTTAAGGTCCACAGTGCTAACAGAGAAAATCCATACTTAATATTATAAATGCGAAAGTGTGTCTATCTGTTACCTCTTCACGTTCAAACCGCTGAACCGATTTTGCTGAAATTTGGTATGGGGGTACTTTGAGTCCCGGGAAAGGACATAAACTACTTTTATCCCGGAAAAAATGTACGGTTCCAGCGTGATAAACGAGTTTTGGCGCAACGGAGTAGCGAGCATCGTCTAGTTATTTATAAGGTATCTGTTCAGGAATCGTGCTACTTCAAACTCAGCCTAGCCGGTCTGATCACATTAGTTTAATAAAGCGCTAAAAAAAGGCCAAGTGCGAGTCGGACTCGCGCACGAAGGGTTCCGTACCGATACAGAGCAAAAATAGGCTAAAATTTGTGTTTTTGTATGAGACGCCCCCCTTAAACTTTTATTTTATTTTATTATTATTATCAATTATTAAAGTACACATATAACAATAGAATGTGTGAAAAATTCAAGCGCCTACCTCTTGCCATTATGGATATAGGGCGTAAAAGGCCGAAAAAATCACGTTTGTTGTATCGGAGCCCCCCTTAAATATTAATTTTATTTTGTTTTCAATATTTGTTGCTATACCGGCAGCAGATATGCACAATCTGTGAAAATTTCAGAAGTCTAGCTATAGTGGTTCTTGAGATATAGCCTGGAGACAGGCAGACGGACAGACAGACTGAGACAACGAAGTCTTAGTAATAGGGTCCCGTTTTTACCCTTTGGGTACGGAACCCTAAAAACTAACGTAGGTCAGACAACTGTCTCATTTTATAAGAACCCATTCTGGCGTTGTGTCGCATTACCTGAAACAAATTAATCCGTATTAAATATATCAAATCAAACAAACTCACAACCCACAATGTTTAGTCAAGTATTCGATGCTTATCAAAAACTATGCGTAATATATTACGCAAAGGTCTAAGCAGAGGGCGCTACTAGCACATACAGTAAACAATCCAACCAAAATCCGACACGTAGCACGTACGTCATAACAGAATATCAGAAACCTGTCAAAAGTCAAACAAAGCTTTTCGCTTACTGCTTGTGCTGGTGCTGCCTCTAGCGTAAAAACATTGAAGTGATATTATAATGAAAGTGTGAGTGGATGAACACGATAACTAACAGTAAAAAATGCCGTTTTTTGCATAAATGAAGGATTCAGGACCGAAAAAATGATTAAAAAAACTGTGCATGATGAAGCAGATAAGTAACAGGAAAAAAAATGTGTAATGTCCGTATTAGTCCAATAAAATTACGAAATAAATAAACATGAACGAACACAGTTTGAGGATTTTAAGGATCGATAGGGGGGTGTGTTCTGAGCATAAATTCCAATTTGAGGGGTTCTACTGAGGTCAGCTCAAGGTAATTTCGATGGAAACGCGTTTAATTCGATATCTCGAGAATGATCACTGTTACGCAAAAAATTGTAGCGACCTTTTCTCTTCCAAATTAAATTTACTAACTTTTTTTACCTGAATCTTTTTTTTAACATGAATATTTTTCAACTTATTACTCCCGCAAGGCAAAAATTTTACTTTTTTTTTTCTATTTTTCGTCGTTTTCTCCCCAACCATTCAATTTTATTAAATTTTACCGATCAAAGTGTAGATATTTTAATTATGAAAATTTTTTTCCTTATACTTTTTTCTGTAATGCCAATACCTTCCGAGTATTACTTTACCGAGTGAAATCCGCGCCATTGTCGCAATATAAAAGGTCAATCGATTAAACTATTTAAAAATTGTACTTCATTCAAATGTTAAATATTGCAATCATTCAAATATTGTACTTCTTTAATTTGGGTATTTTTTTCTATTCAATGGGATAACAATGTGAATGAGGATTACAAAAAGAAGTAAATGAATAATTATAACTGTTTCACACGTTTATTGATAAAAAAATAGGTTATAAAATTCTTCAATTAGTTAAGCACCCGAGGTCGATGGAAGTGATTCCTCAATATTAAAGGCCCTGACGGTATCGGGGCATACGTCGTCCTCGTTCATTGTGTCAAAAAAAAACATCGTCGACAACATTGGCGATATTAGAACAATAGTTCTCTTGGTAATTAGTGCCTATCACTGAGCAAAAGAGGCCAGCCTCTACCTGCATCCGCACGCTTTGCCGCAGTTGGTTTTGCATTTGCAAGAAGTCGATCTCAGTAAAATATCCGGAGCTGGTTTCAATGACATTGTTATCGGCCTCCAATTAGGGGGCGGGTGTGACGCCAGCTCCACTCGTCGGGTTCCAGATAATTTTCCAGCCAGTATTGAACTTGATAGAAACACCTCAACGAGTGAAAAAATGGCGCATCAGAGGTAGGAGGAAGGGAGAATCCCTTCCTCCTACCGAGAAAAGAAGGGAGAAATTTATCGAGAAAAGAAGGGAGAAATTTAACCCTCCCACTGCCGGTCATTTTTTAGGGTTCCGTATTCAACAAGGAACCCTTATAGTTTCGGTCTGTCCGAGCAAAACCGCGGACAGACAGACAGACGGACAGACCCGTCTGTATATATAAAAATTTTTTTCGCGTCGACCCCATCATGTAGGATGTCGTTGGATAGGTTTTTCAAAACTATCATAAGTATTCATAGATCATTTTCCGATTTAGGCATCCGTTTGTGAAATATTAAGTTTTAAAGTGGAAAAAATCGCTAGAGTCCAGTGTGCCCTTTTACCAGCTAAACGGTCGCCTCTGGAAATGTGAAAAAATTGACGGCAGTAGGAAATATGCTGAATTTAAAAGGAAAACTATCACGGCTAAGAAGACTTCATAAGCTGTTATTGAGTAATAGTCGATCAACTAAAAAGAATGTATTCGGTATATTTATATTTAGGAACTTTTCGTTCAAATTCCTTTGAAAGTAACTGAGATGACGTTGTTAGTAGTGTAAAACACGTGAAAATTTAAAAAAAAAAACACTAGCGGTATTACGGAACCCTATATTGCGCGTGGCCCGACACGCACTTGGCCGGTTTTTTATATCCCTTATATCAGAGCTCGTTGAGATTCGTGCAATTCGTGTCACCTGCCTTGCGATACAAATTCAAAATGAATTAATTGTTCGCCGTTTGAAGCGAGCGTTGTTTTTAACCGACTTCCAAAAAACGAAGAGGTTACAATATGTTCGGCTGTGGATATATTTTTTTTTTTTTTTTTTATTTTTTTTTGTATGTTCAACGATTACTCCGCCGTTTGTGAACCTATTTTCGAAATTTTTGTTTTGATGTATTAAGTTTCACTCCAATTTGGTACCATGTTCACAAAAGTGGTGACCTGATGATGGGATCCATGAGTTATCGAGGGAACTCCTAGAAATTTATATGGAAACATATGGTGATTTTGGTTTTATGTGAAGTGTACTAAGAATATGCTACCAAAAAGTCAAATTTTGGTCAAGGTATATCATGGTTTCAAAGATGCTGAGAGAACTCCTGACTCCTTATAGATACACGTTTGGGAGTTTCGGCGTTGTTTTAAGAACAGAAAGCATATGCTCATCATCATCATCATTACCACGTCGTGTTAAGGTCACCAATGTCTCATGGCACAGAATAGATAATAGTACAAGGCATAGGTATGGATACAATAATAATAATAATTATGTACTGTATAACAACACCTGTTTGTTTATATACACAGCGGTCAGCGCCGCAGAGGCGACGGCGTCGCCGCCGCGCGGTGCGTGGCGGCAGACGACAGATCGAATACTTTACTAACTACTTTATATACCGATCGAATACTTTACTAACTACTTTATAAAATTTAAATAGACAAATAGAATTAAAATAAAGTTATTTTAAAACGAGCATTTAAACAAAACAAAGTCATTGTCTTTTTAATTAGTTACACATATTATCGATAGATGGCGCACTAAGTATCGATTTGACTTCTTGATTTCAAGAACAGCTGTCAATTATGATAATATTAAATATTATGAGTAGCTACGCCACATCCTATGCAAGTTTATACAATTTTTTATATGATAGATCCTTCGATCGTGAAAAACGAGACACAACAGCCTTTCTATTGTTATCGCAATCGCCGGTGACCGCTTGGGGCTTGCGGCATTAAAATTGTAAAATTACCTAGCACAATATGTTCACTTCACTGATAAGTGATAAATATGATAATATAATATTATTTTGTGAGCGTGAGTTGTGACTCTTAACAAATTGTAATAAGATACGTAAAATATACGCTTTAACTAAAAAGAGTGAAATTATTATTTTTAACAAAAAATTAAAACCGACTTCCAAGGTAAAAACAATAATAACATTAATATGAACTAAAAAGTATGTTAGTAGTAAGTAAGTTACGAATTCGGCTAAACCTCAACTATTTCTGTACTCAATCTTCATAATTTTGAAGTCGGTGCCAGTTCCAAAAGTTTCAAATGTTCTGTCAGAGAACTGAAGATTCAGCTATCTGGTACCGACTTCAAAATAATGAAGATTGAGTACAGAAATAGTTGAGGTTTAGCCGAATTCGGAAAAAGGCACTGTTATAGGTACATATAGAAAAATCAATCCAGATAGCTGAATCTTCAGTTCTCTGACAGAACATTTGAAACTTTTGGAACTGGCACCGACTTCAAAATTATGAAGATTGAGTACAGAAATAGTTGAGGTTTAGCCGAATTCGTAACTTACTTACTACTAACATACTTTTTAGTTCATATTAATGTTATTATTGTTTTTACCTTGGAAGTCGGTTTTAATTTTTTGTTAAAAATAATAATATCTGCTTTGTCTTGTAGAAAAGAAACCAAATCTGGAGATTTTTTCAATGCGGTCATTGTTTTGATCTTGCTTGATCTTGCCTAGGCTGAAAGGAGCCGAAGTTGTGTCGCAACCACTAATCGCGTGCAAAAATAAAAGGTTTTTGCGGCATTCGGCCCATATATGAGGCAATATAGGCTATATGTCCGGACTACGGTAGCTTCCGTCGATTTGCCTAGTCCAGGTTTCCTCAAATAAATGTTGTTGCACGCGCCGGCTGTTGTACTCAGCAAAACCAGCAAATCCACGTCCTCACCAATAACAACCGCAGCACTATACTCCTGCGAAATTCTCTTAGCCGTACTGATAATTAGACCATCAGCATCCTCTACGGCTTGCTCCACCTCTATGTCTGATTTGATGAGAACAGTTTTCAGTAGTGAGATGAATCGGATTTCGCTCGGTAAAGTAATATATAGCTCCGAAGATATTGGCATTACAGAAAAAAGTTTAAGAAAAATTTTTATCATAATTAAAATATCTACACTTTGATGATCGGTAAAATTTAATAAAATTGAATGGTTGGGGAGAAAACGACGAAAAATAGAAAAAAAAGTAAAATTTTTGCCTTGCGGGAGTAATAAGTTGAAAAATATTAATGTTAAAAAAAGTTTCACACACAAAAAAGTTAGTAAATTTAATTTGGAAGAGAAAAGGTTTCTACATTTTTTTGCTTAACACTGATCATTCTCGAGATATCGGATTAAACGCGTTTTCATCGAAATGAGCTTGAGCTGACCTCAGTAGAACCCCTCAAATTGGAATTTATGCTCAGAATACACCCCCCTATTGATCCTTGAAATCCCCAAACTGTGTTCGTCCATGTTTATTTAACCCATTTTGAGCCGTTATTTTATTGGACTTTAAGTTCCAAAATGAAATCGTGTTCTTGTTCTCACGTCTTAAATATTATCCTATGAGGAAATTTGAGTATAAGTAAAAAGGTATCTAAAAGGTGGCCTTTCTCCTGTAGGCCACTAGCTAAATGTAGTGTAAGGTCACTTGGGTAAGACTCTACACTCTACAGACATTCCAATTTCGGAAACTCACCTACTTAAAATATTAAACATGCACTTAACAGGCCGGGTGCCATCGTAATTCTCATACGTAATACCAAAATAATTTTCTCATACGAAAATATTTAACATGTTTGAGTTATTTTTCAGCTTAAAATAGTAAATAAAAAATATATTTTTTTAGAGTTTAAATATTTTGTAGTAAATTTTTGTGATGGACTGGAACCTAGGTAATTACTATTTTAAGCTAAAAAATAACTCATACATGTTAAATATTTTCGTATGAGAAAATGATTTTGCTATTACGTATGAGAATTACGATGGCACCCGGCCTCTTAATCTCATACCACGATTCACGACAGACATATAACTAAATTTTCGTAACGTTTGCGGAGCCCTATAATACTATAGTCTATACTGCACTCAGCGAAACATGGCAGAAGCGGTCATTGACTCCCTGCCAAAAACCTTGTCATTTTCTAAACATAGCCGCGATTGACAAAATCTGACACTTCATTGTCAATCGCGGTTTATACAGACAAGTTTTTGACAGGGAGTCAATGACCTCTGCCGCCATGTTTCGCCGAGTATAGTATAGTCCATAGAGCTCTAGAATGGCTGACATAATATAGAGGAAAGTGACGAAACTAAGGTACAGGAGCTGTCCTTTTTTTTCTTAACTTGCTAGCTATTATTGGTCATTTTGGGGCAAATAGCTACGTAGTAGGTATATAAGTTGTATTATGTATAGGACATAGGTGTATCCTGACTCCTGAGTGCTCCGTTAAACTCACCGCAAAGCACTATGTTAGCGTGGTTTGTCGCACTAACTTTACAAATGCAGTTCAAATGCACTTTGCTCTATAAATCGTTCTAAACTTCTAAGTGCTTCTATAAGTGGGATTCACCTTTAGTAAGATACTAGCGATATATATTATAGCCACTGCAAAAATGATTAAAATCGATAGCCTATGATCCTTCACGTGGTCTACTTCTTATCTGTGCCAATTTATAACATAAAAATTGCCACAGTAATTCGCGAGATAAGCCCTTTCAAATAATTTCCCCCGTTATTTCCACATTCTCCTAGTCTTAGCGTGATAAAATATAGCCTATAGCCTTCCTCAATAAATGGGCTTGTCGCGAATCGCGCGAATTTGTAGGTAACAAAGGTAAACAACAGTATTCATAAAATATATAATAATAGGAGGGTAGTTGTAATATTCTCTGGTGACACATGTCACTAGTGACAGCCGCTGTCACTGGTGACATATGTCACTAGTGATAGCCGCTGTCAGACAGACGATCGAGAACCGCAGACGGGCGAGCACGCAGCGCAGTCTTATCGGTGAGTCATTATTATCATTATTTAAATGTTGTGATCTTAAACGTTATTTTTTAGGCTGTGTGTTCAGTTCATCGAGGATATCCAACGCCTAGAAACTGTTATGTATATAATCGTCTAGATAGTAATATTTAACATGTTGGTACTGTATTTAGATTGCGAACAATGACATGATCGTTTAGTTATCTATACGAGGTGTTGTAGTCGTTTGTGGCCGGTTGGTCACATTTAGTGTTTACTGCCTACTGTTGAGTGGGTTTGATTTAGACCTTAACTATAGAATGCTCGGTTGAGCCGTGTGGTAAGGGGTCGCTGTAAGGGGTGGTTGGAGGCGACTGCACAGTATAGAAACCGTGTTCATCGTTTGTGTGGTGATTACCAGATGGACACGTGTGTATAGTTTAGTTGGCAGCCTACGCGGTCATTGACCTGCTAGGCCATCACGATATAGAATGCCATAGTCTAGTGCGGACTAGCCGCCTAGGCGAGATTGTCATGTGTGCTCACACAGGTAGACGCAGCAGAGTAATAGTTATAGTTTTCGCCTCCACTGAGGTGGTGGCGACATGGTGGAGATGCTGGGATCCGATTAGCTCGGCATGCTTATAATATCATTATACGTATTATGTACTTACTGCTAATTATTAGAGTTACCTGATAGTAGGTTAATACATAATATCAGGTAACCACATGGAAAGGATTTTTTATTATTCTTTAGATACTTACGTTATAATCAAGTATGTATTGTAATTTGTATTACATAGGGGTCATAAGCGAATTTTTATGACCCCTATGTAATACAAATTACAATACATACTTGATTATAACGTAAGTATCTAAAGAATAATAAAAAATCCTTTCCATGTGGTTACCTGATATTATGTATTAACCTACTATCAGGTAACTCTAATAATTAGCAGTAAGTACATAATACGTATAATGATATTATAAGCATGCCGAGCTAATCAGATCCCAGCATCTCCACCATGTCGCCTCCACTGATGAGGTGGTGGCGACATGGTGGAGATGCTGGGATCTGATTAGCTCGGCATGCTTATAATATCATTATACGTATTATGTACTTACTGCTAATTATTAGAGTTACCTGATAGTAGGTTAATACATAATATCAGGTAACCACATGGAAAGGATTTTTTATTATTCTTTAGATACTTACGTTATAATCAAGTATGTATTGTAATTTGTATTACATAGGGGTCATAAGCGAATTTTTATACAAAAGTTTGGTTATGAGTTATAATAATAATTAGAGTCAGGATACCTATTTCATAGTGACAAAAAAAATGGTGCCTGGCAACAAATGTAACACAATAATACACTGACTGTAATAGTATACTGGTCATCTATCTCTTTACTTGCAGTATGAACTCAGTAATAGAATTACCATGAAGTATAACTTGTATTTAGTAAGTTATAGATTCCCTATAGTATACAATAAACTAGTTTCCATTCTATTTATCATTCTATCTATGGTGAGATGTTTAAAGGATATTTAGTAGTAGCTAGACGCGGTATAGTAGTGGGTTAATAGTCGCCTATCCACGAGACATAGGAATGTTACACCATATAGGTATTGCAGTTAAAAGGAAAATTAAAAAAAGTTAATATCGATTATTGTTTTAGATACGTAGATAGCTATGTATCTATATAGTCTATACTTAAAGTGGAGACGTCCGATAATAAGTCTTTATCGAGGATGTATAATACTAACATTCATATTATTATGAATTACCTGTTATTTATTTTTTGCTATCGATACCGTAAGGTACTATTATGTATTCTGTGCTATCGATTCCAAAAATACGGTGGTATGAATAGGTGTATTTTAGACAATTGATTGAGGAAAATTATTAATGTTTTAGAGACGTTTTGAGTTACATAAATTTACAAATACTTACATTAAAGTGAGTATTTATTCATTGTTACAGTTTGAAGAGGAAGGTTAGCACGGAGTTGTGTCACGATTAAAGTGGCTTGTGCATTTGTGGATATATTGAGTAGATAGCTATTACACTATGGAGGAGGTAGTTAAAACTCGACTTAAGTTACTCATAAATCATGTCGAGTCTTTGAGTGTTTCTGCTCAGGAGACGTTAGAAAAGTCACAGCTTGGCGTAGTATCGGAGCAGGAGGAACAGTTGGTGGCTGCTAAACTTAAGGCATCTATCGATCGTTTTATTTCCGAAATGTACAATTATTACAAGTTGATTGACAATCCTTCGGCAGACGATTTGTCTCAATACACGTCGATTCAAATTAAAGGCGAAGAGCTCGTTGCTGAACTAGAAGTGCGGTTGAGGCGAAGAGAAAAAAGTAGTGACACGTCTAGTGCTAATACTGGCAACCTTAACATAACGAGTAAACTACCAAAAATGGAGTTGGCAAAATTTGATGGTGACGTATTGAAGTGGCATACTTTTTGGGATCAATTTTCTTCGAACGTTGATACGCGGAATATCAATGATGTAGACAAATTGTTATACCTTCAATCGGTATTAGAGGGTGAGGCTAAGCGTGCAATAGAGGGCTTAGACACTACCAACAAGAATTATGCTATAGCGGTATCGACATTAAAAGAGAGATACGGCAAACCGGGTATTATTATCGATGCACATTATGCTGCAATATACAGAATTAAGGCAGCTGACAACTCAGTTCAAGATTGTCGGAGAGTTTTTAATGAAATCGAAAGGCATCTTCGGGTACTAAATTCATTAGGGGAAGACGTCAATCATAATCATCTTAGAGTCATGATAATGCAGAAATTTTCACAGGATTTGATTTACGAGTTGAGAATGAAAATGGGTACTGATACTGATACTATAGAGAACATACGTAAATATTTAGGACATATCATTTCAGCTAGGGAAGCGTCGAATAGAATGAAAGTGGAGGCAGTTGCTTTAGAAACTCCTGGTACGAGTAAAGACAGTGATGATAAGTTTACATTAAATAGTCTACATGTTCGAGTAGATAAGGATAAAGAGAGATATAACTCCCAACGGCGCACGCGACCATTTTCAAAACGGAGAGAAGAGAGCATTAGGAAAAGTGTATTTAAAGGGGCAGAAACTAGAAGAAATTTCAAGGATGGCAATTTCATGGACAGGATTAACAGAAGAAAAAGACATTTAGACAAGGAAGATGCAGGTAATATAAAAGAGTCAGAATTCAAAAGGAAGAAAGTTAGTTGTATATTTTGTGGTAAAAATCACTTTAACGACGAATGTGATGTAGTAAAGTCCATTCAGGATAGAAAACGTAGATTAGAAGGTCGTTGTTACGTTTGTTTTTCTAAAGGTCATAAAGCACCTGATTGTAAGTCAAAGATGAAGTGCAGACACTGTAATTCGTACGGAGATCACAATCGAGCGCTATGTCCTTCACAACTACCGGTGAAAACTGATAGTTTTCACGTTAACACGTCTGTAGGGCGAACTATTTTGCAGACCGCTGTAGTTCGAGTGAAGAAGATAGGAAGTGACAATATATCTAGGGATTGTCGAGTTCTTTTAGATTGTGGTAGTCAACGAACGTATATAACCAGCAAGGTGGCTAAGATATTGAATTTACCAACCCTGGAAGAAAATCGACTGTCGGTATTCACCTTCGGTGCAAGTCACCCACAAGAAATCGAAAGTCCGGTGGTAAATTTTGAAATTTTTTCTAAGACCCACTATCATAAGGTTATGTATGCCAATGTAGTTCCTCATATCACAAATAGCGTTCCTACCCCGAACGAACTATGGAAGGGCGATCATCCTAAGCACATGATTATGGCCGATGATGGCACAAGTGGTGATCAAGTCGACATACTAATTGGAAACGATTATTATCACTGTATTATGTCCCACGAAAAAATTCGTATCTCAGAAGATTTATATATGGTTAACTCCGTTCTTGGCTGGATAGTTTCCGGAAGATTTAATTCCGCGGGGAACAAAGTTGTAGATAAGTTGTCATGTATAACTTATTTTCAATCAAGTATGGGATGTTGTCCATTTAATGTACCTGATCCGCCATTACAAAGTGATAATATTAGGAGGTTATGGGACTTAGAATCTATCGGCATCACAGACTCCCCAAAGGCAAGTCGAGATGAGGAAGCTATTAGGCAGTTTAATGAAACTACACAGTATATAGAGGGCAGATATCACGTTAAGTGGCCATGGATTGATTATCCACCCTCCTTACCTTCTAACTTTGGCTTAGCCTGTGGTAGATTATCAAACTTACTGAAACGACTTGATAATAACGTCTTACAAACCTATGACAATCTTATTAAAGAACAGTTAAGTATAGGTATCATTGAGTTCGCTCCAAATGTCCTACCGAATGTCGAACATCCAGTACATTACCTGCCGCACCATTGTGTAGCGCAAGGAGAGAAACTGCGCATTGTGTACGACGCATCCGCAAAAACCAAAGGAAATAAAAGTTTAAATGAATGTTTGTATCGCGGGCCACTTATGCTGGAAGAACTAACTGGACTCCTGTTACGATTTAGAGAACACCGGATTGGCATTGTTGCTGATGTTGAGAAAGCATTCTTGCAAGTAGGTTTGCAAGATGCAGATCGTGATGTTACGCGATTTTTGTGGCTCAAAGACCTCGAAGGTAACGTATCAGCTGATAACTTATTGCATTTTCGGTTCTGTAGAGTTCCTTTTGGAATCATATCGAGTCCCTTTTTACTAAACGCTACAGTTAGATATCATTTGATGAAAATCGAAATCCCAATGCTGAAACAAATTGCGGAGGATTTATATGTGGATAATTTAGTAACCGGCTCAGAATCCTTTCGGGAAGGGACTCAGTTATATAAAGTAGCCAAGAAGGCCTTTGATGATTTGTCAATGAATTTGCGACAGTGGAATTCAAATTCAGGAGAATTTCGTGGAACGATACCTTCACAGTTTCTTGACAAAGAAACGGATTGTATTAAGGTATTAGGTTTACAGTGGGATTTACGGAAGGATGAGATGAGGCTGAGGTTCAGTTTAGAGGGAAAAGATCTTAACCAGATGAATACAAAGAGAGAAGTGTTAAGACTTATAGCGTCGGTATTCGATCCTTGTGGGTTCGTAGTTCCACTAGTGTTACCCGCTAAGATATTTTTACAAAGTTTGTGGTCTGAAAAGGTTCATTGGGATACTCCACTAGAAGAAGATGCACTTCACGAATGGAGAACCATTATAGACAGGTTAGACTATATGAAATATATAGCTGTGCCAAGGCATTATGAGACTTGTTTGGTAGCAGATAATGATGTTGAAGTAATACGTGAATTACACTGTTTCACGGATGCGTCGTTACAAGCTTATGCTGCAGTTGTATACATGCGTAGTACGTATAAAGATAGAAATGTTGTCAGTTTTATTATAGGAAAATCACGTTTAGTAGAGAGAGCTGAACAGTCTAATTTGCAAATACCAAAGCTTGAATTATTAGGGGTTGTAATAGGCAGCAGATTGCTACGTTATGCAATGAAATTTCTTAAATTAAATATTCTAAATCAATACTTGTGGACGGACAGCCAGATTGTATTAAATTGGTGTACTTCAGAGAAACTCCTACCACTATTTATCGCGAAACGAGTGGACAATATTAAGCAGAATCGTGAGCTCCGTTTGCGATATGTACCTACTCAAATTAATCCTGCTGACGTAGCGACGAAGTGCAGTGACTCTTGGATGAATGACATGAAGAGGTGGCTAAAGGGTCCAGATTTCTTGACACGTTCGATACACCACTGGCCTAAAAATGCTACCGAGGTAGTTTGTTCTCAAATTTCCTCGGCTGGGGAGGGTCTTCCAGAAACTCCAGAGGTTCAAGATCAGAACAATGTAATACCTTGCCATGGACCCCACAATGAATGTTCCAGCATAGTAGATAGTCCAGTCGTTGAGGCAAATATGCCCGGAAATGTCACTGGTGAAACAGCCTCCCATAAGGAGTTTTCGATACTTCCTGAAGATCATGTTGAAGAAATCTTGCGTATACAACTGTTATATTTTCCGAAGGAGACGCGAGGTGAGTCTACGGATCTTAAAAGGTCATTGGGGCTGTTTCTAGACAAGAAAGGAATACTGCGCTGTGGTGGTAGGTTCCAACATGCAGACTGGCCAGAGAATCAGAAACATCCCGTCCTTCTTCCAAAAGACGATCAATTCACCATTAAAATAATTGAGAAAATCCACGTCTCAAATTATCATGTGGGTGTCTCGCATACTTTATCTGCAATCAGGTTGCATTATTGGGTGCCGCATGGACGGTCGCAGGTTCAAAAAGTGCTGCGTCGTTGTCAAGCTTGTCGGAAGCAAGGAGGAGGGCCCTTTAAGCTGCCACCTATGGCTCAGTTACCACCAGAGAGAGTTAAATACCAAAAACCTTTCTCGTTTGTAGGGATTGATTATTTTGGTCCATTGACAGTGGAGACGAAAGACTCCAACGAAAAACGCTGGGTTTGTCTATATACATGTTTAGCGGTACGAGCCATTCATTTGGAAGTAGTACAAGATCTAACAGCGGAGCAATGTCTACTGGCTTTGAGAAGATTTATATCTACTAGAGGAACTCCTAAAATGATTATGTCGGATAATGCTCTACAGTTTAAATTAACTTCGGATGTTCTTATTAATGGCTATTGCATTGAGAGGGGTATCAAATGGAAATTTATTCCCGAGCTTGCGCCATGGTTCGGAGGATTCTATGAAAGATTAATAGGAATAGTGAAGAGCTGTTTAAAGAGAACTTTGGAAAAACATATTTTAAATGACACACAATTGTGCACTATTATGAAAGAGGTTGAAGCAGTTGTCAACTCACGTCCGTTGACCTTTGTCGGTAGCGAACCAGAACACATTTTAACGCCTGCTGATTTTTTGAGGAACGGCGGACCTTTAGTGACGGAAGCGACGGAAGAAGAATTTGTACTGCCAGCCACTGCGACCAAGGCTAGCCTCATTGAAGGTTGGAAACGAGGACAGCGCATCCTGCAAGAATACGTAATGATGTTTAAAAATAATTACCTTACAAGTCTTAGGGACCGTAAACACTTCCATCGTCAGCCCAGAGTTGTTGTTGATACGATACCAAGAGTTGGAGACACGGTACAGATCAAAGGAGATTCCAATAGATCCTTATGGAAGGTAGGTAAGATTTGTGCTGTGATTAAGGGTTCAGATGGGCAGATACGGGTTGCCAAAGTAGCCACTTCTCCAAATGAAACTCTTACGAGATCAATTGCACATTTATACCCCTTAGAGATCAGTGACACCGAACATGAAACGCCACCTGCACTATTGAGAGAGTCCGATCAGTTGCCTACGCCTCCTCAAAATAGTAGGACGAATATAGAACCACAATTTGCACAGGCTACTGTCCGTGAGACAAACGATTCTACGACATCGGGAGAGGATGCCTCTTCCAGTAGACCACGGCGCCTAGCGGCTCAGAAGGCAAGGGTCAAAGTAAAAGAATGGACATCGCAACTCCTATCTAACGTACGCTGTATTCCCAATGATGATATTGTGATTTAGATGATTTCATATTATAAAGCTGATTCATTGTAATTTGTTTTTTATTTCTATAGCTTGTATTTTCTTTGCGGTGGGGAGTGTCGCGAATCGCGCGAATTTGTAGGTAACAAAGGTAAACAACAGTATTCATAAAATATATAATAATAGGAGGGTAGTTGTAATATTCTCTGGTGACACATGTCACTAGTGACAGCCGCTGTCACTGGTGACATATGTCACTAGTGATAGCCGCTGTCAGACAGACGATCGAGAACCGCAGACGGGCGAGCACGCAGCGCAGTCTTATCGGTGAGTCATTATTATCATTATTTAAATGTTGTGATCTTAAACGTTATTTTTTAGGCTGTGTGTTCAGTTCATCGAGGATATCCAACGCCTAGAAACTGTTATGTATATAATCGTCTAGATAGTAATATTTAACATGTTGGTACTGTATTTAGATTGCGAACAATGACATGATCGTTTAGTTATCTATACGAGGTGTTGTAGTCGTTTGTGGCCGGTTGGTCACATTTAGTGTTTACTGCCTACTGTTGAGTGGGTTTGATTTAGACCTTAACTATAGAATGCTCGGTTGAGCCGTGTGGTAAGGGGTCGCTGTAAGGGGTGGTTGGAGGCGACTGCACAGTATAGAAACCGTGTTCATCGTTTGTGTGGTGATTACCAGATGGACACGTGTGTATAGTTTAGTTGGCAGCCTACGCGGTCATTGACCTGCTAGGCCATCACGATATAGAATGCCATAGTCTAGTGCGGACTAGCCGCCTAGGCGAGATTGTCATGTGTGCTCACACAGGTAGACGCAGCAGAGTAATAGTTATAGTTTTCGCCTCCACTGAGGTGGTGGCGACAGGGCTAACACTGAAAGAATTTTTCAAATCGGAACAGTAGTTCCTGAGATTAGCGGGTTCAAGTTAGCCCTTTCAAATAATTTTCCCCGTTTTTTCCACATTTTCCTTTATTTCTTCGCTCATATTAGTCTTAGCGTGATAAAATATAGCCTATAGCCTTCCTCGATAAATGGGCTATCTAACACTGAAAGAATCATCAAAATCCGTTGCGTAGTTTAAAAGAATAAAGGGATCAAAGGGACATGAGGGAAAAAAAGCGACTTTGTTTTATAATATGTATAGAAGATGTATAGACTATAGAATATTATGTTGTTTAATACTTCAGTCGGAATTTCCAGGAATTGCTATTGTATTCTATTGTTGTCGCGATCACCGGTGCTCGCGCGGGGCCTGAAGGATTAAAGCTGTCGAAGACTAAGGGCCTGTTTCACCACTTCCTGATAAAGTGCCGGATAGGCTATTCACAACTTTTTTGACAGATTCTCCATACTCTATCTGTCAAATTAAGTTGTGGATAGCCTATGGCACTTATCAGGAAGTGGTGAAACAGGCCTTTATTATTGTATAGTTTCAAACAAAGTGGTAGAAAAGTATTGGACTATAAAAGTTAGGATAAAGGCCATTTAAAGGTCTTATAGGTCTTGTAGAGTTACTTTTATCCTGAAAAACAAAATTATTGTAACAACGAAATAATAATTGAGAACGTCATCTTGTTAATATTAGGTAAGTCTGATATTAGGCTTAGCTAATATAAATATGCTGCAATTGTTATGGCTTCACACTAATAAAACACTAATTTTAACACTAATAAAACAACTAATATTTTTTTTTCTTGAGAAAATGAAGGTGTAAGTAACATCTCATCATCATGCTATCTAGATCGGGTAAGTCTGACATTTTTACTTCGTAGGCCGTAGCTAAAATAAAAAGTTAATATAATAAGGTTAAGAATTAAGGTATTCATACTTACACCTATTATAAATGCGAAAATGGCCCGTCTGTGTGTCTGTTACTTTTTCTGGAAAAGGACGTATCACGTAGGATACTTTTATCCCGGAAAAATGTACAGTTCCAATCGACTTTTAGTTCAAGGGAGTTGCGGGCGTCATCTGCATAGTAAGTAACTATAGGTCTACCAGAATCTGATGGCAATTTTTGACAGCAGATTTTCAAAAAATATCCTTGATCATTGGAAATTTTTTTATATTTTCATGTTTCACACAAAAAAATAAGCCGCTAAGGGAATAAAAAAGGATGAAAATGTTTTATTGCTATTACCCCGGTATTGCTGGAGTCAATTTATTTTCTCACTTTTTGTCATCAGATTCTGGTAGACCTATAAAAAAACAGGATATAATTTTATTTTTTCCATCTTTTATATGATTAAATAATATCATTATTTCTCTGACTGTACAGTGTACGAACATGATAAAATGTCATGAGCCGTTAATTCCACACTCGATGACGTCATTAAAACTAGAAGTCGTAAACGGATAAGCCGGCATAATGGCTCGCACACATTGTTTACGGAAGTGCTAGCCAGTTCACACACATGATACCACAATAAATATCATACAGTAGGTAGACTATAATTGCTGCTAGCCAATTCACACACACACGACACATCACACAGATGATCAATAAATATCAAACAGTAGACTATAATTGAAGACGTGAGTGGAAAAACACGATAAATAACAGCAAATTATTTTTTTTTTTCAAAAATGGCGTATTTAGGGCCGGCAAAATTAACATATTACTTATTGTGTTCTTCCACTCATTTCAAACATTACTTAGTTTTAGTTTAATGAAGTAAAAATAATCATCAAATATCTCCGAATACGGCGCGTGAATTCGCCGTGTTCTTGAAATCAAACTCGCTCCACATAGAGACAAGTTTTACGCGAATAACAGCGTTGTGCTTCATGTTACTCCAGGTAAAGCTGTTGTGTGTTTGAGCTTGGTTTGGTCTAGTTATCTAGTATAAGGATATACTACTATATATCGTGTATACTGTGATAACATAATGGTATTTATTTAGTGTTATTTGCTTGTAAATGTGCGAAAAAATAAGTAATATTGTAGTTTGAATTCCTCAAAGTCACGAACGCGTATTAAAATTTAAAGCACGAGGCACTATCAGTTGATTGTAAGTATAAAAGTAGCCTAATGTATTTGGGTGTGGTAAAAAACTGTATTAAAATTAATAGTCACAACTCAATGTTCTCTTTTTAACAAAAAAAACATTTTCATATAATAACGATCGGTCTAGCCATTTCGGAATTTATTGGCGACGGACACAGCGACACGAGAATTTCACATAATAAACAAGGTGTAACAAAATTAAGTGATAATACTTTAGGGTAGGGCCCTTATAGAGTTCACAACTTATATTTAAAATTTCGCTATTCAAATAATTAAATTAAAAAAATATATAATATTGTCACAAAATTTAGGAACCCATCCTTGTCACACCATGTCACAATCCGTCGGCCCCCTCCCCGCTCCCCTTCGGGTATAATACATACTATTTATAACGTATAATACATAATATTTATGGATAACCCCTTAGTGACATAACATCACCTTTCAAAACTTCAGGAATGTTTTCTTAGCTCAGTACCATCTATGAATACTTTTCGCGTGCAAAATGTACACGGCCTTGGATATGTCAACGTAATCGATAGTAAGCAGACCCGCATTCGTGGTTTATAGCTTCCGAGCGACCCGAGCGTAAGTAGCCAGCACCCACTACCCACTGAACGCTTCTTAAAGTTAACAAGCTCTCAATCTTTTTCTCTCATTTAAGTTAATACGCTCTCATTTTCTCCATCTCTTAATCTGGGGGCACGGTAGTGCCCCAGCCAAGCTTTTTAGCAAAGGCACGGCCGTACCATACTTTTCTCGAAGCGGTTCGCAGCTATTTCACACCCCCTTTATCTTCGATGTTAACAAAGCTAGGGATTCAGAATTTTGGTCACTAGGAGCAAGTATTAAAACTAACTTAACCTCCAAATTATATGAAATTTCGATAAATAGTTTAATAGTTACGGATGGTCACAGTTACTACATTTTGTCACTCACTGACATATAGATCATCAAAATTCTAAGGTACTTCTAGCAGACTTAGAACCTTGAAATTTGCTACCCGGATAGGTCTTTATTTACAATTAAAGGAAAAATTATGAAACCGGCCAAGTGCGAGTCGAACTAGCGTACATAGGGTTCCGTACCGTAAATTTGTATGGGAACCCCCGTTAAATAATGAGTATATTTAATTTTTATTATTAATTATTAAAGTTAATATTCAGCTGAGTATTTTCTGAAATTTTCAAAAACCTTACTGTTACCATTATGGATATAGAGCAAAATAGGGGAAAAAATCGTGTTTGTTGTATGAGGCCCCCTATCAATATTTTATTTTATTTGAATTGGACTATTAGCTTTTATAACGATACCAGAAATACATAATTTGTGAAAATTGCAACTACCTAGCTATGGCGGTTCTCGAGATCCAGCCTGCTAGCCGATTCTGTATCGTACATTTGTGAGTTAATCACTGAGTTAGTAACTAAAATTACAGAGGAGTGAGTAACGGAAAGTCTAACTTTTGTATTCAAGTGAATACAAAAGTCATACTTTCCGTTGCTCACTCCTCCGTTTTAGTTACTAGCTCAGTGATTAACTCACAAATGTACGATACAGAATCGGTCTGCTGGTGACATAAGGATGGACGACGGACAGACAGCGAAGACTTATTATTTATTGATAATAGGGTCCCGTTTTCATCCTTTGGGCAGGGAAACCAAAAAACTGAAAACTAATATACATAATAATAATATATAGTACTTTATTAAATAAAAGAAAACATTTTTATGTTTGTAACTTTGCAAGAACAGTATGAGTCTCGACTGCATATTTGTTATAATGAAATGGTATTGATTAAATAAAAAATAGTATTAACAACGTTAATAATGAAACAATAATTAAATTCGATTAAAATATAAATGCAATCAGTACTGCGATATACACTCCTTACTCGCTTGATATATACTCGTAATATGGGAGTTTTAAGTTATCGCATGAAATAAGGTGTGCACCTTTCCTGCGAGGAACGTTGACGCTTACATCAGTGCTGCTATGTATTCAACACTATGCTAAAAATGATCACCTTCAAGTATTAAAGCTTAAAAGTCAATTAAAATATATCAATAATGATTTTTTTAAGTTTTCGCGAGTATCACTCATGATATTATAAGTTTAAACGCTTACGGATTTTGTCGCGGAGCACTTTTATTAATCCCGAAGTTTCGGCTGCTTTACAGCGGCCCTGGTCACGGGTGGACTGAGGTGACAGGTGTCCAATTTCTTGAAGTTCTTCAACTACCCGAAGACCACCCGTGACCACGGCCGCTGTAAAGCAGTCGAAACGTCGGGATTAATAAAAGTGCTCCGCGACAAAACCCGTAAGTGTTTAAACTTATAATATCAAAATATATGAATCCCACCAAAAACATGAAAACATGTAAAAGGAGCCAAGCAAAATATAAGAGAAACAAATTTAATATAAAACTTCATATTTGAAGGAGTTCATACTTACACAGACGGCAAGCATAAAGTGTTTTAGTATGTAACGACGCATGTGGCCGATGGTACCCAATATATTATATTATTTCTCTAATGGTCATTGCCAAGCCACTATAATAATTATAAAATAAAGAATTCTATTGATACATCTACTAAATGTTGATTTAAATTACAAAATAAGTTGAAGGCTTGGCTTGAATGTGATCTGAAAACTTTTTACGACAGAAGTATTACAGGCTACAGCTATGAAATATTTTGCTTGGCTCCTTTTACATTTCATGTTTTGGTGGGATTACGTTAACAGGCTCTTATCTTCTTTATAGGGATGATCGATATTAGGAAAACATCGATGTTGACATCGATGCTAACATCGAATCAAAAGTGTCGATGTACGATAAATATCGATCGAAAGACATCGATATTTTTAAAACTTCGATGTTTTTGGAAACAAATAAAACTGTCTTAAAAATTGGAACCACATAAAAATTTAAGTTACTAATTGCATGTAAACACAAAATTTAGTACTTAGCAAGTTAAGATTTCGTTAAGTAGTAAACAAGATAATTAGAATTTTTACTATTTCCTATTATGTTGGCAGGTGGGGCTTGTCACTTGACACATTTCGGGCAGGCATCAGTGTCATTTAGTGGAAAATAGTTGAAACTTGATCATCTGCTAATGAATATGCAATATTTGTACTTACTGCACGCTAGACCGCGCTCAAAAGAATAATTGACGTTTCGATATTTTATTCAGGTAACATCGATGTTTCGATGATATCGAAGTCAACCCATCGATGTTAAAACCGCATTTGTTACAACATCGATGATTTATGGTTAAACATCGATGTTTATTCAACATCGATGAATATCGATCATACCTACTTTTCTATCTCTTAAGTTAACAGGTTCTCGATATCTATTTCTTATAGTTAAAAGGCTCTTATTCTCTCTATCTCTTAAGTTAATAAGGTCCCATTCTCTCCATCTCTTAAGTTAACAGGCTTCCATTCTCTCTAACTATATCTTAAGTTAATAGGCTCCTATTCTCTCTATCACTTAAGTTAACAGGCTCTTATCTCTCTATATCTCATATTAGCTCTATTCTCTCTAACTCTAATACTTTTTCCAGGAAAAATGTACGGTTCTTGCTTGATAAACAAATTTTAGCGCAACGGAGTCGCGGGCGTCATCTAGTTCCTTTATATGTCCACACTCTGCCTTTTTCTGTTCGTCAAGGGCATGCGATATAGCGCAGTCAACAGCGAACGTGAGGCATGCCCGCGACGCATGCCCTCTGAGTCAGAGGGCATGCGTCGCGTCAGAGGCTCTGACCGTATCCAAACCTTCGTTTTGTTATTTAAAATGACAGTTGGTGTTGCGTTCGTTGACGCATTCAATTATTGAATCCGCCAAAATGAAAGTTGAATGAAAGAATATGACGAAAATTGAAGACGAAAGCGCATAGTGTAGACATAGCTATTAATAAACTATGTAACATAACAGCTCTATTAGAAAGTAGATTAAATACGTTACGTCGGTTCTAATTCCCAGACGGTTTGTAATGTGTTCGGGAACAATATGGCGGACGTGAGGAGACGGTTTATGGGTTTATAGTTACGTGACTTCTCCCCATCGAAGAGTACTTAGTCAAGTTGTATTAGATAGTTTTGATATTAGAAAAATGTACAGGATTTGACACTACAATAATTTTACTTGCAATCAAAGAATTCCCGGATTCCAGGACTTTTTGGCAAATTTGCGGGAATTCTTGGCAATTTCCCGGAAATTCTCCGATATTCCCGGACTGCCTCGTGTTATGGGATTTTCAGTTATTGCCCAACCATAATGCTAAATCTCTATTTAGCACTAGTACGAATAAAATACTCGTAAATTCAATTCAACTCGTCAGGTTGTACGCAAAACCAACGTGTTTTTTCAATTTTCAAATCCACTGCGGCAGATTTACAATATAAATCATATCAGTAGACCATCTTCAAACTAGACCTCTCAAATTGCACGCACTCTTAAGCCTGGGGCCGTAGGGGCCGTACTACAAAATATAACAATTTGCTTAGTAAAACGCATCCGTGGTCTACGTTCCAAGTTTGGTTAATGGTTAGGACAATGTAGGCTGATCACCTGATTGTCTGACAAGTGACAAGTAATCTTACTTGTCAGACAATCCGACTCATAGATCATCTGATCTATCATCTATGCGTCGGATGGGTATGTAAAAAGTCGGTCCTGCGCCTGATCTCTCGCCAGTCGTGTCGGTCATCCGTCCCACTGGGTTATGACTTATGAGAATAAAGGAATAGAGAGTGCTCTTGTGTACTGCGCACACACTTGGGCACTATAAAATTACCCCTGTGTAACTGGCCCGGTTTACATGAAACCGGCTACCGTCACCGAAACCGGTGTGGGAGTTATTATTATTATTAATTTTCTTAGTACAATACTTACATTTAATACTGTGGTCTATGTGGAAGAGTTATTTAAAATTCTAGCATGATTTAGAGTTTAAACTATTAACGGCAAAAATCACGTCTCACGTGGATTAGAAATCGGTTTGAGTACCGAATAACAATCTTAGTAAATCGATCACCGTTTACAACAAGCTATAAATTAATGTCCGAATACGATGTATCGAATCTTAATCGATTTGGGATTTCTTTGTGAATAGCGTGAGTGGAATTATTTCTGTGATTATCCATACTTCCATAATAATATTATAAATGCGAAAGGTCTGTCTGTCTGTCTGTCTGTCTGTCTGTCTGTCTGTCTGTCTGTTACCTCTTCACGCTCAAACGGCTAAACCGATTTTGCTAAAATTTGGCATGAAGAGCTTTTGGCTTTGAGTCCCAAGAAAGGTCATAGGATAGTTTTTATCCCGCAAAAATGTACGGTTCCCGCGCGTATTTTAAGTTAGTAGTTAAACGAATTTTGGCGCATCGAAGTTGCGGGCGTCATCAAGTTCATTATACTTTAAAGTTTAAACGGAGACAATCTTCATTATTGTTATTACTGCTACTAGATGACGCCCGCAACTCCGTAGCGTCAAAATTCGTTTATCGCGCCGGAACCGTACATTTTTCCGGGACAAAAAGTATCCTTTGTCCTTCCTTCCAACGTATTAAATTTCAGCAAAATCGGTTCAGAGTTTTGGGTGTAAAAAGGTAATTAATTAAAGGGTATATATTCGCATTTTTATCATAAGAATTATGAATGGATTTAAGAGAAAAAATAAAACTGTACTTATAATAAATAATAATATAGCCGGTTTAATTCAAATAGTATTCTTATTTGTTATGGATCTAGAATCTAGATAGAATTATTAGATGTTATAGATCGCTCTATACTCTATACTTCTATAGTTTATCCGTACCATCTACCTGATGTCATTGAACTGAGCTGAGACGTATTAGGATGACAATTCCTAGGGTTTTTATTCAGTCTAGACTTCGATCTAAAAATAGACAGATCTTTTTCCTTTAATTTTGATGTGAAACGTCTGACTTTTTTGTTATTAATTTAATTTGAGCTAGGTAGGTCTAAGCTCTAAAACTACGGAATAGCCAAAAAATGCTCATTAGGACTTTTCTTGTTTTAAGAATTTGTTTTATAATTCGTGAAAGCTGAGATTATTTTATAATTTTTATTTTGTAAAAACTTTCGGAATATAATTTTTTACCGCTCATTTTTAAAATTCGCCCGTTTTTAAAAATTCACCACGTATCATACAATATTTTTCACATGTGTGTGCAGTCGACAGATGAGCCAACATTTAATTTTCAGCTTAGAGTGGATTACCGGCGGGTATTAAGTTAATTAATTTTCGCTTCACGGACGGATATAGGTCATATGAGTGGGATCTTTGTTTTTAACCGACTTCCAAAAAACGAGGAGGTTATATGTTCGGCTGTGGATTTTTTTTTTTTTTTATTTATTTTTTTTGTATGTTCAACGATTACTCCGCCGTTTGTGAACCGATTTTCGAAATTTTTGTTTTGTTATATTAGGTTTCACTCCAATTTGGTACCATGTTCACAAAAGTGGTGACCTGATGATGGGATCCATGAGTAATCGAGGGAACTCCTCGAAATTTATATGGAAACATATGGTGATTTTGGTTTTATGTGAAGTGTACTATGAATATGCTACCAAAAAGTCAAATATTGGGTCAAAGTATACCATGGTTTCGAAGATGCTGAGAGAACTCCTGACTCCTTATAGATACACGTTCGGGAGTTTCGGCGTTGCTTTAAGAACAGAAAGCATATGCTACTATGCAATTCATATTCATCATCATAATCATCATCATCATCATCATCGTCATCATCATCATTAAGGTCACCAATGTCTCATGGCACAGAATTAATAATAGTACAAGGCATAGGTATGGATATACTAATAATAATAATTATGTACTGTATAACAACACCTGTTTGTTTAATACATGGCGGTCGGCGCCGCAGAGGCGACGGCGTTGCCGCGCCGCCGCGCCGCGTGGCGCGTGGCGGCAGACAACAGATCGAATACTTTACTAATTACTTTATAAAATTTAAATAGACAAATAGAATTAAAATAAAGTTATTTTAAAAAGAGCATTTACACAAAACAAAGTCATTAAGTGTCTTTTTAATCAGTTATACTTATTAATCGATAGATGGCGCACTAAGTATCGATTTGAATTCTTGATTAAGCGCTTATTCCACTTATCCTAGCTAGGAAGTCCTAGCTAGGGTCCTAAAAAATTTAGTCAAGTGGAATAACATTTAGAAGCTAGGATCCTAGCTAGGATCCTAAATCAGAAAAAATTTAGTCAAGTGGAATAACATTTAGAAAGCTAGGATCCTAGCTAGGACTTCCTAGCTAGGATAAGTGGAATAAGCGCTTTACAAGAACAGAGCTGTCAATAATTATGATAATATTAAATATTATGAGTAGCTACGCTACATCCTATGCAAGTTTATACAATTTTTTATCTGATAGATCCTTCGATCGTGGAAAAACGAGACACAATAGCCTTTCTATTGTTATCTCAATCGCCGGTGACCGCTTGGGGCTTGAAGCATTAAAATTGTTAAATTACTTAGCACAATATGTTCACTTCACTGATAATATATGATTTTGTGAGTGTGAGTTATGACTCTTGACAAATTGTAATAAGATACGTAAAATATACGCGAAGGTTTACCTACTAGTGTAACTAAAAAGAGTGAAATTATTATTATTTTTAACAAAAAATTAAAACCGACTTCCAAGGTAAAAACAATAATAACATTAATATGAACTAAAAAGTATTAAATAATTTTTACTATCTAATGGTGCCTTTTTCCGAATTCGGCTAAACCTCAACTATTTCTGTATTCAATCTTCATAATTTTGAAGTCGGTGCCAGTTCCAAAAGTTTCAAATATTCTGTCAGAGGACTGAAGATTCAGCTATCTGGTACCGACTTCAAAATAATGAAGATTGAATACAGAAATAGTTGAGGTTTAGCCGAATTCGGAAAAAGGCACCATTAGATAGTAAAAATTATTTAATACTTTTTAGTTCATATTAATGTTATTATTGTTTTTACCTTGGAAGTCGGTTTTAATTTTTTGTTAAAAATAATAATAATTAAAAATACTGGATATGGTACAGGACTATTTGATTACTGTTAAGCATTTGTGTACTAAACTAACCCAAAATTTTATTGGGTTTTAAATGCAGTCTTGTTCTGAATTATCTAAAAGACATGGCTACATTCATAACTCAATACCTTATTTTTTAGGGTACTCCTTAACCAAAACCCTTAAATAGTTTCGGCCTCTCCGTCTGTCCGTCTGTCTGTCTGTCTATCTGTCTGTCCGCGGATTTTCTTAGAGACTATAGGACTTACAAAGCTGTAATTTGGCATGAATGCATATTAATGACGCCGACAAAATGGTATATGAAATCTTAAAAAAATATTTTTATGGTACCTTCCCTAAACACATCAAGCGGGAATGATTTTTTTTTCTCCATATCAAATTTCAGCAAAATCGGTCCAGAGGTTTGGGCGTGAAGAGGTAACCAATAGACTCCATTTTTAGGGTTCTGTAGTCAGCAGGTTACAGGAACCCTTATAGTTTCGGTTTGTCCGTCCATCTGTCTGTCCGCGGTTTTTCTCAGAGACTATAGGACCTACAAAGCTGTAATTTGGCATGAACGCACATATTAATGATGCCGACAAAATGGTGCATGAAATCTTAAAAAAATAATTTTTATGCTACCTTCCCTACACATCAAGCGGGATTTAATTTTTTTTCGCGTCTACCACATCGTGTGGGGTGTCGTTGGATAGGTTAGGTAGGTTTTGAGTATTCCTAAATCCTAGATAGAAATATTAAGTTTTAAAGTGGAAAAAATCGTTAGAGTCCTGTTTCCAAGGATTGGTTCAATGAATTAAACGGAATGAGAAATACACAATCAGTGAAAATTTCAGAAGTCTAGCTATCGCGGTTCTTGAAGTACATCCTGCAGATAGACAGACAAACGGATAGTTAGAGAAGTATTAGTACTAGTTTTCTGTTTGTATTCTTTGGGTACGGAACCTTTAATATTAATTTTATGTATGCAGTATTATAGGTCAAACTACCCATTGATTGTTTTCATTAACCAACCTTTAGTAACAAAACAGTGTGCAAAAATACCGTTATCTGTTACGAAATCTAAACTATTAAATAATAGCAAATTCCTCGAAATATTTTGTTAATCTCTCGGATAAGCGCTCGTGCGCTCCCACTATCTTTTCCGCAAAATAAAGCTTCAAACAAACAAAATCTTATCATTAATTTCACGTGATTGAAATTGTAGATTTGAGATAACTTATACTGACTTATCACAGCACGACTCGGGCAGAGTAGACAGAATTATAGAGTATGTCGACTTAGAACTGATGTTGAAATTTTTAAATTTGACGTATTATGACGAAAATCGTCGCTAGGGTTGTTAGCTTGTTACCTACGAATTTAGAACTATGACATAATGTCTGTCAGGCACGACTTTGACACGAAAGACCCTACGACTACATAGAGTCAAACATCCCTCATTATGGCACAGATTATGGTCAGAAAAAAAAACATGTCAGAGAAAGCGTGTTTTTCTTCATCTACGTCAGTATTTTCAAACTATGGATCACGATTCACGACTCAATGTCAAAATAACCCAAACAACCCAATTAATCCTTCGATCGCGGATTCTTAGAAATCTATTGTTATTCTATTCTATTGTTGTCGCGATCACCGGTGCTCTTATGGGGCTTGATGGGTTAATTTAACAACACTTGTTCATATCGACATGTCCTCAAATCTACGTGGTGAATTTTCAAAAATAGGACCAGCGCAATAAAATCACTCTGGAACGAACTATCACCAGCAGTATTTCCGGACCTATACGACCTGCAAACCTTCAAGAAGAGAGAGTATTCCCTCTTAAAAGGCCGGCAAAGCACCTGCAGCTCTTCTGATGTTGCGAGTGTCCATGGGCGACGGTAGTTGTTTACCATCAGGTGACCCGTTTGCTCGTTTGCCCCCTTATTTAATAAAAAAAAACGTTTTATATCTTTTGTTTACATAGACGATCTCTGTTCATCTGTTCAGACAGGAAAATCCTAGTTATGATTGTAACGCAGTAAATTATTCCATCAACGCGTCATAGCAATTAAATCTGTACTTAGGTAAGCTATATTTATACCTATGACAATAGTATTAATGATCTTATGTAATGGTAACAAAGAGGATAAAAAACTATTGTACTAATAATAATTTGTGATTTCACCTACTGCGCCCTTTTTTAACACGCTTATTACCTTGGGCTTTATGTAGGGAATGCAATCTCGTTCTCGCGAGATCTCGGCCTTTTTTAGCGAGATTGATCTCGGACGAAAAAAAGGCGAGATCTCGCGAGTTTAACGAGATTGCAATTTTTTTGTGTATATTTTTTTTTTCACTAAATTTACTACTAAATATTTAAACACTAAAAATAGAGTAAAGCACTAAAAAATATATAAATAAATAGTAAATTTACTTCAAAATATTTAAATACTAAAAAATATTTTTTAGAGTTGAAATATTTAGTAGTAAATCTACTATTTATTTATATATTTTTTAGTGTTTTACTCTGTTCTTTAGTGTTTAAATATTTAGTAGTAAATTTAGTAAAAAAAAATTTATACACAAAAATTTTTTTTTTGTGTTTAAATATTTTGAAGTTAATTTTTGTACAGGAACCTAGGTAATTACTATTTTAAGCTGAAAAATAACTCAAACATGTTAAATATTTTCTTATAAGAAAATTATTTTGGTATTACGTATGTATGAGAATTTCGAGGGTAGCCTGGGCTCTTAATTGATAGATAGTAGATATGTATGTCAAAGTTTACTACTTAAAAATTATAGACAGATACGTCAAACAATGTTTGATGCATAAAATTCTATTGAAAAATTAGAGAAAATGAATGTTAATCTTATAATACTTATAATATTTATTACTTTTTTCCGCAATTTATTAAAATATTGTGATTATTTGAAAAAAAACCCACCAAACTGCTAATCTCGCGAGATTTCGAAATTGGCGAGATCTCGCGGTATTGTATTCATAAGCTCGCGGGATCTCGCTTGAGCTCCAATCTCGCGAGATTTGCATTCCCTAGCTGCATGTATCTAACGGAATCTTCGAGTACGATTTAAACCTTTCTTCAAAATGGGCTAAAATGGTCACTTTGGAGAGTCATAATATTAGGAATCATAATAATCATATTACATTTTTAGGGTTCCGTAGCCAAAATGGCAAAAAACGAAACCCTTATAGATTCGTCATGTCTGTCTGTCTGTCTGTCTGTCCGTCCGTATGTCACAGCCACTTTTCTCCGAAACTATAAGAGCTATACTATTGAAACTTGGTAAGTAGATGTAGTCTGTAAACCGCATTAAGATTTTGATACAAAAATGGAAAAATTATTATAAATTTTAGGGGTCCAACTGAAACAAAAAAATTTTTTTTCGTCTAACCTATGCGTATAGGGTATCTATGGACAAGTCTTCAAAAATCATATTAAGGTTTCTAATATCATTTTTTTCTAATCTGAATAGTTTGCGAGAAAGACTCTTCCAAAGTGGTAAAATGTGTGTCCCTTCATGGGCGAGTTCAACTCGCACTTGGCCGGTTTTATTTTTAAATCACAAAATGGTCACTCTGTTTGCAATTCATGTGTAGTAATTCTTAATTCGAAACTTTGCATAAGTAGGTACGTGTATTTAAGTGCCAAAGACAACATAATTAAAAGAAAGCGTGTTTTTAGTATCTTTTTTTAACTTTTATTAAAACGCCATGTATGTAGGTATACATATTATACCTAAGCCTTAAATGACCTAGGGAGTAGGAACTAATAAAGTTTTGGATTTAGCTACATGTATTTTTAACAAATTCTGATCTAGATCATAAAAAGTCAGTACCTACATATTAGTAGCTCTAGCAGCACCAATTCAAATCTCACATTTTTTGATACAGTAAGTACCTACATTTAGATTTTAGATGAAACTGATTTGAATCAGAATTCAGAGTATATTATGATGTACTTTAGAGATAAATTACGATAACATGGCGCGCCCCTCCAAATTACTGTTTCAATGTGTGTAGTCACATCCTTATATGAAAGAGTTTGTACTTGTAGTAAGTATTCAACCAATCAACTATAGTACTCGTAATATTTCACTTAGGGCCTGTTTCACCGCTTCCTGATAAGGCTATCCACCACTTAACTTGACACATAGAGTATGGAGAATCTGTCAAATAAGCCTATCGGGCACCTTATCAGGAAGCGGTGAAACAGGCCCTTAATGTCAAATATTACCAAGATTTGTAGGTCAACTAATCATAACTAGCCGACCGCGCAAGACAAAGCACTTCAAACGTTTTGACAACGCACTTCAAACGTTTTGAATTTTAGAGGGGTGCGCCATGTTATCGTAGTTTATCTCTATCTAAGTTAATTACCAGTACTTATGACGTCACACACGAACATGTTACTATGTCAATAATCGTAACTGATCCTATGACGCACGCACTCAGGGGGAGGGCTGGGAGTTGGGACGCCGTAAAATTGATGACACTAAAAATTTATCACCTACCTTTTTCGTAATTGAGCATTTTCACAAAATGTTGTACCCCCTCTGTTTGGCGTATCCCCAGACTTTAGACATTGATTTAAGCTATTAATATTTATTGTCCGTAATTTTAAACTCTTCTGGATAATTATGTGATATTAATATTCAACTATATATATTAAAACATTTCGTAAATTTATGAATACATACTGCATTTGCACCAAAATACTTCTGAGGGACCTCATAATTTCGACTGTCCCCACTCCGAAATCCCGATGAAATGCGCTATTTTAACCTAATTGGCTTCAAATATATTATTTTTTTTATTGTGCCAAGAATTTACTTACTTGGAATATGCAAATTAAGTCTATTTTACTATTCAAATAAATTTACAAATCCGATTTGAATTCGGTCCCCAGATTTTTAATATGCCTGACATGTCAATTATGTTACCAAAAATCTGAGAGAAAATAATCAAATAATATGTGGATATTTTCTTTGTGAAATGGCAACGAATTAGCTTGATTTATGTGTCAGCTATTTTACAATTATTAGGCGATTTGCACCGGGATCGCAACAAGAGTTGGAAGTTTCCACACAGTGTTTCGTGAAAAAAAAGTCAATACAGTTACCACTATTTTACTCACTTTTTTGCCTAAACTACATTTAATATTTTTATATTTATAAAGTGTTTCATAAGGATATCGTTACTGTAAATCGATACTTATATTATAAAGCGGAAGAGTTTGTTTTTTCGTTTGAACGCGCTAATCTCAGGAACTACTGATCCGATTTAAAAAAAAGACGGGTTGCACTCCGGGAGTGCCGACAGAAGTGAAAAGTTGATTATTAACGTTGTGCATTATTTTTTTTTACCCATTTTTTATGAAAATCGATTAAAAAAATAATAAATAAAAAACGATCGTTTTAATTAATTAATCGAAACCCTTACAATCGATTAAAAAATATCGACAATCGAAAAAAAAAGCTGCTGTCAGACAGACTGTCAGATACTTCTCGCAACAGTTGTCTTGCAGGTGGAAACGCGGCCTTAAGAGCCCGGGTTACCCTCGAAATTCTCATACATACGTAATACCAAAATCATTTTGTCATACGAAAATATTTAACACGTTTGAGTTATTTTTCAGCTTAAAATAGTAATTACCTAGGTTCCTGAACAAAAATTAACTTCAAAATATTTAAACACTAAAAATTTTTTTTTTATGTAAAATTTTTTTTTACTAAATTTACTACTAAATATTTAAACACTAAGAAATAGAGTAAAACACTAAAAAATATACAAATAAATAATAAATTTACTACAAAATATTTCAACTCTAAAAAATATTTTTTAGTATCAAAATATTTTGTAGTAAATTTACTAATTATTTATAAATTTTTGAGTGTTTTACTCTATTTTTTAGTGTTTAAATATTTAGTAGTAAATTTAGTAAAAAAAATTTATACACAAAAAAAATTTTTTTAGTGTTTAAATATTTTGAAGTTAATTTTTGTTCAGGAACCTAGGTAATTACTATTTTATGCTGAAAAATAACTCAAACGTGTTAAATATTTTCGTATGACAAAATGATTTTGGTATTACGTATGTATGAGAATTTCGAGGGTTACCCGGGCTCTTAATCAGCGCGTCTGCTAAAGAACTCATTTCCCCGACTGTACATTTCTGCTTAGCACAATTTTCCCCGACTGTACATTTCTACTAAACAACTCATTTCCCGACTGTACATTTCTGCTAAACAACTCATTTCCCCGACTGTACATTTCTGCTTTGCACAATTTTCCCCGACTGTACATTTATGTTTAGCACAATTTTCCCCGACTGTACATTTCTGCTAAGCAACTCATTTCTCCGACTGTACATTTCTGCTTAGCAAAATTTTCCCCGACTGTACATTTCTGCTTAACACAATTTTCCCCGACTGTACATTTCTGCTTAGCACAATTTTCCCCGACTGTACATTTCTACTAAACAACTCATTTCCCGACTGTACATTTCTGCTAAACAACTCATTTCCCCGACTGTACATTTCTGCTTAGCACAATTTTCCCCGACTGTACATTTATGTTTAGCACAATTTTCCCCGACTGTACATTTCTGCTAAGTAACTCATTTCTCCGACTGTACATTTCTGCTTAGCAAAATTTTTCCCGACTGTACATTTCTGCTAAGCAACTCATTTCCCCGACTGTACATTTCTGCTTAGCACAATTTTCCCCGACTGTACATTTCTGCTAAACAACTCATTTCCTCGACTGTACATTTCGTTCGAGTTCGAGTTCGACACAAAACACTACCCGACCGTCTTACGCTTTTTCTACGGTTTTTCGATCAGCATGAGAATCTGACGCGAGTTTCACAGTTTTACCCATCCCATAAAAGTGCTCAACGCCGTTAAAGAAGTTATCACTTCAAAAATCTTTCAGTGTTAGATAGCCCCTTTCTAGAGGTAGGCTATAGGCTATATTTTATCATGCTAAGACTAATAAAAGCGAAGAAATAGAGGAAAATGTTGAAAAAACGGAACGGAAGGGCTATTTGAAAGGGCTTATTTGAACGCGCTAATCTCAGGTCGGATTTCAAAAATTCTTTCAGTGTTAGATAGGCCATTTATCGAGAAAGGCTATAGGCTATATTTTATTACGCCACAACTAATAGAAGCGAAGAAATGGAGGAAAATGTGGAAAAAACGGAGATGTTAAGAAACTACTGTAGCAATTTTTATGTAATTTGTCACACATGAAGAATAGACCACGTGAAACGACACAGGTTTCTTTTTTTGTGGAAAAATGTACGGTTTCCTTGACATTCCTAAATTACGCGGGCGAAGCCGCGCGGAACATCTATCATATCATAAAAGTATATTGTCCCACACAATATACTTTTATGATTTGCGCGTTTACTATTCAATCGATGTACGGGAAAAACTATAAAGTCCACGCGGACGAAGTCGCGGGCAACAGCTAGTATCAAATATTTTGGTGTAGAAATTAATTAAAAGTGAATTTATAAAACAGGGCGAGGATGATAATGTTACCTCCATTATGTTACTAATTTGGATAGTAACTATATGCTGACTGGCAAATAACATAATTGACAGGATAAAGTTGAGTTCATATGATGGTCATAGATAAATTGAATTTTGAATCACTCTAATATTCTGAATGCGAAAGTTTGTATGTGTATATGTTTATTTATATATAATTTTAGTAAAATTTGGTTTGGAGATAGGATTAACACATGGACTATTATTACTTACTGCGGGTAAATACTTTATTCTTATGTAAAAATATTTAGTCCGTGGGTGAAGTCATTTAATATAATTTACAAATTATGCATTCGTTTCCATTTTTAACCGACTTCCAAAAAACGAGGAGGTTATATGTTCGGCTGTGGATATTTTTTTTTTTTATTTTTTTTTTTTTTTTTTTTGTATGTTCAACGATTACTCCGCCGTTTGTGAACCGATTTTCGAAATTTTTGTTTTGTTGTATTAGGTTTCACTCCAATTTGGTACCATGTTCACAAAAGTGGTGACCTGATGATGGGATCCATGAGTAATCGAGGGAACTCCTCGAAATTTATATGGAAACATATGGTGATTTTGGTTTTATGTGAAGTGTACTAAGAATATGCTACCAAAAAGTCAAATATTGGGTCAAGATATACCATGATTTCGAAGATGCTGAGAGAACTCCTGACTCCTTATAGATACACGTTTGGGAGTTTCGGCGTTGTTTTAAGAACAGAAGGCATATGCTACTATGCAATTTATATTCATCATCATAATTATCATCATCATCATCGTCATCATCATCATCATTACCACGTCGTGTTAAGGTCACCAATGTCTCATGGCACAGACTAGATAATAGTACAAGGCATAGGTATGGATATACTAATAATAATAATTATGTACTGTATAACAACACCTGTTTATTTAATACATGACGGCGGTCGGCGCCGTAGAGGCGACGGCGTCGCCGCCGCGCGGCGCATGGCGGCAGACGACAGATCGAATCCTTTACTAACTACTTTATATACAGATCGAATACTTTATTAACTACTTTATAAAATTTAAATAGACAAATAGAATTGAAATAAAGTTATTTTAAAAAGAGCATTTAAACAAAACAAAGTCATTAAGTCTTTTTAATTAGTTATACTTATTAATCGATAGATGGCGCACTAAGTATCGATTTGAATTCTTTATTACAAGAACAGCTGTCAATAATTATGATAATATTAAATATTATGAGTAGCTACGCTACATCCTATGCAAGTTTATACAATTTTTTTATCTGATAGATCCTTCGATCGTGGAAAAACGAGACACAATAGCCTTTCTATTGTTATCGCAATCGCCGGTGACCGCTTGGGGCTTGAAGCATTAAAATTGTTAAATTACTTAGCACAATATGTTCACTTCACTGATAATATATTATTTTGTGAGTGTGAGTTGTGACTCTTAACAAATTGTAATAAGATACTTAGGTAAAATATACGCGAAGGTTTATCTACTAGTGTAACTAAAAAGAGTGAAATTATTATTATTTTTAACAAAAAATTAAAACCGACTTCCAAGGTAAAAACAATAATAACATTAATATGAACTAAAAAGTATTAAATAATTTCTACTATCTAATAGTGCCTTTTTCCGAATTCGGCTAAACCTCAACTATTTCTGTACTCAATCTTCATAATTTTGAAGTCGGTGCCAGTTCCAAAAGTTTCAAATATTCTGTCAGAGGACTGAAGTTTCAGCTATCTGGTACCGACTTCAAAATTATGAAGATTGAGTACAGAAATAGTTGAGGTTTAGCCGAATTCGGAAAAAGGCACTATTAGATAGTAGAAATTATTTAATACTTTTTAGTTCATATTAATGTTATTATTGTTTTTACCTTGGAAGTCGGTTTTAATTTTTTGTTAATGACCTAAACTTTCTTTAGTTATAATATACGTTTAAGATTTCAGAATACATATTATACAATGCTTTTTTTTCTATAGGTACCTTATTCTGATTTTTCTTTGACAAGTTCGTCTGGTTTTCAGATTTGACCTCTAGAATATAATTTGATTTTAAAAATGTTTATGTTGTATCTCTGTGCTATCATCAGTCTTGACATTTTCTTATCCACCCCAGTGTTCACCAACCATCCTAACACCTATAAAACTTCACCCATGTAAACTTACCTTTATGATTATGTTACTGTCAGTTATGTTACTCTTTTCACAATCAATCCATTATATTTGTTATTTGTGCAGAAATATTGAGGTTTTGAGGGTTTTAAATATTAATAAAATAGTTTTATTTTGCTAAATAAATAAATTTAAATCCAATTCTCACGGGAATGCACGAAACAAATAAAAAAATATGATCTCAACATACTTGGTATCAAAACTGACATTAAATCAGGGTTGTTGAAAAAAACGAATACTTGTTGAATTTTCTATTATGTTTTTTTTTTTAATAAATAGCAGTTAAAATTAATAAAATCAGTCATTCATTTCCTAACTTAAGTATAATTTACACAGAGCCAGTACTGGCTGCCAATAAGACTGGCAGCCAGTATTGGCTTGACATATGCCGCGTGTGAGCAGTTTGGCTTGGCTTGAAAAACTGTTCACACGCGGCATATGCCAAGCCAATACTGGCTGTCAGTCTTATTGGCAGCCAGTACTGGCTCTGTGTAAATTATACTTAACTGCTAAAATACTCTAGAAAATGTGGTAACATAATTGACAAGCCTTTTGTGAATATCTCTCATATTTTCTTCAATATTTCCTTAATTAAGAAGTATTTTAAAGTGTTTTTCATATAAAATGATAGTTAATTGCACACAGAACATTATTACCATATTTAATCCAAAAAATATGACACTTAAAAAAATTATTGTCCTCAAATCTGGCCGGGTACAACATTTTGTGAAAACGCTCATTTACGCAACGATTTTCAAAATAGTCGATATTTGATAGACATTTTTATGGCCTTGATTATCTTCAGCTCGAGTCATTTAAATGTCTGGTTCCTAAGGTTTTTTACTGGAATTTATCTTTTTTATATTTTTGGCTACTGTCAAAAATTTTGTTAAAATTTTGACAATATTAAAATATGTAAGTAATTCAAATATTTAGAATTGTAAATTACTTATCAAAAATCAGGAAAACATAAAGTTAACACTGATAAGTGATAACAGCTGATAACAATAATTCAAAACAAGGCATTACATCATAAAATCATAATATGGACAGAAAATCTCAAGATAATTGGTTTCCACCCTCTAATGTTAAGAAATCCACCCTGTTATTTTTTTTCTTTCGTTTCAGATTATGCTATTTTTTTAAGTTCCCCTGTATTTTAAGAATAATTCCCCTTACCGTGGGAGTTGGGAGAGCTTCGGCACGAATGGCCCGGCTCGACCGGAGAAATACCACGAGCTCACAGAAAACCGTCGCTTGCGCTGTGTTTCGCCAAGTGAGTGAGTTTACCGGAGGCTCAATCAACTGTAACTATCGAAACATAAAGTCGCAATCGACAAACATTGACATAATATACAGTGTTTCGAGCACGTGGCTTTGTTTATGTATCATAATATGACTGCATCAAACCGAAATAGCACTGTTTTCCTGCCAAATGTTCGTGTTCCAGATGTATTGGGAGACGGAAATGCTAATTACAACTATATTTACCCGACTACAGCGCTATAAAAGATTTATGTTTCTGTTCCCGCTACTAGTGACCATTTTTTTTAAACAATAACCAACGGCGTTGAATAGAATTGAAAAACTCTTGGGCTTGAAACGGGGTATAACTCTACAGTCAAAAATTTAAAATCTTATATCTTTAAACGAGCAATTCTTTGTATATAATATATAATGTATGTAATATATAATTGGAATCTCGGAATCGGCTCCAACGATTTTCATGAAATTTAGTATATTGGGGGTTTCGGGGGCGATAAATCGATCTAGCTAGGAATAATTTTTAGAAAATGTCATTTTATTCGTGTTTTATCGAATACCGAGCAAAGCTAGGTCAAATTACAAATAGTTATTAATATTATATATGTTACGCTCAAAGACCGAAATCGCTCAGTGAGCGAAAAAATAGCTCACAACGCGTTGTGGTCACAGTGAAACAGCCATGACGCGAATTTCGCGTCGTGGCCGTTTTCATTAGAGCCACGACGCGAAATAATATTAAAAAAACAACAAGTAATTTAAGTAGTATAAAACTATGGATATTTTATAAATAATAATGATAAACACGTTATGCAGTGATTTAGTAAAATAAAAAATATTTTGCGAAATTCGCGTCGTGGCTGTTTCACTGTGACCACAACGCGTTGTGAGCTATTTTTTCGCTCACTGAGCGATTTCGGTCTTTGAACGTAACATAATATACATTACATATATTATAATGAAACTATAGAAATGAGAATTCTGTACATTAAAGATATTCAAAAAATAATAAGGTGTTACTACATCGCTATAGAAGCCAAAAATGTGGTTAGTTTTTTTGTCTGTCTGTCTGTATGTTTGTTCCACTATCACACGAAAACTACTGATCCGATTTGAATGCGGTTTTCGCAGATATATTTGTCTTCTTCCAACTTAACATCTGGCGTATAAAAAAATTTCCCCCCACCCCTCTAAAGGGACGAAAGAGGGGGTCAGATTTTGTATAAGACTTTTGCTTTAACACGAAAACTACTGATCCGATTTGAATGCGGTTTTCGCAGATATATTTGTCTTCTTCCAACTCAAAATCTGGTGTATTATAAAAATTATCCCCCCCACCCCTCTAAGTGGAGCAAAGAGGGGGTCAGATTTTGTATCACACCTTTTTCTTTATTGGACTTATTTCATTTTATTAACTGTTTTTTCTAACTTAACATCTGGTGTATAAAATTTTTCCCCCCACCCCTCTTAGGGGACAAAAGAGGGGTAAGATTTTGTATCAACTGATGAAGTAGAAATACTTTTAATGGCAAAACAACGTTTGCCGGGACAGCTAGATTTTTAAATAAAAAAGACACATTATTTTATAATAAAGTATTATAATAGATACTTTATTTAAATCCAAGTTTGGAAATTCGAATTAGCATTATTCATTACTAAGGTGTAAGATAAATAACAAATTAGAATAATTCGGCATTTTTACAGGTCATTAAAACATTTAATTGTTACGTAAATGTCTATACTATTGAATAAATTTACCAAAAAGAATAATATTGTGTTTATTTAATAATAAGAATTAAGATTTACGAGTTTTTTTCAAGGAAACTAAAAATCTGATAATATTAAAGGTATTTTTATTGCTTTTAATGTTATCTGTTACGTTCATACTATTTTCCGGCTTAAATCTGTTCCGAACAATTTTCAAATGGAAGTGTCTAACGTGCCGCTAGTGGTCGTTTAGGGATACCCACTAAAATACCGTTGTCGGGTTGTCGGCATAATAAGGAGGAAATCGTTAGTATGCCGCTAGTGGTATTTTAGTAATGTGCGCTAACAAACCGATGCATTATGCAGATGGCGGTAAAATAAAGCGTAGTGTTTAGTCCGCCGCTGTAGCCACTCAGGCTTAGCATTACAATATTTTTAACCGGCTTCAAAAAGGAGGTTATCAATTCGATGCGTATTTATCATGTATGTAATGTTATGTATTAATAATATTATGTAATATTTGCAGACAGCAGAACTGCCCAGTTTTTGTATATGTAAAGCGCTAGCTGTTGGCTCAATGAAAATAAAAATAAATAAAAGGCGAAACAGATGGTTGAAAGAATTTTTGCTCCACGAAAAATTATGAATTATGAGCTTTCTGAACTACTTGGAACCAGCAGACTTAAGAAATTACCTACGAATGGATTCCAGATCATAAAACATAATATAAATTGACTTTAATACAGATTTAGCAGTTCCCACTACAGATAAAAGGTTGAAACCATCTGGTAACACTGATTTAGTCAGTTAGAAGCCACATTTTTCCGATTTAGGATCCTAGATAGGATCCTAGCTTTCTAAATGTTATTCCACTTGACTAAATTTTTTAGGATCCTAGCTAGGACTTTCTAGCTAGGATAAGTGGAATAAGCGCTTTAGTCTACATCAGCGTCTGAACAAATGTGCCAAATTCCAAATGTGTATGTATGTTTTTATGTTTGTGTTAGCATATCTCCGGAACTACAAGTCCGATTTGAGTAGTTCTATTTTTTGTTGTTCAATGTATGATTCAACTTAAAAGGCCCATTTACTAGTGATAGTGTATGGGCCTTTTTAGTGTGTAGGGAATAGTGCAAGTTTCATTAAAATCGGTTCAGTAGTTTTTTAGGATACGGAATTTTAATTCTTAATAACTTAAAGAATTAAAATTCCGTATCCTAAAAAACTATTGCTGGTGACAGTTCGTTCCAGAGTTTTGCAGTGCACGGCAGAAAGTTACGCGAAAAACGCACTGTGGAAGACTGCCACTCATCAAGGTGATGAGGATGGTATGTTTTTCGCGTGGGACGATGGCGAAAAGTTGCAGGTGGTATGATTCCGAACAACTCCTCAGAGCACTCTTCGTGATACAACCGATAGAGGATGCAGAGTGAAGCTACATCTCGGCGTAATTCCAAGGGGTCCAAGCTGTTTGAAACACTATGGCAGTCAACAATTCGAGCGGCCCTTCGTTGAATACGATCCAGAGGGAGCAGTTGGTATTTTGGCGCCCCTGCCCAGAGATGAGAACAATATTCCATATGAGGCCGAACCTGCGCCTCCACAATAGACATAACTGCCAGTACTTCGACTGCTAAGAGACGGACGAGTAATAATATCTGTCATTTCTTTCGGGTTTCGCCAGGATAAGTTAAAGGCTGTCGCGCTGGCTGGAATAATTTATTTTTAAAAATAAAATTTTGAAATTGAATTCTGACAGTTTTCTTTGCATGTGCCAAAACATAAACAGCAACTAAATTTGTAGGTAACGACCCTAGCGACGACTTTTGTCATAATACGTCAATTTTTTTTTTTTACATCAGTTCTAAGTCGGTATACTCTATCATTCTGTCTACTCTGTTTCGGCCGTGTTGTAAAAAGTATGTAGTAACATTACTACTAGAAATAGAATAAGTCGCGTTAAGTCCCAATTATTAAGTTTCAAAGATTAACTTCATTCATAAATAAATTCAATATTTTGAAAAGTGAACTGCAATTTGGCTTTCAAAAGAGCAAATCAACTCAACAAGCATGTTTCAACGTTACTAAGCAAATCATAAACTGCATTGATGAAAAGAACCACTGTTTAACTGTTTTTATTGACATGACTAAAGCTTTTGATTTTGTTTCACATAAATTACTACTAATCAAACCCGACTTCAAAATTTTGCGTAATTGAGGATTAAAACTCCCTATCTCCAAAACTACCAAACCGATTTTGATGAAACTTGAAGTATTCCCTAAGTTGAACCATACCTTGTACATACAAAAAAGAACTAATCAAATTGGACTGTCTGTCTGTCTGTCTGTCCGTCTGTCTGTCTGTCTATCTGTCTGTTACCTCTTCATGCCTAAACCGCTGAACCGATTTTGCTGAAACTTGGTATGGGGATAATTTGAGTCCCGGGAAAGGATACTTTTTATTTCGGAAAAATGTACGGTTCCCACGCGATTAACGAATTTTGGCGCAACGAAGTTGCGGGCGTCATCTAGTATTACATGATACATACATACGCGTTGAATTGATAACCTCCTTTTTTTGAAGTCGGTTAAAAATATTGTAATGCTAAGCCTGAGTGGCTATGGCTACAGCGGCAGACTAAACACTATGCTTTATTTTACCGCCATCTGCATGATGCATCGGTTTGTTAGCGCACATTACTAAAATACACTAAAATACCACTAGCGGCATACTAACGATTTCCTCCTTATTATGCCGACAATGGTATTTTAGTGGGCATCCCTAAACGACCACTAGCGGCACACACATCCTTTTCAAATTCAAAATTGCAAACATTGACAATTTTGACAGATAAGTGAAACAAAGGATAAGAAAAACCATTTACATAAAAGAGACAGTTATATTTTTAAACGTCGAACCGTATCGCTGTCTCTTTCTTCGCCTGAGCTATGACGAAAATTCGATTTTTTTCAGATTGTTCGAAAAAATAATTGAAAATGTAAATAATCGAGGTATTTATTGCAATCAAGACATGTGGTAAGAGATTCCATGTGTTTTGTTTTCTTTTGAATAATAATTGGTACATTTTCAAAACACGCACGACGTCATTTTCAATTTATGTAGGTAAGACAAGACGCGGCACGTTCGTGAAGTGCGTTCGATGGTTCGATGCAGACTAAGTAAAGAACGGGTCAATTGGACCGCATATTTTTAACCGACTTCCAAAAAAAGGAGGAGGTTATATGTTCGGCTGTGGATATATTTTTTTTTTTTTTTAATTTGTGTATGTTCAACGATTACTCCGCCGTTTGTGAACCGATTTTCAAATTTTTTCTTTTGTTGTATAGGGTTCAACTCCAATTTGGTACCATGTTCACAAAAGTGGTGACCTGATGATGAGATCCATGAGTAATCGAGGGAACTCCTCAAAAATTATATGGAAACATATAGTGATTTTGATTTTATGTGAAGGATCCTAGGCATATGCTACCAAAAAGTAAGATTTTACACCAAGGCATGCTATGGTTCCGAAGATACTAAGAGAACTCCGGATTCCTTATAGATACAAGTTTGGGACTTTCGGCGATGTTTTAAGAACTGAAAGCATATGCTACTATGCAAATTACATTCATCATCATCATCATCATCATAATTATCAGTACCATCACACGATGCATCGTTATGAGTTACGACCCTATTATTGGTACTTTTCATAGTATTTTCGATCGAGACTCGAGTTTGTCGAGTGATTTTGAAAATTGTATCAATGTTGTTACAAAGTAAATGATTTAAACTTTTTGTTGTGGTTACCAAGTTGGTAATTTGATCTAGGAAACTCCTTGATTGGGACAGAATATAATATAGTTTTATTATTGTAGCTTAAAGTAGTTAAAGCATAATATTTTATTATGTTGAGCTGATGAGTTTACATGCGGAAGTTTACTAGGCTGAACTACGCCGGCGTAGTTTCCGCCGCAAATGTCAAACGCATACAAAATACGACATAATAGTGTGTCACCCCTCGCGTTCGGCCCGTATTTTGTATGTAATTTAAACGCGGCGGAATTTACGCCGGCGTAATTCAGCCTAGTGTGTTTAGACCCATACAACGAAAGTCACTGAACCAGAACTCTAGAGCCTTCAGAGATAGGCGTTTGAACATTTCAGCATTGCTTGATGAACTCGTGTAAGTACTCACATACGGTTTTGCTGGGTCGAGCAATCACGTAGAGTAAAAACCACGGCTCGGGCTTACGTCCACACATTCAGCATTGCTCGATAGTTTTACTCCATTTCGAAAGAAATTAGGCTCTACGAATAATAAAAACTAGTGTCAAAAAATTTGTCAAGCTGGCTCGATTCGAGCCTTCAAACTGGCTCGATGCGAGCCTCCGAGCTGTGAGTTTTGCGGTCCACACAGTGGTTTTTGCTCGACGTCGAGTAAAACTATCGAGCAAAACTGTATGTGAGTACTTAGCACAGGGATATATGCTTGGAGTTCTTTAAGAAATTCTAAAGTGGTAGTGAACTCAGATAATAAGTTTTCATATGAAAGTTTGGGGGTTTCATCGTTGTTTTAAGAACTGAAAGTAGGCTATTATGCAAGTTCTATTCATGATAATTCAGTTATAATATTATAGTAAATAAGTAATAAATAACGACGTGTTATAGTAGCCATTTCATGACAGTTCTGTATATTTATAGTAGGGTATGGCTCATGGCTTTTGAGACATAGCATAAAACTTTTTTGAAAACTGCCTGAGTATATTAGTTGTGATAGTTTCATACCTAAATCCTATATATCTACAACTGACAGCTTATGTTTACCGATAAATAACTAAAAAGAGTGAAATTATTATTTTTAACAAAAAAATAAAACCGACTTCCAAGGTAAAAACAATAAGTATTAATATGAACTAAAAAGTATTAAATAATTCTTACTCTTTAATAGTGCCTCTTTCAGAATTCGTCTAAATCTCAACTACTTCTGTACATACCTACTATAGCTTCATTACTTTGAAGTCGGTACCAGTCCCAAAAGTTTCATATATTCTGACATTGACTGATTAACTCACGATTAAATTAGCTGGTACCGACTTCAAAATAATGAAGCTATAGTATGTACAGAAGTAGTTGAGATTTAGACGAATTCTGAAAGAGGCACTATTAAAGAGTAAGAATTATTTAATACTTTTTAGTTCATATTAATACTTATTGTTTTTACCTTGGAAGTCGGTTTTAATTTTTTGCTAAAAATAATAATGAACCTTCACAACGCGCGCGGTAGTAACATATTATCTGCTTTGAGTTTTTTATATAATATATCATTGTCTGCCATTGAAAGTTTCGTTAAAATTTTAAAAAGTTGTTTTCGCATTTATGTTACTAATTAAATTGTTTGTTATGTTTGTTTACTTCTCCTTAAAATATTTTTAAACAATAAATAAGCTAGTGTACAATGTTTTGTTCTTGTCTGTTACAGTATAAAAAAACACTTGATGTGCAATACCCGGCATATCGGCAATAAATATCGCACATCGACCTTTGGAAAGAGACATTCGGCTAATTTCGGTTTCACAGAGCGTTATGTTTGTAGCACACACCTATTTGACATTATGTCAGTCGTTGTTCAAATTCAATAGAGTGCAGTCGCGTCCAGTTCAAAATATATATCTAGAGTTGTTAACACCCCTAAATTTGCTACAGCTGTAATTTTCCAAAAGAATTTTAAATACGTAAACATAATTTGAACACCCTTTTTTATTTTATTCTACCCATATAGCCATAACTTATAGAAAATTTGGTGTATTTTATACAAAGAATAATAAAATTGTCAAAAGAAGCAAACCTTAATTGTTTTAACAGCTCCTATATATACCGGACTTTTTGTATTTCGTGCGTAAGAGATAACGCTCTACAAAACCGAAATTAGCCGACTGTCACTTTCCAAAGGTCGATGTGCAATATTTATTGCCGGGTACTGTAACTACAAAAATTAAACAGCATATTCCACTGTAAAACTTTTTTAATTCGTAAAGGGGCATTAAATATGTTACATATTTTGTACTATATTAACTTTCATACATGGACTTTAGAATGTGGATTTAATGATGTTTGTTTTATAATATATATATTTTGTGTGTTACTATTAATAGCTTGAGGGAGCCCGAGAACAATTTTTTTTTTTTGTGATTACTAACAAGCTAATTTTTTGTGAGTAGTTACATTTTGATAAGACGAACAACATTTTTATTTTTAAAAAATCTCGAAATTGGTAGGTAACAAAAAATTAGCTTGTTAGTAATCAAAAAAAAATGGGAACTATATTTTCTATCACCAAAATTTATATTTGTCATCAAGTTGTATCACCTAATAAATAGATCTATCGCCACGAAATATTTTCGTTCTCAGATAAACAAAAATTGTTCCCAGGTATGAATTATCAAATTAATGTTAATATAAGAGATCGATAACCAATAAAATTAGAGATCGATAACCAATAAAATTATATTGCATTACATAAATATAAACTTCGTTCTTATAATAACAGTTTTGTTACTTAAATAATAGCTCTGTGCTCAGAATGGTAGATCTGTCACCAAATAAATCGATTATCGATCCCTGACTGCGACTCCTTTTTATTTGATATTTTGTCACCAATACAGTAGTAACATTTTATTTCGTTCAGATATTAAATTAATAGTATTCGTTACCAATTTAATACATCAATTTATAATTTTAATGAAAAAATGATCAAAGGGGCGGAGATAAATTGGCGCGCTTTAAAAATTGACCAAATATTTTAACTTTAATTAAGTGTTTTATCTACTATTCTGCTAGCCATAAGCCAGCTATTTTAAACCAGCGCTGATTGTTCAGTGGTAATTTTTTTAAACAATAAATATTGATTATTTTGACTTTAATTTTATTTAAATATAATTTATACTACCAGTGGAAATTTAGAACCTTGGGAGTCTAGTTAAGTAGCAGAATCTTTTGGTTGAAATGATGATGACAACCCTAATTTTTTATTTGAACTTAATGCAATTTTCTAGTAACATAATATGATTTATTGGTGATCTCTTTAAATTGTTTTGCTTAAATACTTATTAGGACACACCTATTATAATACATACAAAAACATTTATTTGGTACTAGACCTTATATCTCAGGATTTTAGGTGATTTATTGTGGAACTGATTTTGCATTGTTTGGTGACTACATTTTGGTGACAGATCTACTATTTTGAAGACAAACCCTATTATTTAAGAAACACAAAACTAATTAAATTGGTGATAGCTTAAATGATACCCAAAAAAAATTGTTCTAGGGCTCCCGTACTATAAGCATTTGTAGAGATCAACTACGATAACATGGCGCGCCCCTCCAAATGACTGTTTCAATGTGTGTAGTCACATCCTTAAGAAAGAGTTTGTATGTAGTAAGTATTCAATCAATCATTGCTGTACACGTAATATTTCAGTTAAGAGCCCGGGTTACCCTCGAAATTCTCATACATACGTAATACCAAAATCATTTTCTCATACGAAAATATTTAACATGTTTGAGTTATTTTTCAGCTTAAAATAGTAATTACCTAGGTTCCTGTACAAAAATTAACCTCAAAATATTTAAACACTAAAAAAATTTTTTTGTGTACCTATAATTTTTTTTTTATTAAATTTACTACTAAGTATTTAAACACTAAAAAATAGAGTAAACCACTAAAAAATATATAAATAAATATTAAATTGACTACAAAATATTTCAACTCTAAAAAATATTTTTAGTATTTAAATATTTTGTAGTAAATTTACTATTTATTTATATATTTCTTAGTGTTTTACTCTATTTTTTAGTGTTTAAACATTTAGTAGTAAATTTAGTAAAAAAAAATTATACACAAAAAATTTTTTTTGTGTTTAAATATTTTGAAGTTAAATTTTGTTCAGGAACCTAGGTAATTACTATTTTAAGCTTAAAAATAACTCAAACATGTTAAATATTTTCGTATGACAAAATGATTTTGGTATTACGTATGTATGAGAATTTCGAGGGTAGCCCGGCCCCTTAATGTGACTTATTACCAAGATTTGTTGGTCAACTAATCATAACTAGCCTACCGCGCAAGACAACGCACTTCAAACGTTTTGACAACGCACTTCAGACGTTTTGAATTATGGAGGGGCGCACCATGTTATCGTAGTTGATCTCTACGCTTTGTGTGTTTTCCCAAATAAAATAAAATATAAAAATCTTCCATCACAATATTGTCTTATAACTTTCACCATCACAATATCGTATTAAACCAACAAAGCGATAACGTTAGAAAATATTTGATGAACTAGCAGTTAAGTGCAAGGTTATCTGTTATCAGTTATCGCTTATCAGTTAACTATAAACATTGAGTCAAAGTTTTGCGTTGTAAGTCCACATCTTGATATTTTAGGTTAATGCCATGAAATATTTTTTTAAACTTATAGCAGGATCACTCCAGTGATCCAATCCAGCGTTTGATCGGTACTGGAATAATGTAACCGGACACCAGAGTCTGGAATGCAATTCATTCATTCCGTTTAGTGCACTGGAATGCAATTCATTCATTCCAGTGTCCGTTTACATTAAGACAGTAGTGTGTTTTCGCGGGTTCTGGATCACGATTCTGGGTCCACCCCACCCCCGGTTGCAGCTCGCAAACTTTCTCGATCACTTTTTGTCGGTTCGAGCGGCGACATCGCCTAAAAAAAAAGAGTTTGGTGTCAAAATAGGGGTTTTGAACCATGCCCGTTCGATTTATGCAATCCGTTTCTGCGTATTTGCACTAGTTTCAAAGTTAGCTTTTGTGTTTAACCCTTATTATCTACTATCACCATGCTCCATTGTTCCTTCATAATTACAATCGCTACTTATTGCATTGTTATGCTCGCCTCGGTGTCCTATTGTTCGTAGTGACTACCTGGGCTTATCGCTTACGTCACCTCAATTTCTTACAAGATTTTAAATAAGTAAATCAAAATTGATAAATTTTTCATTGCAGTTCTTTTATTTAATTAAAACATGTAATAATAATAACTCTCATAGTAATATGTTTTCGTGCATTGTGAATCACTATTCATATAATATAGTTCCCCTCGGTATCTAGTGAATATTGACAATGCATTCCTGCTAACAACATTTTGCTGTGTTGCAATCCTCGTAAACAACATTGCAAAGTTTCTTTTAACAATACAATTAAAGCTAAGGTTAAAATAAAACTTTAGTTTACTTTCAAACAAATTATTTATTTCGTATTGTTCATAAAACAAGATTCAAACATTTTATTCAAAAACATATAATTTTTAAGTGAATTTTAACTGAATTTGGTAGTGACACTACCAAATTCAGTCTGAAACTCTGACAATGACTTGTTATGAAACTTGTATAACAAGTACATTAAACAGTACTCTCCACACACAGAAGTCCAATCATTTTGTAGCCTGATAGTATTATAACGCCATTTCCTTGCATTTCTATTCAAAAACATCTTGTGCATTCCCGTAGGGAAGTGACCATAGACGTGGGAGAGCCATGCTTCGGCACAAATGGGCCGGCTCGACCAGAGAAATACCACGTCCACAGAAAACCGGCGTGAAACAGCGCTTGCGCTGTGTTTCGCCGAGTGAGTGAGTTTACCGGAGGCCCAATCCCCTACCCTTTTCCCTTCCCTACCGTTCCCTATTTCCTTCCCTACCCTCCCCTATTACCCCTTAAAAGGCCGGCAACGCACTTGCAGCTCTTCTGATGCTGCGAGTGTCCATGGGCGACGGAAGTTGCTTTCCATCAGGTGACCCATTTGCTCGTTTGCCCCCTTATTGCATAAAAAAAATATGTATAAAAATATTCACCGATGCCATGTTTGTCTATGTGAATAGCTACCCAGTGAGATCCTGGTTTTGAGTCCGAGTCCAAATTGCTTATAAGATATGTAGGAGTCGTTATATGCATTGGCAATCGATTCGCGGCATATACGCTATTTTTTAGACTAGGATGAATCTTTTTTTAGTATGATTTTAGTCGTAAAGTATCCATAGTCCGTTAAAAAAAGACTTATTCATCCACTCTATCATACGATTCACACGCAAGTGAAATAAATAAGATAAGACATTCTTATTTAACATGCAATTGACTGGGGTTTTTAATAAAAATGAAAGCACAACTTTACAATAATCATTTATTTGCACATTAAAAACATATTACAGATTAAGAACTTAATAATACTTAGAAAGATAATACAATGTTTATTTCTTAGCTACTATAGTCAACGTTTACATTACGATTTTTATCTATTTCAATAACATTATCAAATTCTGCATAGACAACGAAATTTATCGTTTGAGTTAGAGCAGATTCAAAGCGAACTTCTAATCTAACACTACCATGTCTAATAAGATTCCAATGACCAGAAGAATTGGCTGATAAATCAGGTGTGAGATCAAATGCTAACAAACAATAACCTTTCGAATATTTATCGTGAGATATACCATTCCCTTCGTTAAGAAAATGTATTCCTGTTCCTGAGAATAATGTATGATAGGTTGCAGTGAAAATATTATTATCGAAAGATGGTTGTAAAGCTTTTGAAGGAATTTGCTGACCGTCAATATATAAACAAAAGGAATTCATTTTATAGTTCTCAAAATTGAACGGATTTTTAGACAAACAACCATTAAATGCTGAATTATTTACAAATCCAACTATACATCTCTTAGGTACTTGACCCAAAAATATAATGTCTAATGTCTTGCCCTGAACCCCTGACGGTATCGTTAGAACTTTTACTTCGGCTCGAGTTATTGGATATTTTGCAGTTGTGGTGGCTAAAACGTTTTGATGGGCAAGTAAGACGAAAGGGTTAATTTTTGTCCTTCGAACAAGGAGAGTCGCATCTGTAATGTTTATTTTGTATTTAACGTCATCTGTTGGAGCCATGAGGTTAAATGATCCACGTGGCCTAACCAATTTAATATTCATCTCAACACCATTAATTAAAAACTTGTATTGATTGAATATGTCACCATGGAGATGTTCTATCATTTCAACTTCCTTACTTTCTGAAACTAATTTTTTTCTTGTAGTAAAACCTGAATTTTTTTCATCGGTTGAATCCATTTTACCAGCAGCATCTTCATACCAAAGACTACAAGTCAAATGAGATTGTTTGGCGTCGGGTGAATAATTCAAAAGAGTTTCAATGTATGCTCGATAAGCATATGTATTGTTTGGAGGTGAAACTGATTTTTGATTCAAATAAACATCGAGTTGACTAAAAACTGAATGAAGTCAATTGTTTACAGGTGCTACAACAGTTGAAGCTGCCAATTTTGAAGAATCTTCGTTTAACACTTTCGCTTTTAAATGAATGAGTGTGTGGGATAAGTCTATATAGTCATCGCCAGTTCCAGGAATTTGAAATTCTATGGGTCTATCGTCGGCTAAAGATGATATTGGTTTGTAGTGCACCCACATTCCACTTTCGATGCTTGTTTGTGTTGATGGTAAAGCAAATAAATCTAATTCAGACTTTATACATTCACAAGAGTGACTATATAAGAAAGACATTGTTTTTAAATTTCTGAAAATATATCTCCTTGATATTGACGAGTTAACTTTCTTTTCTTAACATCTCTGCCTTTAGCACTCGATGAAGGAATGACTGCTCCAAGACATTTTCTTTTAGTTATATAGCCTGTACCAGACATATTTAATTTATCAATTTTTTGATCTGCCCTTCTTTTCAAATTTGAACTAATTTCCTTAAATCGTGATTTTACTGATTCATCCATGGGTCGTGCTTTCACCATATCAGATAGGAATCCAACACCCGAACTCAAAGCTTCTTTTCCTATTGCTTTAGCACCACTCGAAAGCAAAGGTAGGACGGATCGAAACAAGCCTCCCAAAAAGCTTCCAACACCTTTGATAAGGAACTCCTTTATATATTACACCTATTCCAGAACCAGCTTGATGAGTATAATAATTTTCATATGGGCAATTTATAATATTATTGTGATGATACATTATAACTTACAACTTTCTGAGTTTAATACACGCTGTTCCAAACTGGAATGGTATCTTTTGACCAGTGCTTGATCTTATATCTATTTCAATTGTATCAAATTCTCTGCGCATGACTGGTAAGTAGTGAGGGGGAGAAAACACATGCATCTTATTTGCTCCATATATATATATATTGAAGGGTCTAGTGGTATAATTCTAAAGAGAAAAGTAAAGAGGTCATTACATCTCCAACAATCTGTGGTTCCACTATATCACAATAAACAAAGAGTTGTGATGGAAGTCCCAGATGTAGGTTTGCAGGGCGTTTGCCAAACGTTTTTTCTACCATATTCCTGTTAGGCTCAAACCCTAATTGAATGCCTAACTTAGGTGACAATGTTAAGGACTTCAATGAATCATCTGCAATCGTCACAGATACAAACTTAGATATTTCATCGTAACAAAAGGTAATACTTTCTCTCATATTATTTAAAGCTTTTAAAATGTGATTAATATTATCATAGTTGGTTGCAGGAATGTGTTTTTTGTAGTGAACAATAGAACGATATTTTTCACTAGGCATTATCATATTCTTAGAAATATAGAGTATGTTTTCTTGTTCTTGAACAGTAAACATTGTACACGGATATTGAAATTCAACAACACCGACAACCCATTCTCCTAATTTAATTGATTTTGGTAATTTTGTTGAAAACTTTCTTGTCATATTATCTGGAAAATATTGTATTGAACTGTTGCTCAGTAACGTTAGATAAAAACTTCCTTTCATTATATCTGTTTTAAATGAGATGCCAAAATCCAACTATTAAATTTATCAGGATAACCTTTCCACTTGACAAGCACTTGCCTTCTGCTACCAGAATAGCGAGAAGTTATTATTTTATCTATTTTGTAATCTGAAGTTGGGCTAGGAGGTGTAATTTTTTGTAATTCTCGTTCATAAAGAGTACCTTCTATGTCTTCTTTTTGCAAATCCCTCAAGGTGTATACAACCCATGGTGATCTTGGGATGACACTCGAAATAGTAAAGATTTCATCGCTCCAGTTTGATTCGTATCCCTTTTGGAATATATGTTTATATTTTGTGATTCTAACATAATCACCGACGTGAAACTTTGGTAAGAAAGTATCTTGTGGTGACTTTTTATTTTCTCGAGCATACAAAATATTCCAAACAGTCATAATGTTACTAGAACTTACATCACATAGAGACATTTTAATACTTGAATGAAAACTATGGTTATATGCATATAATAGATCTTGCAAAATATATCTATATATCTGTATGTATTTTTATATGTAAAATAGCGCCACATTTTTGACTTAAGTGTTCTTTGAAATCTTTCTACAATACTAGCCTTAATGTCAGGATTATTTGTCGTGTAATAATTTATATTTTTACTCTTAAAATATTGACGAACATCTTTAGAAACAAACTCAGTACCCTTATCAGACTGTAAGTAGGTAGGGACAATATTAGCTTCCTCAAAAATACTCTCAAAACAAGTTTTGGTTTTCAAAGAATTTTTATTTTTCATGGGTCTAGCATAAGCATACTTACTAAATACATCAATAACACACAATATATAATTATAGCCATCATATTTACTATATGTTCTCATGTCACTTAAATCTGCTTGCCACAGATAATTAATATCAGATATAATATATTTGTTTCGTGGAAACTTTTTATAAGCCGGTTTGTGAAGTGTGTATGTTTCTTGAGATTGTAACCATTTCTTGACTTCATTTTTATTAATTTTACCTGCCATTGCTTTTGCAAGTTTTTCAATACTGCTATAACCTGCAGGGTGTGATGCATCATAATAAATATTGTGAATCTCTAGTAGGGGGTCCATTTTTCCCAATCTATTTTCTTTTTTATTTTTCTAAGATACTTGTGTTCAGGTGTAGGTGTAGAATATTCTTCGTCACCTGATGTTTCTTCAAAATATTTTACTCGAAGTTGATTAATATACTCGCTTCTCTTTGGATTACCAATATAAGTGAAGGGTACTTTTATGTCCTTCAAAGCTTTAGCAAATTTTTCCCAGCCTATTGGATCACTTTTTTTTTAATGGTCTTAAAGAATCATTGACTAAATCTATAATATTGCTGCCAGTTATTTTATTACTATCCACAAGAACTGTACCATCATCATCCCAGTGTACTTTGTTTTGTCTTGTCAATAAAAAATCTAACAATGACTCACCTTTTTTAATGTAAGATTAAGGTATTAAACTTAATATTTGTTGTTTGGAGTATATACATTTATCTTGAATAATATCACTTTCTTTGGGCTCAACTTCTTTATTCAATGTCTGATAAACAATAGGATCCTTATTGTTTGAATCACTACTTTTATCGTAGTGTTCTTTTTTCAAAAGTATTTCATGTAAATCATTATTTAAAGTTATTATTGGAAGTTGATAAGGTTGGCGATCCTCAGCAGTGAAGTGCAAATACCTTTGTAATGTTTGTAAGTATAAAATCCATTTTTTTCTGTCATCATCTTTACTGTCAAGAATATTTTGCATTTCAGTATCTAATCGTGATTTAGGATTTTCGTGACTCTCATTCCTTACATTTATTTTATCAATCAAACTTGGTTCGATAAGTATCATTTTTTTAGTGTGTTCCATTTTAGACAAGACCACTGACTAACCCACTTAATATAGAACCTAAAATGATAGGTAGAAGTGTACCACCTTTTTGAACAATTATATTTTTTCTTACTTTGGTTGTGGTCTTACGAATAAGTTTGCGGAGTGTCTGTATATATCGTTTTAAAGATTTTTTATCCTTTTCCTTTAATGGCACTTTCCCTTGTAGCACATTATGAATACATTCACATATACAATTGATTTCATCTTCATCACATGATTTTAATAAAGCTTTTTGATACGTTGGTTTTAATGTTTGCAAAACGATGAGTAGGTCTTTATGCGTCTTTAACCTTCCAAGCATTATTTGTAAATGATATGACTTTTGTAAGTTCTTGTTGTATTTAAACCCTCTTTTCGGTACATAAACTGAACAGTTTTTGTCAGCGGGGAATACATTAGTCTTAAAACGAAACATGTCATTGGTATTTTGTGTAAGATCTATCATTAAATAGCCATGTGCCTCTGTTGTAGCATCTTTATAAGCTTCTTGAATAAATTTTACATTATCTGGTGAAACTTGACGTGCTAAATATCGAATTTGAGTTTTGTCACGAGGGTTCTTAAAATAAATTATATAACTCGAATTTAGAGAAATATCCCTTTGACCTTTTCCCTGATGAAAAAGATTTTGAGTTATTTATAATACGCTTAAATTTCTATGGTGACTACCTTTTGTAAATATATCTACAATCCGACCATCAGATTCTCTCATGAGATCATCTATTATAATCAAATTAGCCTCTTTACTATCAAACATGTTTAAGTCAGGTAATCCGTGAAAGTAGTTAACATTTTTTAAATTGTATAATGGTTGCATTTCATCAAAACACCACGTTACTGGAGCAAAAGATGCGTTACATATTTCTTCCATATTATTAATAAATTTTGTAACAAAATTATGATTATGATGGAGGATGAATAAAATGTTTAATTTTTTTTCTTTACGTGTGTATTAGACGGAATACAATAAAACAATGATTTTTTTTCGTTTTTAAAACTGTTTTATTAGTTCTTAAACTAAACATTACATATATAAATAGAGGTAAGAAAACATAGTAAATACTTCTAAAAAGAAAAAAATACATTAAAATCATAAAATTAAATTACAAAATAAAATACAAATAACATAAAATATATATTTTAAAGTTGTGCTTTCATTTTTATTAAAAATCCCAGTCAATTGCATGTTAAATAATAATGTCTTATCTTATTTATTTCACTTGCGTGTGAATCGTATGATAGAGTGAATGAATAAGTTTTTTTTTTAACGGACTATGGATACTTTACGACTAAAATCATACTTAAAAGAGATTCATCCTAGTCTAAAAAATAGCGTATATGCCGCGAATCGATTGCCAATGCATATAACGACTCCTACATATGTTATAAGCAATTTGGACCCGGACTCATAACCAGGATCTCACTGGGTAGCTATTCACATAGACAAACATGGCATTGGTGAATATTTTGATACATATGGTCGCTTCCCTACGGGAATGCACAAAATGTTTTTGAATAGAAATGCAAGGAAATGGCGTTACAATACTATCAGGCTACAAAATGATTGGACTTCTGTGTGTGGAGAGTACTGTCTAATGCACTTGTTATACAAGTTTCATAACAAGTCATTGTCAGAGTTTCAGACTGAATTTGGTAGTGACACACTTAAAAATTATATGTTTTTGAATAAAATGTTTGAATCTTGTTTTATGAACAAAACGAAATAAATAATTTGTTTGAAAGTAAACCAAAGATTTATTTTAACCTTAGCTTTAATTGTATTGTTAAAAAAAACTTTGGAATGTTGTTTACGAGGATTGCAACACAGCAAAATGTTGTTAGCAGGAATGCATTGTCAATATTCACTAGATACCGAGGGGAACTATATTATATGAATAGTGATTCACAATGCACGAAAACATATTACTATGAGAGTTATTATTATTACATGTTTTAATTAAATAAAAGAACTGTAATGAAAAATTTATCAATTTTTATTTACTTATTTAAAATCTTGTAAGAAATTGAGGTGACGTAAGCGATAAGCCCAGGTAGTCATTACGAACAATAGGACACCGAGGCGAGCATAACAATGCAATAAGTAGCGATTGTAATTATGAAGGAACAATGGAGCGTGGTGATAGTAGATAATGAGGGTTAAACACAAAAGCTAACTTTGAAACTAGTGCAAATACGCAGAAACGGATCGCATAAATCGAACGGGCATGGTTCAAAACCCCTATGACTGACACGATTAGGCGATGTCGCCGCTCGAACCGACAAAAAGTGATCGAGAAAGTTTGCGAGCTGCGAGCTTGGGGTGGGGTGGACCCAGAATCGTGATCCAGAACCCGCGAAAACACACTACTTAAGACTGATTTACATTGATACAGTAGCTGGCGCCAGTATCACTGGATTCCGTCGCTGGATCAGCACTGTATCAATGTAAACAGCCTTTATTCCAGCAGCAATCCAGCGCTGGATTTGATCACTGGGTTGGAATAATGTAAATTGGCCATTAGTTACGAGGATAACTACATATTATTTTTTAATGGACAAGGATATTTAGGTGTGTAGATGACAATTTCATGAGGGCGTAGTCATGCGTAGTGATTATATATTTTAGGCCAAATGAGTTATCTAAAGTGAATCCTTTTTAAATGTGATAAATTTTATCTATTATGCAGTGTGCATTCTGATCGTAACAATTTGACAGGCTTTTAGATAAAATCTGATACGACAGGATAAAGTAGCAAAAGATAAGCAGACAGTATATTGTAATCTTTTGTAACATTATGATAAAATAAAAAGCTTATAATATTATATTACTTACGTTAAAAAATCCATACGCATAATCTATACTAATATTATACTTATCATAAATCCGAAAGTGTGTCTGTCTTCTGTTACCTCTTCACGCCCAAACCGCCCTTATTTTATTGAAATCTGGTATGGAGATGCTTTTAGTCCCGAGAAAGGACATAGGATACTTTTTACTTTTTACCCTGGAAAAATATACGCAGAGAATTTAGGCAGAGGATTATAACGGAGTTGCGGGCGTCATCAGGTAAGTTACATACCATACCTATTACCTAATATATAATACTTGTTACATCATAACGATAAGTTAGAAGCTCTAGAAGTTGCTTGGGGCGCAGTTTATAAAATTATGTCATGTCATTGAGTCATTAACTCATTAAACAAAGCTATTATATTAGAATGTTACATTATACCTACATAATTACTCGCCAATGTGACATTTAACATACATACGTAGATATATTATAATACATATAATTTATTATAATATATCTACTTACCTACTTGTACCTATTTATGTTAACTATTATTTTCGCACTCTGATACATATAACGATGATTAAACTTCAATTTAAGGCGCTATATCGAAAAAATTGTCCTTTTTGACGTAATACTATAGGAGCCTCAGAAATGTTCCAAATCTGGTAATGAGATATGCATATCTTCATAGCCTTATCTAGGTTTGAGAAGAACTAAAAACACGATTGATGTATATTGTCTCGATACATTTAATTTTCGAAATGACCTCTTAAAAATACGAAATTTGAAGATTATTTTTAAACGAAAATAGATGTATTGTAGGAAATTAGTGTAATTGATACACACCTTTGCAACTCAAAATCGTATAGAAGCATGCTCCTAGTTATTTTTTAAATGATTATAATTACGTTTTTTCGCATGTTTTCCGAGCGAGCCGATAGCTTCTGGCCGCAGCGTATTCACGACTTTATAGTCATACAAATTAAGAGCCCGGGTAACCCTCGAAATTCTCATACATACGTAATACCAAAATCATTTTCTCATACGAAAATATTTAACATGTTTGAGTTATTTTTCAGCATAAAATAGTAATTACCTAGGTTCCTGAACAAAAATTAACTTCAAAATATTTAAACACTAAAAAAAATTTTTTTGTGTATAATTTTTTTTTACTAAATTTACTACTAAATATTTAAACACAAAAAAATAGAGTAAAACACTATAAAATTTATAAATAATTAGTAAATTTACTACAAAATATTTTAATATTAAAAAATATTTTTTAGAGTTGAAATATTTTGTAGTAATTTTACTATTTATTTATATATGTTTTAGTGTTTTACTCTATTTTTTAGTGTTTAAATATTTAGTAGTAAATTTAGTAAAAAAAAAATTTACACAAAAAAAATTTTTTTGGTGTTTAAATATTTTGAAGTAAATTTTTGTTCAGGAACCTAGGTAATTACTATTTTATGCTGAAAAATAACTCAAACATGTTAAATATTTTCGTATGACAAAATGATTTTGGTATTACGTATGTATGAGAATTTCGAGGGTTACCCGGGCTCTTAAGTATAAAATTGCCCTTGCGGTAAAATTACTTTCGATATAGCGCCTTAATGGAGAGTTTGACAGATAAATGTATGGGACTTATGCCATTTTATTACATTTAAGTGAGAGTACTCTGGTGTTTCGTCCCAAGGGTTTTGGGCCCACTGGGACCAATGACCAGATATGATTTTTTAACATTTTTTCATCTAACGATTGGTCCCAAGTAATTATTTTTTATGACTGTCGGGTTTATGTCCGTAGGGATAGCAAAAAAGTTACAGATTTGAATAAAAAAACAAATAATTACTTTGTATGAAAACATTTACCTATTGACATCGGTCAAGGCTCAAGACAAATTAAAACTTCAAACAATTAGTAAAAATAATAATTAATAATAATTAATTAAAATAATAATTCTTAGTAAATAGTACTTTTTTTGTTTGAAAACTTTGAAATAAAAGTAAAGTAGGTAATTATCTTATATCAAATCAAATCACAGGTTTTATTATGAAATAACATCTCAGGTGTACCTTGTAATAATTGTGAGCTTATTGTTAATAATACAATTTACTAAGTTTTTAAAATATTAGGATTGCCAGTTGGTCACTCAATATTATTACTTATGTAATAATATAAAATTATTGAAGTATAAGTAACACTTTTCCTCCATTATTTTTTGTAATTTTCAATAATATTACAATTTTTTTCATACAAATAATCATATGTTACATTAAGTAATTTCTGTGGTTTTAAATTTTTATGTTTTTTCATTTTTTTTATATTAATATCTAATTATAAATCAAGTATTAAACGCCTTACATGCCATAACTTATCACAGACCGGGCAAACTTGTTAAATTAATGCCATCTCTCTCGCCCATACTAAACCTATTGTGCAAATTATTGCACTTTTTATGTAAGGCGGGCAAACAAGTAAAATAGGCATGGCGCGGGCGGCCGCGCCGATCGACTAGTTAAGACTTTGACCAATGATATTTAAATATGAATACTTTAACATTAATTAACGTTAGTACACTAAGTATGTACTTTAAATATTATTATGACATTAAGGAATATATACAGAATAGAATAAGGAATATATATTTATAATATTAGTATGGATTATGATTACCATGCTTTTGTAAATTTTTTTTCAAATGATTATGAATAACAGGTTTGTTTTTTCGTACGTAAAAGATGCTGCATAATTTTCTTGTGTTTTCCTTGTAGGTACAAGTCTTTGAACTGTCCTAAGCGTGTAAAATGTAGATATAATAAATAAATTAAAATAATATCTTAGAAGGAAAATATTAAACATATTATTACGTTACGGGCAATAGAGATAAGATACTAGCTATAAAATAGTAATAACTAATAACGAAAAAGATAATAAGATAATTATTTAATCCACGATTACTTAACTGGTGCAAGTGGGCCTTAGGCTATGGGCACAGAATACAATATACATATTATTAGTATAAGTACTATGGGCTATGATATAGGCAGGCCTGTCTCACTTCCATACAAACGGCGCGAAATTGCCGAGACATTTACCTATTATTCTGGAAAACAACCTAATTTCAACCTTTTGCATTGCGTTTAGTGTTTATAGTACAATAACTATCTGCCGTCTCGCTCCAATCTGCCAGGGCTGTCAAGCGAGCGGCGCGGCGGCCGGGTACTATTACCATAGTAAAAGGAGGGGAAGTAGGGTAACTCCGGCCCAATCCGCGATTTAATTACCTACTGTCTTAGGGTTGTCAATTTTAGGCGGCGGCGGCGCGGCGGCGTTGTTATGTGGGAGCGGCAAGCGGCTGTCCGCGCTTCGTTCGCAACCGCATGAACAGCGGGAACGTCGCGGTCTTCCGACTTTTAATAATAATAATTGACTCTTGATTGTCCATATTTCGGCCAATTTGCATGCATATTTCGGCACTTGGATCGTGCATATAATCCTATATAAAATTATAAATATACCCTTTAAAACAACATTAAAAACTAAAGCCTGTCTCTTATAATATGTACCTAATATAAACAAATCTGTTGTTATGATTCGAACTTTGCTTTATGAGTATTTTATAATTAGTATCTGATTTACAATTAGTCAATTACTTATTTTTTAATTACGATTTAAAATAAGTAATTGACTGTAAGTAGTTAATATAATATACCTACAAATTACAATACAGAGAAATCGGCATTACTACGGCAAACGTAAACAAAGGAATAGCGGCAAATTAGTTGACTGACCTAAAACATTATCTTATATTATAGACTATGTTCTAGTGGGAAAGTTTGTGTGATAGAAAACTAATACAATAAAAAAAGAAGTAAGTAGGTATCTGATCATCAAGTAAAAATTATATTATGCTAGAATAAGTGAGTAGTACTTACCTTTCCTGTTCAACTGGTAATTTAAACAAAGACAATTCTGGAATTGTTGCATTACTATTAAAACACCCAAACACACAGCAATATTTATTACTCCTGCGATTATGATCGGACATTTTTGATTCGTTTGGCGCGGCGAGGCGCGACGCGGGCATGCAGCGTTAAGTGTTAGCCCCGACTGGTATGGTCCGAAAACGGTCCGAGATTTTAATAAGTGTGCGTGCGGCGAAGCATTGATACTATGGCGCACACATACAAGCTGCGCGCGGTGCCTTTGTATGAAGATAACTTACTTCCCCTCCTTATGCTATGCTATTACTTTTGTATTGCGGATGCGTGCGTTGCGTGTGCGACAAGTCGAACGAGTGCCAGCCTATCGAGACTAGTCCGGTGACCGGACGCTTGCGTTTATCATACCTAAGCTCGGGAGTGAGACTTCTGTACCGTAAGATACTATTGTAATGATTTTCGAATATTTAAAATAATTATTTAATGTTAATTTGGAGAAGTGTGATTTTATTGCTGTTATTCAAGATTATTTATTAAATTAAAAGTAGTAAATCAAATTATTTTATATTTACATTTTATGATTAATCAATATTATTTATTGTATGAATTTATAGGAAGTCAAATTAATTAAGTTTACATTTTTTATATTGTTAGTAAATTATTATTGTTATGCTTAAAATTAATGCTAAGGCTTCTATAATTATATTTGTATTTGTAATGAATTATTTGACTAAGGAGAATGCCAATTCAATGAAAGTTTGTGAGCGTATTTCCGGTCTGATGTAGCCGGAACTGTATTTAATAAATTAATATATTTTTAAAATATTATTTCCGGTGAAAGATCAATAAATTGTAGATTCTTGATTTGGAAGGGGCATTCTTCTTAGAGCAGCCATAGAGTGAACATCATGGTAGAACTGTCACTGTGAATTATTAGTGTAGTTATAAATAACTATAAAATATAGTGTTGTGAAGAAATTAGAAGTGAGAAATTAAAAGGTGATTTATTGTCTGAAGGTGTTTGATTTTATCACATTTCAGAAGTGGGATAAGGACCCAACTTTAAGGTATGTATCTTTGTAATGAAATAAATAAATGGCTTGATTTTATGATGAAATGTTAGAAGTTTTAATAAAAAAAATTAGAAATAATTTTAGCAAAATGTTAGTGAGCCAAGTGAGCTTTAGCAAGTATAACTACCAAGCCAAGTGAGCTTGTTGTGAGAAATTATGTGTGCCTACCAAGCCAAGTGTGCTTGTTGATAGAGGTTATGTGTGCCTACCAAGCAAAGTGTGCTTGTTGATAAAGGTTATGTGTGCCTACAAAGCCAAGTGTGCTTATTGAGTGGTTATGTGTGCCAATCAAGCCAAGTGTGCTTGTTATTAGAGGTCATGTGTACCTATTGAGCCAGGTGTGCTCCGCCTTGAGTGTATTAAGCCAAGTGTTGTTAACCCCAGTTAATGGTGATATCTAGTGAATAAGTTTTATGATGATTATTTAGTTTTTTTTTAATGTATTCTTATTATATGAACTGATGAATTATTTTTTAAATTTGAGGGTATGAACTCCGACGGAGCAATGACACCGGAGGAAGAACCTCCAAAGCGTAATCAGAATCTTCTATCAAAGACCAATAAGGCCAAGCGATCTAAGAAAAAGTCAAAAAGGCGACGCAGTCGATCGCGGAGTCTGTCATTATCCAGTGATGAAGGTTCCACGACCAGGCGACGACGTAAAAAGGCAAAACGTAGAGAAGCCGGCAGTTGGTCCACAAAAGAGGTACTGGATCTTTTTAACTCTCTTCAAGAAAACAAAAGTAGGTCGCAAAATCTTAGCAATAACCATTATAATAATGTTATGGGATGAGAAGCAAACCATACACTTTGCTTTACAAAAACTTTCTGGGCTAGCAAAGAGATGGTTTGAGGCTCTTCCAAGCGTCGTATTTAGTTGGCAAGATTGGCAAACGAAATTGAAAAGGGCGTTTCCAAATGAGCAGAACTATGGTCGACTACTTGAAGAAATGTTAGCTCGAACTACTAGGAATAACGAAAATCTACGCGAATATTTTTATGATAAATTAACTTTGTTAAATAGATGTGAAATTAGAGGTAAAAGGACCGTAGATTGTGTAATTCACGGAATATTAGATAAATCTATAAGAAGTAGTGCCCAGGCATTAACGTGTGATGAACCGGAAGACTTATTGAATTTTCTCAGTTCTCAACGTCCTGTTTTTGATAATAACACTCTAATTAACATTAGAAAACGTGGTGATAACATGTTGCCAAATCGTACGAGTAACGTTGCATCGTCTTCAACTGAAAATTCAATTACTTGTTTTAATTGCCGCTCAAGGGGACACCCTTACTTTAGATGCCCCAAACCTCTTATAAAATGCATGAAGTGTAATCGAGTAGGACATAATAGCGACAATTGCAAGCTTGAACCCTTGACTTTACGTAACGAATCGAAGCCGTCTGATAGTAACGTTTCGGCGGACCGAAAGACTTTAAATATTTCGACCTTGAATAAAGGTGGTGATAAATTTTATAAAAATGTCAAAGTTAATGATAGGACCCTTATAGCTTTTATTGACTTTGGCAGCGAGTGCACTTTAATACGCGAGTCTGATGCTAAGAGTCTTTGTTTACAAAAAGATTTTAAAAATTTGCCTGTGATCAAAGGATTTGGTAATTCTAACGTTTTACCTTTATTTAAAACTATCGTGGAGTTAAAATTAGATGAAATTGAAGCTAATGTGGAGTTGTTGGTGGTTAATGACGAGTTCTTGCAGTCATCAATGCTGATCGGTCAAAATGTTACTGAACTTCCCTGTGTAACTGTTTTTAAAGATAATAGTAGGTTATTATTTTATAAAAGTCCTGAAATTTTTGATAGTATTCCGCCAATACATTGCCTTAAGTTGAATTTAATTAACAAGCCTAAAATTTTAAAGTCAGGTTTAGTTGAAGTCTTGTCGTCAGACCCAACGTTTAGTGGGGATGTGTATGTCGAGGGATACTGTAGCACTGAGCCTAGACGAGAATTCCAAGTCCAGCAAGGTGCTTACCATATCTATAAAGGTAAATGTTCTCTAGGAGTAACTAACTTGTCTAATAAAATCATAGAATTTCCAGAAAATTATATCTTAGCTAGAGCATTTCCTTTTGTCGAAAGGCAGTTCACACACACAAATAATATAAATAGTGCTAATTCTAAACTAGAGCCCCTACTGATTACTGACATTAAAGTTAGTCCTGATGTGGATAAAGAAAATTTAATTAGGCTTCACTCTCTTTTACTTAGTTATCGGGACTGTTTTGCATTTAATCTTAGTGAAATAGGCTGCATAAATACCACCGAAATGAAAATTGATTTATTAGATGACAGGCCTGTCGTATATAGACCATACAGACTATCATTTTCTGAAAGAAATCAAGTTCGTGAAATAGTTAACGAATTATTAGAGAATGACATTATTTGTGAGTCCAATTCTAATTATGCGAGTCCTATTCTTATGGTTAAGAAGAAAACTGGTGAGCAACGTCTTTGCGTGGATTATAGAGCCCTAAATAATAAAACTAGAAAAGACTGTTTTCCTTTACCCATAATCGATGACCAGCTGACGAATTTAAGTGGTAATAAGTATTTCACGTCCTTAGATTTAGCTTCTGGGTACTATCAGATACCCATGGCAGAAGAAAGTCGTCCATTAACAGCATTTGTAACGCTTGATGGGCATTATGAATTTAAAAGGATGCCTTTTGGGCTTGCAAATGCTCCAGCTGCGTTCCAACGTGTAATGAATTCTATGCTTGGTGATAAACGTCATGATACAGCTCTAGCTTATTTGGACGACATTCTTGTACCATCGGTTACGATAGAGGAAGGATTTGTAAAGCTAGAAGAAGTTCTAAAATTATTACGGTTAAATGGTTTAACTTTAAAATTGTCCAAGTGTTGTTTTCTTGATAGTTCGCTAGATTATTTAGGGTATGAAATTTGTGCTGACGGCATACGTCCAAATAAAAATAAAATTATAGCTGTTAAAGAATTCCCTACACCACAAAACGTACACGAGATACGCCAATTTTTGGGTTTAGCAGGGTATTTTAGAAAATTTATTAAAGGATTCGGGGAAATCGCTAGGCCTTTAACAAATTTATTAAAAAAGGGCAACTATTTTAAATGGACAAATGACGAAATCGACGCTTTCAATACGTTAAAAGAAAAACTACTTGATAGACCTATCCTAGCTTTATAATATAACCCTAAGTTCCAAACCGAGTTACACACGGATGCAAGCTCTTTAGGCATAGGAGGAATATTAATGCAATGGCAACCTGGGTCCAAGGCTCTTAAACCAGTAGCATATTTCAGTAGACAGACCACACCTGAAGAACGTCATTTACATTCTTATGAATTAGAAACACTCGCAATTGTTTGTTCCTTAAAAAAATTTAGAGTCTACTTATTAGGTTTAAAATTTAAGATTGTGACGGACTGTAACGCTCTGAGAACCACACTAACTAAGCGCGATCTTGTTCCCCGGATAGCGAGATGGTGGCTTTTGATCGGTGAATTCAATTTTAGTATTGAATATCGACCTGGAACACGTATGGCTCACGTAGACGCATTAAGCCGTAATACAAAACAATCACCTGAAATAGTTGATAATTCGGAGTTAACTGTGTATAGCATTGAAACAAGTAATTGGCTTTTAACATTGCAAATGACTGACCCTGATATTGCGCGAATATTTAAGATTCTAAAACCTGAATGTGATGAAGAAAGTAAAGAAATTAAGAAACATTACGTTGTTAAGAATAATAGAGTATACAGAAGAGTAGGCGATAAACTTTGTTTAGTCGTACCTCGCAGTGCTCGTTGGCAAATATGTGTGTCTAACCACGATGATGCAGGTCATTTGGGTGTTGCTAAAACAACTGAGAGAATTCAATCTAATTATTGGTTCCCGAAATTAAGAAAATTCGTTAAGAAGTATGTTAAATCTTGCATCAAATGTGCTTATAATAAAGACGATTCATCACAACGTAAGAGTGGGCAATTATTTCCGATTGAGAAGATAAGCATTCCTTTTCATACTATCCATATAGACCATTTAGGTCCGTTTGTCAAAAGCAAAAATGGTAATGCTTATATTCTTACTATAGTCGATGGTTTTACTAAATATTTGTTTGTAAGGGGCGTTAGAGATACAAAGACCAAAAGTACGATAAAAGTCTTGCTTAACATTTTTTATGACTTTGGAATACCATCTAGAATTGTATCAGATAGAGGTACTTCTTTCACTTCAACAGCTTTTAAAACCTTTTGTGAAACTCACGGGATTAAACATACACTTAATGCCGTTGCATGTCCCAGAGCCAACGGCCAAGCCGAAAGGTATAACAAAACAATTTTAGAATCGCTAGCAAAATATACCGACGGTGAGGACGAACGGAACTGGGACATGTATTTAGGTAAAGTTCAGTGGGGAATTAATAACTCCATTAATTCTACCACCCAAAAAACTGCGACAGAAGTATTATTTGGGACCAGATTGCGAGACAGCCTAACTAACATGTTGGATATTGATAATGAGTCGCGTCTAAGCTTTGCAGAAGTAAGAGATGAAGCAAGTACAAATATAGAGTCCTGTCAATTAAAACAGAAAGAATCCTATGATAGAAATAGAGTACCCGCTCCAGTTTATAAGGAAGGGGACTTAATAAAAATAACTAGAACGAATTTTAACAATAAAGGTAACAGCACAAAATTAATGTCAAAATTTATAGGTCCTTTTAGGATAGAAGAAGTTTTAGGTAATGACCGATATAAAATTGCTGAAATACCCGGCTTTAGTCAGCGAAAGAATAAGTTTGATACTGTAGTAGCAATTGATCGAATACGACCATGGATTAATGTAAATGATTTAGATCAAAACGATGATAAAAGAATTTCAAGTGCTAGTAGCAGCTCGTCAGAGAATGAAAACAATAAAAGTGGCTGTGAACTACAGAGTCAATCTGAGTCCAAATAATGACCGAATGTAATGAATAAAATATAATAATAAAATGTTGATTAGGTTAATTATAATTAGAAAATAATATTGTTAATAATATGTCATAATTTACTACATATTATTAATATTGAATATTTTGTTCAATTGTTTTTAATGCAATGTTAAGTTTATTTTACGTGCGTCAGGAGACAGCACGCAATAGGACGGCCGAATGTAATGATTTTCGAATATTTAAAATAATTATTTAATGTTAATTTGGAGAAGTGTGATTTTATTGTTGTTATTCAAGATTATTTATTAAATTAAAAGTAGTAAATCAAATTATTTTATATTTACATTTTATGATTAATCAATATTATTTATTGTATGAATTTATAGGAAGTCAAATTAATTAAGTTTACATTTTTTATATTGTTAGTAAATTATTATTGTTATGCTTAAAATTAATGCTAAGGCTTCTATAATTATATTTGTATTTGTAAAGAATTATTTGACTAAGGAGAATGCCAATTCAATGAAAGTTTGTGAGCGTATTTCCGGTCTGATGTAGCCGGAACTGTATTTAATAAATTAATATATTTTTAAAATATTATTTCCGGTGAAAGATCAATAAATTGTAGATTCTTGATTTGGAAGGGGCATTCTTCTTAGAGCAGCCATAGAGTGAACATCATGGTAGAACTGTCACTGTGAATTATTAGTGTAGTTATAAATAGCTATAAAATATAGTGTTGTGAAGAAATTAGAAGTGAGAAATTAAAAGGTGATTTATTGTCTGAAGTGTTTGATTTTATCACACTATTATATATTCTGTGGTATAGGCCAGTGGTTCTCGAACTTTTTTAGTGGCAAAACTCTTTTGAAAATTGTCATTTTGACGGATCCCGACGGGAATAAAATAATGTTTTGTATTTAAATTATTTGTCTCCATGCTAGTGCCTGATGGCATATTTTCTAAAAACAATTGATGCATGGCTCGCACCAGCGCTTCGCAGAGTATACTTTACAGTATTTGCGTAATAAACTTTCTTATTGCTTTATTATTGTTGTCGTAAAGAAAATATCGCTATTTCCTTCCTTTGTTATCATTTTAATAACGACGCGACGGAGTGCAAGATAGTCTAATGTTTATAATAAGCCGTTAGTGTTGTCTATGAACATGGACGTATATAACATGGGTCATGGACTACGTCGAGGTAAAAAGCAGAAAAAAGCGTGTCACCTAAAATGACAATTTGACATTTGACTTTTGAGGTTTGAAAAAAAATACAAAGTCGTACCTACATGTAAAAACTAAAAACGTATTTTCCTTGTATGAGATTCTTGATGAAACTGTAGTACGTTGCAGCCTGTCCTTACTTTTAAAACATTTCGTCTGTAACAGCTATTTTGTTTTAAATATTTCTTATTACAATTATACCTACTTTGCAATTCCAGAAAACATTAATGAGTGTTTTAATTAATGTTTAACAACATACAACGTCAATTAAAAACACATTTTTTGGTTCAAATGTTTTCTCGTAATTATGTATTAATATTAGGACATAATATTTTTTAACATTATTTATTACATTATTATAATCGGTGTATAACCAGTTATATTATAATATTATAATAAATTATAAACCCGTGTAGTCACCTTGGGTTTGTGTACATTATAATAAATACATTACCTAATACTAACGGGCCAGTATTTAACATAAAAAATACATAAGAAGTATATCATATACTGTATTTAAATAATAATCATTAATCTTTCTTTAATCATATAAATCCTAAATAGATTAAAAGGTATTATTTTTTTTTGTAAGATATTACTTACTAAGACTAAGAATGTTTTGGCGCGTGGTCGAAATCGGGACTAACGCCGCCATCATAAAAAGTGTCACTTGGAAGACTGGCACTGTTTCAAACCCACGCCCTTTGTCAATATCAAAATATAATTTAGAATTTAGTCGAAATAATATTAATTATCGTCATTTTAAATTGCGGGCAGCTGCGGCTGCCTTTCCAGTTGCCACAGATGCCTGAAAAAACAAGATCCTTAATTTGGGTCTGTTATAGGAAGAGCAAACTCAAATCATGGCCATCTACGTTTCACATCAGGTAAATCTGTATTCAGAACAGTTTTTTTTCTTTCCTTGAACTATAAAAAATATATACTGGTAAACTTACACGAGTACTCTAAAAGAGTTGAGATTTTAGATTGTCCCAAAAGTAAAAATATGCTATGAAAAAACTACCTACACAGCATTATAATTTATACCAGTAGAGACAAGGGTTGGTAATTGTTTTCTACGTGCTTATCATGATGACAGTGGAAATGCAAAAGTCAGAATGCAGTGGAATAGGAATTAGGATAAAGGTACTGCAATGCTTTCACGTTAGAGGCAGCACTAGCATAGACAATAAACAAAATGTTTTGTTCGACATTTGACAAAATTTCTGTCAATATTCTAATAAAACGTGCGACGTGTCGGTTTTTCGTCGGGTTATTTACTGTATGTGCTGAAGCGCCCATTGCTTTCGACGTTTCATGTTCCCTATTAGAAAGACTAATAGAATTTAGGAACAAAATTACAGATTTCCCTTGTCAATTTTTAGTTAATTCTTCATTAGAAAACCTTCTTTTGTGGCCATGCTAAGCGTGCCGGTAACGTATTAGCATGTAAGTAAAGAGGCAGCCCTGAAAACACGTTAATTTGGCAACCTCGTTTTAAGATGAATATGAATTGAGATTAAAAGATCAAAAACTTTTCCATTCATTTTTAGGGTTCCGTATCCAAAGGGTAAAAACGGGACCCAATTACTAAGACTTCGTTGTCTGTCCGTCTGTCTGTCTCCAGGCTGTATCTCAAGAACCGCTATAGCTAGACTTCTGAAATTTTCACAGATTGTGTATGTTGCCGCTATAACAACAAATACTGAAAACAAAATAAAATTAATATTTAAGGGGGGCTCCCATACAAAAAACACAATTTTTTGCCTAATTTTGCTCTGTATCGGTACGGAACCCTTCGTGCGCGAGTCCGACTCGCACTTGGCCGATTTTTTTTACCCTCTACCACAGAATATATATTAGTAGTACCAACCTATACTAACAAACGCTGTCATCAACTGTTAATAATTAATGTTTAGTTTATGTTTAGTGTCTAAACCAGGGGTTCCCAAACTGTGCGCCCTGGTGCGCCGTGGAAAGGCAAGAGGGGCGCCGCGAGTCGATCCTCCATCATTATCCATAACCACAAATATTATAAAATAAAATTTTAATATGAATTATACAAAGCATACAGATGATTAAATAATTATTATTTACTTGCTTAGCCTCACTATAATCATTAAAGGTGTTTATTTATGTATTTACTAGGTAGAGTAGGGCGCCGCGCCGTGGCAAAATATTGACTTGTTAGTGCGCCGCACGCTGAAAAAGATTGGGAACTCCTGGTCTAAACACACTAGGCCGAAGTTTCGCGGCGTAAAAATTAAAAAAATCAGGATATATGGCATATAAAAAGTTTTGCCAATTACGTCAATAATAGCATGACATAACAGTATAATGGACCCAAGCAGTACAAAGTGGCCCAATTTTTTGCCACTTTCTTGGCTCGATATGCCATGTCTATTATTATGTTGTTATTTTCATCTTTCTTATTTTTCAATTATTGAAGGTAGTCTTGATAAACCGATTTTAAGGTGACGCCGCGCTTAAATAAAAAATCGGTTTGGATGTGTTTTATATCGCTTGTTTTCTATAGAAAACAAGAAATGGAACTATATATTATAATAAATATATTTCATTTAAGCTATGGTCAAATTATAGTGTATGCTTGAACTAATCTATGTACAAATTTTGGAAGCTTAAATCACTCTCCTCTGTTGGCAAAATTAGAATTTCTGTTTTTATAGAGGTCTTTTTGATTAGTTATTCTGTGTTATAAAAGTTGACCAATCGTGTTATGCTATGGGTGATTCAAAGGCAAAGACATGATGAATACTGACAATGAACTTTAATTCTTAGCTTTAGTCATTGTTGAGAAAAATCGATATCGCTGCAGCCAAATTATCAAGGCGTCACCTTAATGGTTTTTGAATGCTGGGCGCTGGCGTGATTGAGAAAATATTCATCATCATAAGCTCATTAACGGTTTCTGAGGATTTAACAGGAGTTTATTTTTTCAGTAGAGCTTTAAATAAGCCATATTACGACCTGCAAACCTTCAAGAAAAGAGTGTATTCCCTCTTAAAAGGCCGGCAACGCACCTGCAGCTCTTCTGATTTTGCGAGCGTCCATGGGCGACGGTAGTTGCTTACCATCAGGTGACATGTTTGCTCGTTTGCCCCCTTGTTGAATAAAAAAAAATACAGCAATATTTTTACGCTAGAGGCAGTACCAGCACGGGTAGTAAACAAAAAGTTTTGTTCAACGTCTGACAAGTGACAACGTTTCTGTCAATATTCTGAATACTGTGCAACATGTCGGATTTTGGTTAGATTATATACTGTGCTACTATACTGTACTCGGCGAAACATGGCTGTAGCGGTCATTTATTTGTTTTTTATGGTCGATTTTTAGCCTTGACTTTTAGGAGTCTTTAGGCGCCCAAGATTCTCGCAAACTGGTTTTTATGACAGGTACTAAATACTAAATAGGACGTTGACCAAGCTAATGACCTAATACTTTGATATATTTAACCTAAAATTCTATTTTATACTATATTTAACCTAAAATTCTATCGTAAAAAAACCTTTCGAAAATATTTTCTTGTAACAACAATAATTAAAAACACATTTTATTATTATAATATGTACCAAAATTTTAACTACATGCTAAGTTTAAATGTTTTGTAACATGATATTAGGAGGTTAATTTAGAGCGTGCAAAATAACTAGAAATTAACTTCCCCTTAAATAAAATTTTCCCTCTAAACTAGAATTTCATTTAGAATGCTTGAAATGGAATAAAGATGGTAAACACAATTGAGAGAATTTAGTCGCCACAGCTACGAATAATAAAACCTAATGAAAAGTGAACCTAAGGTACACTTTTTTGACAAGTATTTTGGAGCATGTTTTTTGACGGAGTTACTCTTCCTTAGTTTTTATTATTCGTAGCGCCACAGAGACATTATTCTTTACAGACTTTGCATGTGGACGAATCGAACAGCTTATTAGACAAAGAATTCTGTTTAAACTGAGGTTAAATAGAATTCTTTGTTTTTAGAAGGTATGTACTATCAGAGAAGTTGATTCCTAGTCAGATGGGGGACCTACGTAGTTTGGTCGCGTTACGTCAAACCCAGCCGACAGATCACAATTAAGAGTCCGTATACGAAATTTTGCCGATTTTGCCGAAATTGCAAAGGTTCGCTACAGAAATATTATTAGGTTTTTTCCCCTTATTAGACTTTAAAAAATATATATATTAATTATTAGATTTAAAATATATTTGAGCGCGAAAAGCCGACTCGAACTTGCGGCGAGTAATATAATGTGAGATTTAGGTTGTTATGAATCGTGTTTTTTGGCACAATTTGTTTTTTTTTTTTTCTTTTTTCTCGAATTGGATAGAATTTTATCTATAGATTCTATCGTTTTCTTTTTATGAATTACAGCTCCAAGTTGCCGAAATTAACAGCAATTCTTTGCCCATTTTCTCTAAAATTTTGCCGAGTTACATATTTTTTTTACTCAACTATTTCATATTAAAGTGTTAAAAAGTAATTCCAACACTTTATAGACGACTTTCTCAACAGTTCATTGTATTTTTTTCATACCGTTAAGACGTCAATACAATCCATAAACAGCTGTTATTTGAATCCCTGGTTTAGACACTAACATCGACGACGCAGTCATTATACATACGCAGGCTGCACCCTGCACAGATTGTCTTCCTCCCGCACGCGCATCCCGCCTTGGTGACGCCAACTATCGTAATATTTTAATTTCGCCATAATTTTTAAACCAAATGTCCAATTTTATTCATTTACAGACCAAATATTATCTACATAAATTGTACTTAGTAATGGAATAATTTATTTTTATAAGGATTAAAAGAACGAGTAAAATAAACACGTTTAAATGTAGTCCAAAAAATTTCAAGATTTTTAAATGAAAAAATGGTTATTGTGCCTCACTCGACATAGATAGGTATAGTGTGTCGCGGACTTTTTTGTAGATGTTTGTAAGTTCTACAATTACTTAGAATTTTATGGTTCTATCTTTTATAGTTTAGGCAGCGTACGTAAAATCAAAAACTTTTCTGGTTGATTTTTTACACCTTGCGTCCGAAGAACTCAAATATCTTACGGTACCCTATTTTTTTCCAAAATAAAATTCAGCCTATGTTCAGCAAAAATAATGTAGAATTCCAATGGTAAAAGAATTTTTCAAATCGGTCCTGTAGTTTCGGAGCCAAACAAACAATAAAATCAAATCGTTCCTCTTTATAATATTAGTGTAGATTTATTGTTCTATTTAATATTAAAACTGCAAGTTATATACATATTTAGAATCAGTGTTTAAAATCCTTTATTTTGATACCCCACTCGATATGCTTGGTAGAATTTTAATTTTTTTTACCTCACAATATGGCGTTAAACATCCGCCATTTTGGTTTTTTCTTAATGTCACCTATCTAAGAACACTCGGGCTATTAAGACAAATCTAACGATACCTCAAATGTGAAAATCCGTTTAGCCGTTCTGAAGATACGAGGTAATAAAGAATATTATATACATAGAAGATACGCGCTAAACACATAACCCTCCTGGCAGTCGGGTAAAAACACTGGAGTAGAGAGTGTAGAGCACAGACAAGTTTTAGAGAGTTCTTTAGAGACCGCGCAAACGGGCGACAAAATTGTATCTATAGTTCACCACTTCCATTCCAATAATCAACTTTAAAGTAAGATAAATAAGGTCTACTTTCCTGCAAATCTTGATACAGGTCACAGGACCCTTTTGTGATATAACACTGATATTAGTAATAAATAATAATTGACTTTATTTTAAAATTTAAGTAAGTCAATTTTAAGGCGCATTAAATCGCTAATCCATTCACAGTCAGGAATCCTTGAGTAGGGGAGACCGGGACTGGAAGTTCCCGGGGTAAGTTGTTCCGACAGTTATAACTTTGTAAAGGACAAAGATATATCAATACTTGTGAAGTGCGTCGTTTAAGCATCAAGTGACGCGCTGCGTTGGCGGCCATTTTAGTTGCTCTGACGGCGGCGGTTGAGTGGCTGTGCATACCGGCTATTAGAACACCACCTTAGTAAATATTTTCGTATGTAATCTTTTTGGTCTATTTTTATTTCTTATTGACCGATTAATTTGCGTCTTTACTATTTAAGAGTGGCATTAGTTAGGTATCTTATTGTTTGAATGTTTTTTCAATTGATTTCGTTAATTTACTTATATTACAATTTTTATACAAAAACTCAATTTGGGGCTACAAGTTCCCTCCTAAAGGCGCTGATTGTTCCTCAAAATAACTTACCTTACTTGACTGACACGCCAGAAAAAATGCATTGGCAGAAGAACAAGCAAGAAAAAAAGCAAAGAAGAACAAAGGCATTACAATCAAGGGGAAAAAAACAATAATAATTAAGGAAAAAACAAAGGCAAGGGAAAAGCTCAAGAAAAAGCTAAACGAAGAGTATTACAAGAAAGCGAGAGTTTTGTTCTTTTTTTTTTTGTAGTTTATAGCACTGAATTAACAAACAATAAATAAAACTTTAAAAATGACTATTTTATTTAAAAGAAAACTATATTTTATTCTCATATTTTATACAAGCGGAACAATTTGCCCCACACAATATGGAACAATTCGCCCTAACGCGGGGTTGAATGTTCCCTTCCGAAATTTTGCAAAAATATGCCTGTAGAAAAAAAAACTATTGAGATATTGGCAGAAATGACTATACTATTACAGAGATAGATTAAGGTTCTTTAATAGATGCAAATATTAAAAATTAATCTTATCATTTTCATCATACAATTCCATGTTATTTGAAAATCGGAACTTTCAGCCCCGGTCTCCCCTATTCTTATCGTTACAATACTACCGTGTCGACTTGGATTATGATAATATAACCTTTATCGAATATAACATGCTGAATGCTAATACACGTGAGGCGATTATTTAATAATGCGATTTCAAATATTAATAATCAGAAAATATATAATCTGTTTTCATAGCCTCTAACAATATTAAACGCATAAGGGTCTAAACACACTAGGCTGTATTACGCCGGCGTAATTTACGTGGCCGAAATTACGTTCAGCCGCTTACGTCTGATGCGACATACTATAAATTACGCGAAGAGCTGAAATTTCGCGGCGTAATTTCCGTTGCGGAACGCGCGCGTAATATATTTAAAAATCTCATTTCTCAGATCTAATGTGTGCGTTAACGCTTTAGAGTTAAGGTCGGATTTGCTGTGTTCGGTTTTGATAATTCCGTCGCGTATAGTGTGTTGCTATACAAAACATTACCGCCGAATCGCTGCCGAACTTTAGGCTCGACTCGGCTCGACGGAAATTCGGCTCGCGACGGAATTTCGGCATAGTGTGTCTGTCGCGTTCCGTCCGTATTTTGTATGCGTTTGAAACGCGGCGTAAACGCGGCGGAATTTACGTCGGCGTAATTCAGCCTAGTGTGTTTAGACACTAAATCTTGACAATGAGCAATAAGAATAATAAATAGCGAATAAAGTATTGTCTACTATCGCAAAACTTTGCCATTTTCATAATATTTTGCACTAAAATATTTCAGTTATTGGTCGTTCACCTCAAGATCAGGAAAATAAATATTTTATCACTTACAGAAGAGTTAACGTTGTAATATCAAATGTACGAGTTGCCCACAAATCACAATTATTTTGTTCGCGCATAAAATTCGTTTTAAATATCGCGAAGCAACAATATTTAAATAATATTTTCATGTTAAATTATTATTAAGTATCCTAATTAGGTTGTTAATTCCTAGTCACCATAAAATTAATTATTACCCAGTACCCTTATGATATTATGTTAATTGCTTAGGCAGCGCGGCGCGGGCGTGGAGAGATGAGACACTATCATAATCTATACTGAATCTAATGGTGTTCCCACACCGCATTTAGATAATGTTTAGTAACGTTAGTGAACATATGTCAGCAAACATTTAATCACAAATGTTAAAAATGTTTTCATGTTAGAAAATGTTTAGTAAACGTAATGGTGCTCCCACATCGCCGTTAGAAAATGTTTGTAAACATTTTCTAACATAAAAACATTTAAATGTTGTCAATTGTTACATTTTGTTAGGAACTGTTACATGAAGTGCTCCTACACTAATAGAAAATGTTTATTTATGTATGCTAACATTTAATAACATTTAAATCTGGTACTGGCTCACCGCATACCCCGTCGTCCTTTATAAAAGGTTTACAAACAAAAGGTAACACAATATATTTTATTTTGTTATAAGTTGTTTTGCTATTATATTTTGTTAACTTGCGTTTACAAAACATTTTCCAACATGAAAACATTTTAACATTTTTTAACATTTGTGATTAAATATTTGCTAACAAATGTTTACTAACGTTACTAAACATTTTGTAACTGCGGTGTGGGAGCACCATAAGTTAACAAATTATAGCAAAACAAATTATAACAAAATAAAACCTTTTGTTTGTAAACCTTTTATAAAGGATGACGGGGTATGCGGTGAGCCAATACCAGATTTAAATGTTATAAAATGTTAGTAAACATTTTCTATTAGTGTAGGAGCACTTATAACATGTAACATTTCCTAACAAAATGTAACAATTGATAACATTTGTTAGTAAATGTTTTTATGTTAGAAAATGTTTACAAACATTTTCTAACGGCGGTGTGGGAGCAGCATCATATTATAAAGCGGAAGAGTTTGTTTCTTTCTTTGACCGCGCTAATCTCAGAAATTACTGGTCCGATTTGAAAAATTCTTTCAGTGTTACATAGTCCATTTGTCGAGGAAGGCTATAGATCGTATTTTATCACGCTACGACTAATAGGAGCGAAGAAATAGAGGAAAATGTGGAAAAAACGGGGGGAAATTATTTGAAAGGGCTTATATTTTGTACAAGCTAATCTCAGGAACTATTGGTCCGATTTGAAAAATTATGTCAGTGTTAGATAGCCCATTTATCGAGGAAGGCTATAAGCTATATTTTATCACGCTAAGACTAACAGGAGCGAAGAAATAAAGGAAAATGTGGAAAAAACGAGGGAAATTATTTGATAGGGCTGATCTCACGAACTACTGGAGCAATTTTTCTGTTATTTGGCACAGATAAGAAGTAGACCACGTAAAGGATCATAGGCTATTTTTTGTGGAATAATTTGTCCGTGAAATATCTAATTTGTACGAGGGCGAAGCCGCGGGGAACGTCTAGTTTAATCGTAGATGGCGGACCTGCATACTAAGTATAATTTAGTTACATTGTTTCAAGTCTAGGGCACTTCCGGAACATTATAATTATAAGCATTCACTTAATATAACCCGATCAAATAAAGTAGGTCTGCCTATGCACAAATTTCCCTGGTGGCACAAAACTCAAGTCAAAAGTGATACCATTATAATATTAATACCGTAGTATGTTTATGTTGAAACTTGAAACGTCTTTTCTTTACTCTTGTATCACCAACAATCGTAAAATGTACAAGGCCGCGGAACGGCTACAGACATGTAAAACACGATTTAAATAAAAATGCAATACATCGTCGACATTTTGCTAACCAAATTCTTCGAATGGTAATGATGTTGTGACACTACTTGTACACGTGAATTCGCACGTCGCAATAGTAATCAATACTAATATTATAAAGCGGAAGAATTTGTTAGTTTGTTTGTTTGAACGCACTAATATCAGGAAGTACTGGTTCGATTTGAAAATCTATACTGATATTATAAAGCGGAAGAGTTTGTTAGTTTGTTTGTTTGACTACTGGTTCGGTTTGAAAAATTCTTTCAGTGTTAGATAGCCCATTTATCGAGGAAGGCAATAGGCTATATTTTATTACGGTAAGACTAATAGGAGCGAAGAAATAGAGGAAAATGTGGAAAAATCTATACTAATCTATACTTAATATTATAAAGCGGAAGAGTTTGTTTGTTTGAACGCACTAATCTCAGGAACTACTGGTTCGGTTTGAAAAATTCTTTCAGTGTTAGATAGCCCATTTATTGAGGAAGGCTATAGGCTATATTTTATCAAATATCACGCTAAGACTAATAGGAGCGAAGAAATAGAGGAAAATGTGGAAAAAACGCGGGTAAATTATTTAAAAACGTTTATTTGAACGCGTGAAACTCGGGAAATACTGGTCAAATTTGAAAAATTCTTTCAGTATTAGATAGCCCATTTATCGTGGAAGGCTATAGGTTATATTTTATCACGCTTATACTAATAGGAGCGAAGAAATAGAGAAAAGTGTGGAAAAAAACGGGGGAAATTATTTGAAAGGGCTTATTTGAACGCGCTAATCTCAGGAACTACTCGTTTGATTTGAAAAATTATTTCAGTCTTAGATAGCCCATTTATCTAGAAAGGCTATAGGCTATATTTTATCACGCTAAGACTAATAGGAGCGAATAACTAGAGGAAAATGTGAAAAAAAACGGGGGAAATTATATGAAATTGCTTATTATCATAAGAAGTACTGGAGCAATTTTTATGTTATTTGGCAAACATGAAGAGTAGACCGAAGAATAGACGTGAAGGGACATAGGCTATTTTTTTGCGGAAAAATGTACCGTTGCGTGAAATTCCTAAATTACGCGGGCGGAGCCGCGTGGAACAGCTAAATTTAATAAAATCGTAGGAAGGTCAATTCTGTACATTTATTATTTTTGTACAATAATACTTGGGAGTTGGGACGTGATCTAATATGCTAACGCGGACGAAGTCGCGGGCAACAGCTAGTATTATAATATAACTGCAATGTTTTCACGCTAGACAGCACCAGCACAGACAGTAAACAAAAACTAAAAAGTTATATTGATTACGTCTGCATGTAAAAGATAAATGTTGGCTTTGTTGGCTTTAAAGTATGTTAGTTAGCATACGAATCGATTGTAGACTGAGAGCGAGTATTCAGCAGACCTACCGTGTAAAAGTAGCAAGCTCCATGTGAATGCTTATACTACTACTATATTCAATTTCATTGAACAAATCCATATTTCTAGTAGAACTTGGCCTAGGAAATCGTATTTCATCCTTATCATCAAATAAAAACTTATGATTGATAAATAAAGTCGATTTGAAAATATGATTTTATGAAAATAGGATTTGTACTGACGATAACGCTTTTGCGGTACTTCCGATTTGGATGTGACGTCATCCTCATAGTAATTTAATATCTTTTATTTATCGCGCTCGTTATATGTAAGTTTATTTGTACATAAAATATTAAGAATATGCCTAGAAAGATTTCTAAAATATATTTTCTTAAATAATTCAAATAAAACATCAGTTTTATATATTATCTCCATTTATTGTAGACAGGAAATGAAATGGCCAAAACTTTTCTCCAAAAGTTTTCAACATTACAAATGATTTTTAATTTCTTATTTAATTATTTTATAATTTTTGGGCACTTTTAGACTCGTACATTTAGCACATTAAAAATTTTTCAATAAAGAGAGTTTAAAATACAAAACGTATGACGTCACACTATGGCGGACAGTGTTTTCGGCGCCATTTAAAAGGCATGTTTTTCAATCAACATTTTTATGGGTTTCTACTGTGTAAAATATTAAAATATTAGTTTTTTTTGTGAAAATGAATGATTATGAAGCGATTAACATGAAGAAAAAAGTTTGGTCAAGTAGCCTATACTGTTTCATCTGCCATTGATGCAATGGGCAGCAGTCAGCACTTGATACTTTGTAACTTTAACGTATGTCTGCGAACACTCGCTCATACACTATAGATGCGACGAAGTAGCGTAGTTTTATGCATACGTGTGTGCGACGTGCGTAAGCGCATGAAAACAAAGTGTCGTTAAAATATTTATAAGTTCTAACAAGGTAGGAAGTTAGGAACGGACTGCGCGTTTTATCTGGGATTTTATATGACTGCTGTTCCGCGCGGCTTCGCCCGCGTAATTTAGGAATTTCACTCAACCGTACATTTTTCCGCAAAAATAGCCTATGTCCCTTCACGTGGTCTATTCTTCAAGTTTGCCAAATAACGTAAAAATAGTTCCAGTAGTTAGTTATAATAAGCAATTTCATATAATTTCCCCCGTTTCCTCTATTTTTCGCTCCTGTTATTCTTAGCGTAATAAAATATAGCCTATAAGCCTTCCTCGACAAATAGGCTATTTAAGACTGAAAGAATGTTTCAAATCGGATCAGTACTTCCTGAGATTAGCGCGTTCAAATAAGCCCTTTCAAATAAAATTTCACCCCGTTTTGTCCACATTTTCCTCTATTTATTCGCTCTAGTCTTAGCGTAATAAAATATAGCCTATAGCCTTCCTCGATAAATGGGCTGTCTAACACTGAAATAATTTTTCAAATCGGGCCAGTAGTTCCTGAGATTAGCGCGTTCAAACAAACAAACTAACAAACAAACAAACTCTTCCGCTTTATAATATTAGTATAGATTTTATCTGAGATCTCAGTCTATTGGACCTAGATCAAGTCTTAAGTGACTTACGACTTGATGCCACTGCTGCTGGCCAAAGGTTTCCCCTACTAAAGGCTTCTACTGCAGCTGCTATCCCACGGCTTGGCAAAGGCCTCCCCCCTAGCCTTTCTTGCTCCATCCTCCACCTCGTCAGGGAGGCTTATCAAGTTATCACTCATGTTTTGTAGTAAAAAAAAAGACGGGTTGCACTCCGGGAGTGCCGGCAGAAGTGAAAACTTGATTATTAACGTTGTGCATTTTTTTAACCCATTTTTTATGAAAATCGATTATTAAAAATCGTTTTTTTTTAATTAATCGAAACCCTTACACTCGATTAAATTTTTAACCCATTTTTTTATGAAAATCGATTTTTAAAAAATCGATTTTCATAAAAAAATTTTAATTAATCGAAACCATTACAATCGAGTTATCGAATAATTCGAGTTCGAGTTCGACACAAAACACTACTCTCCAACCGTCTTACGGTTTTTCCAAGGTTTTTCGATCAGCACGAGAATCTGACGCGAGTTTCACAGTTTTTACCCATCCCACAAAAGTGCTCAACGCCGCTAAAGAAGTTTTCACTTCAAAAACTGGTTAAAGTAACATTACAACGTACAAAGTTACAAACTATAGGCACTAATTCTAACGGTCTTACCACAAAAAACTAAACATCTGTTGAACAGTTGTTTTGAGACCATTTTGTACTGAATTTTTCTCTAATCAACTGTGCAACAGTTGATTAAGTCGTTTGTAGTGAGACCGTTAGTGTCTAAACACACTAGGCTGAATTACGCCGGCGTAAATTCCGCCGCAAATGTCAAACGCATACAAAATACGGACGGAGCGCGACGGAATAGTGTGTCGTCCCCCGCGTTCCGTCCGTATTTTGATTTTGTATGAGTTTGTGTCTAAACACACTAGGCTGAATTACGCCGGCGTAATTTACGTGGCCGAAATTACGTTCAGCCGCTTACGTCTGATGCGACACACTATAAATTACGCGAAGAGCCGAAATTTCGCGGCGTAATTTCCGTTGCCGAACGCGCGCGTAAGTGAGTATTTAAAATTCTCAGATGTAATGTGTGCGTTAACGCTTTGGAGATAAGGTTGGATTTGCTATGTTCGGTTTTGATGATTCCGTCGCGTATAGTGTGTTGCTATACATAACATTACCGCCGAATCGCTGCCGAACTTTACGCTCGACTCGGCTCAACGGAAATTCGGCTCACGACGGAATTTCGGCATAGCGTGTCGTCTGTCGCGTTCCGCCCATATTTGGATGGATTTGAAACGCGGCGTAAACGCGGCGGAATTTACGTCGGCGTAATTCAGCCTAGTGTGTTTAGACCCTTCGAAACGCGGCGTAAACGCGGCGGAATTTACGCCGGCGTAATTCAGCCTAGTGTGTTTCGACTTTCGACACTTAACCTTGAATGTCGGTATCAGCTAGGCAAGTGTGTAAACGTCAAAGATTAATTGCCCGTGAATAGATCAATTATTTTAATGATTTTTGTAATAACAATTAGATAACAGAAACTGCAATGATCAAAAGTTAAATACCTGTTCACAATTTATAAGATAATATTAAGGACACCCTAAGTCCAGACTAAATACCAACGCGACACGACTAATCGTAATTTATTCGCTTGTGTAGAAAATATATTGGTGGTTATTCAATTATAAAATTTACATTTTTTATTTAAAAAGTATATGTCCTTTCCCGGGACTCAAAGTCTCCATACCTAGCAAAATCAGTTTAGTGGTTTGGAAAGCGGTGAAGAGGTAACAGACAGATAGACAACAGACACATTTATTAGTGTTAGACACATTTTCGCATAAGTTTAATTTTAGTAAATATACTGACCATCACTGACCAAGGTGTACCTTTATCTTATATATAAAATTCTCGTGTCACAATGTTAGTCCACGAACTCCTCCGAAACGGCTTTACTGATTTTTACCAAATTTTATATGCATATTCAGTGGGTCTGAGAATCGGCTACTGGGTACTTTATATATTGATAAGTGCATTTGTTGAATAAATAATAGTAAATTATTACAACCTGAGACTGACGGCGACCATTGTTTGTGCGACGGGAAAGCGATGGACGTTGCCATGGCGACATACTCATTTAGTCACTTCAATAAAATATATGGGCGAAATTTATTTATGTTATGGCAAAGCAACGTTTGCCGGGACAGCTTGTAATTTATATGTATATCTATACTAATAATATTATATATATATTTTTTTGTACGAGCTAATCTCAGGAATTACTGGTCCGATTTGAAAAATTCTTTCAGTGTTAGATAGTCCATTTATCGAGGAAGGCTATAGGCTATATTTTATCACGCTAAGACTAAAAGGAGCGAAGAAATATAGGAAAATGTGGAAAAAACCGGGGAAATTATTTGAAATTGCTTATCATCTTAAAAGAACTACTGGAGCATTTTTTATGTTATTTGGCACACATGAAGAATAGACTACGTGAAGGGACATAGGCTATTTTATTATTTACTAGCGACCCGCCCCGGCGTCGCACGGGTATAAAATATATAGCCACTGAAAAATTAATTAACCCTAGATTACTAACCTTCGTCGATTCGACGACGCGGTTTCAAAAAATTCGTTATATAATTATATTTTGCGCGCGCGATTGCACTTCTTCCATAGTCTAGCTCAGGGGTCACCAAATGGCGGACCGCGGTCCGCACCCGGACCTCTGTAAAAAAAGGGATTCCTATTTTGCCAACAGAGGAGAGTGATTTAAGCTTCCAAAACTTTGTACCTAAATTGGTTCAAGCATACACTTTAATTTGCCCATAGCTTATATGAAATGTATTTATGGTTTTTAAATTACGCGACAAAAACAATTTTGTCGCTACGCCCTTTCCATTTTTTGCTGTTCCATTGCTTGTTTTCTATGAGAACGCATATCTCGCATAGAAAACAAGCAATCTAAAACACATCCAACACGGTTTTTAGGGTTCCGTAGCCAAATGGCAAAAAACGGAACCCTTATAGTGTCATGTCTGTCTGTCTGTCTGTCTGTCTGTCTGTCTGTTTGTCTGTCTGTCTGTCTGTCTGTCTGTCTGTCTGTCCGTCCGTATGTCACAGCCACTTTTCTCCGAAACTATAAGAGCTTATACTATTGAAACTTGGTAAGTAGGTGTAGTCTGTGAACCGCATTAAGATTTTGATACAAAAATGGAAAAATTATTAAAAATTTTAGGGGTCTCCATAGGTACAACTGAAACAAAAATTTTTTTTTTCATCTAACCTATGCGTGTGGTATCTATGGATAGGTCTTTAAAAATCATATTGAGGTTTCTAATATCATTTTTTTCTAACCTGAATAGTTTGCGAGAGAGACTCTTCCAAAGTGGTAAAATGTGTGTCCCCACCCCTCTAACTTCTAAAGTGGGGGCATGATAATTCTAAAAAAAAATATATGATGTACATTACTATAAAAACTACCAACGAAAATTGGTTTGAACGAGATCTAGCAAGTAGTTTTTTTTATACGTCATAAATGGTAAACCTTGATTTAACTTTCATTAAATCAACTAAAATATAAAAATAAATCGAAAAGCTTTTAATTTTATAGAAATATAAACCTTATTGCTGCTGCGGAACCCTTCATGGGCGAGTCCAACTCGCACTTGGCCGGTTTTTTTACTTTAACGTGGCGTCACCTTAAATCTTGAAGTTCGTACTCTCTCCAGCTATTACTTATTTTACCTTTGAGTCTCTACGAGTGTTATCTCGTCGGCATAAGGCTCTTGTCAGATGTAATGTAATAGCGAACAGCCTACCTTAGTAAGATTTATCTTGTGTTCCTGTGTGGATTTAGTCTAGTACAAAACATCCATCACCGTGACATCGCCGTAACTCAATTACGTGAACGTTCATCATTATCAAGCTTTTACAGCTCAGTAGCTCTAAAAGCTCGTTGTATAAAAAAATTCGACTCTTGTCTATCCTCTTTTAAAAGAGTTGAGGTTATATGTACAATAAAACAACCAAATTAGTGGACTTACGACCAAATTAGTCTTTTTTGGGTGTGGGCAAACTCAATTCTATGACTAATATTGTAAATATACAGCTCTGGCGCAGCGAAGGTGACCAAAAAGCCGGAGCGTCAATTATAATAAGTCGACGAAGCCGCGCTACGCGGGGCTCCTATTTCTGGGTGGTGGAACGCTTTAGTTTGCCTGAGGCAAACTAAAGCGTTCCCCTCGGCGCCGGGACTGGCTAGGCCGGGGTGGTTCCCATCCTCTCCCTACGCCCCTGCCTTAACCTAACCTAACCTAACCTAGCCCAATCAAGTCGTATTGGGCTAACACAGAGTAATACATTGCTATTAATTAACTAAGAATTATATACTGTTCTTATACAATATACATTTCCTATTCCGTTTTGCATAATTCAAGACGTGAATGGAAGAATAAGGTAAATAACATGAAAAAACTTCCCGTTTTTTTTTTTTTTTTGCTTAAATAGAGGCTTTAGGGCCGGAAAAATTATTTGAAATAGAAAAACTATGGATCATATGTGTAGCCCGATATATTAGCTAGGTTATGAAGTAGATAAGTTACAAGTAGGGAATGCATATCTCGCGAGATTGAGGCTCAAGCGAGATCCCGCGAGTTACGAGTATGAATACAATACCGCGAGATCTCGCCAATTGCGAGATCTCGCGAGATTAGTAGTTTGGGTGGGTTTTTTTTTTGCAAATAATCACAATATTTAAATAAATTACGAAAGAAAGTAATAAATATTATAAGTATTATAAGATTAACATTAATTTTCACGACTTTTTTCAATAGAATTTTATGCATCGAACATTGATGTATCTGTGTATAATTTTTAAGTCGAAAACTTTGACGTACGTATGTACTATCTATCAAATAACAAATGAAAGAAACAACCAGTCTTCTCTTCTAATGCGCTTTTATAATTTTGGACGTGGCGGTAATATCGTGGACGTTCGCGGTAAAACGATAACACAGGGAAGTAAAATGTATGGAAATATATGAAGACGCTTTTAAATTTCCGTCGACGATAACTTTTTAACGTGCACGTTAGAGGACATCACGACGTTTACACTTCTGAACCGCACAAAACGTCCGCGGTGCGTAAAATCAAAAGGGCATTTAACGTAGGTACACCCCGTTGGGTACGGTCGATAAAACGTTTTTATCGTAGAAGCCGGCGTCCACCATAACGTGACGTCCAGAATTATAAAAGCGAACTATCAAACCCAAATCTTTTAGTAATAAAATAGTTCTTTTATAACTAACAAGACAACGAGAAGTCAAAATTCAGGACCTAGTTGAGAATCACAGTGCACAGTTGCTTAGGCCAGCTCCTCTTTGTTTTTACTCCGTGATCGCAACTCCGTCCGTGTCAGTCCGCGCTTCGAATAAGACGTTTTTATGCTCGAGTGCAATCTCGTCAAACTCGCGAGATCTCGCCTTTTTTTTTCGTCTGAGATCAATCTCGCTAAATTTTGGAGGAGATTGCATTCCCTATCAACAAGTCACTAATTAATAATTTTATTTATTATTATGTTATTACCTTATTAGTTATTACATGCTTGTAATATGCAAAAAGTAGTGTTCTCATGGGATTCTAACGTAAACGAGCAGGGGGAATTTACGAAGAAATAAAAATAAACGCACATTCCAAGTTACAACAGACGCGGGCGAAGCGAGGCAAATATTGGAAAACTTTAAATTACATTTCTTTGAGACTGATATTAATAAATGTAAAGGAAGAAGATATAAAATGGTTGTTGTCTGATGTTCATATAAGACCAGTAAACGTGCTGTCAAATTGTCTGATAATGACGAAACGCAGACGAGTAAATAGTACAGTCATTGAAGGCAAAAATCAGGTACAACCTCCGATTTCGTTGAACCTCCGTCGATTTGGATGAAAATTTGGGATTAAGTACGTTAAGCCCTCTACTTTAAAAGTGACATACGCTCGTATTGCGCTTTTTTATTTTAGGGGTGAAATCCACCCCTTTTGGTGAAAATAGAAAAAATGCAGATTTAACCATTCTTGCTAATTGGGTTTAATTCAATAAAATAAATGTTTTAATGTTGTTTTTTTATTATATTTTATGATTATTTATTTAATTTTTCAACCCTTATGGCAACCATCTCTTTAATCGTGAAAAACACTTTTCAACAATAGGTTTTTGTTTTTTAACCCAATTTTTCAGTTTATTTACTTAAGTAGTATTAATTTCTTATTTAGTTTTTTTGCGAAATTTCTTCACCCCTGTAAACTACCCAATGTCTGAAAAATAAGCTTTAAGTTTTTATGTTAAGTTTTTTATCATAAAATATTCGAACTTATTAAAGTTCGAATATTTTTTCATAGTTAAGACAAATTTTATTAATATATTTCAAACATTTATATTATTTAGCCCAAAATATTCAAACAACGATTTGAAACTACCCTCTGTCCAAAAAATTGACGCAAAGGCTGAATCTGTTAGATTGAAATATTTAATAGATGCACATCATTATAAAAAGCCCCTCTTATCGAGTCGACATTTACCGTTTTCTTTACTTTCTGAATATTGAAAGACTTGAAAAGATTAACGTATATTTAGTAAGGACTATTTGACGCCTGTAATCGCGCTGGAACCGTACATTTTTCGGTATAAAAAGTATCCTATGTCCATATCCATTCCCAAGACTTAAAGTATTTTCATACTAAATTTCAGAAAAATCGGTTGAACCGTTTGGGTGTTACGAGGTAACAGATAGACAAAAATACTTTAGCATTTATAATATTAGTATAGATGTACCTATTGACAGGTTTTCCTACAATATTTGCATACCAAATCTCTGCATCAAAATTGTTTTCAAAAAAAATATTTTTGTTTTATCACGATAGCTCTGTTAATTTTTAAGTTATCCGGTTCATTTATGGACCATTTTAAAGATAATTTAAAGAGCTTTAAGATCAACTTGAACAATACTTTGGAAAGCCCTTGGTTTAAAAAAAATAGGGTTAAAAGGTCCCGATTTCATGGTTCTTGCAGTAAAAGTTAGGCTTTAAACGTCTATATCTTCGTTTATTTTTCATCCTATTAAAATCAAAAGAAAATCAAAAGATTTCTTAAAAAGTGGACACCAATTTTGTTTCTTATAATTCTTACGAAGGTTCAATGTTTTTGAAGTTATGTTCAAAACAAAATGAAATTTACGAAAATTTGAATAATTTCGATTTTACTAAATCATTCTGTTTTTCAAAACTAAGCATTCTAAACCTAGAAAAATTTTTGAGGTCATTACTTATGCTAAAATAAAGAAAAGCCTTTGGGGATAACCATATATTTGAATTATTGTAGAAATGGTCAACGTTTATTTTCCGATTTTTCCAAAAAAATTTAAAAGTGTCATCTTATTTTTATCATAACTTGTTCAATTTTGATGCTTTGAACTTTTTACAAAGTTTATTAGAAAGGTATTTTTAAGCACTTTAAAAAGTTTTAAGGAAGTATATGTCATAAAATGCATCGGTTTACCGTTATTAAATAACGATAAACCGATGCATTCAAACTTAAATTTTAAGTTTGAATGCTTAGACTTAGGTACTCGCCGAAAGAAAATATATATACAATCACCTATGAATGAATATAGGAAGGCATTTTAGAGTAGATATTGGTTTGTTTTTTTATTGGCTTTAATTTTGGTTATTACACATTTTTTGTAAAAACCTATAGTTTAATTATGAAAAACCGCTTTAAGACAAGTATTTTTCTCACGCAAAAACATGATCTTTGATCTTTAATAACTCCGAAAGTATTGGTTTATTCAAAAAACTTTATATTACAAATTTTTCTTAGAATTTGTGAGTGTATTGATTCCTGGGGTTATTTTTATTTAAAAAAATTCACCCCCCGAGAAGGGTTGGCATCCACCCCCAGGGCAAAAGCGGAAGTTGGCAATATGTCACTTTTGTTTCTTAGGGTATCCTCCACCTACTTACCAATTTTCATGAAAATCGATGGAGGTTCAACGAAATCGGAGGTGGAAACCTTCACTGACTCCACTAAAAAGGAAACGAAGTGCATATGTCGCAACTCGCAGCCAACTAGATAAAATAGCCGTTCAATCAAACAGCTAGCCCTTTTACTGAACAACGCCATTCAATCATACGTCTAGCTTTTTAATTGAATTATATACGAGTTGCTCGAAACGTTCAACACTACAACTGATTCAAAAGTAGCCGTTTGATTGAATTAGTTATTAGTTCAGCGCTCACCACTGCGGCGCTAGGTGCGTTTTGTTTTCAATATGGCGTCAACTAGGTAGCCGGTGTTTTGTGGTTGTAACTAATATATTTTTCGTAAATATACGTTAAAGAAGAAGAAAGAGACTGAAATAATAATTCTGGAGGCACATACGAGTGAATCAAAATTTAAACAAATATTCGAGGAGAAATTATGGAATTATGAAATGCATCACATGCAGAATGAGTTGGAATACAATTTATTCTGCTTGTTATCATTATACTTGTGTAAAAATAACACTAAAGTAATGGTCACCTTAGTTAATTTGCCATTTAACTAATTAGCTAAGCGTCGTCTAGCTGTAGTGTTGAACGTTACAGTCAACAAGTCGGCTAAACGACCTATAGCCGTGTACTTGAATGGCGTTTTTCACTCTAAGGGCTAGCTGTTTGATTGAACGGCTGTTTTAACCAGTCGACTGCGACACATACGAAACTCTGATGGATACTGCATTGTTTTACTTTTGGAAGATAATCAACACTGTCTTATTATTTCTAGTTTCTACTGTGCCTTTTAAGAAGAATCTTACACACATAGTACATAATTATGTTACGCTCAAAGACCGAAAACGCTCAGTGAGCGAAATAATGGCTCACAACGCGTTGTGGTTATAGTGAATCGGCCATGACGCGTTCTGGTAATCGAGAAAAGCCACGACGCGTTCTGAGCATTTAAAAACAGCCACGACGCGAATTCGTGTTGTGGTTCTAATGAAAACGGCCACAGGAGTAATTTTATAGCGCCCAAGTGTGTGCGCAATACACAAGAGCACTCTGGTTTCAATGAAACCAGGCCAGTTACGCAGGAGTTATTTTATAGTGCCCAAGTGTGCGCGCAATACACAATAACACTCTGGTTTCAATGAAACCAGGCCAGTTACGCGGGAGTTATTTTATAGTGCCCAAGTGTGTGCGCAATATACAAGAGCACTCTGGGTTCAATGAAACCAGGCCAGTTAAGCAGGAGTTATTTTATAGTGCCCAAGTGTGTGCGCAATACACAAAAGCACTCTGGTTTTAATGAAACCAGAAACCAGGTCAGTTACAGAAGAGTAATTTTATAGTGCCCAAGCAGGGCTCGAAAACGTTATTTTTAATAACGGTTTTAATTCGTTCGGAACGGTTCATTGCAATAACGTTTTTGGGAACAAAAACGTATTTGAGAACGTTTTGAAAACCGAAATAAAACGGTTACATCCACACAGCGGGACATAGGGCAGTCAGTAAAGGTTTTCACCACCGATTTTGTTGAACCTCAATCGATTTTCTTTGGTGAGTATAAGGGGATAACTTAAGAAATAAAAGTGGCATACTACCTACTTGCGCTTTTAGCCTGGGGGTGAATGCAACCCCGTCTCGGGGGTGAATTTTTTTAATAAAAAAGCCCTAGAAATCAATAGACACACAAAGGTAATTTGTTATGTAAACGATTTTTTTTAATTTGAAGCATTTAGTCCAACAAAATTACAAAATAAATAAACATGAACGAACACAGTTTTAGGGATTTTAAGGATCGATAGGGGGGTGTATTCTGAGCATAAATTTCAATTTGAGGGGTTCTACTGAGGTCAGCTCAAGGTCATTTCGATAGAAATGCGTTTAATTCGATATATCGAGAAAGATCAGTGTTAGTCAAAAAATTGTAGAGACCTTTTCTCTTCCAAATTAAATTTACTAACTTTTTTATCTGAAACTTTTTTTTTAACATTAATATTTTTCAACTTTTATTTTTTTCGAAAATTCGCGAAATTCGCGTCGTGGCCGATTCACTATAACCACAACGCGTTGTGACTTGTGAGCCATTTTTTCGCTCACTGAGCGTTTTCGGACTTTGAGCGTAACACATACACAGACATATTTTGTCATATCGTATCTCTAGCATGTTATCTCACATTCATTATTGCGACGTGAAAAAATGTGTCTTGATGTCATAAGCCAGCAGACAGTAATGTAGGTCGAGCTCCAGACTATTACTATATTTTATTTATAAATTGTCGCAAATAGTTCCATTTTGATGTTCTTTTCGAATTTCAGGGTTCCTCGTCAAAAACTGGACCTAGCTGTTACTGAGAATTCATTAAGCGAGACAATCACACTGTAAATCTCCCTTAATTTTCACATTTTCATAGAACTTCATTTGGATAGATTGTACCTACTATAATGTATACATTGTGGATAAGAATAATTATACAGAAAAAATACTCAAAGAAACTCACACAACGAAGTGCTTCAAACGTGTTTTAAGCTGTTTGAGTCACAAACAAAAACGTGGTATTCAAATGTAATGTAATTCCCTACGGAGATTCCGTAATTTACCGTATTTAAAACCTTATCAACTCATAACCTAAAAGCTACAAAGTTATAATATATTTTTTAGGACAATTTTGAACTAAGTTAAGTAAAACTAATAGGGTTTTGGCGCGATCTCGGCAACGCGGCAAATGTATGGCCAAGGTCGTTTGCTCGGGGGACGGCCTTAAGTATAAATTATTATATTTTCAAAGCGCATATTATTTTGTTTTTATGTTAAGGCCGTCCCCCGAGCAAACGACCTTGGCCATACATTTGCCGCGTTCGCGTTGCCGAGATCGCAACAAACTATTTTTAACAGACTCCCAAAAAGGAGGAGGTTATATGTTCGTCTGTTTATATTTTTTTACTTATCTTAGTTCAAAATTTACCTTAAAAAAATCCTCCCACTAATGCCCGTGTCACGTGTGGGAACTAGAGCGAGCGAGAGAAATGAGTGGCTCGATTTTTATTCGGCGGTATCCGCGTTTCTGACATTTCACTAGATTTAGTTTAGTGAAATGACATATCACTAGATATTTTTAGTAAGAAGACGTAACAAACAAGAATATTCGGCATCTACCGGGAGTTCGTGATATCCCTAGGGATATCGTGAAATTCCCTGATATCCTCTTTTCCCTGCGTCATTGATATACTGAAGATTATTGCTGTATTTTTATTATAACTTTGTACTTTGTAGCTTTCAAATTATGAGTTTATAAGGCTTGAAATACGGTAAATTTCGGAATCTCCGTATGTGCTCCTAAAACAGGCGACATTTAGGAGATGAAGATTTTTAAATGGAGAATCAACACACAACATTCTACAAAAGCAAGATCAAACAAAAAAGAAAGCAAAGTAACTAATTTATAGCTGGTAACGTGCTGTTTTAACAGTTTAAATAACTTTATCTGCACAGTCTGCACTCAAATTAGATAAGCAAAGCAATATTGCTAAATACCTCTCGGTTCAGAAAAGCAGCAAGATCACGGTCACTCAAAACCAACACTGTCACAAAAACACTTGTAAACACACGTTTCACTAGGTGATTTTGACGATAAACTACTATAGAACAATAATTAATAGAATAGTCGATCTCAAAATATATTTTTTTAATTGAAGCACAAATATTTATATAATAACACACACGCGATAAAAATGCGTCTCGCAAAGTTTTTATAACACAAAGGTTAGGCTCGAGTTATGCGAACGTCAACGCTCCTCCGACTCGATATTATTACTGGTTCGCGGCTCCGAGCTCGCCGCTCGCGCTCGCCGCGCGGTGTTGCCAACTTACATTCCCTGTTTCGACAATAATTAACAAACTAGACATTATGGTAGTTTGTAGTTTGTGCACCGAAATCCAATATTATATATTAGCAGAGACCAGACATTTTCCGTCTATTATAATATTAGTAACTAAAACAGTTTGATGAAAGCAGTTAAGTCCGTTTCAAATCATTTTGATATAAGTAAATGTAAACAAAGCTCTGTATTAATGGTTATAAATTCCGCTGTACTATATATTTTATAAGTACCTGTTAAATTAATTCTGTTGATTTGACCTTTTTTAAACATTAAGATCAATAATAGTATTTTAAAAAGATTAAACCAACTTCAAATTTTTGTACGTAATTAAGAATTAAAATTCCCTATCTCAAAAACTACTGAACCGATTTTGATAAAGCTTGCAGTATTCCCTAAGTTGAACAATATCTAGTTCAATAAAAAAAGAATCACTAAAATCGGACTTGTGGTTCCGGAGATATGCGTGCACAAACATAAAAACATACATACATACATACATACATACACTTTTGAAATTTGGCACATTTGTTCAAAAGCTGTCATAGATTAACATATACAAAAACTGGGCAGTTCTATAAATATTACATACAAACGCGTCGAATTGATAACCTCGTTTTTTTAAGTCGGTTAAAATGAATTAAAAATAAGCGGCGAGCCCGGAGCCGCGAGCCAGTAATAATATCGAGTCGGAGGAGCGCTGACGTTCGCATAACTCGAGCCTAACCTTTGTGTTATAAAAATTAGTGCGAGTCGGACTCCGGCGCGAAGGGTTCCGTACCATTATAGAGCAAAATCAGGCCAAAAATTGTGTTTTTGTATGGGAGGCGTCCTTAATTTTTTATTTTATTTTAATATTATTATAAAATATTTAAGAAGACATATCAAGAAAAAATCAAGTACCTACCTGTTGCCATTATTGATATAAGAGCAAAAAAGCCAAAAAATCACGTTTCTTGTATGGGATTAAATATTAATTTTCTTTTGTTTTTAGTATTTGTTGTTATAGCGGCAACGGATATACTTACATGATCTCTGAAAATTTCAACTCTCTAGCTTTTACCGTTATTGAGTTACAGCCTGGAGACAGACGGACAGACAGACAGACAGACAGACAGACAGACGGACGGACGGACGGACGGACGGACGGACGGACGGACGGACGGACGGACGGACGGACGGACGGACGGACGGACGGACGGACGGACGGACGGACGGACGGACGGACGGACGGACGGACGGACGGACGGACGGACGGACGGACGGACGGACGGACGGACGGACGGACGGACAGACAGACAGACAGACAGACAGACAGACAGACAGACAGACAGACAGACAGACAGACAGACAGACAGACAGACAGACAGACAGACAGACAGACGGACGGACAGACGGACAGACAACGAAGTCTTAGTAATAGGGTCCCGTTTTTACCCTTTGGGTACGGAACCCTAATAAGGTATGGAAGTTTTAGCTTCATGTCATTATACTTAATGAAATCTATGGTTTGAGGTGTTTTAGAAAAAAAACCTGCTAGCTAGCAATACTCCTATTGGACTATTGCTAGTTAGCAGTTTTTTTCAGGGTATACCATGCCATGTGGTAAGGTTTTTCGTTGACTCTGGTGCTTAATCGCTAGACTAGCAACACCGAACTAGTGAATCGCGATTCGCGGGTCGCAAAACTCTGAACAAAACGCGTTCGATGTCGAACTCCTCCCCCCAGCCCTACAGACGAGATGCAAAAAGTGATTTATTTTTCAAGTTTAGACTTTAGATCTGTAATAGCACATAGGTATCGCATGCTATCTGTATCAAAACAAACATCTTTGAACCACGTGTGACGTGTGTGCGTTATTGCCATAGTAATGCTATTGCACTATCAAGCATTCATAATAATAATAACTCCCACACCGGTTTCGGTGGCCGTAGGAGTAATTCTATAGTACCCAAGTGTGTCTGTCAGACGCCGTCGTAGCCTGTGGAGGGGGTCACTCACTAAAAATTTATTGGCAAAAATTTCCTTTTGATTTTTTGGTTTTTCAATGTGACTTTAGATTTTTTGGGAGGGGTCATGTCCCCTGTGACCCCCCCCCCCCCCCTCCCCTCTTCGGACCGCGCCTGAAGTGTGTGCGAAGTACACAAGAGCACTCTCTATTCCTTTACTTTCCACCGCGGGAATCTAACCCACGACCTCCGAGTCAAGAGCCACGCTCGAAACCACTGGACCACGGAGACGTCAACTCAAGCATTCATAAATCATAATATTATAAGTAGGGAATGCAAATCTCGCGAGATTGGGGCTCAAGCGAGATCCCCCGAGTTTATGAATACAATATCGCGAGATCTCGCCAATTTCGAGATCTCGCGAGATTAGCAGTTTGGTGGGTATTTTTGCAAATAATCACAATATTTGAATAAATTACGAAAAAAAGAAATAAATATTATAAGTATTATAAGATTAACATTCTATTTCAGGATTTTTTTCAATAGGATTTTATGCATCGAACATTGTTAGACGTAAGTATCTGTCTATCATATTTAACTAGTAAACTTTGACATACGTATCTCTATCTATCAAATAACAAATGAAAGAAACAACCAGTCTTCTCTTCTAATGTGCGCTTTTATAATTTTGGACGTGGCGGTAATATCGTGGACGTCCGCGGTAAAACGATAACATAGGGAAGTAGAATGTATGGAAATATAATATTATGGAGACGCTTTTAAATTTCTGTCGACGATAACTTTTTAACGAGCACGTTAGAAGACATCACGTCGTCTACACTTCTGAACCGCACAAAACGTCAGCGGTGCGTAAAATCAAAAGGTATTGATACGGATACGGGCAGTTGTTTACCTGCGCGCGACAGTTGCGCGTACCTTCTAGAAAAGCCCGACCCTTGTTTATGTGAATTGCGTGTTTACGTAAACAATCCAAAATAGAACGCTCCAGAAGCCGACGCGGGCCATATAAAAGGTAAACAAGCCGACAGTCAACTCAGTTCGATCCGAGCGATCATCAAGGCGACTTCAATAGTGAGAACAAGTGATCAATAGTGATTGTGATAGTGAACTAACGACTCGGCTACGACCTAGGACAGTGATAGTGCTCAGTGATTTGGATCTAGTGCTTAGTGTTTGGACTTAGTGATTTGTGTGAGCTAGTGTTTGTGAATAAAGTCTTCAAGAGAGTCACCAGGTCTTTCTCTCCGAATCCTCGAACCCTAGCACGTAACAACTGGTGTCGGAAGTGAGATTTGGAGATGCCATTGACTCCGAGAGACGACTTCAAGGGGAGTGTCGGGACAAGGGCGCAGCGAGCTGCTGCCATCGACTTCGAGAGAGGGGTTGGAGGTGGGACTGCGGAGGCCACACCCACTGGGGACCAAGCTCCGCCCACTGTGGGGCAGGCCCCACCCGCTGGCCCCGCCCACCAGGCTCCGCCCACTGACCACGCCCCCAGGCTTCACCCACTTCGGGTGAAGCCACGCCCACTGACTCCGCCCACCGGGACCCGCCCACTGACCACGCCCCTCAGGCCCCGCCCACTCTGGACATGGCCACGCCCACTGGCTCCGCCCACCAGGCCACGCCCACTGGCCCCGCCCACTGGGCCCCGCCTGCTCAGGACCCGTCGACTAGCTACATCCACCCTGCCACGCCCGTAGTTTCTACGGCCCCTCAAATGACTCCTCAATTAGAAAGCATAATTGGGTTAATTCAGGCTTTGCAAGATTCTCAAAGGGCAATGATGGAGGCACAAGACCGCAAGCTCAGCGCGTTGCAAGAGTCACAAGAGTCACATGATCGCAAGCTTGGCGCTTTGCAAAAGTTGCAAGAACGCAAGCTCTGCGCCTTGCAGGAGTCACAAGAGCAACAAAAAGTCCTCCAAGAAAAAGCACTTGGAGCTATAAAGGATGTAAGTGACACGGTGGTTAAGCTCCGAAAAGATGTCGACATAATGGACGAACGAGTTACGGGGTTAGGATTTGATGTGGAAAATGTGAAAACCGGCCTCACTGAACTTCAGAAGAAAGTAGTGCGCCTGGAAACCACAGGAGTGGCGGTGTCAAGTGGAACTACCGGAGTGGTGCAAGTGGTACAAGGACCAAGAGTTAAAGTGCCACCATACGACGGTACTACTTCATGGAACGCTTATCGTCAGCAATTCCAGACGGTTGCTTCTGCCAACGGATGGACTGACGAACAATGCCTGACCGCTCTCACTGTTGCGCTCAGAGGGCAAGCTTTGTCGGTCCTAAAAGTACATACAGGGAAGAGGTTCCAAGGCCTTGAATCCAGATACGGGGAGCGACACCTGGAGCACGTGTTCCGTGCTCAACTTCGTGACAGAGTCCAACGCTCAGGAGAGGGACTACAGCAATGGGCGTTGGAAATTGAAAAACTGGTCAAGAAGGCAGTGGCGAGGGGTGAATATTTTGAGAAGGGAAGCCGGAGTAAAAAATCTACTTACCAATTTTGGTAATTTATAATTGAATGACTTTTAATTTTCAAAACTAAGTTTGGAAAACAAAGTTTCCTTCGACAGCAAAATATAATCTGTCAGACAACAGTCTTTCTGAATTAATGCCATATTTTCCGAACTACACGATTACGTCGTACGACTCACAATTCACAAGTCACAATATAAATTAATTTAATTCACGACACTCTTCTAAGTTCTAACGCTAAAACAAAATTTAAATTCGACAAAACAAAACAAACGACATGTTGTTTACAAACACACTATCCGCCATATTAATATGTCAATCTAAAAACCAGCAAAATAAAAATGTATTACGCGCCTGTCATATTTAGTACCGCTAAAGGCATTCTTAATAAAGTCGTATTACAAAAAATCCTACCAAAATAAAATGTATTACGCGCCAGCAAAAGTATAATGTCGCTACATTCATTCTTAAATTCGAATCATAACAATTTTACTTCATGACTCATCTATCTCGCTTGCACTTGTGCGTTGCTAATTAACCTTTCTCCGTAATAACTCGTCGGGCATCGAGTTATTTCCAAGTATATATCGCGCGTGCTAGAACGAGACAGAACATGACGACCAGTTCACAGGAATGAAAAGGACAGATGCTTACTTTGAACTGTCGTTGTATGGAGAAATAAGCCGCTAATCCTGCGGCTTATTTGATTCTCTGCGCCCGCACATTGCATTGCCTTTTAAAATTTGTAGGCGATAGTTATTAATTCAAACTATGTATTTCAAGTGAGAGAAAAATTTATTGTGAATTCAAAGTTAACATTGTGAATTCAAAGTTTTTTAAGTAGGTATGTAAAATATTTATTAGATAAATATGTCGTTGGCCCATATATTCGATTTTTCTAAGCCCTAAGGGAAGCCGATGGGAATCGGGTTATATGGACGCTTCGCCACTGCAAGAAGGCACACCCAGGAGCCGATTCCAAGATGGTCGATACGAATATTGTGCAAGCATTTGTCGACGGAATCAGGGATCTGGAGGTCAGCGCTGCAGTGAGGCTACGTCACCACACCTCGCTAAAGGAAGCGTTGGCGCATGCTTTGGAGGTCGAGGCTGTTCGCCATGAGATACAGCAGACCCATAAGTTCCGCAAGGTCTCCGAAGTAAAGGCTCCTGCAAGGAAAATATTTGAAGCCATGTGCTATAAGTGCGGGAAGAGGGGCCATCTTCAGCTCAACTGCCCGCAGAAGGAGACCCAGATGTCAAGGATGAAAAGGCTCGAGCAACAAGTAGAGGAGCTGAAGAAGCAGGGATTTTCAGCCAGGACTAAGAGGCGTGTACTGGCTGACGCGGAAGAAGCCCCAATAACTGTTGTCTCCCAAGCAAGCAGCAACTACGGATTAGTGACTGAACTACTCGACGACTGCAAGAGTAATCTGACTTATTCGCAGAGCATGAAAGCCAAGAAGTTTTTACAGCGCCACGCGAATATCTTCTCCAGTCAGGAAGGTGACCTTGGAAGAACGTCGATGGTTCAGCACAGAATAGATACCGGAAGTGAGAACCCAATTCGTCAACGAGCAAGACGGATGTCAAAGGAAAAAGAAGTTGAAGGCCTTTTGGAGGACATGAGAAGGCATAAGATTATTGAACCGTCTGCAAGTCCGTGGTGCTCACCTGTTGTGTTGGTGAAGAAGAAAGATGGCAGCACAAGATTTTGTGTGGACTACAAGCGTCTCAATGATGTCACTAAGAAGGACAGCTATCCATTACCTCGAATCGACGATACTCTGGATACCTTGAGTGGCATGAAATGGTTCTCGACCCTGGACCTGAAATCTGGATACTGGCAGGTGGAAATTTATCCAAAAGACAAGGAGAAGACAGCTTTCTCCACAGGTAAAGGTTTATGGCAGTTTAACGTCATGCCCTTTGGATTGTGCAACGCACCTGCCACATTTGAGCGACTCATGGAGCGTGTACTGGCAGGCTTAGTTGGAGAGGTTTGCTTAGTCTACTTGGACGACGTCATCATTGTTGGCTGCGACTTCGAGGACCATTTGCGAAACTTAGAACGAGTTTTCGCCAAAATAGAGGGGGCCAAGTTAAAGCTGAATCCGAAAAAGTGTCGTTTATTCAGAAGTAAGGTCAATTATCTCGGCCATGTCATCTCCAGTGATGGAATCCAGACGGACCCGGAGAAACTGGAAGCAGTTCAAAATTGGCCAACCCCTAAAACAAAACCGAAGTGCGGGCATTTCTCGGACTATGCTCCTACTACAGGCGTTTTGTTAAGGGATTCTCAGAGATAGCCAAGCCATTACATCGGCTGACGGAAGATAAACGACAGTTTATGTGGGACGAGACTTCTGAAGATTATTTTCAGAAACTGAAGAAACATCTGTGTGAAACACCAATCCTGGGGTATCCACAACCTGAAGGTCAGTTTATAGTCGACACTGACGCAAGCAACACGGCCATTGGAGGGGTGTTATCTCAAAAACAGGGCGAAAGAGAAGTTGTAATTGCATATTTCAGCAAATCTTTATCTAAGCCAGAGAGAAACTACTGTGTGACAAGAAGAGAACTCTTGGCTGTTGTAAAGACGCTACAACATTTCAGCAAATATCTCATCGGCAGACAGTTTTTACTGCGAACTGATCACGCAGCGTTGAAGTGGCTACTGCAATTCAAGAACCCAGAAGGCCAAGTAGCTCGATGGATTGAACAACTCCAGGAGTATGACTTCAAGACGGAACACCGCAGCGGAAAGGCGCATGGGAATGCCGACGCACTTTCACGAAGGCCGTGTTCAGAAGACTGCAAACACTGTGTTAAGCAGGAATCTAAGGAAGTGACATTAAAGTTAACGAAAACAAGTCCTTTAGGTCCATGGGAGAATGATGCTATGAGGGAGGCTCAAGAAACAGATGACGACCTACGGCACATCATCACATGGAAGAAACGAGGTGACGAAAAACCAATCTGGAGTGAGGTTGCACCCACTGGCGCTGCCACTAAGGCGTACTGGGCGCAATGGGACAGTCTGATACTTCAAAATGGAATACTTTACCGAAAATTGGAGAAGACTAACGGCAGAGAGTTCCATCTTCAGATAGTTGTCCCAAGAACGAGAGTACCGGATGTTCTCCGTGAAATGCATGATGGCGTATCAGGAGGTCATCTAGGTGTCAAGAGGACGTTAACAAAAGTGAGAGAAAGGTTCTACTGGTTGCATTGCCGAGATGATGTGCAGGAGTGGTGCCGCAAATGTACTACTTGCGCTGCAGTCAAGGGACCACAGACAAGGAGCCGTGGGAACCTGCGCTTGTATAACGTTGGCGCACCGTGGGAACGAATTGCAGTTGACGTAGCTGGGCCATTTCCTGTAACGGAATCGGGAAACAAGTATTTTATGGTTGTCATGGACTACTTCACCAAATGGCCCGAAGTGTTCGCCATACCAAACCAGGAAGCTACAACAGTTGCTTCTAAGCTGGTCGAGGAAGTGATATCTCGCTTTGGTGTGCCTCTCGAAATCCATTCCGATCAGGGCAGGAACTTCGAATCGCAGGTCTTCCAGGAAGTGTGCAGAATTTTGGGAATGCATAAGACGAGGACCACCGCGTACCATCCACAATCTGATGGAATGGTCGAGAGATTTAACCAGACCCTTGAGAGGCATTTGGCGAAATTAGTAGATGACAAACAAAAAGACTGGGACAAGTATATACCACTCTTCCTTCTGTCGTACCGTACCGCCGAGCATGAAAGCATAAAAGCTACCCCGGCGTATGTCAATTATGGTAGGGAACTAAGAGTTCCAGTAGACCTTTTGACAGGAGGGTCACCGGAGGAACCAAAGACCGTACCAGATTATGTCTGCGATTTAAGGGAAAAAATGCGTTATATACACGCCATGGTTTGGGAAAATGGGTTACAGTCAAGTGAGAACATGAAGACCAGATACGACCGGAAATCGAACACGAGCGGCTTCGAAGAAGGGTCACTGGTATGGCTGCATAACCCAACTCGCCGAAAAGGGAAATCTCCAAAGTTGCAGACCAAGTGGGACGGCCCATATAAAGTGGTTACCTGATTGAATGATGTGACTTACAGAATTCAAAAGCCACCAAGAGGCACATTCAAAGTGGTACACATAGACCGTTTGGCGCGTTATCATGGCAGTAACAACGATGCTCGGGACGAGCATCTCTAAGAGGGGAGTAGTGTTACGGATACGTGCAGTTGTTTACCTGCGCGCGACAGTTGCGCGTACCTTCTAGAAAAGCCCGACCCTTGTTTATGTGAATTGCGTGTTTACGTAAACAATCCAAAATAGAACGCTCCAGAAGCCGACGCGGGCCATATAAAAGGTAAACAAGCCGACAGTCAACTCAGTTCGATCCGAGCGATCATCAAGGCGACTTCAATAGTGAGAACAAGTGATCAATAGTGATTGTGATAGTGAACTAACGACTCGGCTACGACCTAGGACAGTGATAGTGCTCAGTGATTTGGATCTAGTGCTTAGTGTTTGGACTTAGTGATTTGTGTGAGCTAGTGTTTGTGAATAAAGTCTTCAAGAGAGTCACCAGGTCTTTCTCTCCGAATCCTCGAACCCTAGCTCGTAACAGTATTTAACGTACCCAACGTTTTATCGTGAAAGCCGGCGTCCACGTCATAACGTGACGTCTAAAATTATAAAAGCGCACATTATCAAACACAAATCTTTTAGTAATAAAACAGTTCTTTTATAACTAACAAAACAACGAGGAGTCAAAATTCAGGACCTAGTTGAAAATCACAGTGCACAGTTGCTTAGGCCAGCTTTGAATAAGACGATTTTATGCTCAAGCGCAATCTCGTCAAACTCGCGAGATCTCGCCTTTTTTTCGTCCGAGATCAATCTCGCTAAAAAAGGCCGAGATCTCGCGAGAGTGAGATTGCATTCCCTAATTATAAGTTCAATAGATTACTAGCGACCCGCCCCGGCGTCGCACGGGTGTAGAATATAGCCACTGAAAAAATCGATATGATCCTTCACGTGGTCTACTACTTATCTGAATAACATAAAAATTATTCCACTAGTAGTTCGCGAGATAAGCACTTTCAAATAATTTCCCCCGTTTTTTCCACATTCTCATATTAGTCTTAGCGCGATAAACTAATATAGCCTATAGCCTTTCTCATTAAATGGGCTATCTAACACTGAAAGAATTTTTCAAATCGGACCAGTAGTTCCTGAGATTAGCGCGTTCAAGTTAGCCCTTTCAAATAATTTTCCCCGTATTTTCCACATTTTCCTCTATTTCTTCGCTCCTATTAGTCTAGCGTGATAAAATATAGCCTATAGCCTTCCTCGATAAATGGGATATCTAACACTGAAATAATCATCAAAATCCGTTGCGTACTACGATTAAAGGGAACAAAGGGATATGAGGGAAAAAAAGCGACTTTGTTTTATAATATGTATAGATGAATGAATTTATTCGATGGTATAATGTGATTTATCTAGACACGCGGTAGTGTGTCAAGCCAAGTTCCAGCATAACAGAATGGCGAGCAGCACCGTGTGTAATATTTCACGAACCATTTGCAGCTACTTTTGACCCCCTCTTAATTCAGAAACTTTGGCTTATATAACGAGACTTGCGAGATAACTACATGCTCCAAATTTCATAAGCATAGCTCAAACGGTTATTGAGATATTAACGTCCGAAAATCTACATTTATATCACTGACTGACTGACCTATAGATCAAAATTCTAACCCACTTCCAGATGACCTAGAAGGCTGAAATTAGGAATCCAGCTCGGTAATTGTGTGAAAGCGTAGGGAAAAATCAGAAAACAAAAAAAAAATCGGTCAAGTGCGAGTCGGACAGAGCGAAACTAGGCAAAAATTGTGTTTTTTGTATGGAGACCCCCCCTTAAATATTTATTTTATTTTACTTTTATTATAAATGATGAAAATAAAAATATAATTAAAGATTTTGCGAAATTTTCAAGTATTTACCGGCTGCCATTATTGATTTTGAGCAAAAAAGGTGAAAAAATCACATTTATTGTATGGGAGCTCCCCACGAGTGAAAAAAAACGAGTGAAAATTTGTGAAGTGAAAAAACTTTAGGAAATTAATAGAAGGTGACTTTATGAAGTATGTCTGATTGTCTGTTACCTCTTCACGCCCAAATTGCTTGTACCGATTGTTCTCAAATTTGGTATGGAGATATAGTTTGAGTCCCGGGAATAGATATAGAATTATTTTAATACGTCTGTCCGTCTGTCCGTCCGTCCGTCTTTCTGTCTATTAGACATCTATAGTAATAGCTACTTAACTTCCGCACAATACGATTGTACCCTATAGTTAATGGTTGGAAATACACTTGTGTTATACCGTATTATTCCAATGCCTCCTGATGGTAGCTGCTTTTTCCATTCGCTTGGATTTTCTTTGTTTTATTCGTCTGATACTCAATAAGGCTTAGGGGCTGTTTCCCCACTTCCTGATAAGTTTCAGATAGACTATCCACAACTTATCTGACAGATTAAGGATCTGTCAGTTAAGTTTAAGCTAGGCTATCCACAATTTATGTGACAGATGAAGTATCTGCCAGATAAGTTGCGGGTAGCATATCCGACACTCGTCGGGAAGTGGTGAAAGAGCACCTTAAGGTTGCGATTGAATATAGTCGAATATTATGTATGTTTGAAATGGGAAGATTAAGATGTCTACTGTCTACCCTTGCTCGGAAAGTTTTATTTACAAAAAGTTATGATATCCCACCAAAAACATAAAATATGTAAAAATGGAAAGCCAAGTTCCATACAAACATTATTGTTGTCTATGGACTTCGCCGTAAAAAGGATGGAGATCTAAATGAGTGCCAAGTTCCATGGAAAATTGAAATATGTATGTATAGAAACCAAATAACATTATGAACAAATAATGGAGTCTATTTCTTTGCTTTATTGAATATGTATAACAATTAATGTTATTTAAATAATGTGAGATCTTAAACTAGATTAGATTTGACTTGGCTAGTTTTCATCAGAATTAAAATGTTGATAACTTTATGAAATGACTGATGTGAAGTGGGATACATTACAATGTGCCATCAAAGAAACTGATTATATGCAGATGGCGGACCTACGTCGACAAATTAAGAGCCCAACTTCTAATGCGGCAGCCCGCAGGACCGTCTTAAAAAATGTTACATACCCAACAGATATATATATATATATATATATATATATATATATATATATATATATATATATATATATATATATAGATATATAATTTTTTATGCACCAGCCTGCCTAGCATACGCCAACGAGATATCTCACTCTCGAGATAATTAAAAACTACTCGTCTCATAATGTCAAAATCCTCATTACCTCAACAAAACTCTATAAAAATGTGATATTTCGATGATAGACCGATAGAATACGCGAGAAAAAATGTTTGTCATGCTAGGGTCAATAGAGATGAAGATACAAACTAAAAAACATCGAGAAACATGTAGAGTGAGATATCTCGTTGGCGTATGCTAGGCAGGCAGATGTTAAGTTGGAAGAAGACAGATATATATCTGCGAAAACCGCATTCAAATCGGATCAGTAGTTTTCGTGTGATAGTGGAACAAACATACAGACAGACAGACAAAAAAACTAACCACATTTTCGGCTTCAATAGCGATGTAGTGACAGCCCCCGCTTATTATTTTTTGAATATCTTTAATGTACAGAATTCTCATTTCTACAGTTTTATTATAATTAATAATACTATATGTAAGTATAGCTAAATTAAATTTAAGTAAGTAGTGATTAAAAATCTGTAAGATCAGCCGTTATTCTGGGCTGAATACTTTCCGTCCTCGCATTTGCATGGTCGGTTATGTCACTTTAGTGGAACTAATCTCGCATGCAGTCGCAAAGGCACGTCCCTCTCATAATCTTGTGGTTAGTAGCTTGCCTCTCACCAAGTTTGCGGTTTTCAAGTATCAGTATTATGTATACGATACAGTCATAGTAAATACAGTGTCAGATCTGGTTTACCACTTTTGAATCAACTTTTTAACGCAGAATTGCCAAGAAGGAATTTTAAAATTTAGAAGTAATTTCAATTCACCGTGGATTATTATAAAGGTACGGTACGTCCATGGAGCTAATATTAGCTCCATGGGTACGTCAGTCCATCCGTCTTCATTCCACACACTACCTCAACCTCGTCTCCTACGTCGCGCCCTATCGGATTCGGCAGTCTGCCCTCTCCAAATTTCTGATCAGGTCACGTGACTGAATCCTGACTCCTGAGTTCTGGCGCAACTTACCTATTCCAAAAAAGCGCTCGACGTCGGCAAAGAATTGTCTACTTTAAAATAAATTCATATTCTTATTTCTTAGCAGGGCTCGAAAACGTTATTTTTAATAACGGTTTTGATTCGTTCGGCACGGTTCATTGCAATAACGTTTTTGGGAACAAAAACTTCAAATATTGCTTCAAATTGCTGCTTCAAAATTCAAATATGCAGGGATGCAAATATTGTAGCCAAACGTGTCAATACGTTTTCTAATATAATATTATTATAAATGCGAAGGTGTTTTTGTCTATCTCTTACCTCTTCACACCCAAACAACTCAACTGGTTTACTGAGTATGAAGATACTTTTGAGGCTCGGGAAAGAACATATTAGGATACTTTTTATCCCGAAAAAATGTACGGGCGTCACTACGACTGCCCCTAAATATACTGAGTCAACTAACAAATTGCAAACTTTATAGGAGAGCGTCAGAAAGAACGAAACGTTATATTTTTAATGTCATGAAAATTAGGGAAAAATAAATGGTCATAGATAATTACATATAAAAAGGTCCTTCTACCTAGCAAAATAAAAAATATATTATTTCATTATTTACTGAAATAATGTTGATATACTAGTATACGTCGACTATCTGTAAGTTGAAATTGGATCAACTACCACTTATATTTTTATACGTCGTATTATTGAATTTACGTATTTTGACAGTTCTAAATCTAAAATATGGTAAAACTATTTTTAATTTAGAGTTTTCTATCATAAGGTATCACCATTTTGCTCTCATAGTTCGTTTTTGTATAAATCTTGGCAGTTGACTCATTATTCATGGATATAAAATAAGAAGCGTCCTATTTTTGTTGGTGAGTCAAGTGTGACAATGTAAGTTAAATAATTTAAAAAAATATTTTATTTCTTACATTTTGAATTAAAATAATCAACTACATATAGATTAAAATATATTTATTTGTTATTGAGAGTTCTTTATTTTCATAAAATTAACCAAGTTAAGCCTTTGTAGCTAAGACTTAGGTTTCAAGTAACAAAACGGAAAATATTTTATTGTATATTGCACATTTCTTGCTAAGTATAAAAAAAGTATTAATTACTAAGTAGCAATCATTTTAGAACAGTCTCAGTCCTGAAAATTTACTTAAGAATGTCTAATTTTTACTTATTCTGGGCATGGGCACATTGAAACCGAACCAATAGGGGAAAAAAATATGTTTATGGTCTCCCAAGACTCCCTTCAATATAATTTGATTTAGGTATTTTGTTTTTAATATTTGTTGTTGTAGCAGCAAGCGGCAAAAGAAAAACATAATTTGTGAAAATTACAACTGTCTAGCTACAGTGATTCTCGAGATACAGCTTGCTGACAGACAAATGGTCAGACAGACAAATACTGAAGTTCCTGTTATAAGGTTTCGTTTTACCATTTGGGTATGGATCCTTTAGTAGAGGAGCCCAAGAGGAGATTTTGAGCCATGCTTGAGAAGTCAAGATTAAGCTTGTAAAAGGTTCTTAAATATTATCATGGTACAAAAATCTGATACCCTAGTTGGCGGATTGAAAAGTTTTTTTTTTAAGTATTGAAATTTCGTGAAACTGTAAGATTAAAATAAAGAATGTTAAGTATACTCTAAAGAAGCTGACTAACTTCATAAATGGCACTTTGGGCTCCCTAACTACCTTAAATAAGTGGTAATTTGGTCTTTTCACTCCGCGGTGACCAAATGCATACTGAGTCAACTTTCAATTTCAACCAAAATGCCCGCGATCGCGTCCCGCGTATACTGGTAGAATACAACTTGACTCAGTGTTCCATGTGCAAAAATAAGTAAGTCATGCACTTGACTCTGTATACGTCATTTTATTTCCGGTATTAATAAAGATACAAACTTTTTTTTAAAATCCAGCAGGTAGAATATGATCTAATTACTTTAAATATACCAAAAAGTGTAATTTGGAAAATTTGTTAGTTGACTCAGTATACTTAGGGGCAGTCGAGTCTAGTCCTTAGTAAATAGTGAATACACGTCATGTGTGTGTCTTTTTAAAATTGAGAAAATAAACGGAAGTTAAAAATTGAAAGTGAATTTAAGAATAACGTATACATAACAACAAATACTAAAAAACAAGATATATTTCATATTTAAGGGGGGTTCCCATACAACAACCGTAATTTTTTGGCCTTTTTTGCTCGATATAAATAACGATAATAGGTAGAAATTTTGAATTCTTGAAATTTTCATAGAATCTTTGACTACATGAGTTCTTTATTAATTATTAAACTAATAAAAAATTAATAAAATTAATCCCATACAAAAAACACAATTATTGACCTTATTTTGCTCTGTAACGGTACGGAACCCTCCATGAGCGAGTCCGACTCGCACTTGGCCGATTATTGCCTCGCCGTGACACTGCAAGCGAATGCCCGAAGAATAATAGTTTTTGTTATATATTTAACTTTTGATTGAGGAAACGGGAAAAACCGTTTAAAACCGTTTTAAGGATCAAAAACGAAAAAATCATTTCGTTTTCAAAAAGTGTTCCGAATAACGTTCCGTTCCGAACGAAACCGAAATGAAACGTTCTTTAGGTATTTAAGGCGATAACGTTTCGAAAAATATAACGTTTTTCGAGCCCTGTTTCTTAGTAATAGGTATTATGTATAATATTATGTACCTAAATAGCAGATATACCTATTATGTAGAGCGAGTCAGAAGTCAGAACTCAGAAGCTTACATATTATATTGGAAAACTTTAAAATTACTTTTCTTTGGAGGTTTGAACTATAGTATCTACCGGATGTAGGAAAATAGGTCATACATTAGAATACAGCTTTGAGCTTGCATGCAAGTTGCATCTAGAATCTAGATTCTAGAAGTATACAAAACACAAGTTGCTTTTCAATTTTCATTTTAACTAATTGATGTAAGAAACCTTAAAATATTATTTATAAAATATTTATAATTACCGCCTATAAACGATCAAACGAAAGCAACTACCGTCGCCCATGGGCCGCCCATACACACGCTACATTAGAAGTACATAAGAACGCACCTGCAGACGCTGCAGTCTGCAGGTGCGTTACTGGCGTCTGGCCCCTATCTACTGTTTGTTGCAGTTTTTGATGGTCCGGAAATACTGCAGGCGACAGTTCATTCGAGTGATTCAGTTCATTGTCTAATTTGTATTAAACAACAACCTCCGCGGATCTTATGCAAGCTCTACTACTTTGACCAGGGCCGGCGTTAGCCCTACCAGCGCTGTGGGCGGGATCCCTTCGGCGCCCCCTACCTTCAATTCAAATACATACCTACAAAAAAAATTGGCCAGGCGCCCCTTTATATGGTGTGTGGCGCCCCATTTTACCCGGCGCCCCGGGCGGTCACCCAGCGTCGCTATATATTGTATAATTATTATCTATTCAGGGCTGGAATTGGCTGGAATCCTATTTCACGGCAGATCCGACAGACAAACTGCCACAGTGTAGGCGGAGACGAAAAATCGGAAATTTTCTATTTTCTTCAATTTTGAATAGGCATTAGTATAACTATAATGAATGCGAGAGTAGAACACCCGTGTGTCAATTCGCAATAGTTCTGATGCTACGAGCTACCAAAGTTTAGCGATTTTTTGCGGCCCGGAAGCGAAAAATCCATATTTCTCCAAAACTTTTACATAGTAAATAAATTTTTATATACCACTTGAAAGCCTATTAAGTAAGGTATGTTTCAAGCTTTTTTCCTGATCAGCTGTGTCGATATTTTACCTACAAAAAATAATTTTCATTTTTAGGTTTTTATTTTTTTTATCCAAAACCAAACAAAATGCGCAATCGAAAATATCAACAAATTAAAGCTATACAAGCATTCAATACGCACAAAAAAAAAAACCCCACAAGTCAGCACCCCCTTTTATTTTTTTCTTGAGGAGGGGAAATACATTACGTATCCTCCACCCCTTCGGGGGAAGGGGCAGGGGTATGTGGGACTCCCTACACCAGGTCTACCCACTAAAACCCCCCCAGCCCTCCGTCATGCGCCTAGTGCGGGAGGGACGGGAACCGCGGTGCGACTTCAACTCCGCCCCTTCCCGCGCGCAGCTGCCGCAACCGGCACCTTCTTCCAGCGGCTTGAGCCGCGTAACTCACCGAGAGCCCCCCGGGCTATAGGGGGGCTTTCACCTCGGGACCCTTTATGCGGACGGGGATCCCCCGATCGCCGCCCGCGGGTCTAAGTCAGCACCCCCTGGGCACCGAAGAAATCTCGCCTAGGGCGCTGGTAGTGCTAAAAGCGACACTGCCGACAGACGTTATTGTTGTACTCTACATAAAATACACGTTTTGAAATAAGCTGTTAATACTATGACCATACAATCAATTAAAAAAATATGAAACCTATATTTTAGTTGAACGAATTGTCTTGTTGAATCTAAACCATACCACAGACCATATCTACTCTTATTCACTTAGCTACACGCACACACAAAATTCGTCAAAATCGGTGCAGCTATTCAGGAGATGGATAATAATTATTAACAAAAAATATTCATCAAATAATTCTACAAGGTAAGTGCCGCTTTTATTTTCATTTTAAACTAGACAAACACATTGATTAATCATGATTTAAGTAAGTAATTATTAATATTAATTTTATTATAACATCACGTAACATAAAAATATAATTAAGATTGACAAAAATATGACGCAATTTTATAAGTTTTAGCATACAGTCTTAAGTACTTAACTGGTTTTTAAACTTTTTATTGTTAACCTGTAAAAAGTTGAGGATCGAACTCCTATACCTAATCTTATATCTTTAAACGAGCAATTCTTGTATAGCCTTTCTCATTAAATGGGCTATCTAACACTGAAAGAATTTTCAAATCGGACCAGTAGTTCCTGAGATTAGCGCGTTCAAGTTAGCCCTTTCAAATAATTTTCCCCGTATTTTCCACATTTTCCTCTATTTCTTCGCTCCTATACATTACAATGTGCCATCAAAGAAACTGATTATATGCAGATGGCGGACCTACGTCGACAAATTAAGAGCCCAACTTCTAATGCGGCAGCCCGCAGGACCGTCTTTAAAAAATGTTACATACCCAACATATCTCGTTAATAGATTATCTCGTTAATGTAAGAATAGAATAAACTTTTTGCACATTAACTGACTCACCCAGATAATCAGCAGAATACCTTGTTAATCTGAAGTCTCACTGGTTTACGCACATTAGCGGTAATATATAATATAATATATTATATAATTGGAATCTCGGAATCGGCTCCAACGATTTTCATGAAATTTAGTATATAGGGGGTTTCGGGGGCGATAAATCGATCTAGCTAGGAATCATTTTTAGAAAATGTATTTTTATTCGTGTTTTATCGAATACCGAGCGAAGCTCGGTTAAATAGCTAGTTATTATAATTTATAGTAATTTATGGTAAATTATTGGTAGCTACAAGCGTGAAGCGATATCAAAGTCATGCGTGGTCACATTTCTATCGTCTAATCAGCAGACTTATTGCTTTGGCTCACCTACGTAAAATAACATTACAATTATTTACAAATTAATATAGGTCTAGGTGACAATAATTCACAAGTGGTTAAAAATTAAAACAACGATTTAGTTTTTCTCATTGATTAATTTGGCACTGTGTCAGGAAACAGGCATGTGATCAAAACGTCGTTTGAACTTTGAGCAATCATGAAAAGTAATAACTAATAAGCAGAGGCGGCGCGAGGCCGTGGGCGGTGTGGGCAACCGCCCACGGCCTCGCGGTCTAAGGGAAAACCACGAGGTTTTTTTAAAGGATTTACAAGTTTTGATACTCATATTATTCATAAAAAAAGTTTTATAAATAAAAGTTCTTTCTCTGTCCGAAAAACCGTATTCTTGCGCCATCTGTCAGGGAGCCTCGCAAAATATATTTCAGGGGGCCTCGCAAGATATATCTTGCCCAAAAAAAATTTTGTTCTTGCCCCGCCACTGCTAATAAGTAGAAATAAATGCTAGTAGGTAGTATAAATTAGAACTATTTCAGGCGTTCAGCGCGTTGCCGCGTTGTTAATTCACTCTTGACTTAATTGATCTTATCTTAATTATCCCAACTAATATTACCTATAGGTAAGTATACCATCACCCAAATTGCCTTCGCCGGTCAGGCACGACAAAATTCCCGGACATTTGGCCTTTGGAGAGAAGTTAGCAGAGGTGTAAGTAGACTCTGGTCACTCCAAATAAAACTTCTAGATCACTCAACACACACAGTATATTTCCCCGGACAACGGACCTCTTAAAACAGTAATTTACGATAACGTCTTGCCAATGTTTGCTTTTTCAACAAAAATTTGTAAAAATCTGACTAACTCAAGTCCGTGCAAGAAACCGTGCCAGTTTCCATCTTTCGTTTATTGCTGCTGGCAAGTTAAATTTCTCTCAACATATTTTATATATATATCTCAACATAACTGTATAACCGACTTCAAAATTGTACGTACTTAATTGAGAATTAAAATTCCCTATCTCAAAAACTACTGAACCGATTTTGATGAAACTTGCACTATTCCCTAAGTTGAACAATACCTAGTACAATAAAAAAAGAATCATTTAGACCGGACTTGTAGTTCCGGAGATATGCGTACACAAACATAAAAACATACATACATACATACACTTTTGAAAGGCACATTTGTTCAGAAGCTGTTATAGATTAACATATACAAAAACTGGGCACTTCTGGAAATATTACATACATACGCGTCGAATTGATAACCTCCTTTTTTTGAAGTCGGTTAAAAAGTGTCCGGTATTCACCCGGACACTTTTCAAAAACCCGGCCGGACGCTCCCCGGACGCCATTCAAACTAGGACAAATCCGGGGAAATCCGGACGGATGGCAACAGTAAATGCGAAAGTGTGTCTGTGTGTTAGTTAACTCTTCAGACTTCACGCCCAAACCGCTGAACCTATTTTGCCGAAATTTGGTATCCAGGAGGATACTTTGAGTCCCGGGAAATGATATCTAAGGATACCTATCTACTTTTTATCCCGGAAAAGGTGCGGTCCCTGAGTTAAACGACTTTTGACGTAATAGAGTTGCAGGCGTTGTCTAGTCTCAAATAATTTTAATGTCGTTTTTAAAATTATTTTAGATAACAGCTCTAGTATCATGGTTTTGGTTTTAATTACTTACAATTTTAAATATACTGTCGAATAATACCTACCTACTATAATTGCATTCGCACTATTTAGACTTGAACTGCATTTCAATTCAAATAGAGAACAGACGTAGGTATCGCGAGAACAAAACAAGGGGAATATTAAGTCAATAATTATTATTCCTATTGCAATTATGTAGGTATTTATTTCAGAAATAAACAATTAAATTTTTAAAGCACTTTAGTACTATTAACGCCATCCGTAGAATAGTACAAGCAACTAAGTAGGTGTGTTCGTGATTCATCGTGAATCGTGATATCGTGCAGCGCGGCACGGCGCGTCACGGCGCGTGACGGCGCTTTGTGTACTATTCACAGACTAAAGTCAAAATAATACACTGGACCGGCGATCGCTATCAATAAAAATATGTTCCTATTTGAAAGTCGCCATATTGGCGCTGATTGCTTTGTGAGAGCAATAGTACGCACTACTGCTCTCACATCAGATTCTGGTAGAATATCACAGTACCTACGCTCACCGTGGCGCTTCAAATCGGCACAAAAAAAATAGTTGTCATTTTGTACGGCATAGGACATAGCCTGTCAGTGTATTATAGAGGTCAGTGGTTTCAGCACTTTTAAGGTCAAGATTCACGCAAAATTCGTCATAATTTTGGCTGTGTAGGTATTAAGGGCATTTCTCCAGATTTGGATTATTTAGTTGATTAATTGAATTGGTACATTTTAATTACTTACAATTTTAAATATACTGTCGAATAATACCTACCTACTATAATTGCATTCGCACTATTTAGACTTGAACTGCATTTCAATTCAAATAGAGAACAGACGTAGGTATCGCGAGAACAAAACAAGGGGAATATTAAGTCAATAATTATTATTCCTATTGCAATTATGTAGGTATTTATTTCAGAAATAAACAATTAAATTTTTAAAGCACTTTAGTACTATTAACGCCATCCGTAGAATAGTACAAGCAACTAAGTAGGTGTGTTCGTGATTCATCGTGAATCGTGATATCGTGCAGCGCGGCACGGCGCGTCACGGCGCGTGACGGCGCTTTGTGTACTATTCACAGACTAAAGTCAAAATAATACACTGGACCGGCGATCGCTATCAATAAAAATATGTTCCTATTTGAAAGTCGCCATATTGGCGCTGATTGCTTTGTGAGAGCAATAGTACGCACTACTGCTCTCACATCAGATTCTGGTAGAATATCACAGTACCTACGCTCACCGTGGCGCTTCAAATCGGCACAAAAAAAATAGTTGTCATTTTGTACGGCATAGGACATAGCCTGTCAGTGTATTATAGAGGTCAGTGGTTTCAGCACTTTTAAGGTCAAGATTCACGCAAAATTCGTCATAATTTTGGCTGTGTAGGTATTAAGGGCATTTCTCCAGATTTGGATTATTTAGTTGATTAATTGAATTGGTACATTTTAATTACTTACAATTTTAAATATACTGTCGAATAATACCTACCTACTATAATTGCATTCGCATTATTTAGACTTGAACTGCATTTCAATTCAAATAGAGAACAGACGTAGGTATCGCGAGAACAAAACAAGGGGAATATTAAATCAATAATTGGACCTATTTATGCATACCGGACTCAACCCACACGATGACAGTTCTGAGAAAAAGCCGTTTTTATTAAAATTGTGTATTCTTTAAAACTGATTGTTATTTTAAGTAAAGTTAATTTACAATAGTGTAATTTATTCTATGCGTACAAACATAAATATCTTAAAAATTACTACTATTTCCAACAAAAATTAAACAAAAACAGGAGGGTTCCTTTTAGAAAAACTATATTAGTGTGGGATACATATAATCGAAAACGAACCGTCTCTTTAGATTTATTACACAAGTCAACAGGATTTTCGTGCATGAGATCTGTGCACCCGATTTGGATGTCTAACATCTAATTAGTTATAGAAACAACGATTTTAACTTATAAAATTTGCTTTTAAATAAACTGAGGCCCCATGCACTTTCAAATTTTGAAGAAAACCGGCAGTTTTTTCTTTTGGTTATGAAGTAATAGAATGAAATATATATTCATTATTTTTTAGTTTATATTGTTGCTCATATTCCCAAAAAAAAAAAAGATTGAAATGAAAAAAATATGTAATTTAGATTCAAAACTTAATATTTTTTTGTATCTAGGTGAGCATATCCTAAATATATCTTGTTGTATGCTTCGGCAGTAAGTGCCTATCTGATATAATGTGGCGCTCCTACTTTTTTCTGGTTTTTAAAAGGATGTTTAAAACTAGATGATGCCTACAACTCCGTTTCGCCAAAACTCGTTTATCGCGCGGGAACCGTACATTTTTCCGGGATGAATTGTCTTTTCCCGGTACTCAAAGTATCTGCATACCAAATTTCAGCAAAATCGGTTCAGTGGTTTGGGCGTGAAGAGATATCAAACAGACAGACAGATAGACAGACGGACGGACGGACAGACAGACAGACAGACAGACAGACTTTCGCATTAGTAGTGATGGTTTCAAGCAATGTTGCAAAAATCTTAATGTAAAAAATAATAATAATAATACAAAAAAAAAATATAGTAGTGGAGTATCGTACATTGCCATTTTACAAAATAATGAGCCACTATCGAACCTTCATTGTCCATTAAATGCAAAGAATGTGTAATGTAAAATTTGTCTATTATATTTACAATAGACAAATTTTACATTATTCATTTAAAAGTATTGTAAGTATAGTAGAAGATTCGTCCTTGAAGTTTTGATGTCTCCGATTTAGTCCAGATTCGGGGAGGGGGTAGCTCGGCTACCCCCTCCCCGAATATTGCCTTTGAGGTTGGAAGAAACCCCGTTCCTCTAGGCCTATTGGGAGCGGAGTTATGGCTACTTTTGTAAGACATTTGACAGTTGCCGAGCTGTCAATGTCAAAGTTTGAATGCTTGTAACTCGGCAACTATTTGTCCTGGATATGGTGTTCTTCGGCTTATTCTTCCTGGATTTTTCTCCTTTATTCGATCCTGGCCTCAGAATTGAGACAAAATTTGATGTCTCCGATTTAGTTCAAATTCGGGAAGGGGGTAGCCGAGGTGTTGCCTTTGATGTTAGGAGAACCCTGTTCCTCTAGGCTTATTGAGAGCGGAGTTATGGCCGCTTTTGTTCGACGTTTGACAGTTACCGAGCCGTCAATGTCAAACTTTGAGTGCTTATAACTCGGCAACTATTTATCCTGGATATGGGGTTCTTCGGCTTGTTCTTCCTGGATTTTTCCCCTCTATACGATCGTGTCGTAACGGCCGTGTGTGCGCAATGCACACGGCCACTCTGGTTTCAATGAAACCAGGCCAGTTACGCAGGAGTAATTTTATAGTGCCCAAGTGTGTGCGCAATACACAAGAGCACTTTGGTTTCAATAAAACCAGGCCAGTTAGGCAGGAGTAATTTTATAGTGCCCAAGTGTATGCGCAATACACAAGAGCACTATTCTTTACTCTCGTAACCCAACGGAGCGGAAGACTGACATGACTGGTGAGAGATCAGGTGCACGACCGACTTTTTACACGGGCACACACTTGGGCACTATAAAACTTTTTACTACTTATTAATTTTGCTCTATAATGGTATGGTATGGTTCGTGCGCGAGTTCAACTCACACTTGACCGATTTCTTTTTAAATGTACCTAAGTAAACAAAATATATTTTTTTTGGTTTTGTGTTTTTCTTTAGGCACGGTATGAAAATAATAATTTCTAAGTGTTAGCCACTGATAATGAATATAATTGCGAAAAACATGCAAATAACGATTCTTATTCTTCGTATTAGCACTTTTCTTACTGGGCCTAAAGAGAAAAAAAGAAAGCAATAAAATAACGTCTTAGCTACTGATTTTGAATATAAATATTATACAGGGTGAACATTACTAGTGATTGGACAGTAGTCAGTGCTAGTCATTGGACACAGCACAAAAACACTATAATATTTATTAAGGTTGCTTTAATAGCTACCTGTTTATTTTTAAAATCAGGCGTTCTATTACTTTAAAAATGGGCAGTTTTTTAAGCAAACTTTATAATAATATTGCATTTTTGTGTTTTGTTCAATAACTGGCACTGTCCAATCACTAGCGTTTTACCCTAACTTGGATACTCATAACATAACGAAAAAAAAGGGATATGTGTGTGTCACAATGACCCGTGAGTCTTTGTAAAATATTAAGAACTAGGCCTTTTTTTATATGCAAACAGCAACCAAGTCGCATGATTCTACTTGCCCAATTAAAAAAAAAATCGAGAGACCATGTAGTTTGGATCTATGTAAAAAAAACAATACTCATTAATTTGTTAGTTGGTAGCTTTGTTGTGAAAATGTTTTGTTCTGAAAAAATTGTTAGATTAGTACGATCTTCATAGGGTCGACAAAAGGGCCATTTTGGAATACTTCTGCATTATTAACTCAATTTTGGCAATGGTGTGGATTGGACTCACTTTGCATAAATAGGGTCAATTATTATTCCTATTGCAATTATGTAGGTATTTATTTCAGAAATAAACAATTAAATTTTTAAAGCATTTTAGTACTATTAACGCCATCTGTAGAATAGTACAAGCAACTAAGTAGGTGTGTTCGTGATTCATCGTGAATTGTGATATCGTGCAGCGCGGCACGGCGCGTGACGGCGCTTTGTGTACAATTCACAGACTGAAGTCAAAATAATACACTGGACCGGCGATCGCTATCAATAAAAATATGTTCCTATTTGAAAGTCGCCATATTGGCGCTGATTGCTTTGTGAGAGCAGTAGTACTCACTACTGCTCTCACATCAGATTCTGGTAGAATATCACAGTACCTACGCTCACCGTGGCGCTTCAAATCGGCACAAAAAAAATAGTTGTCATTTTGTACGGCATAGGACATAGCCTGTCAGTGTATTATAGAGGTCAGTGGTTTCAGCACTTTTAAGGTCAAGATTCACGCAAAATTCGTCATAATTTTGGCTGTGTAGGTATTAAGGGCATTTTTCCAGATTTGGATTATTTAGTTGATTAATTGAATTGGTACATTTTAATTACTTACAATTTTAAATATACTGTCGAATAATACCTACCTACTATAATTGCATTCGCATTATTTAGACTTGAACTGCATTTCAATTCAAATAGAGAACAGACGTAGGTATCGCGAGAACAAAACAAGGGTAATATTAAATCAATAATTGGACCTATTTATGCATACCGGACTCAACCCACACGATGACAGTTCTGAGAAAAAGCCGTTTTTATTAAAATTGTGTATTCTTTAAAACTGATTGTTATTTTAAGTAAAGTTAATTTACAATAGTGTAATTTATTCTATGCGTACAAACATAAATATCTTAAAAATTACTACTATTTCCAACAAAAATTAAACAAAAACAGGAGGGTTCCTTTTAGAAAAACTATATTAGTGTGGGATACATATAATCGAAAACGAACCGTCTCTTTAGATTTATTACACAAGTCAACAGGATTTTCGTGCATGAGATCTGTGCACCCGATTTGGATGTCTAACATCTAATTAGTTATAGAAACAACGATTTTAACTTATAAAATTTGCTTTTAAATAAACTGAGGCCCCATGCACTTTCAAATTTTGAAGAAAACCGGCAGTTTTTTCTTTTGGTTATGAAGTAATAGAATGAAATATATATTCATTATTTTTTAGTTTATATTGTTGCTCATATTCCCAAAAAAAAAAAAGATTGAAATGAAAAAAATATGTAATTTAGATTCAAAACTTAATATTTTTTTGTATCTAGGTGAGCATATCCTAAATATATCTTGTTGTATGCTTCGGCAGTAAGTGCCTATCTGATATAATGTGGCGCTCCTACTTTTTTCTGGTTTTTAAAAGGATGTTTAAAACTCCGTTTCGCCAAAACTCGTTTATCGCGCGGGAACCGTACATTTTTCCGGGATGAATTGTCTTTTCCCGGTACTCAAAGTATCTGCATACCAAATTTCAGCAAAATCGGTTCAGTGGTTTGGGCGTGAAGAGATATCAAACAGACAGACAGACAGACGGACGGACGGACAGACAGACAGACAGACAGACAGACTTTCGCATTAGTAGTGATGGTTTCAAGCAATGTTGCAAAAATCTTAATGTAAAAAATAATAATAATAATACAAAAAAAAATATAGTAATGGAGTATCGTACATTGCCATTTTACAAAATAATGAGCCACTATCGAACCTTCATTGTCCATTAAATGCAAAGAATGTGTAATGTAAAATTTGTCTATTATATTTACAATAGACAAATTTTACATTATTCATTTAAAAGTATTGTAAGTATAGTAGAAGATTCGTCCTTGAAGTTTTGATGTCTCCGATTTAGTCCAGATTCGGGGAGGGGGTAGCCGAGGTATTGCCTTTGAGGTTGGAAGAAACCCCGTTCCTCTAGGCCTATTGGGAGCGGAGTTATGGCTACTTTTGTAAGACATTTGACAGTTGCCGAGCTGTCAATGTCAAAGTTTGAATGCTTGTAACTCGGCAACTATTTGTCCTGGATATGGTGTTCTTCGGCTTATTCTTCCTGGATTTTTCTCCTTTATTCGATCCTGGCCTCAGAATTGAGACAAAATTTGATGTCTCCGATTTAGTTCAAATTCGGGAAGGGGGTAGCCGAGGTGTTGCCTTTGATGTTAGGAGAACCCTGTTCCTCTAGGCTTATTGAGAGCGGAGTTATGGCCGCTTTTGTTCGACGTTTGACAGTTACCGAGCCGTCAATGTCAAACTTTGAGTGCTTATAACTCGGCAACTATTTATCCTGGATATGGGGTTCTTCGGCTTGTTCTTCCTGGATTTTTCCCCTCTATACGATCGTGTCGTAACGGCCGTGTGTGCGCAATGCACACGGCCACTCTGGTTTCAATGAAACCAGGCCAGTTACGCAGGAGTAATTTTATAGTGCCCAAGTGTGTGCGCAATACACAAGAGCACTTTGGTTTCAATAAAACCAGGCCAGTTAGGCAGGAGTAATTTTATAGTGCCCAAGTGTATGCGCAATACACAAGAGCACTATTCTTTACTCTCGTAACCCAACGGAGCGGAAGACTGACATGACTGGTGAGAGATCAGGTGCACGACCGACTTTTTACACGGGCACACACTTGGGCACTATAAAACTTTTTACTACTTATTAATTTTGCTCTATAATGGTATGGTATGGTTCGTGCGCGAGTTCAACTCACACTTGACCGATTTCTTTTTAAATGTACCTAAGTAAACAAAATATATTTTTTTTGGTTTTGTGTTTTTCTTTAGGCACGGTATGAAAATAATAATTTCTAAGTGTTAGCCACTGATAATGAGTATAATTGCGAAAAACATGCAAATAACGATTCTTATTCTTCGTATTAGCACTTTTCTTACTGGGCCTAAAGAGAAAAAAAGAAAGCAATAAAATAACGTCTTAGCCACTGATTTTGAATATAAATATTATACAGGGTGAACATTACTAGTGATTGGACAGTAGTCAGTGCTAGTCATTGGACACAGCACAAAAACACTATAATATTTATTAAGGTTGCTTTAATAGCTACCTGTTTATTTTTAAAATCAGGCGTTCTATTACTTTAAAAATGGGCAGTTTTTAAAGCAAACTTTATAATAATATTGCATTTTTGTGTTTTGTTCAATAACTGGCACTGTCCAATCACTAGCGTTTTACCCTAACTTGGATACTCATAACATAACGAAAAAAAAGGGATATGTGTGTGTCACAATGACCCGTGAGTCTTTGTAAAATATTAAGAACTAGGCCTTTTTTTATATGCAAACAGCAACCAAGTCGCATGATTCTACTTGCCCAATTAAAAAAAAAATCGAGAGACCATGTAGTTTGGATCTATGTAAAAAAAAACAATACTCATTAATTTGTTAGTTGGTAGCTTTGTTGTGAAAATGTTTTGTTCTGAAAAAATTGTTAGATTAGTACGATCTTCATAGGGTCGACAAAAGGGCCATTTTGGAATACTTCTGCATTATTAACTCAATTTTGGCAATGGTGTGGATTGGACTCACTTTGCATAAATAGGGTCAATTATTATTCCTATTGCAATTATGTAGGTATTTATTTCAGAAATAAACAATTAAATTTTTAAAGCATTTTAGTACTATTAACGCCATCTGTAGAATAGTACAAGCAACTAAGTAGGTGTGTTCGTGATTCATCGTGAATTGTGATATCGTGCAGCGCGGCACGGCGCGTGACGGCGCTTTGTGTACAATTCACAGACTGAAGTCAAAATAATACACTGGACCGGCGATCGCTATCAATAAAAATATGTTCCTATTTGAAAGTCGCCATATTGGCGCTGATTGCTTTGTGAGAGCAGTAGTACTCACTACTGCTCTCACATCAGATTCTGGTAGAATATCACAGTACCTACGCTCACCGTGGCGCTTCAAATCGGCACAAAAAAAGATGTCATTTTGTACGGCATAGGCCATAGCCTGTCCAGTGTATTATAGAGGTCAGTGGTTTTAGCACTTTTAAGGTCAAGATTCACGCAAAATTTGTCATAATTTTGGCTGTGTAGGTATTAAGAGCCCGGGTTACCCTCGAAATTCTCATACATACGTAATACCAAAATCATTTTGTCATACGAAAATATTTAACATGTTTGAGATATTTTTCAGCTTAAAATAGTAATTACCTAGGTTCCTGAACAAAAATTAACTTCAAAATATTTAAACACTAAAAAATAGAGTAAAACACTAAAAAATATATAAATAAATAGTATAGTATATATATATATAAATATAATAGTAAAAATATATAAATAAATAGTTTTAATAGTAAAAGGTCCAATGGGACCAAAATGGAATTAGGCGTCCCACAGGGATCCATTTTAGGTCCATTCCTTTTTCTCATCTACATAAACGACTTACCTTATCTTGTTAAGGATAATGATAATGAGGTAGTACTTTTTGCTGATGACACTTCACTTATTTTTAAAGTGAAGCGACAACAGTCAAATTATGACGAGGTAAATAGTGCTCTCTCAAAAATAGTACATTGGTTTAACGTTAATAACTTACTTCTAAATTCTAAGAAAACTAAATGTTTAAAATTTACTTTGCCCAATGTTAGGCAAGTTAAAACCAATATACTATTAAATGATGAGAAGATGGATTTGGTGGACACCACTGTATTCTTAGGCATTACACTAGATAGTAAACTACAGTGGGGTCCTCATATTGCTAATCTTGCAGATAGGCTCAGTTCTGCAGCATACGCAGTCAGAAAAATACGGGAAATTGCTGACGAAGACACAGCAAGACTAGTTTATTTCAGTTATTTTCATAGTAGAATGTCGTATGGCATCCTCTTATGGGGAAACGATGCCGACATTAATACGATTTTTGTGCTGCAGAAGCGAGCTATACGTTCAATTTATAAAATGTCAGCTTTTGAATCTCTGAGAGAAAAGCTTAAAGAAATTGGTATTCTAACTGTTGCTTCTCAATACATTTTGGATAATGTTTTATATGTTAAAAATAATCTTAGTAAATTTACAACCAAAAGTGACAGTCACGGAAGAAACACTAGAAATAAGTATAAACTAGAAATACCGGTGATCAGACTTAGTAAAGTTAGTAAATCTTTTAAAGGTCAATGTGTACGCCTTTACAATAAAATCCCAGAAAACGTTCAGAATCTTTCCATTAATAAATTTAAAAAAGTAGTCAAAGAACGTTTGTGTGCCAAAGCCTATTATAAGGTCAATGATTTCATAAACGACGGCACATCTTGGGAGTAGGATGGCTGCTTGCAAGGCTACTTCTACATTATTTTATGACTTACATTTATGTATGTATGTTGACATTGTATAATTTTAAGTTACAGCATTGTAAACTTTATTTTAAGTTGCAAGTTTCTTACGCCGGTTCTTCTCGCCGGGTTAGTTCCCGAACCGGTGGTAGGCATCATGTAGACTTTCAGAAAATATTTGCAAAAATTTATTCTGAATAAAAAAATTTGAGTTTGAGTTTGAGTTTGAGTTTGAGTAAATTTACTACAAAATATTTAAATACTAAAAAATATTTTTAGAGTTGAAATATTTTGTAGTAAATTTAATATTTATGTATATATTTTTTAGTGTTTTACTCTATTTTTTAGTGTTTAAATATTTTGAAGTTAATTTTTGTTCAGGAACCTAGGTAATTACTATTTTAAGCTGAAAAATAACTCAAACATGTTAAATATTTTCGTATGACAAAATTATTTTGATATTACGTATGTATGAGAATTTCGAGGGTAACCCGGGCTCTTAAGTGCATTTCTCCAGATTTGGATTATTTAGTTGATTCCCTGGTACATTTTTATTTCCGCATATTTTTTAAAATCAATAATCGCATATTATTTTTCAGTGAAATATAAAAATAATTATCTATTTGGGCCCTTTTTCACTTCACAATTTTAGAAGATATTTTGATTTACATTTTTCTAACCTAGGGAATCAACAAAGCTAATATAAAAAAGATTTTTCAGCTAAAAAACATGTTCAATTTAAATATAAACATGTATAAAATTGACTACAAACTAAACCTGTTCGTTATAACCAAATGCAATGAATGAAAAATGAATTTATTTGAAATATTTTGACTTTAAGAATTTTTTTTATATATTTTACTTTTTGTTGTCATTTATTTGTATCAGTATATGAAGAGAATGCAATTTATTTTAATAAAAATCAACAGATATGTACCAATTAGATAAATAAATGTAAAATATTTTGATTCCTTACTTAAAAATACCCAGGGAATCATCAAAATGTATGTATAGGGAATCAATAAAAATATAGTTTTGCCTGAGCTATACAAAAACTGTGCATATAATATTATATTAAATTATAAATAGGCTAACTAAAAACCATACTCATTATCGTCGTATACATCGTGTCTAAGCAAACTTAACTTTGGAAATGGCATTGTAATTAGCGAATAGGGAATCAATAATAATTGTGTAAAGAACCAAGGTTGAGGGAATCAGATATTTTCCTTTGTAAACGGAGCAACGAATTGTGTGACCTCCTTTTTTATTGGTCTGAGCTCCTTCCATGATGTTTAGAGGGCTACCGAACCTCCCGCCCTGCGCACCCGCAACCACGTGCTACTTATAACTAGGGAGGTACGAGCCTCCAAGTGAAGCGTATAGGGAATCACTATATGAGCCAGGACATAACTTTGATTGGTTTTTTCTATTTATATAACGATATATACGTTTATATACAATTGTTTTATAAATATTTTGTTTATACTCTTACGATTTGTTTACTTTGAAATTAGAATTTCATCGTATTTGTGGGATTTTTTTGGGAATTTATAGTGAATTCTGGGTACAGGACACGTCTAGGGAATCAATTTTTCGACATTTAAATAAATTTTAATTATATTTACAATTAAGTTTTTCTAAAGAACCTAAAAAAAATACAAAGGTCTACATAATATGTAACTCTGCCGGTAGTTTATACGTCCGGACAACTAAATTTTACGGTTTGGAGAAATAGCCTTAAATATTAATGCTTCATGACCATTTATAAAAAAAAAACCACTGTCAAATGTCTACTGTCAATATTCAAAAAATTTCGTTATCTGTCAAGCGCAGCGCAGCGCATACTTTTGTAAACAATATTCTAATTTCAAAACTGTGAAACTTTGTAAAACTATAAAGAAGTTATAAAGCTTTAGCTTTTTATAACTTACTATTTCGTTTTATTGTAACGAGAATATAATGATTAAGTTTCCCAAATGGGTAGGTGGGTCGGACGAAGAATATGAAACTCAGCATTTTGGCTTTGGTGCTCAAAGATTGAAAATTTCGGTGCGGCAAATGGTTGATCAAAAAATTAGGACTGGTGTGAAGGATATGGAAACCTATTTAGCACAAACTTTGGACCTTAACGACACCGATAAGAAGACACTAACACAAGCATGTGATAATCTGATACGGTTGTATTGTGAAAGGGCCGAGCCCTCCCTTGATATTGTCGACAAAGAAATAGAACGTATCTTAAAAGTACCTGAAAATGTGCTGCTGCCAGAAGATGAAGTGCAACGAGATCAAATTTCTACAGAAGAATACAACAAGCTAAAAGAAGATGTGGTTAATCTGAGGAAAAGGGTAGAAAGAGCAGCATTACTGGAAGCTTTGCTTACAGCTGAAGAAGAGGAACTCGCCATGGTCGAGAATGTCTGTGAAATCGCCAAAAAGGACATGGAAGTGCTAGACTTATTGCAAAAGAACATTGACAGCAAAGAGAATGTTAAGAAGATCCAAAACGACGTCCAGTTCTTGTGTGCCAGTGCTCCGTTCATGGTAAAAAGTGACGAGGTGGATTTGTATGAAGATAAAAGTGAATAACATTGGTATTGTTTTATTCTTTTTACCTGTCGGTAGGATTCAAGTTCAAACAGGCTTTTAATCTTTATCAAATATTTGTATGCCAATTTAGGGTACCTTCTCATTAGGTCGCCAATAGTGCTCTATACATACACTATATATTATATACAGCTGTGCTGCTCTTTTTAGTATAGAAGTCGTGCTGATGCCGCACTACTGGCAACCTAATGTGAAGGCAGCCTTACAATGCACTTGTAAAATTTAAATATACAGGATTATTTTATCACCAGTACAATAAATCAACATACATAATAGTTGTCAAAAATAAAAAATACTAGCGATTTTGTTACTACCCCTTTGGAACAAAAAACAAAAATATCAAGCCCGGACTTATCTGCTAAACTACTAAAAAATGTGGATGCATTACGCATTTGAGGCGCGCCCGGCTGATCGCTTACCTCACCCTGACGCCTAATGTTTTCAAATTTCTTACTACTTAAGTATTATTATTATCTTATGTGTAATCAAAAATGAAACAAATGTGGAACATTAATTTTTTAATGTAAAACAATATACAGAATACATTATTTACAACTAAGTATTTATAATAACAACATTTTACACATTTATTCAGTTCTATTCTTCACTAACAATCATGTCTAATGCTAGATTTTCCGGAGAGAGTATGTCTGTAGATAATAGATATCTATTAAATAACACCTTATTTTTTATAACAAATTTTTGTTAAGCATTCAACAATGCTATTAAATTGTAGTAATCAGTAAATCTCTTCAGAAAACCAGCATAAATTAAATAAATTGGCACACAAAACATGATTACAAACAGTAAGAGATCAAAATGTTATCCTAAACAAATGCTTCCAAATCTATGGCCTAAAATGTAAATAATATCTATGGCCTAAGGTAAAATAATGTCTATATTATAGTCTATTTGAGAACATGTTCTGCTTTATATCTATATGAGCAGTTGGCTAAGCCAATAATCTTATTTTGAACACCATAATAATGATTAAATGGTTTGAAATAACAGTGGCATTTTTATACTACTTTATAAAGATCACAAACTGAAAGATTTTTACTATAACTAAACCTTTAGCGCTACATGTTATAATAATTAATTATTATCAGCTTATCAGCGCAAAGCTAATGTGATATTGATTTGACGAAACAAATTTTGATACCGCTGTTAATGTGGCTTAAGATCAAAGTGGTGGTGGTTTTTTTGACATACATGTTTTAAATTCGACCTGTAAGCTACATTTTACTATAAACTTTTACCCTTTATAGAATGTTTGGCTCTATTAAAATTGCACCATGGACATAACTATGTAATATCTTTTCCACATAATAAAGGAAAAAAAAGTCACTTTAGCAGTAAAATCCAGTTGCCTATGCAAAAAAACCTGGTTTTTGATAAAGTGATTGCATAAAATGCACTAAAGTTGCTGCACAGTACATTAAACAGGCAAATCCTTGAAATTACTCACCTACTATTTCATCAATCTCTGTAATATAAGTTAGAAATAATAAAATTGTAAAAAAAATAATTTCAATTACCTACTTACATTTGAAAGGATTGCAATAGCAAAGCATTAAAATCCTATGTAACTTTTGGCTTAGATCTTTGGCATCTGTTACAATTAAAAGCAAAATCAATTTTACATTATCATTATTAGGTAGGTACATAATACTTTAGAATTGATGCTTTACATTTGTCTGAGTATATATTTACATTTTCCATTTCATAACTATGCCTTAAATACATAATATATCCAATGTAAAAAAATTAATTGAAATACCTTACATATGCATTAGCAAAACGATAAGACCGATACAAAGTTAAATCAAAAATAATGTTCTAATTTTCAAATTTTAAATTAATACATTTATTGTCTGTTCTTGATGAACAAGGTTCAACATTTTTGTAAATAGCCTAAATATTTTACAACAGAACAACATTTTTACAGTAACAACTTTTGCATAAATAGCTTTTTATACATTTGGAAACTTGAACAAAATGATATAAGTACCTAAGTAATACTTTACGCTGCCAACTTATTTAAGAGGGCGAATAAAGCAAAAAATCAAACATCGTCCTTCTCTCTTTACACTCACGCCTGACTTTTATATACCAGGTGAAAAAGGACGAAGCGGAATCATCGCCAAGTTAGTTTTTAGGGTTCCGTAGTCAACAAGGAATCCTTACCTATAGTTTCGGTCTGTCCGTCCGTCTGTCCTTCTGTTTGTCTTTCTGTCCGCGGTTTTGCTCAGAGACTATAGGACCTACAAAGCTGTAATTTGGCATAAATACACATACTAATAATGCCGACAAAATGGTACTTAAAATATTAAAAAATATATTTTTTATAGTACTTACCTCACCTACACATCAAGTGGGGTTGAATTTTTTTTCGCGCCCACCCCATCGTGTGGGGTGTCGTTGGATAGGTTTTTTAAAAATATTATGAGTATTCATAGATCATTTTCTGATTCAGGGATCCAATTGTGAAATATTAAGTTTTAAAGTGGAAAAAATCGTTAGTCTGGTGTCCCCCCCTTTTATCAGCTAAACGGTTGCTTCTGGAAATGTGAAAAAATTCACGGGAGTAAGAAATATGCTGAATGCGGAAAACTATCACGGCTAAGAAGACTTCATAAGTTATTGAGCAATAGTCGATCAACTAAAAAAATGAATTCGGCGAAGTATAAAGAAACTTTTCGTTTAAATTCCTTTGAAAGCAACTGAGATGATGTTAGTAGTGTAAAACATGTTATAAGTTGTCATTACATTCATTGACCATACAAAATCTTCAAAAACTAGCGATACTACGGAACCCTATATTGCGCGTGGCCCGACACGCACTTGGCCGGTTTTTAGGGTTCCGTAGCAAAAAACGGAACCCTTATATATTCGTCATGTCTGTCTGTCTGTATGTCCGTCCGTATGTCACAGCCACTTTTCTCCGAAACTATAAGACCTATACTATTGAAACTTGGTAAGTAGATGTAGTCTGTGAACCGCATTAAGATTTCGATACAAAAATGGAAAAATTATTAATGATAATTCTAAAAAAAATATACAATATGATGTACATTGCTATAAAAACTACCAACGAAAATTGGTTTGAACGAGATCTATCAAGTAGTTTTTTTTATCTATAGGTACTAATATTATAATTGGGAAGAGTTTGTTTGTTTGTTTGAACGCGCTAATCTCAAAAACTGCTGGTCCGATTTGAAAAATTCTTTCAGTGTTAGATAGCCCATTTATTGAGGAAAGCTATAAGCTATATTTTATCACGCTAAGACTATATAGTCGAGACATTTTAATAGGCCACATTTGACAGTTCATCAAAATTGTACCAGGTAACCTTATAGCGACGTACATAAAAAATAAATATTTTCGTTTTGTTTTAACTGCACAATTGATTAACTTTTTTCAATTACGATTACATATTTATTGTAAATATGACCGATACGAATTATTTAACTATTTGCTTTTACTGATAAACAATTCTGAACGTAATAAACAAATTCTGATCTTAATAATTGCACGTCGTCACAATGTTACGTCAGCTGACGTTTTTTCTTTTTAAACTCTAGGGAAGTTACCCTAAAAATCGAAAGCGAATAAATAGTAATACTTGTAACGAAATATCCCCATAAATTAATAACCACGTTGTGAAAAGTAACACATATTTATGAGAAATGAATAATGATAATACTACATTTAACAGTTTTTATAATTCAAGCGAATAAATGCAATTTTTTGTGTAAATTATGTACTTGTCTTATTTTGCTCCTTGAATTAAAGTAATAATAGAACAGGAATTTGCTTTGGTTATACAAATAACGTATAAAATTCAAATAATTTATTTCAAGTCCGTATCGATTTATTCGTTTTGGTCGATGTTTTTACGCAGCTCACCTCACTATGGAGATTAATCAGACAGATGTATGTCAAATGTGGCTTATTAAAATGCCCCGACTGTAGTTTGTTCGTTCTAAGATGATATGGGTGACAGTTCTCATATTCCTTGCTACGGATTTTTTTTACAAGAAAACAAAAAAAATCAGAATGTAATAAATTATATTCCATCTACAAAAATAAATGTTTCCTGTAATTGTAAATGAATAAAAATGAAAAGTTTCTAAAGGCTAACTTATTGATATAAAATTATAAATATTAACTCTGAAATAGGAGTATAAAATTATTGTTACGAAAATATTTGAAAAATGTCAGATGCATGAAACGGAACTTATGTCAATAGAGATTGACACAGTTGAATCAAAATCAAATCGATAAAAAAGGGCGGCCATCTTAAATCGCCGGCTTCACTCTAAAACATCAGTACGAAATCGATAATTTCGATTGCAATTCCTTTACGAGGTGATTCGATATTTTTAAATTATTCGATTAATTTTTTTAGGTAACTTCCCTACAATGTGTCACGCATATGTCAATTATAATGTGTCACGCATATCATCTTAAAATGAACAAACTATAATAGGAGCGAAGAAATAGAGGAAAATGTGGAAAAAACGGGGGAAATTATATGAAAGGGCTTATTCGAACGCGTGATAAAATATAGCCTTCCTTGATAAATGGGCGATCTGGCACTGAAAGAATTTTTCAAATCGGACCAGTAGTTCCTGGGATTAGCGCGTTCGAATAAGCCCTTTCATATAATTTCCCCCGTTTTTTCCACATTTTCCTCTATTTCTTCGCTCCTATTAGTCTTAGCGTGATAAAATGTAGCCTACTAGCTGTTGCCCGCGACTTTGTCCGCGTGGACTTCGTTTATAGCGCGCCGGGTCAACAAAATTGGTGTCAAATTTAAAAGCTTTTTAAAACTCCGGTACCCCTAAACCAAAATACCTAAAAACAGCTGTGCAGTGCGCACATAGTATATTATTTTTTATAATTAAACCTAAAGCTTACTTAGCCCGGCCCCATTGCACAACTTTAGCGTTACCCATAAACTATTTAGCATTGCATTGGTAGGTTTAAGGTTTCGTCACTCATCACTGCGTAGATAAAGTACTGAGTAGTGAGTTATTCATTATCGACGTGCATAACAATTGCAAGATTCGAAAAACGACTCTTAGACCACGTCTTATAGAAAGATGCATGAGCAAGCGATAGCGCGATGTAGGAGACGCACGGCGCCATCTATTATGAATTTTTGGAACTAACTTAATTTCAATAAATTTACGCATTTTCACCCCCTTACAACCCCTTTTTCCGGTTAAAAAGTAGCCTATGTCCTTTCTCAGGCTTTAGACTATCTGTGTACAAAATTTCATTACAGACGGTTCAGTAGTTTTGGCGTGAAAGCGAGACAGACAGACAGACAGAGATACTTTCGCATTTATAATATTAGTATAGATAGCCTACCTCAATAAATGGGCTATCTAACACTGAAATAATTTTTAAAATCAGACCAGTAGTTCCTGAGATTAGCGCGTTTAAATAAGCCCTTTCAAATAATTTCCCCCTGTTTCTTCCACATTTTCCTCTATTTCTTCGCTACTATTAGTCTTAGCGTAATAAAATATAGCCTATAGCCTTCCTCGATAAATGGGCTATCCAACAGTAAAATAAATTTTCAAATCGGACCAGTAGTTCCTGAGATTAGCGCGTTCAAACAAACAAACAAACTCTTCCCAATTATAATATTAGTATAGATAAAAATGAGTCCATATAATATTTCCCTTGGTTACGACATCACGTGTAAACAGCTGTACTATACGGGGCGTTCCACGCCAAGCGGACAGGAAAAAATAGTCGATGAATCCGATTTTGATAATATTTGGATATGTTTTACCTACACGTGTTATTAATACGTATGCCAAATATTTTTGTAATATAATGGCTAGATTAAAAATGATGGGACTTTGAAACATGACTTTTCTATTCGACACTCCGTGCTTCAAAGTCGATTATAGATTTAAAAAATATATATTAGAATAATTAAACCACTGAATTTGTTACTTCATTTAATGAGCTCTTTAAGTGCATTTTTGAAAACAAAAAAAAAATGTTTTTTTCTTTGAAAAAAATGCAAATTAATTTTTTCTCTTGATTTTCTCAAAGAGGGACCCTTTTGATTTTTCTTATATTTTTTGTGTAAATAGCTAATATTCTATAGAACATTCCTGCACAACTTCTATAATGGGCCGGGAAGTGGATTAGGAGCTAGACTGAAAATACTTCCGAAGGGTGGCGTCCAGCGCCATACTGTAACCTCAAAAACCGTAAATTTCGTTTTAGAGTCGAAGGCATTCTGTCTTCACTTAGAGATCTAGAGGCTGGAGTACCGCAGGGCTCGGTTCTCTCCCCGACCCTCTACAATCTCTACACGTCCGATTTACCCACTCACCCTCGAGTACAAAAAGCGCTATTCGCAGACGACACGGCCCTTTTCTTTGCTCATCGCCAAATAGCTTTCGCGTCCAAAAAACTCCAAGAAGCAGTTACCGAACTCGGTAAATGGTTCGCAAAATGGAGAATCGAACTAAACCCCGACAAAAGTCACGCTATATTATTTAACGGACTAAAACGTAAGAAAATGCAACCTATTAGTCTGCACGGAAAATTAATTCCCGAAGTCACGGCTGTCAAATACTTAGGAGTAGTACTAAACAAGTCGATGTCATTCACGAACCATATATCGAATACCGTACGTAAAGCGAAATTTGTATTATACAAATTATATCCTTTACTCAACGCGAGTAGCAAGATGTCCTTAAGACATAAGCTCACCTTATACAAAACATGTATAAGAACGATACTCACTTATGCGTGCGTCTCTTTCGCACACATAAGTGACAATCAGATGAACCAATTGCAACGAGTTCAAAACCGTTTTTTGCGCATGGCAACAGGTGCCCCCCGTTACATGCGAAACATCGACTTGCATAGAGACTGCGAGCTTATCACTATCAAAGCCTATATCAAAGAACTCTCAGAGAGATTCTTTGAGAAAGGCAAAGTACATCCCAATCCGCTCATTCGTAAGGCTGTGGACTATGAACATGACGCACGGACATTCCGATACCCCTTCAGGCGGCCTAAGCATATCTTAGCCGACCCTGTAGACCCCATCACAGAATACGTAACGTACTGTGTACAGTTACGTAAACACAAATCACACTCACCCGCGTGGTTAGTACTGCACCGGGGACGACGCCGGCGCCTTCCCCGAGGACTTAACACGACCCGAACGACAAACAGACAGACCGACCGAAATCCGGTGCCGAGCTCGATCCCGGGTTCGAGTTCGCATGCGGATAGCATAGGAACACACCTAAATCATGACCGCGACATTGTCGTAGAGAGCTCTACCAATTACTTTGACATTAGAACATACACGCGTATGTCACCCCAACCGGACTCGGAAGGGGAGAGGGACGGCCCTCTTTTATGCAATAACATTAATAACTTGAGCTCATCTACCGCGATAACTCGTACGCAGCTAGTTTGTGCTATCGTGCGCGAGCAGCCTCACTCGTCAGAGAGTGAGTAAGGGGTCGGACCCCTTAAGAGCAGGGGGGATCCGTGTCCCCACGTCAGATGAAAATAGCTTATTTTCGTAGCTCTCCCCAATATTGCCCGATTAGAATGTCACACGTGTGACTTTAGGGGAGGGGGCCAGGCCTCCTCATTGTTTATCTCCAAACCAACTAGCAACAGACTAGTTATAGCCACGATTAAACTACCATGGTCTTAACCAGACCAGTAGCTTAGACCCTTTCGAAAAAAAAAAAAAAAAAAAAAGCCATACTGTACTATGGGCAGAAATCGCTAAGTAGTGGAAATTGCCAAAATACTTCGATTTTGATGTGGAGAAATGAACCCTTAGATAAGTTATTTTAGAGAGTAACATAATTAAAAAAAAAATTTTTTTTTGAGAAAAAAAATTTTTTTTCACGAATTTTTTTTTCTTGTAAGTAAACATCTTTTGTCTATTTCTCTTTCAAAAATCTATTAAATGTTACTCTTCACTATATCGAAATTGATGTTATTTGGCAATTTCCACTATGTATCGATCTCTGCCCATAGTATTGTATGGCGCTGGACGCCACCATTCGGAAGTATTTTCAGTCTAGCTCCTAATCCACTTCCCGGCCCATTATAGACGTTGTGCAGGAATGTTCTATAGAATATTAGCTATTTACATAAAAAATATAAAAAAAAATCAAAAGGGTCCCTCTTTGAGAAAATCAAGAAAAAAAATTTAATTTACATTTTTTCCAAAGAAAAAAATTTTTTTTTTTATTTTCAAAAATACACTTAAAAAGCTCGTTAAATGAAGTAACAAGTTCAGTGGTTTAATTATTTTAATGTATATATTTTTTAATCTATAATCGGCTTTGAAGCATCGGAGAGATCGACTATTTTTTCCTGTCCGCTTGGCGTGGAACGCCCCACGTATGTAGATACATGTACTTTGAGTCCCGGAAAAGGACATAGGATACATTTTGTCCCGGAAAAATGTACGGTTACCGCACAATACCTATACTTTTATGATTTGCGCGTAAACTATTCAATCGATTTTGGTGAATTTTGGTATGAAGAATGGAGATACTTTGACTCTCGGGAAGGACAAGGGATACTTTTTGTCCCAAAAAATGTACGGTTCCCGCACAATAAACTTTTATGATTTTCGACTAAACTATTCAATCTATTTTGCTGAAATTTGGTATAGAGATACCTACTTTGAGTCCCGGGAAAGAACATAGGATATATTTTGTCGCGGAAAAATGTACGGTTCCCACAAAATGTACCTTTGTGATTTGCTCGTAAACTATTTAATCGATGTACGGGAACAACTATAAACTGAAGTCCACGCGGACGAAGTCGCGGGCAACAGCTAGTCTTCAATATTTTAAGAATCCGCCAGGCCAGTCCCTCGATGACAGAATTTTATGTTATATTATTTAATGTGTTAAAATATTAACTTAGTTTAATGCACGGTTTTGGCAATATATGAAAAATTCGTGAAAATTATATGCATCTTTGTGATTTTTTTTTATAGCGAAAATTTTAAGATAATACCTATCGTGTTATAGCTAGGTCAGACCCTCGGAAATATAATGTTAGTAGGTATCTACTATCTATGTTTAAAAAATGAACAATTCGGGGTTTATTTTAAAGTATAAAAATGAATTGCAATATCGCGACAATTTTGCTTTAGTCGCCTTCTTACGGATCCTTCACAAGTCACAACGTTACGCGACTAAAAGCGATACCAAATCGCAACGTCGAGCGATATAGCAGAAGATGTTGCTATCTTAAAACTGTAATATTTCGCGTCTGAATGTAATTCACCCTAAAATAAAATCGCAGCGTATTTTTGACATTTATGTACTTTGGTTTGTCTAAAGTTTATAACTATTTTTAAGGAGATATTCGGCTAGTCTTGTTGAATCTATTTTCCTAAACAAAAGGGAGAAAATTTCATATTAATTAGCAAGTCACACTTTGAGTGTGCTATTTTTCAGCCTTAGGACTACTACACTCTAGTCTTTTGTCGCACCTATGCTGCGTCGCAAAAACGCGGTTAGTGTTATGCTCAATATTAAAATGAAGATAATCCCAATAAATAAAATTAGTACTAGCTAGTAGCTACTACATATTTTGTTAATAGCACCTAACGCTTTCTAGTTTACTGAATTTTTAACCCGTGTGTATGATAAGAAGTGCTCCTGAACCAAAATAAGTTTTTCCTTACAAAACTTACATAAAAATTAAAACAAGATTACTTAAATTCTAATACATTTGGTTACCTTACAACGTAAAAACATTCACTATAATATTATTTTAACATTCAATATATTACTCATAGTTCAATTCAATAGAGGTACACACTTAGTAACTTATATTTTAATTAATACTTTTTAAAACCATACCTACTTACAGCTGTAATTAAATTACAAGAAAAATTTAAACATCGACAATGAAAAGAGTTCTTAATAAAAGTTTTTCAAAAAAACTTTACTACCTAATTTATGATATAGCAAGCGTAAGTTATTACAAATAATATAAGTAATATTATAACTTTAAAATTAGTAATATCTTTGTAATATGTATAACAATAATTGCATCAAAATACCTGTAACTTTTCAAAGGTAAATAAATTCAAGACGTAATGTCTACTTCCCTGCTAGTTAGTAACGCATCCCAGCTACTTGTAGAGTGTGAATGGAGCTTTTGTGTCATAATATGTCAAATTCTTCATTAAATTGAAATGAATTAATGATCATTAAATGTTTCGGAGTGCGGCCGTAAATCTGCCACTATAATGACAGACTAACGAGGTGACTTGAGTGCCACCTAATTTAAGTAGAGTTTGAGAATTCGCCCTTAATCGTTCGTCGTTAGTTGTTTGACATAATAATTATTAACTAGCACAAGATGATATCAAGCGAGTCTTTTAGCTACATCATAGTGTAGTTAAAAGTTAAAACATAATATATTAATTAGTTAACTGTAATTAAACAAAGATTTTGACATAAGCCCCATACATTATCTGTCAAACTCTCCATTAAATTGAAATTTAATGATCATTAAATTGTCCGGAGTGCGGCCGTAAATCTGCCACTATAATGACGGACTAACAAGTTGACTTGAGTGCCACCTAACTTAAGTGGATTTTGAGAATTCGCCCTTAATCGTTCGTCGTTAGTTGTTTGACATACATATTAACGTCGTATTAACTAGCACAAGATAATATCAAGCGAGCCTTTTGCTATATCAAAGTGTAGTTAATACAAGCAGTTTCTTTTTATTTCACTGCTATACTACTGCGTTCTTAAAATCATAGGGTCACCGCAGATATACAATTTCAAGTTGGCCGACTATCGTATTTAAACTAAATTACTTACGTAAAATCGCAATTTAATTGGACAACTTTTAAATTGTAGGTAATCGGAAACGAATCGAATTTAGTTGCAAAAATGTGCACGCTCTCTTATGTCACTATAGCTATAATTGGTATACTGTGCGACTTAATTGACCAACTTAAAATTGTAAGTCTGCGGTCGCTCTTAAGCGTTGACTGCCGACGACATTAAGAAAGTAGTTGCACTGATTCATTGCAGTTGAAAATAGTATCTATAGCTCGGTCACAGACTCACAGAGCGTGTAAAACGAGTAGAATTAATGTACATTGTACGCAATTCTAAGCGTTCTGCTACCGTTTTATTTTCTTATAGTTATAGTTGCCCCTGCCCATAAAATTAAAGTCCAAAATAACCTCCTTGTAAGAGTCGGCTAAACATAATTAGTCCGCTACACACGTTACTATAGAACTGCGCAGTTCGGCTACAGTAGACATACAGTAAATCGTTCGGATGGTCTAGTTTTTGATGTAGAACTGAATTACAAGTATTATCAATTTATAAAGTCTGGTTTTTTCAAATATTTATTAAGGGTCCGTATACGAAATTTGCTGATTTCGTTGATTTAACAAACGTGATTTAACAGTTAAAATACAGTATTTCTATAAGTTTTAATGCACAACATGTAAGATCATTTCAATTATAATCTAATGTTGGAGCTAGATTTTTTAAAAGTATTTTTAAATAATCCAACTCAAACCCGCGACAGTTTTGTGATTTTTGCTGTAAAAGGTTTAGAATATCACCTGTTTATGGATTGTATTGACGTCCTAACGGTATGAAAAAAATACAATGTACTGTTGAGAAAGTCGTCTATAAAATGTTGGAATTACTTTTTCCCACTTTAATATGAAATAGTTGAGTACAAAAATATGTAACTCGGCAAAATTTTAGAGAAAATGGGCAAAGAATTGCTGTTAATTTCGGCAACTTGGAGCTGTAATTCATAAAAAGAAAACGACAAAAATAATCTATAGATAAAATTCTATCCAATTCGAGAAAAAAGAAAAAAAAAACAAATTGTGCCAAAAAAACACGATTCAAAACAACCTAAATCTCACATTATATTACTCGCCGCAAGGTTCGAGTCGGCTTTCCGCGCTTAAATATATTTTTAATGTAATAATATATATATATATATATATATATATATATATATATATATATATATATATATATATATATATATATATATATATATATATATATATATATATATATATATATTTTAAGTCTAATAAGGGGAAAAAACCTAATAATATTTCTGTAGCGAACCTTTGCAATTTCGTATTCATCGGCAAAATTTCGTATACGGACTCTTAACCACTTATTTAGTAATCTGATGCAGTAGAAAACTTAAGTCTGCACCATAGCGGCATCTTTGTATAACATACAAATGAGGGCTAGCCGGCTAGGAAGGACTACACTGATGATATCTACAGACTGCAGATCGAACTATGCAGTATTTACCGTGTGTAGGGGACACTTTCTGCCACACTTCCCCGCCCATTCCACCGCCTCCTGGTGTTACATCGATCGATGTGTACAGATCTGACCGTGCAGCTAGACGAAGGCCGGCGGGCGGTGGTCGAGGGTGGTGAGCACGCGGCGCGCGGCCGGCCCCGGCCACGACCAGCCGCTGTCGCACACCGCCACCAGTCACACCCGCCCCGACCACTCGGCCTCCTGAAATAATACGTTCTTTTTTAACAGGCTGTCGCCCACCACACATTCTCACCACTGTATCTCCTGTGTCGCAAGAATCGACAGCGGTAACCCAGAAAACCCTTTGATGAAATAAAAAAACCGGCCAAGTGCGTGTCGGGCCACGCGCAATATAGGGTTCCGTAATACCGCTAGTTTTTTTTTTTAATTTTTGTATGATCAATGAACGTACATTTATAACGTGTTTTACACTACTAACAACATCATCTCAGTTACTTTCAAAAGAATTTGAACGAAAAGTTCCTTTATACTTTGCCGAATACATTTTTTTTAGTTGATCGACTATTACTCAATAACTTATGAAGTCTTCTTAGGTGTGATAGTTTTCCTTTTAAATCCAGCATATTTCCTGCTCCCGTGAATTTTTTCACATTTCCAGAAGCAACCGTTTAGCTGGTAGAAGGGACTCTAACACTGGACTCTAACGATTTTTTCCACTTTAAAACTTAATATTTCACAAACGGATCCCTAAATCGGAAAATGATCTATGAATACTCGTAATATTTTAAAAAACCTATCTAACCACACCCCACACGATGGGGTGGACGCAAAAAAAAAATTCATCCCCGCTTGATGTGTATGGAAGGTACCTTAAAAAAATATTTTTTTTAATTTTTATGTATGTACCGTTTTGTCGCCAACATTAACATGTGCATATTTGCTAAATTGCAGCTTTGTAGGTCCTATAGTCTCTGAGCAAAACTGTGGACAGACAGACGGATAGACAGACGGACGGACAGACCGAAACTATTTGTTGTTCATTGTTGACTACGGAACCCTAAAAAAATAAAATTATATTATTATACATGAGATGACACAATGAACTTCGTTCACTTTCTTCCTAATAATATTAACAAATCAATTTAATAACAAAAATCGCCGAAGCCGAAGCCTTATTCAAGTTTTAGCGAGACCTTGGATATCCTTATGGTACCTGTAAGATGACTTTGGTCGCGGGATCCTTGCAATATATGCGAGATAACGGGCTACTCCGCTCCATCTCATATCTGCACTATCTTCGAAATCTTGGACAGGAGACCCTTGTAGTACCTGTGAGACGGGCTTGGTGTTCCAACTGCAACGCTTCATCTGGACTATCTCCATGACCTGAGAGTGCCTGAGACATCCTTGTAGTACCTGCGAGGCGGGCTTGGCGTGCATGGGGCTCTGCGGCGCGGTGGAGACGGCGGTGAAGTACCCGCCCGGCCGCGGCCGCAGGTGCCGGTTGTTCATCTCCACCTAGACTATCTCCATGACCTGGGACGTCCTTGTAGTACCTGCGAGGCGGGCTTGGCGAGCTTGGGGCTCTGCGGCGCGGTGGAGACGGCGGTGAAGTACCCGCCCGGCCGCCGCCGCAGGTGCCGGTTGTTCATCTCCACCTGGACTATCTCCATGACCTGGGACGTCCTTGTAGTACCTGCGAGGCGGGCTTCGCGTGCATGGGGCTCTACGGCCGGTGAAGTACCCGCCCGGCCGCGGCCACAGGTGCCGGTTGTTCATTTCCACCTGGACTATCTCCATGACCTGGGACATCCTTGTAGTACCTGCGAGGCGGGCTTGGCATGCATGGGGCTCTGCGGCGCGGTGGAGACGGCGGTGAAGTACCCGCCCGGCCGCGGCCGCAGGTGCCGGTTGTTCATCTCCATCTGGACTATCTTCATGAACTCGATCTGGGCCGCCAATTTCTGGATCTCCTCCTGGAATGTGAGGATTCAGAATTAGAAGTCGTTGACGGTTACTCGAAGTTTCTACGGTAGTGAGCGTTATGTTTTTGGAATAAAGTATCCAGGGGCTAAATAATTCTGAACGATATTAGTTGTATTTACTGTTACTAGAATTAGCGCCAATCCGGCCTAGAACAGGGTAAACTCGGATTAGGCAATTTAACGCTCAATCAGCGAGACTTGTTTTTCCGTGAAGTCACAAAACAACGTATGTTAGTTAACATCGTGATGTCATGCCAGGCGTAGGAAACAAAATACTGTACTTAGTATTAACTCGAATAATCCAGACTTACTTTGCATCCAACCTTACCTTGAATACCTCTAGTCCACTTCTAGTACAAGTACAACGCCTACTAAACAATAATAGTAAAAAAAAAACTAAAAAAACACGCTTTTTTAAAAATATTTTAACAATTATTGCATTGTCATTGGCTCTTAATACGTATGCAAAGTTTTAAATTAATTAAACCACTGGAGATAGATAAAAATCGTGCTCAAAAATTCCGTTACATATATACACACAGCCCAAGATAATAAAAGCGTGTTAAAAACTAACTGCCCAATTCATAAACGTTAATTAAGTTTTAAGCAACACTTTAAATAATATTTAACAAGAAATTGTATTCATAAATGCTATTTAGAGTTAATCATCTACTTAATCTGTTGCTTAAATTGCTGTCAGATTAAACACTCTCAAACCCTTGTTTATGGCGGCCTAGCAAACAGATGTTGTGGCGAGAATGGTCATGAACAAGTAGACAGTCATTGTACGATTGTGCGTTTTTTAACCGACTTCCAAAAAACGAGGAGGTTATATGTTCGGCTGTGGATATTTTTTTTTTTTTTTTTTTTTTTTATTTTTGTATGTTCAACGATTACTCCGCCGTTTGTGAACCGATTTTCGAAATTTTTGTTTTGTTGTATTAGGTTTCACTCCAATTTGGTACCATGTTCACAAAAGTGGTGACCTGATGATGGGATCCATGAGTAATCGAGGGAACTCCTCGAAATTTATATGGAAACATATGGTGATTTTGGTTTTATGTGAAGCGTACTAAGAATATGCTACCAAAAAGTCAAATATTGGGTCAAAGTATACCATGGTTTCGAAGATACTGAGAGAACTCCTGACTCCTTATAGATATACGTTCGGGAGTTTCGGCGTTGTTTTAAGAACAGAAAGCATATGCTACTATGCAATTCATATTCATCATCATAATCATCATCATCATCATCATCGTCATCATCATCATTAAGGTCACCAATGTCTCATGGCACAGAATTAATAATAGTACAAGGCATAGGTATGGATATACTAATAATAATAATTATGTACTGTATAACAACACCTGTTTGTTTAATACATGGCGGTCGGCGCCGCAGAGGCGACGGCGTCGCCGCGCCGCCGCGCCGCGTGGCGCGTGGCGGCAGACAACAGATCGAATACTTTACTAATTACTTTATAAAATTTAAATAGACAAATAGAATTAAAATAAAGTTATTTCAAAAAGAGCATTTACACAAAACAAAGTCATTAAGTGTCTTTTTAATCAGTTATACTTATTAATCGATAGATGGCGCACTAAGTATCGATTTGAATTCTTGATTAAGCGCTTATTCCACTTATCCTAGCTAGGAAGTCCTAGCTAGGGTCCTAAAAAATTTAGTCAAGTGGAATAACATTTAGAAGCTAGGATCCTAGCTAGGATCCTAAATCGGAAAAAATTTAGTCAAGTGGAATAACATTTAGAAAGCTAGGATCCTAGCTAGGACTTCCTAGCTAGGATAAGTGGAATAAGCGCTTTACAAGAACAGAGCTGTCAATAATTATGATAATATTAAATATTATGAGTAGCTACGCTACATCCTATACAAGTTTATACAATTTTTTATCTGATAGATCCTTCGATCGTGGAAAAACGAGACACAATAGCCTTTCTATTGTTATCTCAATCGCCGGTGACCGCTTGGGGCTTGAAGCATTAAAATTGTTAAATTACTTAGCACAATATGTTCACTTCACTGATAATATATGATTTTGTGAGTGTGAGTTGTGACTCTTGACAAATTGTAATAAGATACGTAAAATATACGCGAAGGTTTACCTACTAGTGTAACTAAAAAGAGTGAAATTATTATTATTTTTAACAAAAAATTAAACCCGACTTCCAAGGTAAAAACAATAATAACATTAATATGAACTAAAAAGTATTAAATAATTTTTACTATCTAATGGTGCCTTTTTCCGAATTCGGCTAAACCTCAACTATTTCTGTATTCAATCTTCATAATTTTGAAGTCGGTGCCAGTTCCAAAAGTTTCAAATATTCTGTCAGAGGACTGAAGATTCAGCTATCTGGTACCGACTTCAAAATAATGAAGATTGAATACAGAAATAGTTGAGGTTTAGCCGAATTCGGAAAAAGGCACCATTAGATAGTAAAAATTATTTAATACTTTTTAGTTCATATTAATGTTATTATTGTTTTTACCTTGGAAGTCGGGTTTAATTTTTTGTTAAAAATAATAATAATTAAGTAAGTATAGATCTATCGGCTGGGTTTGACATAACGCGACCAAATTACATAGCTGTTCTCCAACTGCCTATGAACATCTATGATCTTCTCTGATGGTATACCTTGAGCTCGTCATTCTCCTGGTAGAGGTCTGGGGGCTCGTCGGGCACGAGGCCGATACCGTTGAGCGAGGACGAGGCCGGCACGCCGCGGGCGCGCGCGCGGCTGTCCCACGTGTCGCCCGTGCCGCGCACCACGCGTAGTACCTGGGTAAAAAATACAATAATGCGCTTAGGGCTCGTGTTTTAATAATGCACGTAGGCAGTGGCGTAACTATAACATCCGGGGCCGTGGCAAATTGATGGGAAAAAATCGTGACGTTAATAATAAAACAATGTATAAAAAATTTCTGACCTCACCGCCTCTTGGCCGTAAGGTACTAATTATATGTATATTCTGTGCTCTTGGACCAGGGCACAGAATATATAATTAGTACCTTATAGCCCTTTTGGGTAGGGGGCCCGTGACATTTTGCCAGCCCTTCCACCATAGTTACGCCACTGCGCGTAGGACCTGGGTAAATCAATAGTTACCTTCGGCAAGAACACCAGTAGTACGGTAGTAGTAGTGGACAGCTGTGTCCTGATGAAGCCCAGCAGATACTTGATGTCCGGCCCCGCTTGCGGCAGAATTAGTAAGCTGGGAACATTACATATTTGTTAGAGTAGTCCGTTTTAAATCATAATTTGAATTCATGATAAAAATATTACATAATTATTCGTTAGGGTTTCAGACCGTAACGCGACGAGGCGAGGCGCGGCGAGGCATAAATTTGTATGGATTTGACAGACTTCAATTGCGTGAGACGTCTTGTGAATCTGTCAAGTCTGAATAAACCCTTAGAGTTGTCCGTTTTAAATTATAATTTCAATTCATGATAAACATTGAGTTTTCATTGTTGCTCTTATTTAGAAATGTTAACTAAAATTTGGGCAAATAACCGGGTGATAACAGTTTAAATTTAAATGATCCTTGAAGGGCTACTATATCGAAAAAATCTGAAAAAGAAAACTGGATTTTTATAAGATTAATATTTCTATGCGCGAGTATATGTAAGTACCATCGGAGAACTTGATGTACGTTATTTGGTCGGTCGGTCGGTAAGAAGTCAATATTAGCCGTGATCTGTCGGCAAGTTTTGACATAATGCGACAAAATTACGTGGTCCGCTCTGCCTTTGAAACAATTTCTCTGATAGCAACTGAATGTGCCAGTGCCATATAAAACTTGTAATATGCGATCGTAAATTACAAAAAAATATTACGCAAAATACTCACTGAAAAGCGATCATCAGCGAATTGACAGTGAATATGTTGTAAATCGCGATGGAGATGAGCCGGGCCTCGTTGTACAGACTCTCGGCGTGACGCACGCGGTAACACACGCGCACACCCCACAGCAGGAACAGGATTTCACCTGGAATTTAAAAGTAAATATGGCTGGAGCATATCAAATATATAAACACCCAATTATCGCCAACTTAAGCATTCATACTTAAGAAAATCCGATTAATAGACTTCAAGATATTTTTAAAAGAAACAGGTGCCAATAAATAATGAATGACTACCAAGTTTGCCGGATTTTGTTGTTAGCATGCACATACAATTCAAGATAAGTATCACCGGCTAAGATTTATTGACAGTATTGTTAATCATTGCGGTCTAAACAGATGGCGCTTGGCACAGCTTAAATGAATTGGGCTTCCATTAAATTATATTATCCTGTTACAGGGCCTCTACTGATTACGATAATATAAGTAAAGTACACTGTAAACGATCACATTGTTTGTCAAATTTTACGTGAATGTCAAACAGTTTGATAGTGTACAGCTTTGTTTGAAGCGATTGTCAAAAAAAAAAAATGTTGGACCTGTTTGAAGAAAATTTGGATTTGCGTAGCGCTACAAATAATAAAAACTAAGGAAGAGTAACTCCGTCAAAAAACATGCTCCAAAATACTTATCAAAAAAGTGTACCTTAGGACCAACCCACACGTACCACAACCACACGACAACCGCAACCACACGACAAACACACGACGTGGTCGGGCGTATATTTCGTATTGTGAATGAACTGGACCATTCACACGTACCACATTTTACAGTCGTTGTCGACCACTTGTAAAATACCGACCACGTCGCAACCACGTCGCAACCACATCGCAACCACATCGCAACTACATTGCAACTACAACGTTGCGTCGATGCAACGACACGCCGCCCGCGTTCCCCCTCCCCCTTCATTAATTTCTTCAGGGCGGCGAAACTTTAACGAGAAAGAAAGAAAAATTTCCACGCCTCGTTTATAAATTTAAACGAGACGTGGAAATAATATAGTCCGGGAGCCCTAGAACAATTTTTATTTGATTAGCATCAAGCTAATTTTTTGTGAGTAGTTTCATTTTGATAAAACGAACAACATTTTTATTTGCGAAAAATCTCGTTTTTTTTTTGTAAATCACTATTCAGTTCCTTTAACAAATAGTCAAATGTGTTTGTGCTCATTCTAAATTTTTTGAAAAACTTTATCTTGAACCTTCTCAGTATAAGGTACGAAATTGGCTTTGACTTTTGTTTACCAATAAAGGATGTACCCAATAAATTCTATTTCGACGATTACGCTGACATCGCCGTCGTCTTCTTCTTATCAATAATACATAATATAGCAAGGATAGCAACAATAAAGTGTCCTCTTCGAAATCCATGACTTTGGGCAAGAAGTGTTTCCTATATCCTCAATAGTTCGACTCGCACACGACGCAACCACGTCGCAACCACATCGCAACCACTGGCCGTCGTCATTTTGTCGGTACCACAACGCAACCACAAAATGCTGCAGCGACACCATTCACACGTAACCACAGCTCGACGACATTTTGTCGTTGCGATGTCGTGTGGTTGTGGTACGTGTGGGTTGGCCCTTAGGTTCACTTTTCATACATTTGCAATATTTAGGTGACCTTGAGCGGTATAAAGGCTGACGTTACATGACAGTTCGAATGGAACCAAAATTAAAACTGTATTAGTATGGGAGTTACGTTTCCTTAGGTTTTATTATTACCCCGGGAAAATTAAACATTCGACCTCGGAATAACTCGCATAGAGCTGAAAATTGGCAGAGACGTTAAATACACCATTATAAATAAAACCTCAAAAGTCCCCAGCGATCCTCCTTGTGCAAAAAATTTTAATCAAGGTCAAAGGTATGAAAATAAGGTTTTTCCTGTTTTTTTTTTCCAAACTGTACATTTTATCACAAAAATAGGTAGGGTTAAGAGTGTAGATCATAGAATTCTCTACAAAAAATATTCAGACACTTTTTTCATACGACTTAACATTCCTTATAAATGGCGGGCCTAAAGTTTGGGAAAATCATATCTAATACTTATATTATACAGCTAAAGAATTTGTGGAACTACTGCTTAGAATTGAAGAATTCGTTTTTTGTTGGATAGTCTTATTTATCGAGGAAGACTTGAGCTCTATAACATCACGTTGCCACCAATGGGAGCAAAGAAACAGAGGAAAATGGGGAAAAACGGGGAAAATTATTGGAAGGAGCTTATCTCACAAACGGTTAAAGCAATTTTTATGTTATTTGGCACAAATATAGAATAGGCCACGTGGAGGGACATATGCTATTTTGTTTTTCAGGAAAATTTACGGTTTGCGTGAAATTTATAATTAACGCGGCCGGGCGGAGCCACGCTTAACATCTAGTACTACGTACTAGGGTTGTTTGAAAAAATTGAAATGTTCTCGGCCTGACATACTTCTGAGTGACTTGCAAGCGTACTGTTGCTCTTCGCGACTCGAAAAGCTTAGATTTAGTAACGGTAATAAGTCACACAGGAGTATGTTTGGCTGTGAACAGCCCTCGTATGCTGTAGTACAAGAAGTTCCGCTCCGCCCTGTTAATTATGTATTTCACGGAAACCGTACATTTTCCCGAAAAACAAAATAGCCTATATCCTTCCACGTGATCTACTTTATATCTGTGCCAAATAACATAAAAAATGCTTTAGCCGTTTGTGAGATAAGCTCTTTCAAATAATTTTCCCCGTTTTTCCCCATTTTCGTCTGTTTCTTTGCTCTTATTGGTGCCAACGTGATGTTATATAGCTCAAGTCTTCCTCGATAAATAAGACTATCCAACAAAAAACGAATTCTTCAATTCTAAGCAGTAGTTCCACAAATTCTTTAGCTGTATAATATAAGTATTAGATATGATTTTCCCAAACTTTAGGCCCGCCATTTATATGGAATGTTAAGTCGTATGAAAAAAGTGGCTGAATATTTTTTATAGAGAATTCTATGATCTATACTCTTGCCGTACCTATTTTTGCGATAAAATGTACAGTTTGGAAAAAAAACAGGAAAAACCTCATTTTCATACCTTTGACCTTGAATAAAGTTTTTTGCACAAGGAGGATCACTGGGGACTTTTGAGGTTTTATTTGTAATGGTGTATTTAACGTCTCTACCAATTTTCAGCTCTATGCGAATTATTCCGAGATTTCGATTTTTTGCGTCTAATTAGACCGGGCTATATTCGTAGGCGTAGCGTTTGACAATCGTGTTTGAACGTGTTCCGCTGTATCTGTCAAACAAGATCTCATGATCTCGAACCGATTCTAGCTAATTGTTTGACAAACTTGTTTGATGCACGTTTGTTCGTCTGCTGTTTGATGGAAACGTAAATTACATCAAACATGTTTGTCAAACAAATTTCATCGCTAACATGGTACTTTAGACACTTACCAATAGCTAAACTGTGGTCCCACCAGTTGTAAGTGCATTGTTTAAATTTTAGCCCTAAGTTGTCAGTTATCTGAAAAGAAACAAAATATTTTAGAATTTTGGTCATAAGTTATATGAATATTAGCATATTTGAACATAAGCACATGTTTTATTGTGAATATTGAGTAGGGGTCAGATGTTGGACAGTGAACCAGTAATGTACTATCAGGGAAGTTGATTCCTATGCAGATGGCGGACCTAAGTCATGTGGCTTATGTCAATTGAATGTTAGCTGCGATCGGTCGGCTGGGTTTGACGTAACGCGACCAAATTACTCAATGTTTCTCGACTCAATCTTCCATGCCCAATCGATGGTGCGCTCCCGCCGTAAACAGCCGCGAAGGGAGACTATAATTTTTTTGCATACGAAAAACTTGAAAATTACATAAGTACAATTTTGATTTCTAGCGCATTTTCGTTATTTTTTTTCATTACCTACATATTACACGCTTATAGACTGACTATTGACGCATCGTATGTGTATACTAATAACTGTGTACCGCCCTATTTTGAGCCACTAAAAATGCTTTAATTATAATAAAAACATTAAAGATTTAAAGCTGAAATTTTAATGCAAATTCAAAGTTGAATAAACAAATAATACATATTATCAAAAACATCACGATTATAATCACTCTCGGTGAAGTTATGAGCTTTCAAACTTTTTCTGAGCCACTGGTCGACAGATCCCCCTACTCTGTGCATATTTCAGTCATTTTGGTATCATCATCATCATACCACTTCAGCGTCAGGCGGCGCGGAGAGGGTCCAGGTGCCGAGGTAGACCAGCATGATGAGGAGGATCGGCGCCATCCACTGCAGCAGCTGCTTGTCTGTCAGCTTCAGCTTGTGCGCCGACTTCACGCGATATGTTAGTGATACTCTGAAACATTACCTATTTGTGACATACTTATAGTATAATATTATAGTCTACTAGCTGACCCGGCAAACGTTGTTTTGCCATATACTTAAATAATTGTTGGTATGAAAAATAGATGTTATAGATGTTGGCCGATTCTCAGACCTACTCAATATGCTCACAAAATTTCATGAGAATCGGTCAAGCCGTTTCGGAGGAGCACGCGGCAACGAATATTTTGACACGAGAATTTTATATAATAGCTAGCTAGCTATCTGTCCCGACAAACGTTGCTTTGCCATAGTAATATAAGTAAAGTATTTCGCCCATATTATTTTATTAAAGTGACTAAATAAGTATGTCGCCATGGCAACGTCGATCGTTATCTCGTCGCACAAACAATGGTCGCCGTCAGTCTCAGGTTGTAATAATTTACTATTATTTATTAAACAAATGCACTTATCAATATTGTATAAAGTACCCAGTAGCCGATTCTCAGACCTACTGAATATGCATATAAAATTTGGTAAAAATCAGTAAAGCCGTTTTGGAGGAGTTCGCGGACTAACATTGTGACACGAGAATTTTATATATAAGATTTAGTTATTAATAAAAATAAAATATTATAAGGAGAGTGGAAAGAAACTGTGCTAGACCTCGCCATGTGGCGACAAACTCGTGTTTGAATCCAGGATCAAGTTTATGTCGCTGAGCTGTAATTGTAGTAAGATAATATTTCAATTTTTTAATAGACACTAAAAGATCTGGAATTATTGTAGATCGGTATTTACACTAAAAATATCTTCTTGCCGGTGTTTCATTTATTTCGGTGGGACCCATTCTTTATTTTAAATATATAAGTACAACAGGAAATATTTTGAAAATAAAATAAAATAATTTGTTCTTACCTCCACGTCTTCATGAGTAGTGCGGTGTATGTGATGCAGAATCCCATGTGCCGAGTCCATTTTGTGGCGATACACGAGTAACGGTCCAGGACGGGAAATATCGCTGCCATCTGTAAAAATATGTTTTCTATATACTTATTATAAAACAAAGTCGCTTTTTTTCCCTCATGTCCCTTTGTTCCCTTTAATATTTAAAACTACGCAACGGATTTTGATGATTCTTTCAGTGTTGGATAGCCCATTTATCGAGGAAGGCTATAGGTTATATTTTATCACGCTGAGAATAATAGGAGCGAAGAAATAGAGGAAAATGTGGAAAAAAACGGAGGAAATTATTTGAAAGGACTTATCTCGCGAACTACTGGAGCAATTTTTATGTTATTTGACACAGATAAGAAGACCACGTGAAGGATCATAGGCTATCGATTTTGATCATTTTTTCAGTGGCTATAATTATATTTTATACCCGTGCGACGCCGGGGCGGGTCGCTAGTATATAATATTATTAAGTTTTACGTGGGTACGTTATAAAAGTTTGATCAACGCCATCTATTTGCAGCAGAAACGTTGTGTAGGGTAGAATGGGTACGTTTGTGCCAGGGTACGGTTGTGACAGTCGTCATAACAGCGAAACTATGCGGAATATGGGGATGGGTGCTAAGAGCAAAAGACGCGTCTTACAAGTCTGAATGCTTCTCCTAGCATTGCTTTTGCCAGCACTTGACGATAACGTTATCAGGGGTCCATATTGCTTTTTAACAGTCAAAAGTAGGTTTTCTTGTTTGATTTATTGTAACGTTTACTATTTTTTGTATACATATAACTTATGTCGTTTATTTTTTTTGTTGTAAGTTGATCATTAGTAGTTAACTGTGAGTGATTATTTTTTACGTAAATCGTTTAGCCGATTCGTGGCGATTGTTTAATAATTGAAATTATGTGTTGGGTACGGTTGTGACAAATGTTATGGGTACGGTTGTGACATACATATATCCTATCTTTTTTCTTAGATGTCCTAAAAACGCTTGCAGAAGACCAAACGAGCGCAGAATATTATTAGTCAATACGAAAATACTCACGAAAAAATCAAATGTAGGACTTATTTAAAGAGAACGGTGAAATTCATCAAATTAATCGGATGTCGTTGTCTTGGTCGATAAATATGTTTCAAAATAGACTATGTTTTCATACGCTAGATGAATTTGTTTAGAATAAGTTTATGGTGTTTTATGGTACAATTTTATTGAAATAAAAATCATATCAACTATTTTTTGTAGATGTCACTATTGACCCCAACCACTGTCACAACCGCCCTTGGGTTGTGGTCGGTTGTGACAATTTCCCTCTTTCTTTAAAATTTGATTCCATGACTAATACATCGTATTTTGACATGATATAATATTTTTATGTAGCCAAATAAATAAACTATGGTTTGTGACAAAATTTTTCCAGCTAGCTGTTACAACTAACAAAATTATTGGCCTCCAAACCAAAATTGTCACATCCGTACCCAGTCTACCCTACTTACGAGAGTCTGCGTACTCTTGCAAATACACAACGAAGTAGCTGTGAACTGGTGTCACTGATTCGAAACACTTAAGGAACTTTGAACTTTATCACTACAGCCACAAGGTCTACCTCGAGGTACATAATGGCGCAGCCGAGCAGCGTGATAGAGAGGAAGACGGGGCTGGCTACTCGGAACACTTTCACGCGGCGGTGGTGGCGCGTGTAGATGGTCAGCACCACCGTCAGCGCCGCGCAGCTCACTGAGATCACCAGGAGAGATATCCTGAAACGCAATACCACAGTTTAAGCATTTTTCTTCTGATTAATTTCGTTGCGGATCCCAAGACAGATTTAGCTTGTCCTTCGGGCTCCCTGAGATCATATCAAAGGGTTTTCGTGCTTGGTTACCACTGTTGATCCTGGCGACACAGGAGTTTTTTTTTTAATCGGCCCCTACTACGGGACCTCTTGTTCCGCCTTCCGAAGGGAAGAGACAATTTTTACATGGTTCGTTACATCTGGGTTTACATTTATGTTTATTTACAAAGGGTATATTTATACATGTTACTATTTTATCTGTTTCTCACAATTTACATTTTACTATTCTTATTTGATATCACAATGTTTCTTTTATATATTTCTATTCTTAATCTATTTTATATTTTCCTTTATTATTCTAGTTACATTTTTTTTCTTAAATTTATTATTGTTTTCTTTATTTTTATTTTTTACACATTTTATTTCAATGTTTTTGGTGCATTTTTCCAAAATTTTCCATCTTACTTTACCAATACACTACGCGCAGCGCGGAGTATCGGTTGCGAATTTTATTTTGCTAAAAATATTTATACAATAAATTATTCCTCGCAAGTGGTAGGAATGTGTGGTGGACCATTTGCCTGTTTAAAAACAAAAAGGTCTTAGGGTATGCGCGCACGGGCAACTTAGTTGCTCGGCGATTTATTTGTCTCTCGATCAAGTCTTTGGGTATGCTCTAAATTTCATATACATAGTATGAAATTTCCCGAGAATCAGCCGATCGCTCCATAATGGATGCACCCAATATTCTATTTTTCGACGCTTTCTTTGGTTTTTTATTTATTTTTCGAAAGAGACAAATAAATCGCAGAGCAACTAAGTTGCCCGTGCGCGCATACGCTTAGACTTTTATTCGTTTTCCAATTGCAAAGCATAATGCGATTCAGCCTTGTACCATGAAACTGTTTTGAGACTCAAATAATCGGACGAGAATGCTGCGTCCTATTCTAACAAACGTGAAATGTCGTTGTTAGAGCAGGACGCGGCATTCTCGTCCGATTGTTTGAGTCTCAAAACAGTTTCGTAGTAGGCCTACAGTATCGCACAATGTTGAACGTGAATTATTTTCTTTAAGAGTGTTTGATTATGCAAAACGGTTGCTAAAGTTAGTTTGTGATAACAAGGCAAATAAGAAAGTTACATGAAAAAAAAAGTGTGTCAGCTCTGACGCACGACTGGAGTTACTCCTTAAGGCGACGCCTTGATAATTTGGCTGTAGCGATGCCGATTTTTCTCAGGAATGACTAAAGCTAAGAAACTAAAGTTCATTGTCAGTATTCATCATGTCTTTGTCTTTGAATTGCCCATAGCATAACACGATTGGACAACTTTTATAACACAGAATTATCAATTGAAAAGACCTCTGTAAAAAAAGGGATTCCTATTTTTCCAACAGAGGAGAATGATTTAAGGTTCCAAAATTTGTACATAAATTGGTTGAAGCATACACTTTAATATGTGCATAGCTTATATGAAATGTATTTATGGTTTTTAAATTACGCGACAAAAACCATTTTGTTGCTTATGCCCTTTCAATTTTTTGCTGTTCCATTGCTTGTTTTCTATGAGAGGCCGGCCCGGCCTCTCATAGAAAACAAGCAATCTAAAACATATCCAACACGGTTTCTTACTTTAACGCGGCGTCACCTTAAGTACGAGTATCTAACCATACGCAAAAAGTAGTAAATAATATAATTAATAAATAATAACTCACTAGGACACCATGGCAACTTCACCACCTGTCAAACCTTTTGTATTGAAATATTTTCTACCTCGTCAAGTGAGAATTTGACTCATTTGACGAGGTATTTCTATGACTGCATGGTTATTGCAGCTGGCATTGCATCGTCGCTATGACGTATGCTAGCGAGTTAGGGCGAGTCTACATGACGCGTTGCGTCAGCCATACGTCTACGTAGCGCTGTCGCATTGTCGTTTTAAACATCAAAAAGTGCCGTCTATGGTGCACTCCGTCGACGCAATACGCCGTGAAAACTCGCCATTATTAAGAATACTTACCGGAAGGGCCAGTTGTAAGTAGCAAGACAGGGCTCGGGGCCACGGCAGGCGTCGCAGCCGGGCGCGCACGGCACGCACGAGTACGCTGCGCTCCACCCCGCGGCCCCACCCTCCTCCCACTCTTGATATGCAACTGAAAATTAAGCCAAATTTACAGTAGGATACTAGTGTCATATATGAGTTTCATGAAAGTGGTAGCAGCACGTTGAAAACTACTTTTAATTAAAATAAAACTACTCGCGAAAACATCGCTAAGGCGCGGGCGCCCCTATCGCAAACCTGTGGAAGCGACTAGCAAGATAGCTCAATTTCACGCGCTACGAAAGAAAAGAGTAGTGTCAGGTCAATTGCCGAATTTCTATTTGTTTCTCTATTAAATTGGCATCCCTAATTAGCCACATTCTTTTTATTGTTCAATTTTAATGTCAAAATAAGGCTATTCCCAAACAATACCAAGAGTTTTATTGAAATACATAAAAATACGTGCATTTTCTTTTACCCAAAGTATCCTTTTCTCGTAGAGGCTTATCGTTTCGGAGGCCACTGAACTAATTAAAACACAAAGGTCTATAAACTTTAATCAGTGCTATTTTAGTGTTAATTAAAAGCCTCACAAACTGTACCATAATAGCACTGTTTGTGGCTTAAAAGGTTATTAAGAGAAATTGGAATAATGAAAATAAATATTAAATGAAACTCGCTCACGCTGTCACTAATTTGGTAACACAGTACCTAATAAGTATTTATAATATATACCTACATAATGGGATTTTGTTGTGACATAGAATAAATGGAAAGCTGAATGTTTTTTTTAAATAAATTTAAAGCTATTGCTATATAGCTTTTACCGCGGGCTTTGAGCGCGGCGACCGAATCAAGATATTCCGTAACGAAAACAAACTAACACACCCCCACTCCAACCGGAACTGTGCAGGTCGGTTCGGCTTTGCCAGACTTTCGCACTGTGTTTGTGTGCGTGCGACTAGACGTATTCAAATTATAATTGTACTAGCTGTTCCCCGCGGTGTTACCCGCGGTTTATTTGGTAAACTAAATTGTGTTTTAATAGGCAAATAGTTATTGGTATTAGAGACAAAATGAATTGGTTTTGATCATCGGAAACATCAATAATTTCAATGACTGACTGATAGTAGACGACGGGACAAAAGCCTATTAATCAAATATGACACTTCATTTGCAACACTTTCAGGAGATCAGGGTTAGGGGGGAGAGGTGCAGCCCCTTCAAATGGTTTGAATGAGAACATTTAAATGAATATCGATTCACAAACGGCGAAGTAATCGTTGAACATAAAGAATTTAAAAAATTACAGAATACCTCCTCCATTCCGGAAGTCGGTTAAAAATGCAAACTATGTATTGATCCAGGATGTTCATCTAACTGCTTGTAAAATTTTGTTGAAATCGGTTCACAAACAGCGGAGTTATCGTTGAACATAAAACTTTAATAAAAACGAAAATAACATATCCTCCATTTTGAAAGTCGGTTAAAAGTGTAGTGTAATCCAGGATATATTGAGACCTAGGGCTGCTTCAGTGAGCTAAGGCTGCTTCGGAGAGATAAGGCTGCTTTGGAGATCTAAGGCTACTTTGGAGACATAGGGCTGCTTCAGTGAGCTAAGGCTGCTTCGGAGAGCTAAGGCTGCTTAGGGGACTAAAGGCTTCTTCGGAGAGCTAAGGCTGCTTTGGAGAGCTAAGGATGCTTAGGGGACTAGAGGCTACTTTGGAGAGCAAAGGCTACTTTGGAGAGCTATGGCTGCTTAGGGGACTAAGGCCTACTTCGGAGAGCTAAGGCTGCTTAGGGGACTAAAAACTACTTCGGAGAGCTAAGGCTACTTCGGAGAGCTAAGGCTGCTTAGGGGACTAAAGGCTACTTCGGACTGCTAAGGCTGCTTAGGGAAATAAAGCCTACTTCGGAGAGCTAAGGCTGCTTTGGAGAGGTAAGGCTGCTTAGGGGACTAATAAGGCTACTTCGGAGAGCTAAGGCTGCTTCGGAGACTAATGGCAGCTTTGGAGAGCTAAGGCTGCTTAGGGAACTAAAGGCTACTTCGGACTGCTAAGGCTGCTTAGGGGACTAAAGCCTACTTCGGAGAGCTAAGGCTGCTTTGGAGAGCTAAGGCTGCTTAGGGGACTAAAGCCTACTTCGGAGAGCTAAGGCTGCTTTGGAGAGCTAAGGCTGCTTAGGGGACTAAAGGCTACTTCGGAGAGCTAAGGCTGCTTAGGAGAGCTAAGGCTACTTCGGAGAGCTAAGGCTGCTTCGGAGACTAATAGCTGCTTTGGAGAGCTAAAACTACTTAAGGGACTAAAGGCTACTTCGGAGAGCTAAGGCTGCTTAGGGGACTAAAGCCTACTTCGGAGAGCTAAGGCTGCTTTGAAGAGTTAAGGCTGCTTAGGGCACTTAAGGCTACTTAGGAGAGCTAAGGCTACTTCGGAGAGCTAAGGCTGCTTCGGAGACTTAAGGCTACGGAGTTAAGGCTACCTCGGAGAGCTAAGGCTGCTTAGGGGACTAAAGCCTACTTCGGAGAGCTAAGGCTGCTTTGGAGAGCTAAGGCTGCTTCGGAGAGCTAAGGCTGCTTTGGAGACTAATGGCTACTTCGGAGACTAAAGGCTACTTCGCATTAAATCGAAATGATGGATCTTGTGTAACATATTTTAATCCATCCAATAAAATGTTATTAAATTTATTCAATGACAACATGTATGTAACTACCTATGATTTTTAAAAATCTGAATCTTTAGATCATTGACGTCAATGAATATAGGCAGAGAATATTATATTAATAGCAGATTCAATAGTACAGAGCGAGGAGATCTATACTAATATTATAAATGCGAAAGCATCTCTGTCTGTCTGTCTCGCTTTCACGACAAAACTACTGAACCGATTGTAATGAAATTTTGTACACAGATAGTCTAAAGTCTGAGAAAGGACATAGGCCACTTTTTAACTAGAAAAAGGGGTTGTAAGGGGGTGAAAATGCGTAAATTTGTTCAAAATAAGTTAGTTCCAAAAATTCATAACAGATGGCGCCAAGAGTCTCCTACATCGCGCTATCGCTTGCTCATACGTCTTTCTATAAGAGGTGGGACCATGTTGAATCAGGTTCTCCGATTTTTTCGATTGCTATACACGTTATTAAATAACTTACTATTCAGTAGGTACTTTATCTATGCAGTGATGAGTGACGTAACCTTAAACCCATCAATGATAAAAAGTTTATCGATAAAGATAAAGTTGTGTAATGGGGGGCTAAATAAGCTTTAAATTTGGTATAAATAAAGTTTAAATTAAAAATGAAATATTATGTGCACACTGCACAGCTGTTTTTCGGTAGTTATTTTGATTTAAGGGGTACCAGGGTTTTAATTTAACACCACTTTTGTTGACACCGTGCGCTATAAACTGAAGACCACGCGGATGAAGTCGCGGGCAACAGCTAGTTTAGAAATAAGTAAAAGTGTGGTAATAGCTACAAAACAAGAAAATAATTGCGTTTACGTACGTAATTCGGGTGGTTCCTTGTACTGTGAATTGTGAGTCAAACGTAAAGTAAAGGTCCAACTGTTGGATGAATACGCTTTTTAGACCGGCCTTGAATAAGGGGGGGGGGGGGGGGATCACCGGATCCAGTAAAATGTTTAAAGTGGTCTATGAGAAAAAAATAGTTTGGAAACCTCTGCTTTAGATGAAGACGAAATATTATTAACTTTTAATAAAAATATTTTGTAACATATTATATTACAGTTGATTGCAGTATATTATTTCTAAATCATTATGAATTAATATTTATATGTACTCGTATATGTATTTTTTAGGGGGAAAATATATAAGTAAATATAAATTCACGCCTCAAGACGGCTCACATGTCGCGGTACGTCAAACGTACTGCTACGTCTCAAACGCCTCGCCTCTTTTGAAGTGGGATACTGTACCGGCTCAGTACGAAAACGTGGCACCTCTTACATCCTCGTATAAAATTCATGTCCCTACCCAACACTACTTTAGATAATTTGTCCCGTCATCTACTTGTCCCGACGACGGGGCAAAAGCCTATTGATCAAATGACACTTCATTTGCAACACTTTCAGGAGGATGGGGGGGGGAGGGGTACAGCCCCTTCAAACTATTTGGATGAGAACATTTAAATGAATATCGATTAACAAATGGCGAAGTAATCGTTGAACATAAAGAATTTAAAAAAATTAACAAAACACCTCCTCCATTCCGGAAGTCGGTTAAAAATTTAAACTATGTACGAGGGCGGCACTGCAAATTTCGGGAATCAAGGAGGTGACACAACAGTACTATTTAAAAATGTGTTTATTGCCTTTCGAAGTATTCTCCGCGAAATTTGACACATTTTTCCATGGAATCAATCGTTGAAGCAACCATTCCATTCGGAAGTTGGGGTCTCCAAAATAGCCGTTTTGTAGGCGTCCACAGCTTCTTCAGAAAGAACATCGTGTGATGAAAATCTCTGACCACGCAATTTATTCTTTATTTTAGGGAAAGTATAGAAATCATTAGGGCGTCGGGGCTGTACTGCGGATGGTCTAATAATTCTATGTTTTCTTGCTCTAAAAACTCTTTTGTTCTGTGCGCGGTGTGAGAGCTCGCATTGTCGTGATGGAGGATGATGCGGCGGTTGCAGTTCTCTTTACGGAGTTCAGATACGACCTGTGGCAAACAAATGCTAGCATACCATTCTGCATTAACCGTTCTTCGTCCCTCAAGAGGAATAATCGCAATATGGCCGGTTTTGGAGACAAACATGGCCACCATTTTTTTTGCAACACTCCGTGAACGAACAATTTTTGTTGGCTTTAACTCATTTTCGAACACCCAAACTCGTGACTGGTTTTTAGTTTCGGGTTCGTACGCGTATATCCAGGATTCGTCACCTGATACGATGTTGTATACAGCATTTGAGGATCCTGCGTGGAATCTTTCGAGAGTTCTGACGCACCAAGTAACGCGAGCCGCTTTTTGCTCTTCACAGAGCAAATGCGGTATCCATCGGGAAAACAACTTTTTTAAACCTAATTGTTCATGCAATATTATTTGTATTTGACTCATGCCAATGTCTAAAGTTGCCTGAATTTCGCGCTATGTGACATGTCGATCTTCCTCAACCAGCCGCACAGTATCAACGTTTTCTTGGGTGACTGCAGTTTTTGGACGACCTTGATGGGGATCATAACTGAGCCTGACACGTCCACGTTGAAATTCAGCAAACCAGCGATAAATTGTGGTTTTGGATGGGGCTTTATCACCAAATGCAGAAATCATCCGGTCAACACACTGTTTTTGTGTTAAACCACTTCGAAAGTCATAATAAATCATCGCTCTAGAATTTTCTCGAGTCAATTCCATTTTCTCAACGACTAAACAAGTTTGACAAGACCTTGTGACAAGACCGAGAATCTTTTTTTAAATAAATAAAAGGTATTCGATTTTTAAAACCAAGGAGTTTTCAATAAAAAATTCAAGATTTTAATATGACAGGAATAGTGGAAGTATTCCATTCCCGATATTTTTAGTGCAGCCTATGTATTGATCCAGGATGTCATCTAACTGCTTGTAAAATTTTGTCCAAATTGGGTCACAAACAGCGGAATTATCGTTGAACATAAAAATTTAATAAAAACGAAAATAACATAACCCTATTTTGAAAGTCGGTTAAAAATGTAGCCTATGTGTTATTCCAGGATGTCAGCTACCTCCTTGTAAATTTTTTTCGAAATCGCTCCAGCCGTTTAAGCGTGAAGAAGTAACAAACACAAACTCACATTTTACTTTCGCCTTTATAATATTAGTAGGATGAGTTGATAAAAATGGTATGCAATAGCTTTACCGCAGTCCCCGAGTGCCATACGTCTTTTTTTAACCATTCTTACTGTTTAGTAGATCCCAGGATATAATTAACTCTGCATTACGCATAATTACGCAAGTTACAATATACACCAATCATGCGGCCAATTGTTAATATTACACACACACGGAACACGGTCGTATCGGGCTGAATGGTTAGTGAATTATAGCTTGTAAAAAAGAGTAGACTCTGTACACAAATTTGAAATCACATTAAAAATATGAATACGAGATAAAAACGTGCAAAGTGAAAATATTTAAAGTGTATAAGCGTTCTCTGTGGAAATACAAAGAGAAAAATGTTTTTTTCTCTTTGTATTTCCATCTTGATTCCTTTTGAGCGTGATTACGTTTAGAAAATTTTGTACTGCGTCTAGTCTTTCTTGACAGTCTGTACAGACTGTGATCCATCATCCATCAGTCCATCATGGGCCATGGCCTACCTTCGACGAGCGAGCCGTTGAATCCCTCCGGATGGCTGGGCGAGTAGTACCCGGGCCGACACTTGCACACGTACGCTCCGCGCGCCCACCCCGTGTGACGAGCTGCGCCGCGGTTCGCACGGTACGAGCACTGAGAGAAAAAAAAAAACTATTTTTTTATGGGTCAATTCATTTCTACGCGGCGCGTTGACATTCAGGTCAACGCGCCGCGTTGATGCTTTTCTAATTTTTTATTGAATCGACAGATTTGCAAGATGTTTCACGCAATTGAAATCTGTCAAATCCATATAAATTTAGAAATTCATCTACACGTCTGACGTCGCGTTGCTGTCTGATTTGACCCTTAGAGAAATTGATCCAAAGGTAGGTGGTGGAACGTTGTATTAGGCAGTAAGACCGCCCATTTGTTATTATATAGTTATATTATAATGTGTCCAGTTTCAAATAACGTGTTGCACTCGGGGATTGCCGTGGTAAAGCTATTGCATAGCATTTTTTCTCGACTCAAGCAATAATTAACTTAAGAGCCCGGGTTACCCTCGAAATTCTCATATATACGTAATACGAAAATATTTAACATGTTTGAGTTATTTTTCAGCTTAAAATAGTAATTACTTAGGTTCCTGTACAAAAATTAACTTCAAAATATTTAAACACTAAAAAAAATTTTTTTGTCTTTAATTTTTTTTACTAAATTTACTACTAAATATTGAAACACTAAAAAATAGAGCAAAACACTTAAAATATATAAATAAATATTAAATATTTAAACTCTAAAAAATATTTTTTAGTATTAAAATATTTTGTAGTAAATTTACTATTTATTTATATATTCTTTAGTGTTTTACTCTATTTTTTAGCGTTTAAATATTTAGTAGTAAATTTAGTTAAAAAATGTATACTTACACAAAAAAATTTTTTTTAGTGTTTAAATATTTTGAAGTTAATTTTTGTTCATGAACCTAGGTAATTATTATTTTAAGCTGAAAAATAACTCAAACATGTTAAAAAATTTCGTATGACAAAATGATTTTGGTATTACGTATGTATGAGAATTTCGAGGGTAGCCCGGCCCCTCAAGCAATCAGAACGCTTTGATGTTGGATTTAAGAGCGTTCCCTACGGAGATTCCGTAATTTACCGTATTTAGGGGCTTATAAAGTCATAATTTGAAAGCTACTAAGTTATAATAAAAAACAGCAATAATCTTCAGCATATCAACATTCCTTTCCACGTTTTAAATTTTCTATTTTTGTTTATTATACTAATGATATCAGCTTCCAAAGTAAAACCGATTTATTAAAATTCAAGCATACATTCAGCATCTCCTTAGTATTTACAAATTACTGTTATTTGAAACACACGCCAATAGATCGATAATATCTACATATTCCACGTTTAAATTTTTTTTAGGTCAATTTTGAACTAAGATAAGTAAAAAAAAGACTGGTTGCACTCCGGGAGTGCCGGCAGAAGTGAAAACTTGATTATTAACGTTGTGCATTTTTTAACCCATTTTTTATGAAAATTGATTTAAAAAAAATCGTCAATCAAGTTGTTTCGATCAAGTTTCGATCAAGGTTTCGATCAAGGTTTCGATCAAGGTTTCGATCAAGGTTTCGATCAAGTTTCGATCAAGTTTCGAACAAGTTTCGATCAAGTTTCGATCAAGTTTCGATCAAGTTTCGATCAAGGTTTCGATCAAGTTTCGATCAAGTTTCAAATTGAGTTCGAGTTCGACACAAAACACTACTCTCCAAGCGTCTTACGCGTTTTGTATGGTTTTTCGATCAACACGAAAATCTATCGCGAGTTTCACAGTTTTTACCCATCCCACAAGTGCTCAACGCCGCAAAAGAAGTTTTCACTTCAAAAATAGGGTTTTGGTGCGATCTCGGCAACGCGGCAAATGTATGGTCAAGGTAATTTGCTCGGGGGACGGCCTTAAGCAATCAGAATGCTTTCATGTTGGATTTAAATAATAAAATCAGGGTACTGGACATATAAAATAGAGAGGCTAAAAAGTGTTTACTTAAAAATGCACCATTAAGTCCATTGAGGGCGGTAAGTGTCTTCAGTTTGAGCACACTTTGACCACAATATAAACTTAATACAGTAAACTTAACTCAACCTTCTTCTTTGTAGGGCGCATTACCACTGAAACTAGATAAAATATGTTTTTATTAAACTAACAGACAGGGCCCCCATAAGGGCTACTGGCGCCTGTGTGCAAAAAAAAGAATTTTGGCGCCCCTTTAGGCAAATTTTTTGGGTCCTTGGTTTTGGCGCCCCTAATTAAAAATGGCGATTTGGCGCCCCTAGAGGATGGCGCCCGTGTGCATTGCACACATTGTACATATGGAAGCGGGGGCCCTGCTAACAGAACTGCTTACAAGTTGCCTGATCGCGTTAAGCGCAACGATTCTATTGGATCTTAAAAACACCTTTCTCAAAATTCAGCTGCGGTAGAAATACAGCCTTTATTTTATTTAACACGGAGACAAACCTTAGGCCCAGGCCACAACACTGCGTTGCGTTGTCGCATCGCAAAAACAACATCGCACAGCAATGCGATGCGATGTCGCAACGGAAAAAATTCATCGGATACGATGTCGTACGTCAAGACGCTAACCAACATTTCAGTTTCTAGTGAGACATGGATCGCACTGCGCGTGTTCTACTTCTGCTTGCTTAAGACCCGTTTGCTCGTTTGCCCCCTTATTTAATAAAAAAAAGACGGATTGCACTCCGGGAGTGCCGGCAGAAGTGAAAACTTGATTATTAACATTGTGCATATTTTAAACCCATTTTTTATGAAAATCGATTATTAAAAAAATCGATTTTTTGAATTAATCGAAACCCTTACAATCGTATAAATTTTTAACCCATTTTTTATGAAAATCGATTTTTTTTATTAATTGAAACCCTTACAATCAATTCGAGTTCAAGTTCGAGTTCGACACAAAACACTACTCTCCAACCGTCTTACGGTTTTTCCAAGGTTTTTCGATCAGCAGGAGAATTTGATTTTATTTTTTTTTTAGATTTGTTTATTTATTTCCAAGAAATTCGTACAATTTAGTTTGATCACAATTTCTGCCACATGGGCGTCGAAATATTGTCATATTATAGTGTGTCATACAAAATTTCTACATGTATTACAATAGTTCGGATATTAAAGAATCAATTTTAAAAATCCAATAATTATAATCAATATCGTCAACTCAAGCCAAAGCATTTTTATCATTTTAATAGAGTCAAATATTAATGAAATTCATAACATTACAATATTATCAATACAATTTTTTAATCAATACAAATTTAAGTAATCTAAATTTACAATGTCAATTTATTCGAATAAAATACAATAAGCAAAATAATAATTCTAGTGTTTTATCATAATATAAATTTATTTATTAGAATACATTTAATGTCAGAGAGTAAAAAATAAATCAATTTTAATAAAATGTCATTTAAACCTTTTTGAAGTTATTATATCATTAAAATATTCTTGTACCGTGTAGTAGCATTTCTCTAACAACCACCCAGAAAGAGCTTTCTTAAATTTATCATAGGTAGTGTGGTCTTTTTTAATTTTATCGGGAAGATTATTATATATTTTTACTGTCATACAATATGCATATTTGCTGTTTAAAGACGACTTTTGTGCGGGTATGTTAAGTTTGTATTTGATTCGGGTGTTGCTTTTTTTTCGAATAGATAATCATATTTTTTAACAAATAAACACGCTTCTAATATGTATAGGCTAAAAATTTAAAATTCTTCCTTTAGCCATAAGGGAAGAATTTTAAATTTTTTGAAAAGCGGTTTAGAGGGTGTTAGGTTTTTTTACTCCCGCCATAGCTCCAATGCATTTCTTTTGGATGATAAATGCTCTATCCACTTCTACTGAGTTTCCCTATAAAAGCAGACCATATCTTAAGACAGATGAGACATAGCCGTGATAAGATATTAAGGCTGCTTCTTTAGATACTATCTTTTGTACTATTTTTAGTGCAAATACGAACCTATTTAATCTATTAAAAATATTGTCAATATGTTCTTTCCAATTTAGATTTTTATCAATATTGAACCCTAAGAATGTGGTAGATGGTACGCATTTTATAGGACTTATCTTATTTTCTAATTCCTTTATATTAGATTTAGAATTTGAAATTTAATGATCTTTGTTTTTTCTAAGTTCACTTCCAATTTGTTACATTTTGGCCAATTTTAACTCTTTCTATTTCGTTTTTTATTTCATTATTTAATAAATTTTTTAAACATTTTATTAGTACTTTGGTATTAGACCTTACTTAAATCGAGAAAGACAACACCTACAGATAATCCTTGATCGATCGCTTGTGTTATCTCCGATACCAAAGAGAAACAGGCCAGTGTTGTTGAACTTTCTTTTGTGAATCCGAAAATTTGCTGTTGAGACAGTATATTATTAGTATTTAAAAAACTAATTAATTTCGATTTCATTGCTTTTTCAAAAATTTTAGACATTATAGGGATCAGTGTTACTGATCTATAATCGGACATGTGTTTTGGGTTGCCCTTTTTAAAGAGTGGTCTTACTACAGAAAATTTTAATTTAGATGGAAAATGACCCTGTTCAAAAGACAGATTTATAACGTGGCATAGAGGATAACATATGTCGGGCTGGCGTACATTGGGTTCCGTACCGTAAATTTGTATGGGAGCCCCCCTTTAATAATAAGTTTATTTAATTTTTATTATTAATTATTAAAGTTAACATAAAATTGAGCGTTTCCTGAAATTTTCAAAAACCTTAGTCTTTCCATTATGGACATAGAGCAAAAATAAGGAAAAAATCGTGTTTGTTGTATGAGGCCCTTCTTTAATCATTTACTTTATTTTGATTAGACTATTAGCTTTTATAATGACACCAGAAATACATAATTTGTGAAAATCGCAACTATCTAGCTATTGCGGTTCTCGAGATCCAGCCTAGAGACATGCGGATGTACGACGGACAGACAGCGAAGACTTATTAATAATAGGGCCCCGTTTTCATCCTTTGGGCAGGGAAACCTAAAAACTGAAATTGAAAAATAATAATATAATACTTTAAGTATTAAATAAAATAAAAGATTTTTATGTTTGTAACTTTGCAAGAACAGTATGAGTTTCGACTGCATATTTGTTTGACGTATAAAAGGCTTTAAGTTAGTTATGAACTTAATGAAATGGTATTAAATAAATAAAAAATAAAATTAACAACGTTAATAATTAAACAATAATTAAATTCGATTTAAATATTATAAATATAATCACTAATCACTAATCAGTACTGAGATATACAATCCTTACTTGCTCGACATAATATGGGAGTTTTAAGTTATCGCATGAAATAAGGTGTGCTCCTTTCCTGCGAGGAACGCCGACGCTTACAACAGTGTTGCTATGTATTCAACGGTAATGTTAAAATGACCACCTTCAAGTATTAGCTTAAGAGTCAATTATTATAATTATGAATATAATAATCGACTCAGAATTCAGAAGTATTTACGTTACGTTGTCCACCTATATAACTAACGAAGCCTCAAAGAAAAAACATATTTATAGGGAATGGGTGCTAAGCTTAGTACAGAAAAGTTATAACGTAACCTGAAATGTAAAGAAAAAAAAACCTTCAAAAAAGAAATGAAATCCCACCAAAACATGAAATGTAAAAGGAGCCAAGCAAAATATTGCATAGCTATTCAATACTTCTGTCGTAAAAAGTTTTCAGATCACATTCAAGCCAAGCCTTCAACTTATTTTGTAATTTAAATCAACATTCAGTAAATGTATCAATAGATTTCTTTATTTTATAATTATTATAGTGGCTTGGCAATGAGCACAATATAAACAAATATAAAACTGCATATTGGGAGGAGTTCATACTTACACAGACGGCAAGCGTAAAGTGTTTTAATATTATGTAACGACGCTTGTGGCTGATGGTACCCAATAAATCCAATTAGTAGCTGATTATTTCTCTAGTGCTCATTGCCAAGCCACTAAAATAATTATAAAATAAAGAAATCTATTGATACATTTACTGAATGTTGATTTAAATTACAAAATAAGTTGAAGGCTTGGCTTGAATGTGATCTGAAAACTTTTTACTACAGAAGTATTGAATAGCTATGCAATATTTTGCTTGGCGCCTTTTACATTTCATGTTTTGGTGGGATCTACTGTTTACTGATCAAAGAGGAATTTAATTCTTGATATTGATTTAACCGCTGTGACAAAATCGTTATAAATGTTATAAAAATGAAAAATTAGAAACTGCCAAAGAAATATGCATTTGAATAAGGTATTAAAATACAAAAAGTAGATAAAAACTATACAAACATAGCAAATAAACCAATTTCATTTAAAGAAACACACAAACTACACAGAAATAAACACAAGATACTATGTTTAAATTGTAAAATTTCCTGCACTATAATCGAATATATAAAACTACTATAAAATATAGGTTGGGTTACTAAAATTTTATATTAATATAAAAAGGTTTGCTATTCGTATCAATAGAAATTAAAAATATTATTTTGTTTTCTAAAAGGCGAAAACCTTGATTTCGTCAGAAAAGGTACGAGTTATGCGATAGAAAGAGAGCACATGAGTAGGTGAATATAATTGTAGGCACCTAGCACTGCGCGGTCGGAATTTGATCTTTATAGTATCACAACATGAGTCCTTATTTCTTTAAACGGGTTTCGCCAGTGGGAATTCTGTTGGTACTACTAATATATATTCTGTGATAATACTTAAGTGTGTGCATGCTGGATTCAAGCGGTTTTGTGAGTTGTTCTACCGTATAAACTTATACTGTGGTTTGAGTGTATCTTGTTAAGGTTGTATCAGCCCGGGCGTCAAGTGGGTATTCAAAATATCGTCATCCCCTTATTTACAAAGGCCCTTTACTTTTGCAAACGAAATAGATTTCATCGTAAATATTGCCTTCATTTTGTTTTTTGGTATTATAATTATTTTTGTTTGTCAACGGCGAAAATAGGGCAATGAGTTTTGCAGTCCATTTATTATCAGGGCTTCAAATAACGTTATTTTTTCATAACGTTATTGCTTCAAGGGTATGATTAGGGTATGATGATAAGGGTATTGATAACGTTATGAAAATTTAACCGATACTAGAAATAACGTTATAAATGTATTTAATAACGGTAAATGTTATAACGTTATATAGGATTTATAACGGTAAGTATATGTTCTTCGATAACGTTATAGTCCGTCAAGAAAGTCATGACAGGCGGGAAAATTTTCTAAACGTAATCACGCTTTTAAGGTGTATTTTTTTCTTTGTATTTTCACAGAGAACGCTTATTACATTTTAAATATGAGTGAGATTTGGTGCACCGTGCACGATCGCATACCTGATACCAGAAAATAACGTTATATTTACCGTTATTATTATAACGTTATTTTTTTGTTATGCCATAACGAAAAAATAACGTTATAATAATAACGGTAAATATAACGTTATTTTACTAGATATCGTTAAAAAAATAACGTTATCTGGCTACCATTATGAAAATAACGGTACGTAACGATATTTTTTCTGTTATTCGATAACGTTATGAAGCCCTGTTTATTATTATGTACGTATGTTTATTTTATAATAGTACTTATGCTAGTGATTTTAATTGGTGACAATAAAAATTGCCTAGATAATATTATTATATTATGTTGTATTTCATTAAATTAACAATATAATATTATGTAATCATTAAATCAGTGAGAGTGATTAAATTAACTTTATGATTGCGTATAAAGTTAATTGAAAGAAGATTTTTCCATAAACTCTATTCAAGTCTATTTGTTTTCAGTAAAACAAATAGACTTGTATTGAATGTTACATATGCACCCTCTATGAAAACCGGACTTAGCACAGATTTACCGAACACCAGTATCACATCATCATCATCAGTCAGCTGCAGTCAATCACATCATCATCATCAGTCAGCCGCAGTCAAACATCAGCTCTTGGACTATAATAAACTTAAGCATACATAAAGTGTGGCCGTCTCTCAGACTATACAGGCAAGACCACTCAAGAAGTTTCTTACTAAAATTGCGAAAGAACAAGGAATACCGAAAATGCTGTCGCCGCATCATCGTGGTGGTCCCAACTCCGTGGGACCTGATTTTGGTAGTTAGTTAGCTCACTTTAGATCTTACATCGATCGGGGTCGGTACTTGTAATTTAGGATATAGTCTTTTTATACAGAATAGCTCTGTTAGAAAAAGTGATTAAGTTAAAAGTAATAATTGTTATTTTATATTTTAATAAATGTTTTAAATTAAATCGGTTTTTTTTTAACTCCCGTTCGAGAACACTATAATTTGAATCATAATAATAAATTGATAATAATCATCTGCGTCTCTGAGTGCATCTGATAGGCACATGCTTCGTTGGCATAATATTGTTTAACTTTTAAGAACAACCGTAATTTACAAAAGTTACTCTTTATACTCTATACTCAAGTAGGGTAATTATGGAAAGAAATTTTCCCCAGTTTTTCCTTTTAAACTCTTTGTAAGCAGAGATGGAACTTTTCGTAGCAAATGTCGTAGACGGTCTACGCGCTACGAGTACGTTGCTACGAAACGTAGCGACATAATATAGTAGTGCGCCAAGCTACGAATAATAAATAGTTTTATTATTCGTAGGCTCCAAGGCTCAGAAATGAATATGGACGGGGCGCGGCTGGTAAAGGAGAACTGTCAAACACAATATGTCAAAAATGACGTTTTTGTATGACAGAAGCGTTAGTTTCTTTTCTCGCCACGTTCATTTAAAGCCTTGTCGAAATGTAGTTACTTATTACGGAAACCGCTCATTTTTCCGGAACACAAGATTCTTTACTTAATGTCAAGGACTTTAAGTATATTCTGACCAAGTTCTATCAAAATTGTTTTAGTGGTTTAAGCGTAAACTGATTACAAAACAAAGAGACTTGTGACAAAATAAATTACGAAGTTCTTCGAAATTGACAAGGCTTGGGTTCCAAAATCGAAACCCAGTATACTCTTTCTTTTTGTCACCTGAACAATTTTCGATAAAATTTGGCTAAAATACACTTTAAGGTAAGAAAGAGAAAACTTTTTTTGGAAAAATGTGCGGTTCGTGCAAATACTATAACATTACGTTCCTTAACATTTTTACGTAAAATAAAAACATTGACATTTGACAACCCTGACAGCTACTAAGTCTCACTTTAGCGTGAAAACTTTAAGCAACTTTTTAAGTTCAAGTACGAAAACTCGTTTTCCAAGTTGACGTGTTTATGTTCTTATTTTAAGCTCAAGCGAGCGTTTTTCCTTCGAAGAACTAGTTGCTATAAATAAATTGGAAGGAATGTATGGATCATATTAAGCAAATGAATGTTTTCTACTAAACATGATCTAGAATGTAGATCGTAGAAATATACGTAAAATAACTAAGAAAATAGTTTTTCATATAGTTTTGTATTTTGTCATCAGGTTTTTTTTTTAATTATATTATTGGGTCCAAAGTCTTGTTTTAGAAGACTGTACTAATAGTACTCCCAATAATTGTCAAAATTCAGCAAGAAGTATTCCATTTGCATTCAATTTGTATTCATTATATTATCACGTCAATCATAAAAATAAGTGTACTCACGTATGTAGTTTCGTTGGGACATTTGTGCGTGCCGTGGAAGGAATAAATCTGATTGTCATTTTGTTCATCGCTGTAGTCTTCGCATTGGTTGATCTCTAAGCTCGATATATCTACGTCCAATGATACCACGCCTTTGAACCTGCAAAAAACATAATAATTATTATAATTATGCTGCTTAGGCGATTATAGAGAATAACATACTATGATTTCTTATATACATTATATTATTCAAAAATTATAAATATTCATAAGTCATAAAAGTTATATAAGACAAAAGCCGAATGTGCTTAAAACATTATATAATACACAACTTAATATGGTAATTTTGAAATAACTCCGAAGACACGAGAACGTTTGTGTTTTTATTTACTTACAATTTTGCAATTAAACGCGTAACCGTATATTTTCTATTTTAGAGCAAAGTTCTTGTACTAAAGCTCAAAATCATGTGCATCAACAGCAATCATTTTCGCGTATCTCCATCGCGTAGTATCGAAGCGTATCATGTTTACTAGTGTGGACGCAAAATGATCGCGATGATAGCGATCATTTTGCGTCCACACTAGGAAACATAATACGCTTCGATCACAGTACAGGAATATAATATATATCCCTAATATATTGCTATACCGTGCTTCGACGCCACGCGACGGAGATCTGATACGCGAAAATGATACAAATGTGGACAAAGCCAGAGTCATTATAATATCTCAACTAATATATCTAGTTGATTGTAAATAAGTCTCCCGTCTGCATCATGACATTGTCAATAGCAATTTTATGATGCAGGTGGGAGACCTCATTACTATCAACCACATACTTACCCTCTTACAGTAGACACCGGGACAGTGTACGACATGAGCCAGCGTTTCGCCTCGCAGCTGTAGTAGGGATACGTCCACCATCCCTCCATCGTCGCATCGGGTGGGGACGGCATGAACTTCGGTGATCGAAGCGTGTCCACCTCGTGAGCTGAGACGAACCTTGGACAAGTGAAGACCAAATAGAGTAGGCCATTATTATAAATGAGAAAAATAATCGGGACTAACATAGATCCCTGTAGGACACCAGTTCTAATTTAATCACAATAGAGCTATTAAATTTTATTTTATTAGAATTTATCTTATTCACTGAGCTCTATTTTGAAGATGAGAACTTAATTAGATTAAAAAGCTTGATGTAACAAGTAATAAGTGGCAATAAGCATGCTTGACACATTCAAACGCTTCAAAGACATCTCACTAATAATATTGTTAGTGTAATGTCTTTGAAGCTTATAATGGAGCAATATGTTTATTCAATTACGTACAATCTACATGGGTTATTTTAAACCCATATGTAATGAAAATCATAATACACGTAAGTTATTGAAAAACACCTGAATCCTTCATACAAAACTTTCAACACTCACCACGGATACTCCGTATCCAGGGGTTTATCTCGCTCCGGGGATCTCACCGCAACCGGCTCAGCTGCATACCGCTCCCACGATACCGCGCTGTTGACTACACCGTCAGCACGAAGGACTATCGCACGGGAACCCACCGCGCGTTCTGATGCGCTAGCACCCATCACCAGACCCTGGGATACCGCCATCAGGTACTCTGATGAAGAGGAACAAAAATGAAAAGTCATTTTTTGTGTGTCTAATAGCAGGTCTATAGAGATATCCAAATGCATATATTGGGACTCGTATAAGGGTGAAAAAGCCATTATAAAGAAAGTAAATAAAAGAAGAATTAGCTTATTTAGTAGTTTTTGTTGAATTAAAGTGGATTAAACTACATTACTACACACTAGGTTTCCTCGAAACCTAGTGCAAAACCTAGTTTGTAGATTAATTTAAATCTAATTCTATAATGTGAAACTTTTATACAAATACCCATCAAACAGCATTAATTTTCAATTCTGCGGATATTTATTTTCCTTCAACAATATACGTTAGAACGCGTACTATCCTAGATATTGAATTTTTGGATTTCAGAGATTACTGTCTGACTTTAATATCCATTATAGACCGAGGGTCTGGCAGATAGATCACATCTGATTTATATTACCCTAATTCTATAGGAAATGTTGTAAAGCCAATAAATAAATAATTCATGGTTTATTATCTGCCGAATCATGAATGAATAAAACGATGTAATGTTATTTTACGTATAATATCTTTCACTTACTTGGTTGAGATTTTTCGTAAAATATGTTGTTTATTTGATTCTTTGATCGAAGATAATGTCTTATCATTGTTAAATCTCTATCTTAAATGCTTAAAATATATTTTTTAACATTCGTCACTTTCAATTGCGAAGTTGTCGTCGTTTTGAAATGATTTTGAAATTCCGTAACATAAATCTGCGTAAGCTGCAATAATAACTTTAAAGTGTACCATATCTATTAGTTTCCTAGTCTATGGTTCCAATATAGCAATATCTGTGGCGTGCACTCCTACATTGATTTCCTAATACGTGAGCACTGCAGCTTATGACGCTGTGATGGAGTTTTTATCTCCCAATGATTTTCCCCTCCACTAGATATTGCTGTAGCTTATATGAAATCTTATATTTTTAGTGTCGTTTATACTTTATACATTATGACTACTATTAGGTTTATGGTCAACTTGACCAGACGGAAAATATTATAACCATTTCAAACGACATTCAACTGAAATTGCATTAAAATACTTAGGTATGTACCCTCCAGTGGCGAGGGGTGAATATTTTGAGAAGGGAAGCCGGAGTAAAAAATCTACTTACCAATTTTGGTAATTTATAATTGAATGACATGCTTTTAATTTTCAAAACTAAGTTTGGAAAACAAAGTTTCCTTCGACAGCAAAATATAATCTGTCAGACAATAGTCTTTCTGAATTAATGCCATATTTTCCGAACTACACGATTACGTCGTACGACTCACAATTATTCACAAGTCACAATATAAATTAATTTAATTCACGACACTCTTCTAAGTTCTAACGCTAAAACAAAATTTAAATTCGACAAAACAAAACAAACGACATGTTGTTTACAAACACACTATCCGCCATATTAATATGTCAATCTAAAAACCAGCAAAATAAAAATGTATTACGCGCCTGTCATATTTAGTACCGCTAAAGGCATTCTTAATAAAGTCGTATTACAAAAAATCCTACCAAAATAAAATGTATTACGCGCCAGCAAAAGTATAATGTCGCTACATTCATTCTTAAATTCGAATCATAACAATTTTACTTCATGACTCATCTATCTCGCTTGCACTTGTGCGTTGCTAATTAACCTTTCTCCGTAATAACTCGTCGGGCATCGAGTTATTTCCAAGTATATATCGCGCGTGCTAGAACGAGACAGAACATGACGACCAGTTCACAGGAATGAAAAGGACAGATGCTTACTATGAACTGTCGTTGTATGGAGAAATAAGCCGCTAATCCTGCGGCTTATTTGATTCTCTGCGCCCGCACATTGCATTGCCTTTTAAAATTTGTAGGCGATAGTTATTAATTCAAACTATGTATTTCAAGTGAGAGAAAAATTTATTGCATATAACATTGTGAATTCAAAGTTTTTTAAGTAGGTATGTAAAATATTTATTAGATAAATATGTCGTTGGCCCATATATTCGATTTTTCTAAGCCCTAAGGGAAGCCGATGGGAATCGGGTTATATGGACGCTTCGCCACTGGTACCCTCTATTTAATTTATCGCAAACTTTCTAATTTAATTTTAAACAAAGTTATAATCAACAATAGTTGGGGGTGTTGCGTAGTATCTATAATGAAGGAAGGCTATTAATATTTGCGAAATCCTATTGGCAAGCAAAGATTCATCATATTGCTCGATAAGCTTTTTAGATGTATCACATCTGGTTTCGGTGGTGATTGTTTACTAGTAAATCTAGTGGCAACAACAAAATAATGTGGTATACCACATATCTTTAACAAACAGAAATGCCCCATGATCCAGCTTTATAGCGTTCTCCAATTCAGGCTGATGGTGGACTCCAGGTATTTTGAAGGATGTAAACTCTTAGAACTAAGCAGCTCGCATTGCATGCCCACATCCTTACTAGCATATTTTACATTTTGAAGGAGGAAAACTCCCTTAAATAGCTCACATAGTAGGCAGATGTTCCTTACCAGCATTCTCCAATCCCAGCTGGTGCAGGATGCTAACTGCGATGAATCCAGGTATGTTAAAGGAGGAAAGCTCCCTAAATAGCTCACATGCCTAAATAGCCCATGTTCCTTACCAGCGTTCTCCAATCCCAGCTGATGCAGAACGCGAAGGAGGTCTCCAGGTATTTTGAAGGAGGAACACTCCCTTAAATATCTTACATAGTATGCCAGTGTTTCTTACCAGCGTTCTCCAATCCCAGCTGGTGCAGGATACTCGCTGCGATGTCCGCTCGCGCCCGTGCCGCGTCCCAGCGCGAGGCGTGCAGCGGCGCGCGCAGCTGGCCGTAGCGGTGCGTGACGCACAGCTTGCCCGTCGCGCCCGTCGCCACCGCGTGCACCACGCGAAGGGAGGACTCCAGCTCTTCCTGGCATAAGAAAGGGAAAGTTAAAACAATCACCACTACAACCGAACGTTGGCGATCCTCCAAATACCAGCATCTTAGGAACCTAGCACACGACAAATTTTTGTAGCGATAGCACACTACTGCTATCGCTACAAAAATTCGTCATCACTCAAAATCAGTAATGCGTAAGAGAAAAATCTTGAGTCCGTTAAACCGTTACAAAGGAGTTTATTATACCTGACAGATCTGCCATATTACAATATACAATTTTAAAGTGCAATGTGCATTATAGCCAATAACAGCCTGGGATAACAGCGTGCTGGGCTCTTGCAAATTGCAATAGAGCTTGGGCCTTGTAGCACAAAATTGCAGAGTAGACTACATGAAATTGCACAGTAAAACTTAACAATACATAAATATCTTGAGAAAACTACTTTGCCATTCCTTCAACTTCGTAAGATTTTTTTAAAAAGCCTGCAGAAACATTTTTTTTTATGAAATAAGGGGGCAAACGAGCAAACGGGCCACCTGATGGAAAGCAACTTTCGTCGCCCATGGACACTCGCAGCATCAGAAGAGCTGCAGGTGCGTGAAACACAGCGCAAGCGCTGTTTCACGCCGGTTTTCTGTGAGAGCGTGGTATTTCTCTGGTCGAGCCGGCCCATTCGTGCCGAAGCATGGGTCTCCCACGTCTAAAATAATGTAAATAATGTACCGACTTTAACTCATTATTTTGCGTGTGCATCTAAAAGAGACAAGTTATCAAAGTACGAATTTGTGTTGACTCGACTTTAACAACTCCTTTAATGGACTTTACATCTACATGCGTCCACATAGAATGCCTGAAATCTCAGTGCTCTCTTATTTTCCGATAATATCTGCCCACAACTGACGTCAGAGGGGCGAGCCACAGTTGCTAAATCTGTACCGAGTACCGACCACTTGTGGGGTAATCTATTTCAAGGTCTAGGGGGTTTTTAAGACCTACCCTTTCTTATCTAAACTTTGAAATAATAATAACGTTGTGCTATTGTGTCAATTTGAATATCACATGATTTTTGTGCGTTGAGAGCTAAAAATAATAATCAAATAAAGCGTGCATTATAGGAAATGTATCGGATTTAAGCTTTATATTTTCGTTTAGTTTAGGTCTGAACATTAAATAGTTTTTACATTTCGAGCATTGTTGAACAGAAATAGCTTTTACATTATAAAAGAAACTACTGCACGGCGCGAACATTATTTCCGCAAAAAACAACAGCAACAAAATAGGAAAATTCGAATTCGCTTTTGCAGTCAAAAAGTTCCGTTTCGAAGCTTGGTGGAATTGGGGGTAAATTGTGCAGAAATAACGGATACTGCAAGGAATCGCTGCACGTCCCGCGTTATATTGCAGATTTGGAAACACTGGCCAGTTTAACAATCTGTTGCGTGAAATACTTAAATTGTTTTTTTTGGACAAAAACTTTTGGCCATGGTATATTGCCATGGTTATGTGTAGCCATTTTTTAACAAGCTTGTTAAATTAGTTAATATGACATTCGATTTACAATAATCGTACAGGCGTCAGGGCAAACGATTAGTTCAAACTGGAATTAAATAGGTAGGTATACCTCGGTCTGGTTACTCTGGTAAATTCTAAAAATATGATATTTTAACCAAAGTATTAAAATTAACAGGCAATATTCAAAAACTTTCGCTATAAAATCAATTTCAAAGTCAAATTTTTAGCAAACAATTTCGTTGAAATACTTAACCGTTGGTATAACCTTCTCAATTGAGTTGAGTCTCAACGTTTATCAAATTATTTACCAAAAGCGTTAATTATTCGTGAGATGGGAAAATTGTTCCTTATTTCCATTGAATCCGGAACAAAAACCGATAACTTACGATTTTATCGTCGATCAAGTGATTTTGAGTATCGACAGCCGCTTAATGGGAGATAACGAATTTTATGCTTAACCTAAATTTATTCTTTATTAAGTGGGAATTTCTGGAGCCGTGATATTTTTCGGCAAATTGATATGATATCTCGATGAGGTAAAGCAGCTATAACGAGTAGGTTTATTCAGCGTTAGTGATGTCGTCACTTAACGTCAAATAGGAAGCCCTTTACTAGAATCTCCAGAAAGCGGTGCCGTAATATAGCGGCAAGCAATCTTTTGAAATGTCAATTCAACGCTGTATGTAAATAAAACATGGACAATTTTGGTCGCCGCTTTGTTGAAATAAACAAAACAAACAAAATATGGTGACAATATTCGTAAAATTATACAATATTGCTGTAACAGCGTTGCCGGGGGTGCGGTTAAAACATTTCTGTAATAGAGAATTCAGCTGCATACAGAATGTTCGTGGTCAGGCCGCGTTTGACGATTTAGCTGTATGCAGGCCAACTGTAACATAAAGCTCATTATGAATGTAAGATTGACCGCTTTATAAAATATGTCCTAAAAGGTTACCGTGAGTATGAAGTTATAATGTAGAGAATCTACTTCTCTACATTATAATGTCTACATGACATGAATCTATATACGACTTATCTTCGACTGTAGTCTGTAGTCTCAGGTACCTTTATCTGGGGCACATGGTTTGATCTGCGTAAATCACTTCAGATTATGCAAGAGTTCTTGGTGATATAAAATTCAAATACAGCAGCAGCTAATAATTCGAATTATTGTGTGTCCAAGGTAGACCAAGTCGACTCACTCTTTTTTGCGCCAAAATACTTTTTAAGTACGATACGTCTTGTAAGTTATGGGTAAGGTGGTGGTACTTCATCCATCATTATTGATGGATGATGGTCTTACCACAAGTATACTCACTCTGTACTCACCCTGTACGTGGTCGCGTTGGTGGCATGCGCTCGCGGCAGGGACAACAGCGCGATGGACAGGAGCAGCGGGCTGGACAGACGCCACGGGCTCGCATCTCCGGCGCACACCGCGCGGCCACGGTAGACCGACACTGTCCGTGGTGGACTCATCTTGTCCGTGGTGCACTCACCCTGTATGTGGTCGCGTTGGTGGCATGCACTCGCGGCAAGGACAGCAGCGCGATGGGCAGGAGCAGCGCGCTGGACAGGCGCCGCGGCGCTCGCATCTCCGGCGCACATTCGCGCTTCCACGCGCACACCTGCCAAGAGAGAGGAGAGATTATCACCAGCTGTTAATGTTCTTAGAAACGGAGTACAGGTGAGAGACAATACGGAATATAATGTAGAGCTGTACTACCCTGTATGTATGTACTACCAATGAAATCTGCAATAAACAATCTTCTTAGTTTATAATAACTACCTATATGACCGAGCTTCGCTCGGTATTCAAAAAATTTAAAAAACACACATAAAATGACATTTTATGAAAATGATTCCTAGCTAGATCGATTTATCGCCCCCGAAACCCCCTAAATTTCATGAATTTCATTCTAATTATATATATATATATATAGTCTTTCTTTTTTTTTTTTTTAATTATTCCCTATAATAATTAATATAAAAATTATTTACTTACTTATTTATAAAGTAGTTAATGTATTTTTTAACGTATTTGATGTATTACCTCTTAATGATTAATTTATTTTTAAATATTGATTGATATTAAATAAAGGCTATATATATATATATATATATATATATATATATATATATATATATATATATATTAATCACTAACATACGAAAACTGGGCAGTTCAGCAAAAATATTACATAATAAAATATTATAATTGCGAAAGTGTGTCTGTCTGTTCGTCTATCTGTCTGTGTCTGTCTGTCTATCTATCTGTTACCTTTTCATGCCTAAATCGCTGAGCCGATTTTGCTGAAACTTGGTATGGGGATAATTAGAGTCCCGGGAAAGGATACTTTTTATTTCGGAAAAATGTACGGTTCCCGCGCGATTAACGAGTTTTGGCGCAACGAAGTTGCGGGCGTCATCTAGTATTACATGATACATACATACGTGTTGAATTGATAACCTCCTTTTTTGAAGTCGGTTAAAATATTGTAATGCTAAGCCTGAGTGGCTATGGCTACAGCGGCGGACTAAACACTATGCTTTATTTTACCGCCATCTGCATGATGCATCGGTTTGTTAGCGCACATTACTAAAATACACTAAAAAACCACTAGCGGCATACTAGCGATTTCCTCCTTATTATGCCGACAATGGTATTTTAGTGGGAAGTGAAACAAAAGATACGAAAAACCATTTACATAAAAGAGACAGTTATATCTTCAGTCTCTTTCTTCACCTGAGCTATGTCGAAAATTCGATTTTTTCATATTGTTCGAAAAAATAATTGAAAATGTAAATAATCGAGTTATTTATTGCAATCAAGATATGTGGTAAGAGATTCCATGTGTTTTGTTTTCTTTTGAGTCTAAATCATTTAGTGTTATTTAGCAAGGCTTTTTTATTACGATTTACGTACCTACTTAGGACTAATAATAATTTATTATATCTGCCTATACGTCATGATTTCAACCGAAGTCAGCCGTGAATTTCATCATAAAATCTATTGTAATTAAAAAAAATTAAATATTAAACAGTGCAAGGAAACAGTAAACAATTAGTGCAATATTTAATTATTACGCCAGAACATATAAAGTAGTAGATTCTATGACACTTATTTGCATGGGCGTGCAGTCTTTATAGGCAGAAATGCAGTGCTTGCCATTCACAGATAACAGATATTTTAATTTAACTTTCGTACTTTTTAAATGACTCATGACGTTAATTTTTTAATAATAATAGTAAAAAATATAGTAAAAAAATAAATATACACATTTAAAACGCCTCAATTTATAAAATAACAACATGTAATCAGGTACAAGCGTGAACGGGTTCACGCGAGGTCAAGATAGGCTTAGTGTTGAGGTGCCTGCCTTGCGCGTATGTGTGAGTGTGTCCGTGCACAGCCGAAAACGCACACAACCACGAATATCGAATGCGATTATGTACTCCAAGCTCTGCGGAAGACCCCAGCAGTGTTGCCAACTATAGGGATATCCCACTTTTAGTAGGGAAAAATTAAATATATAGTGCGTATTTTAGGGAGTAAAAATATTATATTATATTCATGGGCGTGGAATTTTTTAAGCAAAAATGTATATTTATTTGGTTTTTATTACTGTTTTTATATAAATAATGACATCATGAGTGACGTTTTTGCCGCAAACACAATAATTGCGGTCGGCTGAAGTAGTATTTTTAGCGTTTTGATCTCTCAGTGGAAAGTACCCCAAGTAATAAATAATATATTTAAATAATAGTTGGGGAGTTCTGGTTGAAATTCAATGTGTTTTCAAGTTGCTTTAGGGGGAAATTTTTGAACAGTTGGCATCACTGGCGCCGCGGCCGGCGCGGGCGCCCGCGCCATGCTGACGGCGATCGGAACTACTCGTGAATAGTCGTGAGCAATCGGATATAATCCGAGTAAAATGAATAGACGCAAATCTGACTAATTACGTATAATATGTACATTATGCATTTTTGTTTTGTGAGGTTTATAATATTTGTTTACATTTTACATAGCTGAAATTTTTTGTGTTTTGGAAGGCCATTTGCTTTTTTCATGCGATCGAGCACTGTTACTATACTAAATTATTATTTTTGGTTTTATAATTTTCTAAGAATATTTTAGATTTTAATATTTGAAAGTTTGTATAATATTTAACAGTTTAACTGTTAACATTAATAATTGCGTACATTCATAACTATCACTCACTTGGATAAGATATTTGTGGTGGCCGAAATTTTGCATTTATTTACATCGGATTATGGATCGGATCTCAAGTAACCGGAACCTTGATTATGTGAAAAGACAAAAGTTAAGCTGATTAGGTGAGTACTTAAAATATACTAGATATAAAAATGAAAAAGTTGTAAAAGAAAAAGTTTTTGTAAATGTAATAGGTAATATGTTCACAATGCTACCAATAGATGTCGCTAGCTGCGTTGTCATCGTTTAATATTAGTTTATTATTAGTGATGAAGTGAGCGAATATTTAGTTTATATATATAGATGGCGCACTAAATATGGCCGTCGCTGGCGTGATCACGATATCAAGATTTTTTCCGACCATTTTATCTATTATAGGCCAAGGTAAACCTTTGTAGGCTGGATTTTTTAGCCCTTGTTAGACTTTGTTCACTGATCGACTACTCTGCTTACCCTGTATCATATCCTTGTGCACGCCCCTGCTTATTTGTTAATTAAACATATTATGCTTTACAAAAATCAATTAAAATTTTGGAGGTCTAGAATCTTAGCAATATTCACAGAGTCAATAAAGCCATACAAAGTAAATAAAATGTAGTTCCCTTTGAAGAGCATTTCTATTACATCTGTTACTGAAATGCCGTAGCTGGTATTGAATATGTAAACGAGCTGGATTTTACAACTCAGTGGACAAAGGCTCACTCGGATTTCGTATATTAAATACGCAAGATGTCTTATGAAATGTCAAACAAACGTCAAACGCAGTCTGATTGGTCAGTACTGTGTCAAAATTCCAAATGTCAGTGCTTTTAAGTTTGTTTTAGGCGTCTCCCAGACAGACGCGGCCTGCGGTGGCGTTAGCGGTAGTGGTCAGCGGATGGCTTGGCCGCGTGGCCGCGTGTGTCGGTGTCGTTCCTAGAACTCTCAAGTCATCCAACTGACCGCCACCGCTACCGCCACCGCAGGCCGCGTCTGTCTGGGAGACGCTTTATGCATATAGGTGTAGATGAGAAAACTATACAGGACGTAATAAAACTAAGACGTGATAATAAGTGTGCTATTTTCATATTTCATAATATTAAGAGCAATTTTCTTTGTGATCACACACATAAACACCGTGCCGAAGTCTGGCAACACCGCACCGGAGTGGGGTGTTAGCTTTTTTCGTTACGGAGTTTCTTGATTCGGTCGCCGCGCTCAAAGCCCGCGATACAAGCTACGTATTAAATTAAAATAATTTTTTGAATTTTTCGGCAAAATTGGTACAGCGGTTTGGGCGTGAAAAGGTAATAAACAAATGCACTTTCGCATTTATAATATTAAGTAGGATTGAAGCTTCCTCAATGATTCAAGTCAGCAATTATTATATAAGCTAAATTGCTCGAAACAATTCAATTTTCTGTGATTTACGTCTGCAATTGATGGCTGTCAGCACCATCGAGGGCCTGGCAGCCACAGCTCGCGGCAGCTCGTAGAGACTATTACGTAAATAAAATAATCGATAAGACATTACTTACGTTTCAATGGGTATACATACTAATATCACAAATGCTAAAGTATGTCTGTCGATCACTTACTTACGCTTAAGCGATTTTTATGTTTGCTAAGGTACATTAAAGCCTGTGAAGAGACATAGAGCCCGAACAAAATTGCAGATAACGTATTTGCTTCATTAATATAAAGTATCAAATAAATTTAATGTTACCCGCAACAAAAATGATCACATTCGAGTGTCTAAGCACACTAGGCCGAAAATACGCGGCCGAAGTTCGGCATGATTACGCCTGCAATGCGCTACGCAATACGCATACAATAGATAGCGCGGCGTAATTTCGACGTGGTGTGTCATCAGCAATTAATACATTGCAGGCGTAATCATGCCAGCATTCGGCCTCGTTTTTTCAGCTTAGTGTGTTCAGACCTGCGTGTTTTCTGCGCGTGGATTCAGCTCGCGTGTTTTTCCAAACGCTACAGCAGAAAACGCGAAGCAGAACGCACCGTATTCATTCATTCTTCATAAGTTGGTCCACACTGTCTAACAACTGGACCTCTTAAGGTCTTCAAAATCAATCAACGTGACTCTAAAAATGATAGCAATAGTAACGAATACCTCCGAAAACTCTACTACGTAATAGACCCTGATTTGATATACAAATTATCAACTATAGACAAAGAGCCTTCGATCCGTTTAATGAGTTTCAGCGAACAAAGCGGACCCGTTCGACTGTTGATACTGTTAAGAAAATTAAAAACCTTTTACCGTGGATAAGCGGCGGTTTTAACCAATACGATCATCATTGAGGTTCAGATTGAAACTTGCTAAGTATTGAAAGTTGAAAAACACAAATGTGTTTTAAAATGCTTGACTTTACTGTAATATTCTACTACAGTGTTTCCTAAACATTTTCTGCCATGACCCGGTTATTTTTACACTGCCTCTTCGTGATCCACCGAACACTTTCAAACCTAAGCTGTTTCCATCATCTATACTAATATTATAATTGGGAAGAGTTTGTTTGTTTGTTTGTTTGAACGCGCTAACGCGCGTGGAACTAGTGGCCCGATTTGAAAAATTATTTTACTGTGGGATAGCCCATTTATCGAGGAAGGCTATAGGCTGTATTTTATCACACTAAGACTAATAGGAGCGAAGAAATAGAGAAAAATGTGGAAAAAACGGGGGGAAATTATTTGAAAGGGCTTATTTGAACGCGCTAATCTCAGGAACTACTAGTCCGATTTGAAAAATTTTTTCAGTGTTAGATAGCCCATTGATTGAGGAAGGTTATAGGCTATATTTTATTACGCTAAGACTAATAGGAACGAAGAAATAGAGGAAAATGTGGAAAAACGGGGGAAATGATATGAAAGGGCTTATTTGAACGCGCTAATCTCAGGAACTACTGGTCCGATTTGAAAAATTGTTTCAGAGTTAGATAGCCCATTCATCGAGGAAGGCTATAAGGCTACATATTTTATCACGCTTAAACTAATTGGAGTGAAGAAATAGAGAAAAATGTGGAAAACGGGGGAAATTATATGAAATTGCTTATTATCTTAAGAACTACTAGAACAATTTTTATGTTATTTGGAAAACATGAAGAATAGACCACGTGAAGGGACATAGGCTATTTTTACGGAAAAACGGTTGCGTGAAATTCGTAAATTACGCAAGCGAAACCGCGCGGAACATCTATATTATATAATAAAATCGTAGGAAAGTCAATTCTGTACATTGAATATTTTTGTACAATAAATAATACTTGGAACGTGATCTACTATGCTAACGCGAACGAAGTCGCGGGCAACAGCTAGTAATAATATATTAGGACCATTTGCTTATGAATCATTCATCTGATAGTACTTTAACATCATCATATCATCATCATCATATCAGCCTATATTCGTCCACTGCTGGACATAGGCCTCTCTCAATGAACGCCAAGATGACCGATCTCCTGCTACTCGCATCCAACATGAGTCCTAAATGAGTCTTCCCGGCGGATTGGTCTCGGGATGAACTTGGACAAGACGAAAGTCATGTTCAACGAACATGTTCTCCCGAGACCGGTTGTAGTTAACGGTGCCTTTCTCGAAGTCGTAACGGAATATGTCTATTTGGGGCACATACTGCAGGTAAGTAGACATAACTTCGAGAGGGAAATCGATAGGAGGATACAGCTGGGTTGGGCAGCATTTAGGAAGTTAAGCCACATTCTCACGTCGCGAATTCCGCAGAGCTTGAAGACGAAAGTCTTCGATCAATGCGTGCTTCCCGTTATGACCTACGGGGCGGAAACCTGGCCTTCTACAGCAGGGCTAGCTCGTAAGTTTTCCGTTGCTCAGCGTGCTATGGAGCGCGCTATGCTCGGAGTTTCTTTGGCGGATAAGCTCCGAAATGAAACAATTCGTCAAAGAACTAAAGTCACCGACATAATGCAGAGAATCAGTACGCTGAAGTGGAACTGGGCTGGTCACGTAGCTTGAACAACAGACGATCGCTGGAGTAAACTTACTCTGGAATGGAGACCAAGGCTGGGTAATCGGGGTGTAGGTCGACCTCCAACTAGGTAGGACGATGATCTCCGTTTAGTTGCGGGTCCATGTTGGATGCGAGTACTTTAACATGTTACAATTATATTCTGGTATCACCTATGGTCATAAAATTTTTGGTGTGAAGTAAGAAGTGGACTAAATTGACAAAATATTGCGACCCGGTATTTTATTTTAATGGCCGGGTCGCAAGTCGCAACCCGGCAAATGGGAAAGGCTGCTCTACTAGAGTCTAGATGACGTTCGCAACTCCGTCCGCAAATCGTTTAAAGCGCGGGAGCCGTACATTATTTCAGGATAAAAAGTATCCCACCAAAACACGAAATGTAAAAGGAGCCAAGCAAAATATTGCATAGCTATTCAATTCAATACTTCTGTCGTAAAAAGTTTTCAGATCACATTCAAGCCAAGTCTTCAACTTATTTTGTAATTTAAATCAACATTCAGTAAATATATCAATAGATTTCTTTATTTTATAATTATTATAGTGGCTTGGCAATGAGCACTAGAGAAATAATCAGCTACTAATTGGATTTATTGGGTACCATCAGCCACATGCGTCGTTACATATTAAAACACTTTACGCTTGCCGTCTGTGTAAGTATGAACTCCTCCCAATACGCAGTTTTATATTTCTTTCTATTGTGCTCATTGCCAAGCCACTATAATAATTATAAAATAAAAAAATCTATTAATACATTTACTGACTGTTGATTTAAATTACAAAATAAGTTGAAGGCTTGGCTTGAATGTGATCTGAAAACTTTTTACGACAGAAGTATTGAATTGAATAGCTATGCAATATTTTGCTTGGCTCCTTTTACATTTCATGTTTTGGTGGGATTTCATTTCTATTTTGAAAGTTTTTTTCTTTTCTTTTCAGGTCACGTTATATAACTTTTCTGTACTTAGCTTTGCACCCATTCCCGATAAATATCTTTAGTGTACTCGATCTCCAAAAACAGGTGACCGCTCAAATCCTTCCAACTACAGACCAATGGCTAAAACCTCCGTCATCTCGAAGATAATGGAATCCATTATCAGCTCTTGCGATACTTGGGCGGCCAGATATTACTAAGCGACAAACACGACAAACAGTACGGGTTCCGAAAGTGTCGCTTGGCTGGTTATCTCCTGGCGTACCAAACTCATCGTTGGGCTCAGATTGTGTGAAGAGTCCAAACTAATAGCCAATGCCTCTCGCATTGGCTATTACTTTGGACATTGCGAAGGCCTTTGATCGAGTTTGGCTCAAAGCGCTACTATCAAAACTTTCAACATAATATGGGCTTCCCGAGAATTTATGCAAATAGGTCACAAGTTTTTTGGCAGATTAATGACATGTTACAGACCAACGGCATTTATTGCTATGCGGATGATAGTACAGGTGATACCCCATGGCAGGCTATACTGGCTTCCACCAAATTTCTCGGCTAAATGTCATCGAGAATCGAAACGAACTTATGTCTAAAATCTAGACACGCGGTAGCGTGTCAAGCTAAGTTCCAGCATAACAGAATGGCGAGCAGCACCGTGTGTAATATTACATGAACCATTTGCAGGTACTTTTGACTCCCTCATAATTCAGAAACTATTTCACATAAACGTTTCAAATTTGGCTTATATAATGAAACTTGCGAGATAACTACATGCTCCAAAATTGATAAGCACAGCTCAAACGGTTATTGAGATATTAACGTCCGAAAATCTACATTTTTATCACTGACTGACTGACCTATAGATCAAAATTCTAACCCACTTCCAGATGACCTAGAAGGCTGAAATTTGGAATCCAGCTCGGCAATTGTGTGAAAGCGTGAGGAAAAATCAGAAAACAAAAAAATCGGTCAGGTGCGGCAAAAATTGTGTTTTTTGTATGGAGTTATTAAAATATTTATTTTATTTTACTTTTATTATAAATTATGAAAATAAAAATATAATTAAAGATTTTTTGAAATTTTCAAGTATCTACCGGCTGCCATTATTGATTTTGAGCGAAAAAGGCCAAAAAAATCACATTTATTGTATGGGAGCTCTCCGTAAATATTTATTTGTGAAGTGAAAAACTTTAGAAAATTAATAGAAGGTGACTTTATGAAGTATGTCTGTCTGTCTGTTACCTCTTCAAGCCCAAATTGCTTGTACCGATTGTTCTTAAATTTGGTATGGAGATATAGTTTGAGTCCCGGGAATAGACATAGAATTCTTTTAATACGTCTGTCCGTCTGTCCGTCCGTCTCCGCGTGTCCGACCGCCTGCAAGGAAATATAGACCGTGTGTTGATGTGTCGAGTGATTGATTGAGTGAGTTGTCCTTCTTAAACTTAATACTCGGCTATACACATATTATGATATACAAGATATTATACAGACTCAAGGACGCCGCCTCCGTGGGTGCTTGGAGGGTTTACCACCCACCAGTGGCGAAGCGTCCATATAACCCGATTCCCATCGGCTTCCCTTAGGGCTTAGAAAAATCGAATATATGGGCCAACGACATATTTATCTAATAAATATTTTACATACCTACTTAAAAAACTTTGAATTCACAATGTTATATGCAATAAATTTTTCTCTCACTTGAAATACATAGTTTGAATTAATAACTATCGCCTACAAATTTTAAAAGGCAATGCAATGTGCGGGCGCAGAGAATCAAGCCGTGGATTAGCGGCTTATTTCTCCATACAACGACAGTTCATAGTAAGCATCTGTCCTTTTCATTCCTGTGAACTGGTCGTCATGTTCTGTCTCGTTCTAGCACGCGCGATATATACTTGGAAATAACTCGATGCCCGACGAGTTATTACGGAGAAAGGTTAATTAGCAACGCACAAGTGCAAGCGAGATAGATGAGTCATGAAGTAAAATAGTTATGATTCGAATTTAAGAATGAATGTAGCGACATTATACTTTTGCTGGCGCGTAATACATTTTATTTTGGTAGGATTTTTTGTAATACGACTTTATTAAGAATGCCTTTAGCGGTACTAAATATGACAGGCGCGTAATACATTTTTATTTTGCTGGTTTTTAGATTGACATATTAATATGGCGGATAGTGTGTTTGTAAACAACATGTCGTTTGTCTTGTTTTGTCGAATTTAAATTTTGTTTTAGCGTTAGAACTTAGAAGAGTGTCGTGAATTAAATTAATTTATATTGTGACTTGTGAATTGTGAGTCGTACGACGTAATCGTGTAGTTCGGAAAATATGGCATTAATTCAGAAAGACTGTTGTCTGACAGATTATATTTTGCTGTCGAAGGAAACTTTGTTTTCCAAACTTAGTTTTGAAAATTAAAAGCATGTCATTCAATTATAAATTACCAAAATTGGTAAGTAGATTTTGTACTCCGGCTTCCCTTCTCAAAATATTCACCCCTCGCCACTGCCACCCACTTACTAATATTATAAATGCGAAAGTGTGTCTGTTTATTAGTCTAGACCAGTGGTCCCCAACCTTCTTTTTCATTCGCGGGCCAAACATGCGCGGGCCGCAACAAAAAATTTTTGGGGTTAAACAAAATATTATTCAAAATTAACGATTTAAAAGTGGAAAAAATTTTACGACTATCACGTAGACTTTACGTTATTTTGCCGGTAGGCGTGAATTTCAAAATTGTTTAACATCACGCGGGCCACAAATAAATTCCCGGCGGGCCGCGGGTTGGGGATAGCGGCTCTAGACTAGTACTATTAAAATATAGAAGATACGGTAAAAAGGGGCGGACAGCACAGCTTACAGCTTTGTAGGTCCTATAGTCTCTGAAAAAAACCGCGGACAGACAGACAGACGGACAAACAGACGGACGGACAGACCGAAACTATAAGGGTTCCTGTAACCTGTTGACTACAGACCCTCCCTTTTAGTTCCCTAAGCAGCCTTTAGTCCCCTAGTCAGCCTTAGCTCTCCGAAGCAGCCTTAGCTCTCCGAAGTAGCCTTTAGTTTCCTAAGCAGCCTTTAATCCCCTAAGCAGCCTTAGCTCTCCGAAGCAGCCTTTAGTTCCCTAAGCAGCCTTTAGTCCCCTAAGCAGCCTTAGCTCTCCGAAGCAGCCTTAGCTCTCCTAAGTAGCAGCCTTTAGTTCCCTAAGCAGCCTTTAGTTCCCTAAGCAGCCTTTAGTCCCCTAAGCAGCCTTAGCTCTCCGAAGCAGCCTTAGCTCTCTGAAGCAGCCTTAGCTCTCCGAAGTAGCAGCCTTTAGTTCCCTAAGCAGCCTTTAGTCCCCTAAGCAGCCTTAGCTCTCCGAAGCAGCCTTTAGTTCCCTAAGCAGCCTTTAGTTCCCTAAGCAGCCTTTAGTCCCCTAAGCAGCCTTAGCTCTCCGAAGCAGCCTTAGCTCTCCGAAGTAGCAGCCTTTAGTTCCCTAAGCAGCCTTTAGTCCCCTAAGCAGCCTTAGCTCTCCGAAGCAGCCTTTAGTTCCCTAAGCAGCCTTTAGTCCCCTAAGCAGCCTTAGCTCTCCGAAGCAGCCTTTAGTTCCCTAATTTATTTATTTATTTTATATTCAGAAGGCTTACAGACTAATAACTTAAATAGGTAATACTTTAATACAATAATTTAGATAAACAAATAGCTAATTACAAGCCTCCACATGTATATAAAAAGATAATAGAAGTTACGTTTATATACAATTGTTTCATAAATATTTTGTTTTTGTTAAATATATTGTTTATAATGTTACGATTTGTTTTCTTTGAAATTAGAATTTCATCGTATTTGTGGGATTTTTTTGGTAATTTATAGTGAATTCTGGGGACAGGACACGTCCAGGGAATCAATTTTTCGACCTTTAAATTAATTTTAATTATATTTACAATTAAGTTTTTCTAAAGAACCTAAGTGGACCAGTTAGATCACACCTTATACTACTATAAAAAAATACAAAGGTCTACATAATATGTAACTCTGCGGGTAGTTTATACGTCCGGACAACTAAATTTTACGGTTTGGAGAAATAGCCTTATATTACAGCTGTAAAACTGCGTTAGGTGCTATATCGGCTGCTTATTAGGTGTTCTTTACGCTTGGTTGCTGCTTGGGTAGTGGGGCTCCGTTGTGAGGGGCGCTCGGCGCCCCTAGGACCGCGGCGCCCGTGTGCAACGCACACCCTGCACCTAAGGGAAAGACGCCTCTGACTACAGAACCCTAAAAATAGAGTCTATTGGTTACCTCTTCACGCCCAAACCTCTGGACCGATTTTGCTGAAATCTGATATAAAGATACTTTTAGTCTCGGGAAAGGACATAGGATACTTTTTATCTCGAAAAATTGCACGTTATCGTGTGTATTGTCATCTAGTGGAACTAATTAATGGGTGCCAAGTAAAATGAGACGTAAAGAACAGAAGCGTAGCGAGCCTTGGCGGGGCCCCATATAAATATTTGTTTGGGGGCCCGTAGTAAAGCTTGCCTTTCTTGACTTTTGTAAATTAAAAAATTGAAAAGATTTCATACATTTTTTCTTGCGCACGTTAGGGCCCCTGTGGCCCGGGGGCCCTGTATAATTGATACGGCATATACGGCGGTAGCTACGCCCCTGGACTAAAGAGTCACAATTAACAATATCAGTAATCGCCTTACACGGATGGGTGTTTCACTTATGTTCAAACATAATTGGAAATTAAGGCATTACAACAGCAGGCTTAGCATGATCACCACAGAAGCGGTTTCTTTCTAGGGAAGAATAGACAAAGTGACATTTAGACAAAGGTAATCCGCCATTTTGTCATTACTCATTAAGTCATTGTATAGTCATTAGGTACATTATTTCCCGTTTCTAATGTTTTGATGCCTGCCTCTGAGTGCAGCATTTTTACAAATCATTGTATAAACTATAACATCCGTGTTACGTGGATATTTTTATGAATAAGAAAGGGTTTGTCCAGGGCTAGATCGTAGCGGGTAAATCGAGGTCGCTCAGATTATTTCCAAGACGAAATGGGGTAAAAGGCAGTAATGATAGATGCATTTACAAGATTTTCCCAGAGAATTTCTTATGAGCTTGCATGTTGCTTGTTAGATGTACTGATGAGGTTTAATAGTACTCAGATTACTAATTAATTAATTATGTACATTATATTTGTGTGATCATCTATCCATATTAATATTATAAATGCGAAAGTGGGTCTGTCTGTCTCTTCTCTTACTTCTTCACACCCAAACCACTGAACAGATTTTGCTGAAGTTTGGTACGGAGATACTTTGAGTCCCGGGAAAAGATCTGTATCGTATGATACTATTGATCTCGGAAAAATGTACGGTGCCCGCGCGATAAACGAATTGTGGGGCAACGAAGTTGCGGGCGTCAGCAGTCATAGACTATAGTCACTTATAAGCAGTTAGAACTTACATCTTATGATAAAGTAGAAGTTGTATCACAAAATTCGCGTCTCACGGTTTTCGTACATTTTTCGCGATAAAATGTATCCTAAAATAATATCCCTTCATAAGTAATAACATTATGGTCTACTCTGTCTATGCCAAATACCATAAATTTCAGAGCCAACAACAAATTAACTTTTCCTTTCTTTGCTAATAATAATTAGTATCTACGTAAATAAAAATTATTTTTAAAATGAATACTATAAAGTCTTCGTAATATTCTGTATTATTACTTATCCATGTAGTATTGTGTTGTTTGTAAACTTAATGTGGTGAACAAAAAATATTAAAGTGATAGATAAGACGTATTCTCATTCCAGCTCCTAGACTATAATTTGACGTTTCAAGTGAACGTATTCAGCAATCCCAGCTCCGCTCCTATCCCCGTAATAACGCAGGTGCATTTTTAGGTCACCGCTTTTAAATTTAAACAGAGTTTTCAGCGTGATTTTGTACGCCTTATTTCGCAATAAGTGAACCGTCCGATGTAGTTTATATAGCTCTGATTAACGGAAGTATTTAGCTTTTTTTACGAATTTCAGCCTTTTTTGCTAAAGAGGCTTGTTTTTAGTTAATATAGCTACTTTCGGATAAGTAGTTCCCTTTATAAGACTTTAGTTTATCCTGCTATAGGCAAACATTAAAAAATGTCCTAATGTTAGTTCTAAATTCTAATACCTTCTGTGATCGGTTGAGTAGATTTTGCGTGAAAACGAAACAGACCGACTTACATTTTGGTATCACCATTATTCGATTTGACTTCCTAGTTAAATCATAAGCTAGTAAATTCAGTTTCCTAATTAAATCGACAACTGCACGTCTACTGTGTCTATGGTTCACATTTGAAATTTGAATTTCGCGTTCCAAAATGATCAATTACCGCCATGATGTACGTCGTACGTCGAGCGAAACGTCATTTGCAAACGTCAAATAGATATGGCGGGAAATAGTAACGGCGGTGTTCGATTCCATAATTGAATCGAGACTGGCTTTGTTTCGGAAAGCCCCCGGAGAGTTCATATTCCGCACTTGCCTTTTAATATAATGGGTATTTAAAATTTCGTGATCTAATTTCATTTACAATTTAAACAGAGGCTTGACAACAAACAATTGCGTACCAACAGCTAACGAACAACGAATTCTTTCGTAATAAATTTATGGGCAAGATTCAGTATTTTTTCTGGAGAATAAAATATTGCCTACATATCACCCGCAATATTTTTCTTATGACTGATTTACATAACACCATTCCTAATGGAGGCACTTCACATGGCTATTTGTATTTGCGTATTTGATGTATTTGCCAAACAATCACCATGTGTAGACGGTATGTCTGACAAATATTGGCCTTATTTGCCTATTTGACAAATATGACCAATACCAAATACACGTATCCAAAGTCCGTACCTTTGTCGGTTGTTGACGCACAACAAAAGAGTCAAATAGGCAATTATAGTCCGCGCGGAACTAGTTGGCCGCTCTGCCGGTATGTGAGTATATGGGCAGAGCGGCCAACTAGTTGCGCGCGGACTATAGTACAGCCACAGACTAATAAGAGATACTACGTATAGTTACAGCTCGACAAGGCTTTATCCTCTCGAGCGTCATGTCGGAAACGCGCATGAGCGTGGCGAAAAAAGGAACTAACGCTGTGATCATACAAAAACATCACTTTTGACAGTCCTCCTTTACGAGCAACGCCACCACGTTCATTTAAAGCCTTGTCGCACTGTAAACAAAATCAAGCAAAAATTTGGCATTTGACGTCCATGTGTGGAAGGCCGTATTTGTTTTTATTTGCTTGTTTACGTGCATACGTCAATAATTTGGGTACTCGGACTATTGGACCCAAAAAAATTGGACCTATGACTAGATATGAATTTTTAACATATTTTCATCTAGCGATTGGACCCACTTTTATGATCCATTGTTTTCTGGAATGAAATTTTGAAGTAGAGTTGGCACAAAAATAGTCAGAGCCTGTAGCCAAGACTTTTTCTTTATCGCTTCTTTATAGAATCGTCGATCAAAATGTATAGAATTGACATTAGACGAGTCGAACGTCAACGTCATATTCGCGAAAAGTTACCCTAAAATCGAAAGCGAATAAATAGTATCGATGCATTGATTACTTGTAACGAAATATCCCCATAAATTAATAACCACGTTGTGAAAAGTAACACATATTTATGTGAAATGAATAATGATAATACTACATTTAACAGTCTTTATAACTCAAGCGAATAAATGCATTTTTTTTTGTAAATTATGTACTTGTCTTATTTTGCTCCTTGAATTTGCAAAAGAAAAAGTAATAATGGGACAGGAGTTTGTTTCAAAGGTATAAAATTTAAATATTTTATTTCAAGTCCGTATCGATATAATTGTTTTGATCGATGTTTTTACGCAGCTCACCTCACTATGGAGATTAATCTGACAGATGTCAAATGTGGCCTATTAAAATGCCCCGACTGTAGAACACTCTCATTAACTTATATTATAATTATTACTATTAAGTACCTAAATCTACTGCGTCGAATTATGTTTAAAAAATATCTTTAGTATTATAATAATATTAAAAATACATATTTAGTGTTATTAATTTTGTATTTAAACTAACGTTAATAATTACTGTTAAAGTCTTAACTAGTCGATCGGTGCTACGACTAGTTAAGACTTTAACTAGTCGTAGCCCGCGCCATGCGCATTGTACAGTGTACTTGTTTTTTTGCCTCACATAAAAAGTGCATTTTGCACAATGGGCATAATGAGTGCCAGAGATATGGCATTAATTTAACAAGTTTGCCCAGCTCAGTGATAAATTATTATGACGTTGGCTAAGAAGCACGTGTTTGGTAAATCAATGCGTAAAATGTAGATTTGCATATCGTTGAACGTATTCACTTATTTTAGAAGTGAGTGACTACTTGAAGGTAATATATTACATGATATTAATTATTATTTACATAAATTGAATAGTTTAGCTTGAGCCTTAAGAAGTAAGAGCTTTCCTTTTAAACTTTAAACAAAAGAAGTACGAAGAATCTTATGTTATTGGTTTTAAAATACTTTATATCAATACTAGCGGTCGCCTGCGGCTCCGCCCGCGTGGATTTCGGTTACCGCTGCAAAAAGTCTACCCACGAAAGACATGGTCAGCAAAATGATTCCCAGGTTAATTCACAGACAGCAACACTTACATCGAAAATGCAGTCATTATCCGCAGGCTGCACAGATTGTCTTTCTGTGGATGTTAAAGTTGTCAATGATGAAAATATTGAAGTATAATACTATTTACTATACTAAGTTTTAACTTCTGCCGGCAGTCCTGGAGTGCAACTTGTTTTAGAATTCGGACACTTCGCAACGCGGCAACGGGCCGTGCAGTAGAAATCGTAATATTTTAATTTCGCCAAACCTCCTAAACTAAACGTCCAATTTTAGTCATTCAAAGACCAAATATTATCTACATAAACTGTACTTAGTGATGAAATAATTTATTTTGATAAGGATTAATATTATGAGTAAAGTAAACGCGTTTAAATGTAACCCAAAAAATATCAAGATTTTTTAAATAAAAAAATGGTTGTTGCGCCTCACTGGACATAGATAGGTATAGTGTGTCGCGGACTTTTTTGTAGATATTTATAAGATCTACAATTGATTGCAACATTTTATGGTTCTATCTTTTATAGTTTAGGCAGCGTACGCAAAATAAGTAACTTTTCTGGTTGATTTTTTACATCTTGTGTCCGAAAAACCCAAAATATCTTACGGAAACCAAAATAAAATTTAGCCTATGTTACTTTTGGATAATGTAGCTTTCGAATGGTGAAAGAATTTTTAAAATCGGTCCAGTAGTTTTTGAGCCTATTCATTACAATTATACAAACAAAGTTTACCTCTTTATAATATTAGTGTAGATTATTGGCCAAATATTGATTTATTTTTATTATTTTTACTAATTGTTGGAAGTTTTAATTTGTCTTGAGCCTTGACCGATCTCAATAAATATTTTCATACAAAGTAATTTTCATACAACTTTTTTGCTGGCCCTACGGATATAAAACCGACAGTCATAATAAATACTTGGGTCCAATCGCTAGAGAAAATGTTAAAAATTCATATCTTTTCTAGTGGACCCATAAAAATTGGACCCACTGGGTCCAATTTTTATGGGTCCACTAGCCCGAGTGCCCAATAATTTTGCCAAATGCAACAAATAGCCAATAACAAATACAAATAGCTATGTGAAGTGCCTCCATTAGCTGTATAGCTTGTGTCATTATATTATTGTGTCGAAATCGGGCTGTACACTTGGCCGTGTTCGTCAAATTTTAATGGTTATGGTTGGGGTTATGCGTTTTACTGTAAAATAATGGTTTGCGGTCCTCGCTGTTGGTGCCATTATACATCATCATTAACAGTTCGATTGTATGTTGACTAGATTATTTCCTGCGGCTCATACTACGAGCTGCCGGCTCGAAGGACCAGAAAGTGTAGGGGGCGAGCGAGTGTTTGAGGGAAAATTGGGATATAATGAAGACAAAAATGGTTACCTGTTGATGATATATGCTGGCGGCCGGGCTGAGACGAGACGAGCTGATAGTCACACTGTCACCGTGGTCTATAATCACTATCACTGAGCTTAGTTCATGAGGATAAATCACGGATAATTATTGGATTAATCGCGAAGTTTGGGTCGATCGACTAACCGAGGATTTTCGTATGTAACGAACGCGCGCCGGCAACGGTTCAAGGTGGAATGTGTCACTTGTCACTCGCGTGTCTAGCGTATGACAGTTGACAGCGCATAGTGCATACACACGCGCTACAGTGTTGGCAACGTCGCGCTAGAGTTCGGCGCGAACATACATATCTTTCAACTCTACTACTTTAACTGTATGTAAGGGACACGTACACACCCTAAAGTATTATCACTTAGTTTTGTTACATCCTGTAGATACAATAGTCACAGGGCCACCCACACTAATACTGCAGATTAGTGAATGTACCAGTATAATCTTGTAATCCCATCATTGTCAATCAACGTTCAAATTCCTTGTACACGGAGCATTAACTATATCCTCTACTGAAGGGTTTCTCAAACTTTCGGCTTCACGAACTCCTGCTAGAATTTCCACGTGACGACGAACCCCTTACTAATAATTCCCGTCAATAAAATAATAAAGTTGACTGTTGAAAAAATAAGGTTTTTATTTGAATAAAAGGTAACATATAAAGTGCCAAAAGAGTGCTACGCGTGCCTGCCATTTATCAAGCCACTATTACGCAAATCTTGTCGCGAACCACCTGCCTTCGAATTGCGAACCCCTACGGGTTCGCGTACCACACTTTGAGAAACCCTGCTCCACTGAATTCTAGTATTAATCAGTTAAAGCTAGCGCACATTAGAGAGACGACAGTTTTTAGACAATCTTGTTTCACATAGACGAGTCAGCTTTACGATTAAAGAGAAAACAGTTGTGTCTATCACGCGGCGCATACCAAGACGAAACTGTTTTGTCTACGACGACGCAATGCATACAATTGTATATTCATCAGTAGAGAATGCTCGGATCAGACTAGGTACACCGCTAGACAGTTTTGTCGTTGATGTGCGCGCTCGCATACACTTCAAAGGGAAGCCGACAGTCATTAGTCAGAGTTGTCGCCGTGCAGTTCTTGTAGGCAGACAACTTTGTCTATGAGACGTTTTGTTTCAAATGTACGCGTCTAGCTCTTTTTATAGTCTGTCTAAAAACTGTCGTGTCTCAAATGTGCCGTCGTCCTTAATAGTTAAAAGTAGTAGATGGAGCCTAATACTTAGTTCGTCTGGATGGAAATTTAGCTCCAGAAGTTTTAAAGCAGGTTAATAACTTAAGCTATTGTTTTATCCAGTTTAGGGCCTGTTTCACCGCTTCCTGATAAGGTGCCCGTTAGGCTTATTTGACAGATTCTCCATACTCCATGTGTCAAGTTAAGTGGTGGATAGCCTTATCAGCAAGCAGTGAAACAGGTCCTTAGACTTATATTTTAAATGTACAATTAGATAACAATTCAAGCTCTTTAAGCTGCATTGTTAAAAACTTAGTTTTTAAAAAACAAGATAAATTGTCACTTTAATTACGAACTTTCTCGAACTTTATATTATTTTGTACGGTCTACAAAATATCATACTAAATTAATTCTTCGATCGTGGATTCTTGGAAATCTATTGTTATTCTATTGTTTCTCGTTCACCGGTGAGCCGTGAGCTTATGGGGCTTGAATATGGGTTAAAACCAATGATATTCTACTAAATACAGATCTGTTACGTCCATACTATTTTCCGGCTTAAATTGCTTCCGAACAATTTTCAAATTCAATTGTCAAATTTGACAGATAAGTGAAACAAAAGATACGAAATCCCATTTACATAAAAGAGACAGACTATATAAAAGACGGGTCAATTGGCCCGTATTTATGGCTTCACAACGCTCGTGGTAGTAACATAATATCTGCTTTGAGTTTTTTAATATAATATCATTGGTTAAAACTAAATAAAATAACCATTTTCAAAAACTATTTTAGGCGCTAAAAGCGAAAATAAAAAACAATATAGACGTCACGGCGCCTTCCATTTTCAAAAAACTATTCATAGACGGGCCTTTATCACGAAAGTTTGTGCTATTCAAACCGCGTCGGCGTCGGGTTGATATGTGAGGAACCAACTTAATATCTGCTTTCACGAACGTCTTTTGTGAGGACACTATTATATTATGGCATTGAGGGGTAACTGAGCGTTATGAACACGTTTGTGCTAATGATATTTTACGAGGACTATTCACATCAAGTGGTGTTCTCGAGTTTAAGGTGACACCTTGATAATTTAGCTGTAGCGATATCGATTTTTCTCAACAATGACTAAAGCTAAGAAATTAAAGTTCATTGTCAGTATTCATCATGTCTTTGTCTTTGAATTACCCATAGCATAACACGATTGGTCAACTTTTATAACACAGAATAACTAATAAAAAAATACCTTTATAATAAAAACAGGGATTCTAATTTTGCCAACAGAGGAGAGTGATTTAAGCTTTGAAAGTACATAGATTAGTTTAAGCATACACTATAATTATTTGTCCATAGCTTATATGAAATATAGTTATTTATGGTTTTTAAATTACGCGTCAAAAACCATTTTGTCGCTCACGCCCTTTCCATTTCTTGCTGTTCCATTTCTTGTTTTCTATGAGAGGCTGGCCCGGCCTCTCATAGAAAACAAGCGATCTAAAACATATCCAAAACGATTTTTGAAGTGAAAACTTCTTTAGCGGCGTTGAGCACTTTTGTGGGAAGTATAAAAAATGTGAAACTCGCGTCAGATTCTCGTGCTGGTCGAAAAACCATATAAAAACCGTAAGACGGTTGGAGAGTACCTAGTGTTTTGTGTCGAACTCGAAACTCTAACTCTAACTCGAACTCGATTTGAAATTTGATCGAAACTTGATCGAAACCTTGATCGAAACTTGATCGAAACTTGATCGAAACTTGATCGAAACAACTTGATTGACGATTTTTTTAAAATCGATTTTCATAAAAAATGGATTAAAAATTTAATCGATTTTCATAAAAAATGGGTTAAAAAAATGCACAACTTTAATAATCTAGTTTTCACTTCTGCCGGCACTCCCGGAGTGCAACCCGTCTTTTTAGGGTTCCGTAGCCAAAATGGCAAAAAACGGAACCCTTATAGATTCGTCATGTCTGTCTGTCTGTCTGTCCGTCCGTATCTCACAGCCACTTTTCTCCGAAACTATAAGAGCTATACTATTGAAACTTGGTAAGTAGATGTAGTCTGTAAACCGCATTAAGATTTTGATACAAAAATGGAAAAAATATTAAAAATTTTAGGGGTCCCCATAGGTACAACTGAAACAAAAAAAAATTTTCGTCTAACCTATTCGTATAGGGTATCTATGGATAGGTCTTCAAAAATCATATTGAAGTTTCTTATATCAGTTTTTTCTAATCTGAATAGTTTGCGATAGAGACTCTTCCAAAGTGTTAAAATGTGTGTCCCTCTCCCCCCCCCCCTCTAACTTCTAAAGTACGGGTATGATAATTCTAAAAAAAAAATATATGATGTACATTATTATAAAAACTACCAACGAAAATTGGTTTGAAGGAGATCTAACGAGTAGTTTTTTTATAAGTCATAAATGGTATACCTTAATTTAACTTTCATTAAATTAACTAAAATATAAAAATAAATCAAAAACCTTTTAATTTTATATAAATAAACCTTATTGCTGCTGCGGAACCCTTCGTGGGCGAGTCCAACTCGCACTTGGCCGGTTTTAACCTTCAAGCGGGCGAGCGCTATTTTGTAACAGCAGTGGTTGCGCGTAACCTAAAAGACGTCGTAGGTGAATTTGGGAAACAAAACACTTTTCATTTAACATTATTTATTATTTCATAAATTTAATTATTAGTCTTTTTAAAAGTAATCAGTTCACCCAGAAAATTAAAAGTATTTTTAGTAAAAACTTAGTTATAAAATCTGGTGACCCAAAGTAGCTTATCTTGTGTGAACAGGTGCGGAAAAAGTGATCGGAATTTTCTTATCCCGGTGGGGTGATTCACTAAGCGATTCCGCGTGGAATCTTCCCGCTGGCGGAAACTATTTCACTTTCAAGCAAATGACAAGTGAATACTTTTTGATTTTGCTGTCATTTTGACAGTAGTGACATTTCTTTTGTATGAGTGAAATAGTTTCCGCCACGGATTCGAAAAGATCTCACCGCGGATGGGAGTTTGACATCCGACGGCGGGAAATTATCCGAGGATTAGAGTCGTTTTCGCGGAATGTTCCCGCCACCTCCGAGACTCGTGAAATCTTTTCACTTCGAGAGCCGTGTCATGGCGGATATTGTTAGATGAAATTATTTAATGATAAAAATAAAACAAAGCAATTATTAATACTTAGTCGTGTCTTGTTTAAAATATTAAATAAATGTCGTACTGTTATAGTGTGTGTCTCACCTCCCCCCTATATAAGGTAGGTTAAGTAGTGATTAAGTTCAGTTATTAAACATTATTTCAACTAAACACATCTTTCAATAAGTCTACCAAGCCTGCAACATTGCATGGCGACCCTGCCAGTGCTGCCTTGCGGCAGCGCTGCGCAGCTGGTACAGGGACTGTAGATTGTGATTTAAAATAATTGGTCTTTCAATTGAAATGTAAAAAATGTGACTCTATAGAAAGTGAACTTTGAAAATGTGGACAGTAAAGGTGCTAAAAAATGAACTTAGAAATATAGACTTAACGGCCGTTAGTTAGTGATTTAAAATAGTATAGGTTAAAAATGGGTGAAATATACTATAGAAACTAAAATAAAAAGTAAATGCAAATCAGTTGCTAAAATTAAATATAACCATTATGAAAAAAAAATGACTTAGTGATTCAGTGAAAAATTAAAAAAAATGAAATCAAAATTTAAACTCAAAATTAAATTATAAAAATTGGAAAGTTGCAAGAAGAATAACATTAAACCGAAAAAAAGACGCTGAAGCAAAAAATCGTCAAAAATAATAATAACTTTGGAGTGGAGATGTGAAGCAGGCAGCCGGGAGATGTTGGAGTCGGATGAGAGGAATTTAAAGCAGGCGGCCGGGAGAAGTTCGTGTCGGGAGTGGATGCAGCCGGGAGAACAAAGAGATGAGGATAGAAAAATGCAATTGCACTTGTTTTGTCTAATTTTTTTTTATATATGAAAAAAATTATGTGTCGTATTTGTAACTATATATAGTGGTATGTATAAAATTAGTAAGTAATTATGTTACAATTTATGTCTAAATTTTAATTTTATTTTGATAAGAAAATTACATAGAAAGTTTAGAAAAATAAAATATGATTTTAAGCAATTTAACAAAATATATAAGAAAAATTTATAATCATAAAACGTAATAGGTATAAAATGTATTTTCAATTAAATAATATTTTGATTTTAAATATTTTGAATACAAGTAATTTAATTTCTAGAAATAAAGATTTCGGTAAAAAATAAGTAAAGTTATAAATTAACAGTTAATTAATTAATGGAAAGTCAGATTGCTATGAGAAATAAATAAGTTATTGCGAAATTTTTAATGTTGTTAATATTTTGATAATATGTTTTATAATAACTGTCTTATTGGAATTTTCAAATAGTTGCAGTAATTAATATATTTAAGACATTTGCCCCAGGTACTACAATTTTTTTGTGTGCATATTAATTTTGCTTAAAGCATAATAATCATTATCAAATTCAAAATTATTCAGAATAATTTTTGGATAAGGTTTTTAGAGATATAACGCAATAAAAGTCTTTTTGAATACCTTTACATGTTTAGTGTTTTGAGGGTAAAATTAATTTTAAATGATGGTATTATTCTGCAACTTGCAAAAATTTTGTATTTTTTTTTTGGAAAATAACGATTTAATATTACATTTGAATGAGGTTAAATTAAAAGAAAATAATGTTAATTGAACAAGTATTCGGAAATAATTATTTTAATTTAGAATGTGGATTTATTAAGTACTTAATAGTTACTGTACTGTTGTAAGTATAGCAAAAGTTAAAAATTTAATACAGGGTGTTGACGATAAATTTTCATATAAAGTAAGTTTTGGTATGAGTAGTACAAATATATATAACCATATATATATATATATATATATATATATATGGTTTAACCGTATTTTTACAGTATAATAAGAAAGAAATATGTGTGGTATTATCAAAGTATTTTAAAAATAGGAAATAGTATCTAAGAACAAATGTAATTTTACAGAGTTGAAGGGTTATTAATTTTGTTACTGGTATAGAGGAATACATAGCAACTCATAACTAATCGAATATTATGCGCAGTTGGTTAAAGCAGGTAGGTTAAAACACCTCAGGTAAGTTTCAACGGTATGCAACGCCTTTGTGGGAAAAGCGTCAAATGTCCGCGGTGCCAACTCAGCATTCGCGCAACGAAACGTAAGTAGACTCTTCTAACCGACTTTATAAAAAGGATGATGCTCTTTGTTCGGCTAAATATATATTATTCATAGGGTTGTACCAAGTATAATTTTTGCTTAAAGAATTTTAATCAACATACATTTATTAATAGGTTTTTTTTTGCGATAGTGGTTCTTTAATTAAAAACTTTATGATTCTTTTTCCACAATACTTTAAAGTGTCGTTGCACTTAATTAGTTAAATTATAATATTCTCTTCAAATTTAATAGCACTAATAGATTCATTCTTTCTTTTATGTGTATTATCTTTTTTTTTCAAATTGTTAGTAAAAGTAGTTAAACTTTCAAATGGGTCACGAGTGAAAATTAAAATGTTAATATTTTGTTGTTATTAATAATTGTGAAAATACGTTTTTTTTGTTTTGTGTCACATTTGTCAAAAATCTAATTAATATTTACAGTACAGTCTACGATATGGGTGGTCCAAAAGAGATCATCATATTTTGGTTTCGCATAACAATATCAAAACATTTTGGGCATCATATTTGGTACAAAGTTAAACATAAGAAATGTGATGCAATGAGTTTATGCATCCAAATATGTCATGTAAGCGCAGTCCATATTTATATTGAATATGATTCCAGTAATTTATTACCAGTAATTTGTTGCAAGACTTACATTCATAATTAGCATGCATTCCAGGGCATGAATTTTATTAAGAAGTAATAGTTTAACATTTAAAAATAATATTATAAATTAGTAAAAGAATAAAATTAAGTTTCGGTGAGACACAACATTTAATTTGCTGAAATGATTTTTTTTTTTTGGTCGTTGACAAAATTAAATACTACGGTTACGCAGTTGATAAAATATATAAACTTTCTTTTTAAAAATTATAAAATATAATTGAATTAAAAGTTTTTTAAGTTTATTTTTCCAAATTAAATAGAAAATATGAGTCATTTTTTATTAAATTTATTTTCAATAAATAATCATTATACATTGCTTATTTTTAGTTGTACCAGTTTATGACTATTTGAAATTAAGTAACTGAAAAAGCGCAATAATTTAATTACATTAAAATTAAACAAAATTTCATGTAAAAACATAATTACTTATTATGTAAAATACTAAATGTAAAGAATAAACAATATTATATTATATTTTTAAATCTAAAGCATTAGAGGCGTATTTGAAATTACTTTAATAATAATTATAGGTGCATTAAACTAACGTAAATAAAAATTAATAAGTTGGTTAGTCATTTGATGATTTAATAAAAAAGTACCTATATCAATTCAATTATTTAATTAGAACTTAGAAGTTAATAATGAATAGTTTTGTAATTAAAGAGAAAATAATAAAGAAATAGAAACAATAATAAATTAAACATATTTTTGTTAATAGATAATGCAATAGACAACACGGACTTACACAATTTAATCAAAATTTATTTACCCACTAGGTACTTTCGCTCTTATTCTCCGTTTTATGTGCCACTCGCTAAAACAAATTATCGACGTAACTCTTTTATATGTCGATCTACTTTTCAATTTAATATTTTCCTGCGTGCTCACCCTGATGTGGATGCCTTTTCAATCAAACCCTCCTCTATTAGACGGCTTGCAACATTGGATTACTTCCTCTCCAATAATGGATAGCTTTTAATTCAATTAGACTAGTGTATTTTATTCCAGCGGTTCTCGAATACGAATGTAATGTTTTATTATTATTTTTAGTATTTAAGTAGTATAATTATTATATATTAAAGCACTCTTTTTAATCTTACTACACAATTCAATGTATTGTGCTGAGTATTTAATTTTTAGTTTTAAATATGTAAAAACTTATCAATGGCTCATAGATAACTGTATTAGTCTTAATTGTCTTTATTGCATAGCTGTAAGTTTTTCTGAAGAAATAAAATAAAATAATAAAAGAGGCACAAGGACACAAAGGAATAGTACAATAATTAATTAATGCAATAATAATAAAATAGTATAGAAATAAGGTTTTTATTATCGTATAATGTTTTGTTGCTATGTATTCCGACACAATTAAATTCAGTAAGATTTTAGAAGTTACATATAAATTATTATTAAAATTATTTTAAATTGGTTCCATGGTTACTTTGTAAATCTTAATGTAAAATTAAATGTAAAATAAAAGTGAAATAGTAGAGAAAGAGAAACACTAATAAGAGATGTACTCAGATAACAATATGTTAAAAAAGTAAATTATGGTATGTAAAATAAACATACTTTTTTCAGTGAAGTTATGAAATAGAGACAAGGAGAAATAATTCTTGAAAATGTATTAAATTCTTTTTAACTTCTTTAGTAAGTTGATTGGCTACATTTTCTAAGAAATGAGACTGGATATGACTTATACACGGATTTACTTAAAAATATTTACGTTCATACGAGATATGACGTAATATTAGAATAGAACGTACGAATACGTAGAAAGGATTAGGAATGTGATATTTGGTTTGCAAAATAGCTGAAAGCTATTATTTAGGTATAGAAATTGTTATTTTGAAGTTAGGAATAAGGATTTTAGTGTTTTTAGAAGGCATTTGACTGAATAAGGATTGTCTATAGGTTGATATGGTTGCATCAATGTTTAAAATGTTTGGTAGCTGTTGGCCTGATCACCCAACAGTTAAGAATATTTTAAATATTGATTGCATAAAATTATGGAATGGGTATTTTTGATAGGCATAGGTATGGAATAGGTTTAAAAATGCCATAGAGCATTAGGTACAAAATACTAGCTAAAATGCTACGTATATTGAGAGAAAAAAATGCCGAGAGCATTAAAAAAAATACGCAAGGGAATCCTTCATTGGATCATGGTGTAAACGAGTTTTCTCTGTGAGAATAGTTGGAGGTCAAGTTGCCTTAAAAGTACCTTGGTATTAAATATGGTACAAAATGGTACAAAAATAAATGGTACTTAAAGCATGCTCGGCGGGAACAATCCTTCATTTAAGTAAAATGGTTGGGGACATATCTTTTTTGCGGGTTAGTCTTAAAATAGGTCCCGTTTAATGTTGTATAAATAAAAATGTATTGTACCAAATAAAAGTGCGCACATGAAGCATATTAAAAAATAAATATGTACCATTAAAATAAATAAAAGAGTCGACTATAAATAAAAATATTATAAAAATAAAATGTACCAGTAATGTTAAAAAATAATATAAATACTTAAATGAAGGCATGCATGCATGAAAAATGACAAAAAGAGTTAAGAGCTAATGAATTAAGGTACCTGAATATTAATTATTATGACAATTTTAAATGTATAAAAGTGACTGGCCAGTCCACTAATCAAGGAAATTAGTAAAATATGGATAAGTTAATAATTAATGAGTAAAATTATAAATATGAGGCTAGTAATAAGGTTGAATATTTAAAAATATTGTTTTTTGTGTGATAACTTTTCATCAGTTAATGTCGAGTAAAGGAAAAATAGAGTTTATATTTTAAAGGGTGTAAAAAAGAAACTAAAGAAAGTAACCATGTGAAAAAGTTTTATTAAAATATGTAGTTAGAAAATGTTTATTATTACTTAATATTTTTGTGTATTAAAAATTTACATCGTCAACCACCCATTACTGCAAATAAATTAAAATGTCATTTAGAAACACAGCACAGATTTGTATTTATTGTTATTTAGAATATAAAAATGGTTAGAGATAAATGTTGAAATGTTTAGATAATATTGTAGTTTTTAGTAAAATAAGAAATAAAGCAAAATTTTATAAAAAAAAAATATTTGTTAAATACTTACGAATTAAGTAACATTATTTTAGTAACATTAAGTATTTTATAAAAAAAATATCTAGTTTAAGTATTTTTTTTTTCAAAAAAACGGGGGAGGTGTAGTGCGTGTCTCACCTCCCCCCTATATAAGGTAGGTTAAGTAGTGATTAAGTTCAGTTATTAAACATCGTACCGTCCTGGCTTCCGCTCGCGCAACTCGTGTTCTTCGTGCTCCGAACGTCGAGGTAAACTCCGTTCGTCGTAGCCGTCCCGCGTGTTGTGCGTCCGTGCCGACCCTACTGCAGTGCGCTGAATATCGTTAGCGATCGATATATCCTTCTTATATTTCTGTGTAATATAAGCGGGATTATCGCCTGCTAGGTGCTGCACTGCCTTTGATTCACCCGTCGGGAGTAATTCCGGCGTTGGGGTCACGGGGAGTCAGCCACCCTTAGTGTGTGTGCCGTGTTCGTGTGCGTACACTAAGTGACCACAGTTCTGTGTTGTTGTGACCTTTTCGTGTGCGTCTTATTCGTCGCTACTGTAAGTACTTTTACTCTCTCTGTGCAATATGTTAGGTATTACATAAGCATAAGACAGTGTTAGACTTTTACCATGGCAGAGCGCGACCCGCGGCTAAGCCGCGACCCGCGTATCTGCCACCGTACCAACTCGGAATCGTCGCGAAGCTCGACCTCTAGTAGGTCAAGCTCGCGTTCGCGTCCCGAGAAGGCCCGCCCTACCCCGCCCGCCGGACTGCGCGGGAGCGAGGTGGAAACCGCCCGCCACGGACCGTCGTCGGCACTGGCGCGGGGAGGTAATGTCACCCCCCTGCCCCAATGCACCCCGACGGTGGCCCGAGGCGAGTCAGGGCGCCCGCCCCGCCCTGCCGACATCAGTTCAGCCGCCCAGCCGCACCTACAGCGCGGCACATCCGAGATGGGTGATTCTTATCACCCCCCGGCCACTTCCGGACGACAACAAGTCGCCACAGCGGGTACCGCCCGCCCACCCACAGGTACAACCTGCACTCCAGCGCCCGCCCAACCGTGCGCAACCCGCCCAGACACTCCGGCCTCACCGCCCGACGTGTCCCACCACTTTGCGCTGCCGCAAAGCACTCGCAGCACCGCCGCCGAGGCATTCGAGGCAGGCGAGGGGCATTCTCCGATGTCCGCCCTAGCCCGCCCTACACCCGGAGCACCTGAGCCGTGCCCCCCAGCAGTTGCATCGATCTCAGGTCTGATGCCGATCAGCCCAGACAACGTCTACTCCACACTGGACGACGCCCACCCATCCGGGTCGCAGCGTAGCGACCCCTCCCCGCAGCCCGCGCCCTTCGCGCAGGCCTTCAAGCGCCCACGGCAGGAAGGTACGTCCAACGTCTCGCCGCCTGCCAAGCGTGCCGACAGCCCGGAGACGTACGCAATGGCCGCCTCCCCGCCCGCCCAATCAACCAGTGGCGGATCAACATCGGGGCTCCCCCGACCCTCATCGCCGATGGACGTCACCGCAGCAGTGACGCATACTACCGCCACGTCTCTGTCTTCCCCGCCCCCCCGGAGTACCCCCCGCGGTCCTCCGCTTGTAGTGGAGGTACTGAAAGACTGGGTCGTACACTTTCGTCGCCTGAGAGAAATCTTAGGCCACGCCCCCAACGCTAGACCCTACGGTAAGGGCGTCAGATTTTCCCCCCAGTCCGAGAGGGAGTACCGGGCGATCCAGAGGTACCTGACTGACTTGAGTAAGTCAGAAAACCTGAGCTGGTACTCGTACTCCCTTCCCCAGGAACAAGGGCTTAAGGTAGGCATTTATGGCCTCCCTATAACCACGAGCACTGAGGACGTGACCCAGGAGCTCGCCAACCTTGGATACGAGGCCACACACGTATCCCGCATTTTCGCCCGTCAGGGTAGACCAGGGTGTACCTTCTTCGCACTCTTAAAGCGTACTCCTGACCTCACTCCCGGCATATACGGGATTACCGAATTTTTGAACATGCCGGGCATCAAAATAGAAGCCTGGAGGAAGAAGGCAGGGCCGGCACAGTGCTACCGCTGCCAAAAGTTTCGGCATTTAAGCCATAACTGCCACAGGAAGGTAGCCTGTGTCAAGTGCGGCGACGAACATGCCGCAAAAGACTGCCCCCTCCCCCCCGACGGAGTGCCCCGGTGCGCGAACTGCAAGGGGCCCCATCCCGCCAATTCCAAAAATTGTGTCGTGTACCAGCGGGAAACTAATAATAGGTACGCGGGCCCGCTGGCACAAACCACCACAACCGAGCGCCCCCTCCCCCCACGCACGAGGGACCCCCCCATACCGGACCAAGAGGTCCCCCCCCTCCCCCCCTCCGCCACCTCTTTGATGGCCGAGGCGAACGACCCGACACCCCGAATTGCCCCCTTTTCCGCCCCTGAAAACCAGGAGCGGAAAAAGAAGAAAAAGAAGAAGAAGTCCAAGAGGAGGAAGTCCAAGTCGGGTGGTGCAACCTCTACTGCTGCCACCGACTCCGAGTTCGAGCCAGCTGCTCCACTCACCCGTGAGGCAACTTTACCGCCTCCCCCCCTCCCCCAGCGCACTCCGCGCCCCCCTCGTGCCTCTCGGACCCCCAGGGCAGAAAGATCTGCCACCACATCTACCGAAGCCAATACGGTCAACTTCGTCGCTCTGCCGGCCACTACCCCCTCTCGCCCCCCTCCCCCCAGACGGGAAAGGAGTAGGCCGGGCAGAGACACTACCCCCTCTACGGCAGATATGCTGCAAAAATTTTTCTCTCTGGTCATGGAGACATACTCCAGGATCCAGGCCGGAGAAGCCACCTTTTCCGCCACTCTAAGGGCGCTCCCTGAGGGACTCAACCTCATTTCTAACATTATCTCGCAATGGCTGCCACATCCTCAAGCCAACTAAAGGTCGTACTCTGGAACGTCCGGGGGGTCCGCGGCAAGGCTGTCCACATAATACATGTTCTAAAAGAATATGGTGTGGATATAGCCTTGCTGAATGAGACCCTCCTGTCCCCTCAGGACCGTTTCAGAGTCCCGGGGTACCATGTGTACAGACAAGATTTCCTGGGAGGAGATAGAGTTTGCAGGGGACTCGCTGTCCTGGTAGGCAGGAGAATCCTGCACCAACTCCTCCCAGTTCCCAATGTGTCGTCTATCTACGCTCTCGGCGTAGAAGTACTTCTTGGCCATACCCGCACGCATTTCTACGCGAGCTATAAACCACCCGGAAGGCGTTTAGATATCTCCGACATCACCGGACTCCTATCCTCAGAGGAGCCCACAGTGATTGCCGGAGATCTAAACTGTAAACACCCTGGGTGGGGCTCGCGTGTGGCGAACACGGACGGCCGTAGACTCTTCGCCGATGCCGAGAGGGCTGGTTACTCGGTGGTGGGTACATACACACCCACATACATCCCGGATAACCCTGCCCACTCGCCAGATGTCCTCGATGTGGCTATTACTCATAACCTTCCCGGGGACATCCACCTGGAGGTTCTTGAAGAGGCGCATGGCTCGGACCACTTCCCGGTCCTGGCCATTGTTCGGGCTGCTCCTGCGAGCATCCCCCCACTGCCTCCGCCCCCCTTCCGGGACTGGGATAAGTTTGTCTCCCAGTTGCACGAAACCACGCCCAACTTTCCGGTGGACTCTGTAGAGTCCGTAGAGGCCATGACTCTGCAGATCACCGAGGCGATCCAGACGGCCTTAGACGTGGCAACCAAACCGCCCCGCCATAGGTTTAAACGCCCCTCCCTGCCTCGCCACATAGCCGTACTCCTGACCGAGAAGCGCAGGGCCCGTCGGCTTTGGCAGTCCACGCGGTGCCCTGCCGCTAAAAATCGTCTCAACCGGCTGAATGAGCAGGTCGGTCAAGCGCTCCACGACCTGAAGGCAGCAGACTGGACCCAGCGCATCCAGGAGGCAGGCGAGGATTGGCCGTCCCTCCATCGTTTCTGCCGTACCCTTACCAAAGCCTCCCCCCCAGTGAGACCTCTCCTGCATCCGGACGGCAACCCACGTTACCGCGCCGAGGACAGGGCGGAGATACATGCCGACCACCTCGAACGCCAATTCTCTCCATTACCGACCACCGCAACGGACCACGCCCGTGCTGTTTCCGAGGAGGTAAGGACAGCTCTTCTCACCCCTCCAGGCCCCCCAACATTCAGTTTTTCCCCGAGAGAGGTACAGAAAGTACTCTCTCGGCTTAATCCTCGCAAGGCTCCCGGGGCGGATGGCATTCCCAATTTCGCCCTGCGCCATCTCCCCTTCAGAACAGTGGCTGCCCTGACTCGTCTCTACAATGGGATAGTAAGGACCGGCCACTTTCCCCCCGCCTGGAAAAAGGGGATCATCATCACAATCCCCAAGCCCCACAAAGACCTCAAAAGGGCCGAGGGCTACCGGCCCATCACTCTTCTCAGTACTCTCTCCAAGACCTTTGAGGTCCTTTTCAAGAAATATCTGTCCCCCTTTCTCCCTCCTCGAGGGGATCAGTTCGGTTTTCGTTCCGGACTGAGTACAACCCTCCAGTTAGTGCGCGTGGTCAACCACCTTTCCGTTGCGGCCAACAAGAAGGAGGCCACGGTCGCAGTATTCCTAGATATGGAGAAGGCGTTCGATAGTGTGTGGCATGACGGCCTTCTTTGTAAATTGATCCGAGCCGGCGTCCCTCTTTTTATGGTAAGGATACTGGCATCTTTCCTTTCCGAGCGGACCTTTCAAGTCCGTGTCGACGGCGTTCTCTCCACAGAACGCCTCATCACCGCAGGTGTCCCCCAAGGGGGCTGTATTTCCCCGGACCTGTACAATCACTATGGGAGTGATGTACCCAAGGATCCGGCTACCCAGGCGGCGCTCTACGCAGATGACACCGCGTTTTTCGCCTCCTCGCTGACACCTGACCACGCAGCCATCAAAATTCAAAGGACGCTGGATCTCCTCCCCGACTGGCTGAGCAAATGGAGAATGTCTGTTAACGCAGGCAAGTCCCAGGCGCTCGCCGTCACTAGGAGATCGGGCTTTCCGGCGCCTTTGAAAATCGGCGATGTGGAGATACCCTGGGGTAGGACTGCCAAGTACCTGGGCGTCCTCATCGACCGACGTCTCTCCATGGCAGCCCAGTGCCAAGTAGCAGTAGCAGGAGCCAAGGCAGCAGTAGCCCAGCTGCAACCGGCCTACTCGTCACCGCAGATCCCTCTAAACATGCGCGTTGCGCTATATAACACCTATGTTCGCAGCCGCCTCACGTACGCAGCCCCAGCGTGGCACCATCTGCTCTCTGACCCGCAGAAGCGGAAGCTACAGAGAGTACAGAACAAGGTGCTACGCCGAATCGCCGGAGCGCCGTGGTACGTGAGGAATGAGACCATATCGAGAGATCTGCGCGTGGAGAGCGTTGAGGCGTTCGTCGCGCGACTCTCCAAGAACCTTTTCGCGCGGGCGGACGCCTCGCGCCTGCCCGAGCTGGCTGACCTGGCGCCGTGGCATGCACGGCCGCCGGACAGACACCGGCTTCCCCGAGACGCCGTCCCTGAGGACACGGCGGACACCCCGCCCCCCCCAACAACGAAGAGGAGGAGACTGCGCCGCGGCACCCAGCCGCGGTGCCCACTAACACCGTGGGATCGTTCTCCCCCTCCCCTCCTTTTCCCTGCGCCGGCAACTTACATGCCGGCGTAGTTTTAGTCTTCTTTTCCGCCTGGGATCTGACGGCCGCGACAGCCCTATTGTCGTAACCGTCGACCCCACGGCGTAACTTCCCCCGGCCGCCAATAATAAAAAAAGGCCGGGTTCGGAAGCTTTCCCCCCTTTCCTGGTAGCTTTCCCCCCGTCCGCTAATAATAAAAAAGGCCGGGGGCCGAAAGTATTTTCCCCACACTCATTCCCCGGGTCGCTTGGTCCGCAGGCGTGGTAGTGTGGTGCGTGCGGGAGTGGACCCATACACGTTCCCCTGGTCCCGGCCAGGGGCCCGCATGCACCACTGGTTAACCTGCCGCGTCTGATGTTGATTGTGGCCTGGTCAGGCGTGTGTATGGTTTGTCGTTTTCATGGTTTTCCCCGCGTTCCGTCGCGGGGGTTTTTCCTAAAACTGTATATATTACTGTATTTCCCCACTGTATTTTCCCCTTCGCGGGCCTTGGCGTGTGGGAAGTTGCGATAGTGCAAATTTATTAAACATTATTTCAACTAAACACATCTTTCAATAAGTCTACCAAGCCTGCAACATTGCACTGTAATAATTATGTATTAAATCTTTAGGAAGTGTTCATTGAACAATAAATATTTTTATTCATAAATGCAGTAGGTATATGTATTAATATCGGTACTTAAAGATTTAGATAATTTTTAAATTTTGTATTAATCCTTCAATCGGGGATTCTTGGAAATGATATTATATTCAATTGTTGTTGCCGTCACCGGTGTCCTTATGGGGCTTGAAGGATTAATACTTATGTATTATGTTAAACCATTATTGTGCTTTTACAATAACTTTAAATAGTTATTTAAGTATATAATATCATTATAATTCCAAGGTCATACTCACCACACTGGAACTTCCATAGTATATCTAATAAAAACTAATATTAAATGAAAAACAAATTTAAAACAAAAGAAACTTATATAGGTAAAATTTAAAGTAAATTAATAAGTTTGTTTTACACATAAATAAAAGGTATTCTCACACAACAAGATTTACCGATTTATTAACTTATTAAAGTACTCTGTGATTTATCGGAACTCAACACACGATTTACAGATTTGACAGATTGTCATTGTCACTCGGCAGTCGGCACATAAACAATATTTTTTGTTTTAATTCCACTCAATCCCCAAGCGGCAGTCGGCAGCCGCGCTATTTGTACTTTGTACTGCGCGGTACGCCATTCACTCAAGACTCAAGCCCCAAGCGGCAGCCGGTTACCGCGCTCTTTTATTCAATTATGTAACATATTTCGCTGACTTACAGACTACTTTTGTATAATCTTTCCATCGGGGATTCTTGGAAATGCTATTGTATACTATTGTTGTCGCGGTCACCTGTGTCCTTATGGGGCTTGACAGAATAAAGAACATAGATAACACAATATAATTATATACTGAGAATAAAGAAGTTTCATTAGACGTACGATCCTTGATTAAATTGGCTACATTCTGAATGAAAAATACTACAATATAGACTATGGGCGATTAGTATATTTTCGGCTATTGTGCGTTATTTAGTGTGTTGCTATAACGTGTACTTTTTTCGAAGTTTTTTTTAACTGGATTTCACGAATGTAAGTAGCGTTTTGTATTTTTTTTAATGAGTAGCTATATATGCCGTAGCACTTATTGTCAAAAAAAAAACTAGTGTCAATTATTCTCTTTGGTTTCGGATTCATTCCCGCGGCGGAAAGTTTGTGAATCGCTGTAATACTGACAAAATATGAGATCTTTTCACGTGAAAACTTTCCGACGATCGTGAATCAGGCAGCAGTTCCAATTTTTTCTTCATCTAGCAATAACACTCGGTGTTATCGGTCAACGACGACTTAGTTTTATAAATAAACATAGAATTTAACTCAATTATATAAAAACTACATATTAAAAAAAGAATTGAGGTTCTTGCTGCAAAGGGGGTGCGGAGAGTAAGTATAAGCTTTTTATTTTGTAGATAGATAAATTATGGAAAGCTACTGAGAGAATGATACAGATTCAACGAGAAATATCGATAATATCCACGCAAATGTATTGAGGGGAGTCGATTCGACGCCGCGCGACCGCTTGAAGGTTAAACATATCAATGATAAATTATAGTTTATGGGTAAAGTTGTGTAATGGGGGGGGGGGGGGGGGGCTAAAATATAAGCTTTAAAATTTGTCATAAATAAAGTTTAATTTAAAATAATGAAATATTATGCACACTGCACAGCTGCTTTTGGGTATTTTGATTTATATTAAAAAGCTTTTGACAACAATTTTGTTGACACCGCGCGCTAATAAACTGAAGTCCACGCGGACGAAGTCGCGGGCAACAGCTAGTACTTTAATAATTAAAAATAAAATAGAAATATAGTAAATAATTAAGGGCGGCTCCCACACAAAACACAAATATTTTTTCCTATTTTTACTCTATAAGGCTGCGTTTCCACCGGAGATGAGCTAAGCTGCGTTGCGAGGAATGTGTTTTACAAGAACCAATAGAATCGTTGCGCTGAACCTGGTCAGGCAAATGAAGCGCTTTTATTGGTTCTTAAAAATACATTCTTCGAAACGCAGATTAGTTCAGCTCCGGTGGAAACGTAGCCTAATAGCTTTTCGTGCGCGTGTCCAACTCGCACTTGGTCGATTTTTTATACGAATATTCCACTTTATAGCGCGAGCAGTCCTAGACATTTAGTAGGCTTCAGTACGATTTTTAACCGACTTCCAAAAAAAGGAGGAGGTTATATGTTTGGCTGTGGATATTTTTATTTTTATTTTTATTTGTGTATGTTCAACGATTACTCCGCCGTTTGTAAACCGATTTTCAATTTTTTTCTTTTGTTGTATAGGGTTCAACTCCAATTTGGTACCATGTTCACAAAAGTGGTGACCTGATGATGGGATCCATGAGTAATCGAGGGAACTCCTCAAAATTTATATGGAAACATATAGTGATTTTGATTTTATGTGAAGGATCCTAGGCATATGCTACCAAAAAGCAAGATTTTACACCAAGGCATTCTATGGTTCCGAAGATACTAAGAGAACTCCGGATTCCTTATAGATACAAGTTTAGGACTTTCGGCGATGTTTTAAGAACTGAAAGCATATGCTACTGTGGGAATAATGCGTAGCGGCCAAAGGAAGATCTTCCGACCGAGCGAGGTGGTATGCCCGGTCAGGCCGAAGCCCACGTGATACATTTCAGCTGTCGTATATATACCGACGCGCTCAGAAAACTTCGATAGCGCGATGCAGGAATGTTAGGCGAATTGTGGGTACCGCCACATCACTCCCCCCCCGAAGACCGGAGTTCGAATCTTGAAGTCTTGTCGCTTGAGTCGCCAGTGCCAGTGAGTTCCAGTGAGTCGGAACTGTTGCAGTGAGTCCCAGTGAGTCGGAACTATAAGCTGCTTGCACGGGATCCAGTGAGTCGGATAAGCTGCCGTGCGGGGCCGATGCTACGTGCTGACCAGGAGAGATGTGCTCTGCTTGCTGACCGGTCGGTGTAGTGAGAAAGCCCGATGATGCCGATGCGGAGTCGCCCAGGCCGCGGTACATTGCGCCTAGTGGACGAGGTACCCGATGAGGCGATGCTGGCTGGCGCGGTGCGGAGGGTCGGGGAGTGATGATGATGAAGGGAGGCGTGTTCTGTCGAGGGTCACCAATGTGGGGTATGCGCGGAGGCCAAAGGAAGATCTTCCGACCGAGCGAGGTGGTATGCCCGGTCAGGCCGAAGCCCACGTGATACATTTCAGCTGTCGTATATATACCGACGCGCTTAGAAAACTTCGATAGCGCGATGCAGGAATGTTAGGCGAATTGTGGGTACCGCCACACTACTATGCAAATTACATTCATCATCATCATCATCATCATAATTATCAGTACCATCACACGATGCATCGTTATGAGTTACGACCCTATTATTGGTACTTTTCATAGTATTTTCGATCGAGACTCGAGTTTGTCGAGTGATTTTGAAAATTGTATCAATGTTGTTACAAAGTTAATGATTTAAACTTGTTGTTGTGATTACCAAGTTGGTAATTTGATGTAGGAAACTCCTTGATTGGGACAAAATATATAGTTATATTATTGTAGCTTAAAGTAGTTAAAGCATAATATTTTATTATGTTGAGCTGATGAGTTTACATGCGGAAGTTTACTAGGCTGAATTACGCCGGCGTAGTTTACGCCGCAAATGTCAAACGCATACAAAATACGACATAATAGTGTGTCACCCCTCGCGTTCTGCCCGTATTTTGTATGCAATTTAAACGCGGCGGAATTTACGCCGGCGTAATTCAGCCTAGTGTGTTTAGACCCATACAACGAAAGTCACTGAACCAGAACTCTAGAGCCTAGGCGTTTGAACATTTCAGCATTGCTTGATGATCTCGTGTAAGTACTCACATACGGTTTTGTTGGGTCGAGCAATCACGTCGAGTAAAATCCACGGCTCGGGCTTTCGTCCACACATTCAGCATTGCTCGATAGTTTTACTCCAGTTCGAAGGAAATTAGCCTCTACGAATAATAAAAACTAGTGTCAAAAAATTTGTCAAGCTGGCTCGATTCGAGCCTTCAAACTGGCTTGATGCGAGCCTTCGAGCTGTGAGTTTTGCGGTCTACACAGTGGTTTTTGCTCGAAGTCGAGTAAAATTATCGAGCAAAACTGTATGTGAGTACTTAGCACTTAAGAAATTCTAAAGTGGTAGTGAACTCAGATAATAAGTTTTCATATGAAAGTTTGGGGGTTTCATCGTTGTTTTAAGAACTGAAAGTATGCTATTATGCATATTCTATTCATGATAATTCAGTAATAATATTATACTAAATAAATAATAAATAACGACGTGTTATAGTAGCCATTTCATGACAGTTCTGTATATTTATAGTAGGGTATGGCTCATGGCTTTTGAGACATAGCATAAAACTTTTTTGAAAACTGCCTGAGTATAGTAGTTGTGATAGTTTCATACCTAAATCCTATATATCTACAACTGACAGCTTATGTTTACCGATAAATAACTAAAAAGAGTGAAATTATCATTTTTAACAAAAAATTAAAACCGACTTCCAAGGTAAAAACAATAAGTATTAATATGAACTAAAAAGTATTAAATAATTCTTACTCTTTAATAGTGCCTATTTCAGAATTCGTCTAAATCTCAACTACTTCTGTACATACTATAGCTTCATTACTTTGAAATCGGTACCAGTCCCAAAAGTTTCATATATTCTGACATTGACTGATTAACTCACGATTAAATTAGCTGGTACCGACTTCAAAATAATGAAGCTATAGTATGTACAGAAGTAGTTGAGATTTAGACGAATTCTGAAAGAGGCACTATTAAAGAGTAAGAATTATTTAATACTTTTTAGTTCATATTAATTATTGTGGACTGTATGACTTTTGTTGATATTTGAGTTTTGATGACTTTAATTAAATCACTTTTAACTATTTACTTTGTTTATTAACTTTAAATTAAAACTAGACTATTCACTATGTGCACTGTACCAATGCAAAGGGCAGACAGATATTCGTCAAAGTTTCTGAAGCCGCAGTTGCCGTATGAGTCCTATGCCCAAATCTAATCACAACGTGTAACGCAACGCTCCGTCTTGACCGCTGACCGGCCAATTTATACCTCTAAGCTTCACTCCCGCCATGCGCTAGCGCAGAGGGAGAAGACCCCGCCCACTTATCCCGGTGCGGGGATATACGCAGAATCCCGCCTTGTTTCTATCACCCGGAGATACCATTTCAGCGTACTGCGTACATCTATCTCTTTTCTACTCATTGCGATGGCACTGTGCACTACACAATTACAAATTACATAGACAATAATAATTATTCAACACATATACAACAGTTTCAATACCATGATATTATGTTCTTAATGTACAAAATTATAATATCATAATTCACATTTATATGTACAAGTTCCATAATATAATCTATTTTCAAAGACACATAACTAAATATTAAATCCTTACTCCTATTTCTTAAAATTATCTCAAACGTGTGGATTACACAATAATTATAATTATATCATGGCAAGGAATACTCGTGTCAACAACTGTAGCGGAAATGAAAACGCAATAATCATCAAGTTTTATTAGACTCAAAACTTATAGCTAGATACTTCAGCACACATTCGTACCTAACCCCAAAGATGTCCCATATATACGATAGCACAGACTTTATTTATTTGTAGTTTATACATATTCCAAAACACATAATCATGTACATAAACCTATCGTAGACAATGTGTCAAGCTGCAACCATCTGCTAGCTTTCTCCAGACCCGTTCTCACGCTAGTTTCTTATTCATTATTCTGACGGTCCATTGAAATCTTAAAACAAAACTTTATTACTTTTTAGAAAGGAACATCTCAATACAAAGTTCTAGGGAAACAAACACAATAATTACGTATTTTAACTAATAAACCCAATACAGTCAAAAGGACCAAACATGGGGCGATTTCACTTTAACAATGTCTTAGAAATACGCTACTAACTAACTTTCTAAAATGTGTTCGCCACCCTTGTCATCGTTGTGTCCACAACATTAATAATTATTGTTTTTACCTTGGAAGTCGGTTTTAATTTTTTGTTAATGCGATCGAAAAACCGATTTGAAAACTGGGCAGCCAAAAAGTATTGCGACCTTGTTATCTTTATGACCATCCTTTACCAAGTTCTAGCATAAAATATTATGTTCTTAATCCCAGTGGATAAAGACCATTATTTTTCTACGAACTATTTTGAATAGAAAGAGAATCTACTTTTTGCCGTGCTCACTGCTCAGCTTGCTGCATTAACATTATATTAATACAAATTATAAAATACTCTAGTGACACCGCAGGGATCAAAATAATTTTAAGGTTTCGTTAACAAAAACATTAAAACAATTGAATCCATTGGAATGGGATTTATTTCTGAGCCCACAATATAAAAACGACTTAACTCGTATACTTATCTATAAATATTATACAAAATAATGTGTTGTATTATAATATTATGTAAAAACTATGACATGAGCCATGACACTGCAAACGTACGGGCAAAATTGTCAAAAAAGTATTAAGTAATAAGTATAATAAGTATTATAATATATTTGAAAAAACATAGTTCCATTATCAATAGCAAAAGTTATATAAACTCTGATACAAAACATTGTCTTGTCCTTTTTTTATGTCCAAAAATTAATAATCATTTACTGGTATATATGTAGTATTTTTCAATGGATTGAACCGTGCTATAAGTGGGGCGTTCCACGCCAAGCGGACAGGAAAAAATAGTCGATCTCTCCCATTTTAATAATATTTGGATATATTATACCTACACGTGTTATTAATACGTGTGGCAAATATTTTTGTTATATAATGGCTGGATTAAAAATGATGGGACTTTGAAACGTGACTTTTCTATTCGACACTCGGTGCTTCAAAGCCGATTATAGATTAAAAAATATATACATTAAAATAATTAAACCACTGAACTTGTTACTTCATTTAACGAGCTTTTTAAGTGTATTTTTGAAAATAAAAAAAAAATGTTTTTTTCTTTGGAAAAAATGTAAATTAAATTTTTTTTCTTGATTTTTTTTTATATTTTTTATGTAAATAGCTAATATTCTATAGAACATTCCTGCACAACGTCTATAATAGGCCGGGAAGTGGATTAGGAGCTAGACTGAAAATACTTCCGAATGGTGGCGTCCAGCGCCATACAATACTATGGGCAGAGATCGATACATAGTAGAAATTGCCAAATAACATCAATTTCGATATAGTGAAGAGTAACATTTAATAGATTTTTGAAAGAGAAATAGACAAAAAATGTTTACTTACAAGAAAAAAAAATTCGTGAAAAAAAATTTTTTTTCTCCAAAAAAAATTTTTTTTTTAATTATGTTACTCTCTAAAATAACTTATCTAAGGGTTCATTTCTCCACATCAAAATCGAAGTATTTTGGCAATTTCCACTACTTAGCGATTTCTGCCCATAGTACAGTATGGCGCTGGACGCCACCCTTCGGAAGTATTTTCAGTCTAGCTCCTAATCCACTTCCCGGCCCATTATAGAAGTTGTGCAGGAATGTTCTATAGAATATTAGCTATTTACACAAAAAATATAAGAAAAATCAAAAGGGTCCCTCTTTGAGAAAATCAAGAGAAAAAATTAATTTGCATTTTTTTCAAAGAAAAAAACATTTTTTTTTGTTTTCAAAAATGCACTTAAAGAGCTCATTAAATGAAGTAACAAATTCAGTGGTTTAATTATTCTAATATATATTTTTTAAATCTATAATCGACTTTGAAGCACGGAGTGTCGAATAGAAAAGTCATGTTTCAAAGTCCCATCATTTTTAATCTAGCCATTATATTACAAAAATATTTGGCATACGTATTAATAACACGTGTAGGTAAAACATATCCAAATATTATCAAAATCGGATTCATCGACTATTTTTTCCTGTCCGCTTGGCGTGGAACGCCCCAATTGTATGAAATTCAATAGGTTGAATCTTATATCCTTAAACGAGCAATTCTTGTATGTATATATATATATATATACTTTCACCTTTAAACTATTATGTAATAATATATATTATGTATATATGTTACGGGATATACGGGAATAAGAAAAATAAATTTTAATTCGGGGTTTACCCATACTCACCTAGGTCCATCCAACTCTGGCTGGGTAATTATCGCCTAGTAAGTGAATCCTATTTAATTATACTAGCTGTACCCCGCGGTGTTACCTGCAAATCATTAGATACGGATTTTTTTTGTATTTTCCGCAGTAAAAAGTAGCCTATGTGTTAATCCATGGTATCAGCTAAGTTCATACCAAATTTTATTATGAGTCATTTGTTCAGTTGTTTAGACGTGAAGAAGTAACAAACATACAAACTCACAAACTTTTACCTTTATACTATTATGTGATTTAAGTTTCTTATGTGCTAATGAAATCAGCTTATCTTACTTTTTGTCATGCTCCAAAAATCACAGGAATAAATTGTTATTTTAGATCCATATCTGAGTTTCAGATCTGAAGTCCGGGTTTGTATCTCTGTACAGACTACAGAGTCTAATTTTCAGAAAGTCGGACAACCTAAGATCCATATCCATACTTCCATACTAATATTATAAATGCGAAAGTGTGTCTGCCTGTCTGTCCGTCTGTCTGTCTGTCTGCCGGTCTATCTGTTACCTCTTCACGCCTAAGCCGCTGAACCGATTTTGCTGAAATTCGGTATGAATATACTTTTCAGTCCCGGGAAAGGACATAGGATACTTTTTATCCCGGAAAAATGTACGGTTTCCGCGCGATAAAGAAATTTTGGCGCAAGGGAGTCGCGGGCATCATCTAGTTTACAATAATTATGAAACGGTTTAACACAATATGGCCAGAACGTTGGCTACAAGCGTTTTTTCTGAGGAGATGCTAGAATAGAGCGAAGTCACATCATATTAAATCATAATATTATGGTGGTGCAGATGGCGTAGGTGGTGCAGGCGGTGCCAGTGGTACAGGTGGTGCAGGCGGTCCCGGTGGAGCAGGTGGTGCAGGCGGTCCCGGTGATGCAGGTTGGTGCAGGTAGTACAGGTGGTGCAGGTGATGCAGGTGGTGCAAGTGGTAAGTGTGGTGGCCGGGCGTCGCTGGCAGGGCCCAACTCCGGAGTGGATCCTCAGCTTGAAATTCAGTCCCAGGCATCTTTGCAAACGTAGTACATTTTATAAATAATGTAGATTCCACAGCAGACGGCAGTTATTCCTATCAAAACGTAGCCCGTTTCTGGGTCGATGGAAGAACCGCCTTTAGACCCTGCCTTCGCCACGGAAGCTGCTATTCTCATTCCGATACCCATGATACACTGAACGCCTTTCAGTATGAAGCTTGTAAGTAATGAAAGTTTCGCGGCCTGCCGAGTTTGGGGGGCGGTCTCGGAACTGTCGAAGTTCGATACTGCGAGGCTCCGGGTAGCGCGACGGAGACGAGGACGACTGAGCCCGCAACGTACCTAACTCGTCTAATATACTCACTCGTACGTACAATATTAGATATTACATTAGTCATTATCCACTACGTAATTTTAAACCGATTTAAAACGAGGCGCCTTATCGGCCAACGTTTCTGGGAAACGAGCGAGACAGCGTGGGCGGTTAACGGATACATTTTACAAAATTATGTAAAATATTATGAAGATAATAATTAGACGCATCCTTACAAGCAGTCATTCTACTCCCAAGATATGCCATTATCTAATATATAAAATTCTCGTGTCACAATGTTAGGCCGCGTACTCCTCCGAAACAGGTTTACTGATTTTAACCAAATTTTATATGCATATTCTGTGGGTCTGAGAATCGGCTACTAGGTAAATTTTATATTGATAAGTGCATGTGTTGAATAAATAATAGTAAATTATTACAACTCGAGACTGACGGCGACCATTGTTTGTGCGACGGGATAGCGATGGACGTTACCTACCATAGTGTATTATAATCACATCAATAAAATAATGTGGGCGAAAATCGAAATACTTTATAATGATAAGACAGGACTTGATGTTAATTTTTATTTCCAATAATTATCTTTAGCCGTTTTCTCTAATATTAACAAATTTTTGAATACTAAGGAGAATTTTTGTACAAAACAAATAATAGTTTTAAAAACTAAAAAATCACGCTTTCATAAATAAACCAAAGTAAAAAGTAAAAAAAAAAAACTAAAAAAAAAGTTGTTCAAAATTGGTTGCCGAAAAAACAGCTATTATAATATACTAGGAAGCAAGCGCCCCTGGTAGAATAAATGTACATAATATTTATAGATATAGATAAAAAGTAAAAAATAAATAATAATTAAAAAAAAACTAAAAACACGCTTATTATAGTAAACCAAACTAAAAATTGAAAATAAATTTTAATAAATTTTAATTAAGAAGTGTTAAAAATTTCAATAAATATATGGGTCGATCAACTTATAAGTGTACATCAATGATAAATTTTATTATTTAAATTTTGTCAGATTTTTTAAATAATTTAACATATTTTCTGTAGATTATTAAATATATTTTAAGAATTCACATAGAGCAGAACGTTTATTAAAATAAAATACACAATTTACAAAAAACTCTTTTTTTTCAACTTTCACTCTATACGGTACGGAATCCTTCGTGCGCGAGTCCAACTCGCACTTGGCTGATTATTTTACTTTAACGCGGCGTCACCTTAAAGGTACAAGTTGGAACTAAGCGACACGCGACAACTGCAGACGTGTCTTCGCGACACTACTTATTTCTATGTATTTCTATGAATAAGTGTCGCTAGCTGCGGAGGGTATTTCATAGAAATACATAGAAATCAGGAGTGTCGCGACGACACGTCGTCTGCAGTTGTCGCGTGTCGCTCGGTTCACTTGTACCACTACACTTAAAACAGTGTATGACATTACCAGTTTATAATAACTAGCTATTTGACCGAGCTTTGCTCGGTATTCGATAAAACACGAATAAAATGACATTTTCTAAAAATTATTCCTAGCTAGATCGATTTATCGCCCCCGAAACCCCCTACATACTAAATTTCATGAAAATCGTTGGAGCCGATTCCGAGATTCCAATTATATAATATATTATATTATATATTACCGCTAATGTGCGTAAACCAGTGAGACTTCAGATTAACAAGGTATTCTGCTGATTATCTGGGTGAGTCAGTTAATGTGCAAAAAGTTTATTCTATTCTTACATTAACGAGATAATCTACAGAATACCTAGGTAATCTGTAGACTAACGACCATGCATGCGGTAAATTGCATAAAACCGGTTCTTGTTTGAATAAATATTTAGTTGTATGGAATTATTTTCGGCCCCGGTTGCTGAAATTGCTGCCGGCGCCTATTCGGCAAACATCGTTTGTCAAATGACAGAAAAATGGTCAAAACCATCAGTCTTACTTAACTACTTAGCCACGGATACCGAAGGGGGGGGGAGCCCCCCCCAGAAAAAACAAACACAATCCAGAAAGTCCAAAAGTAGGTTAGGTTAGGTTGGAACTTAGACCACAACACCCAGAAATAGTCTTCCGCAATTTAACGATGTACTATTCATTCAAACTAACTAGGTGAGGTTGAACTATATACAAGAATTGCTCGTTTAAAGATATATAAGACTAGATGACGCCCGCGTTTCCATTGCGTCAAGATGCGTTTATCGCGCGGGGACCGTACATTTTTTCAGAATACAAAGTATTTTTTCCAGAATACATTGCCCTTTTCGGGACTCAAGGTATCTCCATATTTTCAGCAAAATTGGTTCAGGGGTTAGGGCATAAACACGTAACAGACAGACAAACCGAAAGACACACTTTCACACTTATAATATTCAGTATGGACTAGTTAAACTCCAAATTATCCGCCTAAATGCATATCTAATTTGAATAAAGTGTTCTGGAGCTTCAGAGTGAGTGGCATAGTTGTGTAAACAGAACTAATTGGCAGTCTCACAAGCCACATGCGGTACACTCGTCAGGTTTCTTACTAATGAATGTCTGTGATGTCGTTCTACTATTTGTAGTATTTATGTAACAAAATGAGCGATAGCGAAGCTTGATTGCTTCAATTGTATAAAATTTTTGCTAAAACGATGATGTTTTCTACGGTGTAACAAAACAAACAGTGTTACTGTGAAAGTGGCAGCGCTGAAAGATCATTTTTTGTGATTTGTATGAGCAAGTGATCTGATGATCAAGTGCTCATACAATTACAATACAATTGCATGGACACATTCTTGCTTACTCGCTGATGCGAGTAAGCAAGAATGTGTCCATGCAGAAGTTAAAAAAAAAACTCTTTCAGCGCTGCTACTTTCATAATAAACTCCACAGACATAGATCAAGATATATACCGCATGTGTATGTCTTCGCGTGCTATATCGCGTTCCCAAACGACGAGCAATGCTCGCCTTTCGGAAGTCTGTTCTTTAACGAATCGGACCTCAATCGGAATTTCAAAAAAGCCTAAATGCCTAAAAGTGCCGTAGTGTAGTGCTCAATACGGCACTTTTAGGCATTTATATATAATGGACACGATTTTTATCATCGGTACGTCACAGTAGGTAGGAAAAAAGTGACACGCTCGTTTTCATAAAAATGGAGCGACATGCGGTATCTATCTTGATCTATGTCTGTGGTAAACTCAATACAGGCGACACATACGCACCCTAAAGAATTATCACTTTGTTACACAGTACACTCTAAAGAAAAAATGAAGTCGGTACCAGATATACTAAATCCAGATGCCAGAATATTTGAAACATTTGTAACTGGCACCGACTTCAAAATTATGAAGATTGAGTACAGAAATAGTTGAGTTTTAGCCGAATTCGGAAGAAGGCACTATTAGATAGGAATAATTATTTTGTTAAAAATAATAATTCACTCTTTTTAGTTACCTAGTAAAATCATCGCGAACTATACGTAGATTAGGGCCGATTCACGCCGAATGGCAGAGGCGAGGCGAGCAGTTTCAGTGTCATATGATTTTAAACTTTATCTTCATTATTGTAATACATTGCGTCCACGGGCGGCCGTAGATTTCTCAAGCGATACTGTCTATTACAACAACGAAGATAAAGTTTAAAATCATATGACACTGAAACTGCTCGCCTCGCCTCCGCCATTCCGGTGTGAATCGGCCCTAATACACCTGTATACTATTCTACGTATCTTATTACAATTTGTTAACAGTCATACTTACAATTTACAAAATATAATATCAGCTGCAGATAATTTTAAACAATACATTTAAAAAAAATCGATGTGGACACGTGCTAGGACCGCGCCAAACCGGAATTTTAGCAGCGGCGAGTGTCATATGATTTAAGACTTTATCTTTATTATTGTAATACATAGTATCGCTTGTGAAGTCTACGGCCGCCCGTGGCCGCGATTGGTAAGTGTGACAGCTGTGCACTCTAGCATGTTACTTGTACTATCGAAGCGACTTACTTTTCAGAAGTAATGTCAAATGTGTGCCTTACGCTCTGGAGATAAGGTTGAATATTTTGTTATGTTCAATTTTGGTGACATTGGTGACCCTGATGATGATGATGATGAATGTAATTTGTATAGTAGCATATGCTTTCAGTTCTTAAAACAGAGCCTAAACCCTCAAACTTGTATCTATAAGGAATCCGGAGTTCTCTTAGTATCTTCGAACCATAGCATACCTTGAATCTTGCGATTTGGTAGCATATGCTTAGGATGCTTCTCATAAAACCAAAATCATGATGATTTGTTTCCATGTAAATTTCGAGGAGTTCCCTCGATTAATAATGGATCCCATCATCAAGTCATCACTTTTGTGAACATGGTAGCAAATTGGAGTGAAACCTAATACAACAAAACAAAAATTTCGAAAATCGGTTCACAAACGGCGGAGTAATCGTTGAACATACAAAATATATATATATATACCCACAGCCGAACATATAACCTCCTCGTTTTTGGAAGTCGGTTAAAAAATGATTGTACCATTCAGTCACTTTTTGGAACATATTTGATGAGACACACAATATATAATAGACCACGGGGTAGGACAAATATCGCGACACAATGAAGATACTGTAGATAGCAGAATTTTCTTTTGCGCATAATTACGTAGGCAGCACATAGTCTTTAATAAAAAAAAGTGTGGCACCCCAAGGACTGCCACGGTAAAGCTATTGTATAACATTTTTTAAAAAACTTATGCAATTCTAATTCGCATACGTCTAGTCGCACGCACACAAACACCGTGCCGAAGTCTGGAAACGCCGCACCAAGCGGCACAACGGCGCAGCGTTGCCACGGCGTTGTCGGAGTGGGTGTGTTAGCATTTTTTCGTTACGGAATTTCTTGGATCGTTCGCCGCGCTCAAAGCCCGCGATTAAAGCTTAAAAAACTGCAAAATGTTTAATGTATATTCTATACATGAAACATTTCTCTCTGTGTCTGAAATACCCATTATTCAAAACAAACACTGAACAATAATGAAAAACAAACGTTGTCACGAATAAAACAATGAATAACTAGAACAATATGGTGTTGATTCGTAACTACAGTACCAAACACCGTGCAAACTCTGAAAGTCAATAACAAAGAGCTAAGCGTGGCACGCACGGCCGACAAAAATGACTCTGACTTCCATTTTCTCCATCCATACTAATATTATAAATGCGAATGTGTGTCTGTCTGTCTGTTACCTCTTCACGCAACGCACGCAAAACCGCTGGTGGCGATTTTGCTGAAATTTGATATGGAGATACTTTGAGTCCCGGGAAAGGAATAGGATACTTTTTAGATTATACCCGTAACTCCATTGTTCTAAAATTCGTTTATCGCACGTGAACCGTACATTTTTCCGGCATAAAAAGAAAAACTCAAAGTATCTCAAGTTGGGCGGTTTGGTGAAAACAGACAGAGAGACAGACTCACTTTCGCATTTATAGTAATAGGTGGTAATAGTATGGATGAGTAGGTAAGTGGCACACTTTGTCTGTCAGTCGGTCTGTTACGATGTTTGCTGTTGAAACGATTTTGCTGAAATTTGAAGATACTTTGAGTACCGGGAAAGGACACAGGATACTTTTATCCCAGAAAAAGGTACGGTTCCCGCACGATAAATGAATTTAAGAGAAATATAGTTGCGGGCGTCATCTACTTAAAAAAATCCTAATTTACTGAAAATCAATAAATATTCCATTACTCATATTATCATAGCAATACTCTTAGGAAAATTACTTTAGAAACTAACACGAAGGGTTTATTCAGTGTCTATCCCTAGATTTTCGACCCTCATCTAAAGTAATGCCGTTAAACAAGGGTTGAATTTGTCCAGCAAAAGTCTTAAAATAAGAATTTTATTTGTTTTGCCTATTTTCTTACGCAAATAGATCCAAATATAATTAATATTAAATAATCAACATAATATTATTATATCGACGACGACGACCTCCGTGGCGCAGTGGTGAGCGCGTTGGTAGCTCAAGCCGGAGGTCGCGGGTTCGAGTCCCGTTGACGGAACAAAAAGTTTATAAAAAGTTCCTGGGTCATGGATGTGTATTAAATATGTGTATCATATAATAAAAATCTTAAATATATGTATAGTATAAAAATATTAAATATATTTCCGTTGTCTGGTACCTGTAACACAAGTCCTTCAGGTACTTAGCACGGGGCCAGACTGACGTGGTGTGAAGCGTCCATAGACATTATTATTATTATTATTATTATCGACAAATTGACAACGCCATTTATGAGTATTTTTAAGATACTGGGGGCTTAATATATTCTCATGACTCATGCGGTAAGAATAGGGCTCTTATTCCTATAGGGATAACTATGTGTAAAATGGTAATACCAAAGTGATAGGTTCTCAGATTTTAAATCGCGTATGGAAAAAACGATAAAAGCGAATGTTAGCATATTTAATCAGTAAGGCTACGTTCAGACGTGCGCGTGTTCTGCGCGTGCTCTGCGCGTGTTGTACTATAGCGCATGGGAAAACACGTGCGCGGCGCTCGGCTACCATAATAGAGTAAAAATAGGCAAGTGCGGACGTGTAGCCATCATTGAAGATATAGAATTAAACATAGAAAAACCAAAATTTAAGGAAAAAAAAAAAGTCCTGATAGGCTGCAGAGAATGGTTTCGCATTGCCCAACCCCACACCTGGGGTTCCAAATCATGCCATGTAACCATGTCCGATCCTTTAATGTTATGGTGCATGGCATATTTTATTGACAAATTGGCTCTCAAAAAATTTTTTATCTCTACCTTTCGAAAAAATGTTTTTTTCTCTGGCTCTCATAGAAATCTGACCAATACTTCTTAATAAAATCGTTATAACTTCTTAACTTTCTGATTTAGAGCATAGAAGCAAAGGAATTTTTTAAAGATAAAAACCTCTATCTTTAAAAAAAAAAACATTTATTTAGTTACAGCGCTATATTTTTCACAAAAAGCCATTAATTAAAAAATACACAACATTTTTTCCTTAAATTTTGGTTTTTCTAGGTTTTATTTTCGAAATTCATAACCTGTGTACATACATTCATACGCCTGTGTAAGCGTAGTCCATAAGTTTAGCTATTAAATAAGACCTTTTTTATACTTATAGGATATTTACATGAGAAGTATCGGTCATATTAGTGTGAAAGCCCGAGAAAATCTAAAATGACTGCCATTTTACAACCGTGAGAGAGAGAAAAAAAAGAGCCAATTTATTGAGGAAATATGCCATACATCACGACATTAAAGGATCGGACACTGGTATCGCGACACATTGATTATGGCGCGTTTCAACCGGAGGCACCAGTTAACCTGAAGTGATACTTCGACCGCGCGCTTTCCGCCATCTTTATCGAAAACGGTTCACCGTATAAAAAATTTTTTTGATCAGAAGTTGCAGAGAATTTTGTATTCTACATTATGGTCATAAATACAAACAGCAAAAACCCATAGGAAGTGAAATATTTACAAAAAAAAGTGCAAAAACCGATTTTTCTGACCTTTTGACCTTGAAATTTAATAGTTGCGCACACCTTACCATATGGGCGAGGCCGCCAATTTTTGCTGATTTTGCAATTATTTTTCTCCGCCCTTTGTATTTTAAAAAGTATTGTGTTTATCTTATGCTCGAAAACTGATTCTAACGAAGAAAACAAAGTGCTCAAGCATGCATTAGAATTGAGTTCCAATAAGTCTAAATAGTGAATCCAATAATAGTCTAAATAGTTTGAAGTGACTTAACAAGTATGGCACCATGGCAACGTTCATCGCTGTCCCGACTCAAAGATAAGGTATATCATATCAGCTCTCCCCCGCTTTTCCTGGCTGCTGGCCTATAGCTATATAAAATAAATTATAATAACTAAGTTGGTAGCCGCGTCCTCAACTCAACAACTCAACAATTAGATCATTATTATAAAATTGCCGCGTGTTATACTCATATTATGGGTTTGAAATAACAACTTCACGGTTGCCATGGTAATGCGTTATTTCAAATAGGTAGCGGGAAGAAAATTTTAAACTGCAGTCAGTGCAGCAGTCTGAAGGAAATATGCATCTTTCTTCCCGCAAACAAGGGAAGAAAATCAAACTTTCGGTCCTGGTATGATGAAAAATATATTTACAATTAAACATAAAAAAAGGTAAGAAAATAGCTTAAAATATATAATCCGCCGTGGAAGTGGTGCACTTTAACTGTCGCTGTAGCAGTAAGTATGACAGATTTGAAGATAAATCTGATATGTTATGAATACTTCTCAGACCAATAAAAAAAGATAGACAGAGCCATCCATGCTACGCGGTGAGGCAGGCAATAGGAAGCCGATACGGCCATAGGAAGCCGGCCGCCCGCCATTCCGGTTTAAACGAGTGACGGCGCATGTCGTTTTCATCTGTGTCAAGAAATATCAAAATATGCCGTCCTGCATCGTTAAATGCAAAAGTGCAAAAACAATTCTTGTGCTCAAAAGAAACCTTGTGGGATTACGTTTCACAAGTAATTAGTTGAATATTTATGTATTACCACCGAAATAACGAATTTAATTTATTAGTTTTAAAAATTGTCTCGGGAGTCTCGGAACACAGAACCTCAACCAGTGCTGCATGCTGGTCGCAAGATATTTTTCCCCATAATAGGGGAAAAATATTATTACGTGCTGTATTATCCTGACAAATATTTATTTTTAACCTAAAATTCGTTATTCATTTAAAATCTATTAATATAAATAAAATTGGAGTGTCTGTTTGTAGTATTGAAAGATTTTTTTACTATTTGCATATTAATCTGTATACGATACATACTGCATACACCAAACAACATTCTTTACAATTTTTGTCTGTATGTATGTCTGTCTGTCTGTCTGTTCTTAGTTGAAACACATAATTTATTAGATATAGATATTTAAGTATTTACTTTTTTCAGCAATTACTAATGAATGATGATTAACAATCTAGTTTGATAGCAACTTTTGTAGTCATTACTTAGTAGTTTAATAAGACTGCAACAGGATGGGAGTTTGACAATCTGAAACCCTGAGTTGGCAACATTATTTTTTTGCACACAAGCGCACGCCTAGCGTGTTTATGCAAGGCGTGACGCACACATTGATCGACAGCGACTTCACGCCATTATCTGTAAATACTCCGTCTTTCTTTTTTTATTGGTCTGAGGAATACTTAATATAAATGGCTATTATCTCATCTAATTCTTAGAGTATTTTAAGATAACTTTCTTTATAAACTTTTTGAAATCAAATGAATCCTTAGAAACATCAATTCTACCCCACGTTTTAAACGTCATCAATAATACCGATTTATTGTTATCGTTGGGTGTTAGGGAAGGTAAAATCGGGAAGTGGCAACGCTGAGTTTTTACGTATTCTATGGAAAATCTCGTAATATTCGCCATTTCTCGACAGTTCACATTTGAACCTCAGTCGGGCTGTGTACACAGTTTTTTCAAAGGAAGTTTTTTTGTGACCCAAATGTAAGTATTACTGTTTCACATAAAACGATCAATGCATCATGTGAGTAGTCAAAAGGGTCATGTCTGGGGCTATAATACAAACCGCATTGTGTATTATTTACAGAGATAAGTTTGAATTTCTCTACGCTATGATAGCCTCTACGCTATCATTTTGGTGCTCCAACGGCATATTTCTCAACGCTATGATAGCGTAGAGAAATAAATTCCCTACAATTTAGGTGCTCCAACGTCACAAGCAGCGTAGATTTTCTTTCTCTCGCAAAAATTTTCTGCGTTATATCAGCAAAAATTGGCGGCCTCACTCATATGTAGGTTTTGAGACAACATTTAGGGTGCCAATATACAAATATTTACAGACTTACAGCTGGGTATCGCGAATTCCGAGGTGAACTTACTATACTAATTGGACTAAAAGTATGAAAGAACGATTAAAATTTAAAAATAGTATGAAGTACATTAAGGGTGAACGCAGATTTGGCCGCACCGCACGCACCGCAGTCGCCGCATTCGCAATTCTTTATATAAAGTTATAGGCAAGCTCGCATACCTACCCGCACCTACCCGCGCCACAGTCGACGCAGTACCTGAAGCGGCCGAACTCCCCGAGCCGCACCCGATGACGTCACCAATCCCGGCCCGCCCGCGTCGGACGCTGCGGCGCGTGTGGTGCCGATGTCGTCATTCGCATTCAACGGTCGGCCATACCCATAGAGTAACGAATTGTTCGTCAAGAGCCATACTGCAATACACGCCCACTTCGAATGAACGAAAATCCATTGCGAATTGCGATGCGTGCGGCGACGGTAAGACTGCGGAAACTGCGGCGACTGCGGCGACTGCGGCGCGGACAGGTGTGCGAGGTAAATAACAAAAGTGATTCGTACGGCGACTGCGGTGCGTGCGGTGCGGCCAAATCTGCGTTCACCTTAAAACATCAAAATGAAATATTGAGTTTGAGTTAAAATGTGTCGAAAACAATGAAATTTGTTTTAATATTTACAGTGTGTGCTTTAACCAAGTTTTTCTTTATTTCTAGAGATATAAACAAAGAAAAAATACCTTTGCCTTCAACTTCCAAAGAAATATTAGAATCATTTGAATATAACATTGTCAGAAACATCTCCAAATAGTTTGAATATTATTTGTGATGAACTAGAAAACGAGAATCTATCGAATCGAAGAATCGTGGATATAAAATATTTATTTTCTGCCATTTCAAATATAAAGCACGAGCATACTGTCTGCACATTTGCAGATTTAAAGTTTGTAACAGAATGTCGTTACAAAGGTTTTGTAAGCAAAAATGTATTTAAATGCAAAATGTGTAACAAAATCGAAATAGTACATGGTGAATATTAAACTTTGAAGATTGATGTAAATAAAGCAATCGTTGAAGGATTTCTCTGTTCAGGAAATGGTTATGCACAGTTAAATGAAATTTGTAGTGCCCTGAACATACCCAATATGCATCATTCTACCTACAAGAACATAGAACAAAATCTGACGCCTAAAATTGAAGAAAGTGCCACGAACGAGAAGATCGCAGCAGGTGAAGAAGAAAAAAGACTTGCTATTCTTGAGGGCAAAGTGGATAAAGATGGCTGTCCTTTAATAACAGTCATTGCAGATGGTTCCTCGGCAAAACGATCGCACAAAAGTGGATTTAGCTCAGCATCCGGCGCTGGTTGCATTGTTGGATTAAAACAAAATCAAATCTTAGATTTGCCAAAATTTGGATTATGGAGTGACATTCAGCATTACTTTACAAGTTTGGTGACGAATGCTGAAAGTCTCTTACTAGACATTACAAATAATTATGTGGAACAATTAAACAACGTTATTGCAAAGTTTATTGGTGGTAAACGTGTCAATTATACGATTAAAGGATCATATCAAGCACGATGCTTCGGTGCTGTCACATCATGAAACACAGACACAAACATTCACACGAAACTCTAAAAAAAATTCAAGCTTGCAGCCCAGCCCAGAAAATCATACAAAAAAAATTATAGAAATGAAAAGACAATCAAGACAAAGAATTGAAAAGTGCAAAAAAAGAAGAGAATCTATGGATATAAGACCAACCAAAAAACGGTTACAGGCCCTGATGACGATTATGGTCGATTAGAATTGGAGCCTGATATGCCTCTAGAAATACTTGAAGAAAAGAAAAATATATTTATTTCTGTTTATGTCATCTGTTTTATAGGGATAAAACAGAAGACATAACTCCAACAGAAGGGATAGAGACTAAAAAAATTAACTACTGTACATTTGAAAATAACCTGTTAAAATTAAAAAGATATCACAATTACTATTACCGGATCCAGGGACAACTTCACATCACTCAGCGTATATTTTATTATTTTATTTTGTGGAGCCCGAAGGGGTTACTGTACGAAAAAATTGAAAAAGATGACGAGTTTTGTCAAAGCATTTTTTTCTAGTTATGGTTCAAACTAGAAAAAAAATCTACAAGTGCCTGCGGCCGGAATTGATTGACGGTCGTATTCCAAATACCAGTAAGAGAAAGAGTAGTTAGATATTGTCACAGAATAAATAAATTATATAAAAAACAAATTGTATTTAATTACTTTTAGTCATACTATGACTATGACTGTCATAGTCAGGGAGCCCTAGAATTTTTTTTATTTATAACTATCAAGCTAATTTTTTGTGAGTAGCTTTATTTTGATGACACAAACAAAATGTTCATCTGCAAAAAAACTTGAAAGTGGTAGCTAACAGAGATAGAAAGGATTTCATACTTTGATTTGATGGTCCTAAAATATTGACTGTTCTATTTGTAGGACAATGTTACTCTTAAATTATATAACTATTAACCTACCAATATACAAAAAATCAGCTGGTTAGGGTTCCGTTTTAGGGTTCTGTAATCAACAAAACTTGGTCGACTACGGTAAAACTGGTGGTAATGTCAGAAAGACAAGATGGCACTATTATAAACTCCTCTCCTCTATTCATTTCTAATCTTAGACACGATAAATTGCCATAATTATAATAAAGACGTTAGTGAAAAAACCAGAAGAACATTTTATAACATCAGGACGATTACTCTTTTTTTTCTTATAAGTTAAGCAAACCTTGCAACTTACCTACTTCTTCATCTGGTTTATATATCTGGCTATACATAAAATCCACATCTTTTAATTTCAAATCATTTTCCTGGCCGTAAAGCCTACATTTATGAAAAAAACGGCCAATTTTAACTATTACTTACCCGCTTTTCCACTCATGTCTTCAAATGCGAAGCTGCGATTATCATGCACAATTGACGTCGATCATCGACGAATCGACCTTTTATACTCTACGGTTCGAAATACGGCAATTCTACTATTTAAATGTAATACGGAGTATTACACAAAGGTCAGAGGGCGCTGCTGGCACATACCCTACTTAGATCCGACAAGACGTCTTATACGCCATATCAGAATAAATCCATACTTCCATACTAATATTATAAATGCGAAAGTGTGTCTGTCTGTCTGTCTGTCTGTTACCTCTTCACGCTCAAACCGCTGAACCGATTTTGCTGAAATTTGGCATGGAGATACTTTGAGTCCCGGGAAAGGACATAGGATACTTTTTGTCCCAGAAAAATGTACGGTTCCCCGCGATAAACGAGTTTTGGCGCAACGGAGTTGCGGGCATCATCTAGTAAATAAATAAATATTGACAGAAACGTTGTCTGACGAACAAAACTTTTTGTTTGCTGTCTGTGCTGGTGCTGGTCGGTGCTGTGGAGGCAGTAGCCTCTGGCGTGAAAACATTGCAGTATTATGTATGTCCTATTAATACAGCTCCTTTCCTTGATCAATCTAGACTCTAGTGACCAGTGACTATTGCAACAAAACGCTATTCTCATATCATTATATCAATGTCGTTTTGGACTGGATTGAACAAGGAACGTAGAGGACACTGATTTCAGTAAGACAAGTGCAATTTCTTTCTTCAGAAATCAGAGTTTCCAAAAAATTTTGTATTTTTGGTTCAATAATTAAAATTAAAATTATTTTTTTAAATTTTTAACGATGCTGCACTAAATATGCTGTATTATAGATTTTATCTATCATACAGCATTAGTGCAGCATCGTTACTCTAGACCAATTCTACTTCTGAAGTAGAATTGGTGTACCCCAAAGACATATTATATCAAGATCTATTTCTGTGGTGTACCCATTGACAAAAAATTTCTACCTTTAATGCATTGTATTGTATAAGTAGAATGATGAACCAGCTTTTCCAGGGGCAGTAAATAAAGCTAACAATCAATAAACTGTTAATTAGTTAATGTATATCTTTATATACCGTGGGGTGGGGAACCCCCCATTGTGGGGAAAGTTTTGTGTACCTTCCTCTATACTCTATGGTAGAGCAAACAGTAACTAGAGCAGGGCGAGTGCGGTTATTATAAATGTGTTTATGATGTGTGAATATAATGTAGTGTCTTCACAATTTCATCCATACTAATATTATAAATTCGAATGTGTGTCTGTCTGTCTGTTACCTCTTCACGCAACGCACGCAAAACCGCTGGCGGTTCATCCGATTTTGCTGAAATTTGGTATTGAGATACTTTTTATCCCGGAAAAATGTACGATTCCGCCGCGATAAAAGCGCGTCATCTACTTATAATATAAATGAGAAAGTGTCTATCTGTCTTCTAGATTAACCGATTTTGATAAAATTGGTATGTGGATACTTTGAATTCATGGGGACAAAGAATTAGTTATTATTCTGGAAAATTTTGAGTTATAATAATTATAGGAACCTAAAACTGAAATAGAAATTTTTGTCGACATTATATAAAGTGTCCACAGATATGGCACATCGTCGGTCGTCAAAAACCCTTCAATCAACCAATTCGCACGTTCGTCGGGCCATCCATCAGAAATAATCCCCAGCTAGTTCAAATACTGTCGTTACACGAATACTGAATGGATCAAACAAAATGTTTTCGCACTATAAATCTTTTACAGTTTGCTGTTAGTTATTTAAATTGGTTCTATATTTAAGTGAAATTTATTTACATAAAGTAAAAATATGACTAAAGGTTTTTGTTTAATATCTAATTTAATTCCGTTTTAGGGTTCTGTAATCAACAAAACTTGGTTGACTACTGTACCCTAAAATGGAACCCTAACCAGCTGATTTTTTGTATATTGGTAGGTTAATAGTTATATAATTTAAGAGTAATCTTGCCCTACAAATAAAACAATCCATATTTTAGGACCATCAAGTCAAAGTATGAAATCCTTTCTATCTCTGTTAGCTGCCACTTTCGAGATTTTTCAAAAATAAAAATGTTGTTCGTCTTATTAAAATGTAGCTACTCACAAGAAATTAGTTTGTTAGTAAATAGCCCTAGAATAAAAAAAAAATATTCTAGGGCTCCCTCCCACATTATACGGCATTTGTGCAAAGAAATATACTTGTTTACTTACTTTCGTCTTTATTTAAATACCAGTGTGTACTAGTCAAGAAAAACCATTAGTAATATCATAAAGCCGTAACTTTCACATAAAGATCGGAGCTTGCTAAGCCGCAGCTTTTAGCAAGATAAAAGCTTCAGCAACGAGTATTCATTTCCTACGTAATCTCATTCCGCTCGGTGTTTATACTTTGTACGGCTTGTACCTGTTGCTAGGAGACGGCGAATTAACTGAAGCTTTGATCATTCGTTTTATACTCCATTGAAATGTTACATTTGCTTTGCATTTATTAGAGGACGCAATTTTATTTTTGAAATATGTTGGGTGGGTCAATAGGAGCTTAACCTCAAGTTTGTGGGGTCGCTACTCTTGTCCCCCGGCAGCCATCTTGAAATAAGGGGTGACAACACTATTTTCGTGATATCTCGGAAACTATACGTCTTACAAAAAATTTGTAAGAACATAATTTGTTGCAAATTATTTTGCCTATTTTGGGTCTGCTTTTCTGCAGCCACACGTGCTTTCACAGTTTCCTTTGCATCTGCAGAAAATTAACTTAATGAGATCTTTTTCTTGATTGATTGAGGGATCTTTTTCTCAATAGATCATTAACGAGGTTGTTCAAATGTATTTTTTTTTGTAAAATGTATTAAACAAAGTTAAAGAGCCATAATAAACCTTTTAAAAAATATATCACGTTTTTGCTTATAACTTTTTAAATTTTTAATTTAGGGTAAAAAGTTATATAAACATATTTGTAGGCAAATTATGTTCTTACAAATTTTCTGTAAGACTTATAGTTTCCGAGATATCACGAAAATAGTATTGTCACACCTTTTTTCAAGATGGCGGCCGGGGGACAAGAGTGGCGACTCCTCAAACTTTAGGTTAAGCTTCTATTGACCCCCCCCAACATATTCCAAAAATAAAATTGCGTCCTCTAATAAATGCAATATTCGGTCCTAAAATTGTAACATTTCAATGGACTATTATAATGTTTTGATAAAACTACATGACCCGGCAAATGTTGTTTTGAGATTTGTGTGAAAATATTCTGGAGGGCCAAGTGAGAATATAATATCATTTCTGACGATGTATATTATGTTACGCTGATTTCAGAAAATTCGATAACACGATTCAAGACAGGAATTATTGGTTGAAGGATTTACGGCGCGTTCAGACGTGCGCGTTTTCCGCTGTAGCGTTTGGAGAAATACGCGAGCTAAATCCGTGCACGCAGAAAACGCACACGTCTGAACGCACTGTTACATCAAACAGGATTTTACTGTCTTAATACGTAATTGATACGTAAGTCTTAATCATATTGTAAGGCTGCCGCATGTACACATTTTTGGTTTTCGATTTCCGAATTAATTATTTTCCGTAATGGGAAATTCAAAATTCAGTAAATTTTTTAAATTACATTAACTTACGCACACGTTCGTATTTTACCGAAGGAGACGAATTCCGCGCGTATGTTTTGAATACAAGCCAGCGCGGTGGCGAGTGAAGAAAAATGAACTCGAACGTTTGCGCTAGTCTCATGGAATTCAAAATCGAAATTCCACATTAGGAAATCGAATACGGAAAACGTGTGTATGCAGCCAGCCTTATTGTTGAAGAAAATTAGAGATTATTAAAAGTTACGACGTTTACGTGTGTGAAAGTCCGAAGTTTTTTTTGAAGAGAAAATAGCTATTTTGTAACTACCTCATATAATATGGTCTCTAGATAGATTTAGAGACCATATTTAAGAGCCCGGGTTACCCTCGAAATTCTCATACATACGTAATACCAAAATCATTTTCTCATACGAAAATATTTAACATGTTTGATTTATTTTTCAGCTTAAAATAGTAATTACCTAGGTTCCTGTGCAAAAATTAACTTCAAAATATTTAAACACTAAAAAATACATAAATATTAAATTTACTACAAAATATTTCAACTCTAAAAAATATTTTTAGTATTTAAATATTTTGTAGTAAATTTACTATTTATTTATATATTTTTAGTGTTTTACTCTATTTTTTAGTGTTTAAATATTTAGTAGTAAATTTAGTAAAAAAAATTATACACAAAAATTATTTTTTTTGTGTTTAAATATTTTGAAGTTAATTTTTGTTCAGGAACCTAGGTAATTATTATTTTAAGCTGAAAAATAACTCAAGCATGTTAAATATTTTCGTATGACAAAATGATTCTGGTATTACGTATGTATGAGAATTTCGAGGGTAACCCGGGCTCTTAATTATATTATACAAAATTACAATCCTTTGAAGAATTTTCAACACACGGAGATCTACAAAACATCATTACCATATGCGGATTATACCAGCGTCGGTGACAGGGATGAGATTAACTGAAACTCAGTACGAAGTTAAATATCATTATACGCACTGTACTGAGAATTCCACTAACCGTATTTAAGCTGGCTCATAGCTCATAGACTGTAGTAGTCAGTTCAAATACTGGTATTCAAAGATGTGCAACTAATACGACATATTGCTGCAATGTTTTCACGCTAGAGGTTGGTACAACTAATATATATTCTGTGCTACAGTGGGGGCATTTTAATACGCCACATTTGACATCTGTCAGATTAATCTCCATAGTGAGGTGAGCTGCGTAAAAGCATGGACCAAAACGAATAAATCGATACGGACTTGAAATAAAATATTTGAATTTTATACGTTTGAAACAAATTCCTGTCCCATTATAACTTTTTCTTTTGCAAATTCATGGAACAAAATAAGACAAGTACATGATTTAAAAAAAAATGCATTTATTCGCTTGAATTATAAAAACTGTTAAATTTAGTATTATCATTATTCGTTTCACATAAATATGTGTTACTTTTCACAACGTGGTTATTAATTTATGGGGATATTTCGTTACAAGTAATAAAGGCATCGATACTATTTATTCGCTTTCGATTTTTAGGGTAACATCCCTAGAGTTTAAAAAAGAAGGTCAGCTGACGTAACATTGTAACGACGTGCAATTATTAAGATCAGAATTTGTTTATTACGTTTAGAATTGTTTATCAGTAAAAGCAAATCGTTAAATCGTATCGGTCATATTTACAATGAATATGTAATCGTAATTGAAAAAAGTTAATCAATTGTGCAGTTATAACAAAACGAAAAAATTTATTTTTTATGCACGTCGCTACAAGGTTACGTTGTACAATTTTAATGAACTGTCAAATGTGGCCTATTAAAATGCGCCGACTATAGAGGCAGCATCAGCATAGACAGTAAACAAAAGTTTTGTACGACGTAAGATAACGTTTCAGTCAATATTCGTGTGACGTGTGCAGCATGTCGGATTAGTCGCTTCGACCTTTGCGTAATATTCCCGTATAGAGAATTGACAGGACAGGAATTGGTTAAAACAATAATTGTATTTTCTTACTTTATCCTCATTTCAACTTGCTTATAATCCTTTGTTAAAGGTAAGCTAATATTTTATGCTAAGTTTATGGTATGAGTCGAGAGTTTGGGCAAACAATGCAAATTATTAAGTATTACATTTTTACCATCACCAAAGAAAGGAGCTTGGCTAACCTACATAATAAGTATATAGGTAATTGGTGCAGAGTTTTTATAGCCCTTTAGACAAAAATTCGAATAAAATGCCACTTTATGCCATGCCGCTGCTGCGTTGTAGTCCCGTAGAGCAAAATTAAATTAAATAGGCTATAGCCTAGGACCTAGGTCATAAGAAGTTTAAATAATATATTGAAATTTTAGACGGTCGCGTTCGCTTGCCGATCCGATCAAAGGATCGGAACGATACTTTTAGCGGAAAGATGTAGATGGAAGACACTGTCTTAGACAACGTAAATCCCGTCAGCTTTACGGCGATTTTATCGTCGTGTTGGCAAGTCTTTAACAAGGTGTGATCAGAGTATATTGGTTTCCAGAAATTACGTTTTCTGCGCAATAAAGAGTTATAGTGTGTACTTTGGCTCTAATGAAATGTGGTAATTCCTCGATGGTCTGTCTGTTTATCTTTATCTACTGTGTATACTTTTATTTTTCTTTACATCTTTTCTAGCAACGAAAAAGTAAAAAATATTGTGTTATTAAAAATAGGATAACGAATGTTGATTTTGAAATTGTAAGGTAAAACCAGTACTACAATATTATATTTTAGAGGCATACATTTGTGTTAAAATAAATATTGTAACAATTTGTAGCATAATGTTTAAACTATGCTTATTAGAATTTTTTCCTGAATTACATAAAATATTTTCGAATTGTTAAATAAAATGAATGTTTCATAGAATAAACTTATGAGTCAGGATAGGAAGGAAATGTTATCGCATACTCACGCGGGTTAATCTCGTTTGTTACAGTATATTGTTTTTTTTCAACTGTTTATTACGGTATATCCATACTAATATTGCAAATGTGAAAGTGTGTCTGTTTGTCTTTTTTTTATGAAATAAGGGGGCAAACGAGCAAACGGGTCACCTGATGGAAAGCAACTTCCGTCGCCCATGGACACTCGCAGGTAATAGGGGAGGGTAGGGATGGGAAGGGAAGGGAATAGGGGAGGATAGGGAAGGGAATAGGGTAGGGGATCGGGCCTCCGGTAAACTCACTCACTCGGCGAAACACAGCGCAAGCGCTGTTTCACGCCGGTTTTCTGTGAGAACGTGGTATTTCTCCGGTCGAGCCGGCCCATTCGTGCCGAAGCATGGCTCTCCCACGTATAAACCTGTCCCACGTATAAACGTCTGTTACCTCCTCGTGCCCAAACCTCTGAACTAATTTTGCTGAAATTTGGTATAGACATACTTTGAGTCCCGGGAAAGGGCAAATAATTATTTTTATCCCGGCAAAATATAAGGTTCCCATGCGATAAACGAATTTCTGCGCAACGGAGTTGCGGGCATCAACTAGTAACTAATAATTGTTGCTTGTATGTACGAAAAATATTCAAAGCTCAGTTTAGGTTTGTATGTTGAGTCAATCGTACATCGAAGTGCCTAATAAAATTGTGATTGACATTATAGGTTGGGGCAAGTTATTTTTAGAGATACTAAAGTTATTTTTTGCTTGACAGAAAGTTTTTTTGCTAAATAAAACAACACTTTTACGTGCAGATCTGTACAGTTATCGATAAATACATAGTTCTCGTAGACACTTGTACTGTGAACAGATATCGTAGAGACCTATACAGTTTTCGTAGACACAATATACAGTTTTCGTAGACACCTGCAAATTTGTCGTAGAGACCTGTACAGTTTTCGTAGACACCTATACAGTTTTCGTAGACACCTGCACATCTGTCGTAGAGACCTGTACAGTTTTCGTAGACTCCTGCTATTTTTCGTAGACATTTGTACTGTGGACAGTTTTCGTACAGACCTGTACAGTTTTCGTAGATACTTGTATACTTTCGGTAGAGACCTGTACTGTTTGCGTAGAAACCTGTACTGTTCTCGTAGATAAATGCACAATTTTTGTAGACACTTGCACAGTTTTCGTCGACACCTGCACATTTGTCGAGACACCTACACATTAGTCGTAGATACCTGCACAGTTTTCTACTTTTCGTAGACACTTGTACTGTGGACAGTTTCCGTAGAGACCTGTACAGTTTTCGTAGACACCTATACAGTTTTCGTAGACACCTGCACATTTATCGTAGAGACCTGTATAGTTTTCGTAGACACCTGCTTAGTTTTCGTAGACACCTGTACTGTGGACAGTTTTCGTAGAGACCTGTACAGTTTTCGTAGACACATATACAGTTTTCGAAGACATCTGCACATTTGTCGTAGAGACCTGTAGTTCTCGTAGACACTAATTGTAGAACAGTTTCATAGCTACCTACACAGTTTTCGTAGACGTTGGTACTGTTTTCGTAGCTACCTGCTCAGTTGTATGCCAGGAGACACGCAAACGTAGCCGCGGGCAAAAGCGAGTCAAGAACATAACATCTTTCCCATTTTCTGTTGTGGTCACTTTGATCCAGGATAAACGATCACATATAAAACATTTCAAGCCGATTAGGATTAAGTCAGTCAATGGTAATGTCTAATATCATATATTATATTTTTTAGCTTTTATGATCTATACTAATATTATAATTGGGAAGAGTTTGTTTGTTTGTTTGTCTGAACGCGCTAATCTCAGGAACTACTGGTCCGATTTGAAAAATTATTTCAGTGTTAGATAGCCTATTTATCGAGGAAGGCTATAGGCTATATTTTATCACGCTAAGATTAATAGGAGCGAAGAAATAGAGGAAAGTGTGGAAAAAACGGGAGAAATTATTTGAAATGGCTTATTTGAACGCGTTAATCTCAGGAACTACTGGTCCGATTTGAAAAATTCTTTCAGTGTTAGATAGCCTGTTTATTGAGAAAGGCTATATGCTATACTTTATTGCGCTAAGACTAATAGGAGCGAATAAATAGAGGAAAGTGTGGAAAAAACGGAGGAAATTATTTGAAAGGGCTTATTTGAACGTACTGGAGCAATTTTTATGTTATTTGGCACACATAAAGAATAGACCACGTGAAAGGAAATAGGTTTCTTTTTTTGCGGAAAAATGTACGGTTTCCGTTACATTCCTAAATTAAGCGGGCGAAGCCGCGCGGAACATCTATCATATCATAAAAGTATATTGTCCCACACAATATACTTTTATGATTTGCGCGTTAACTATTCATTCGAAACATTTTAATTTTTTTTTAATTAACCTTGCAAAGCCGAGTAGGGTTAAGTTAATAAGGTATAAGGTATTAATGATATTTAAATATTCACAAGGATTAGTTTAGCTAGAGCACACGAATAAGTAATTTACTGTGCTAATGGATTGGGGCATGTTCCTTACTAACGGCAATTATTGCCAGGAGTAACGACGCTGGGAGTCGGGAATAGTAATCACTAATGCCCGGGACACACGAGGCTAGTTTTTCAAGCCAGGATAGCAAGCTAGTTTTTTACTAAACTGTCCTGGCTTGCTGGCCTAGCTTGGAGCATGCTACAAATGAAGATAGTTTTGTCCACACGAAGCCAGAAGCACTAGCTTGCTAGCTTACTAACACTAGCTTGCTATCCTAGCTTGAAAAACTAGCCTCGCGTGTCCCGGGCATTGAGGCATGATTACACCCACCGAGTAGCGAGACAGTGCCCTCGGCCGAGGACTCGGTAGAAGGCCCTTAGGCATCCATTACACGGGCATGCAAGCGTCAGTCAATTCCGTCAGTCATGAATTATGTTTGACTGATGGTGTTTGATGGACTGACGAACGGTATTAGACGGTCACTCAATTTTCTTCAGTTTTATGTCAGTCAAAGCCAAAATTTTCAAAAAGGAATACGTTTCTAATTTATATCCAATTTTGTCAGATGTGACAAAACTCACTCAAAATTTGTGACTGATGGTTGCATGAAACAAAAATCAAAATATCCAGATTTTCGCCAATCAACTTCATGCAACCGTCAGTCACCCTCTTACACGGTAGGTTATCCATCAGTCACAGCCATGACTGTGGTAAAACTGACAGCAAAACCTACCGTCTAATGGATACCTTAGAACCTACTTAGAACTCAAATAATAATTTTTCAAATCGGACTAGTAGTTACTGAGATTGGCGCGTTCAAACTAAGAAAGCTTTAATAAATATGATATAATATTTTAAGAAGATAAAACCGACTTAGAAATTGTACGTAATTGAGAATTAAAATTACGTTATCTTAAAAACTACTAAACCGATTTTGATAAAAATTGCACTTATTCCCTAAGCTGAACAATACCAAGTAAAACAAAAAAATAATTACTCAAATCGGACTTGTTGTTTTGGAGATATGCGAACACAAACATAAAGCCATACATACATAACTGGGTACTTTTAGAAATATTACATACATACGCGTCGAATTAATAACCTCCTTTTTTTGAAGTCGGTTAAAAAAACATAAAAAAGCCTTTATGCCTAAAACTTTATACAGTAGGTACGTTAGCGAGGATAGACTTCGAAAAAAAAGAAAAAACTGAAAAAGGCATATCCAAATATCATCAAAGCTTTCACCAATATTTTTTGTCGTTTTTCTTTTGTGACGGAACTGATAAAATATGCACACTGCACATTGCTCGCTCAGCTGAGGATCCTACAGTGGGTTAAAATTCTTTTATTATTTTGTTTTCGTGTGTTTTGCCTCCATTGTATTTTGGTTAAAAGTCGGTCCATAAAAACGTTGTATTTTACTTTTTAAAAGAAAGGCTAAAGCTCAAACGACTATCTGAAGAAAATATAGTCACCTTTTCAACGCTTATGATTTTTTATTCATTTTTATTTTTAACAATCGACGTTTTTCATAAATCATCTGTCTTCTCATCATCTTTCATCACAACGCGGAACTTGAATCTAATTTTACTCAATTGTAGCTAAATCTTGTTTATAAGCTGACATCCATATTACTAATATAAAAAATGCGAAAGTACGTCTGTCTCTTACCTCTTCTTACTTAAATTGAATGAACTTAAAATGAACCGATTATGATGAAATTTAGTATATATATACTTTGAGTCCCGGGAAAGGACATTGGATACTTTTATCCCGGAAAAATGGAAGGTTCTTGCGTAATAAACAATTTTAGCGTAATGGCCCATCGAGCGTCATCTACATTCTACATGAGTGTATGTAGTTAAAACTAAATCAAATTAAATAATATATATATATATATATATATATATATATATATATATATACTTGAATATGACTTACCTGATTGGGCGAATAATATGCCCTCTCTTTTGCAGTTGCGTAACGATTTTCATACCTATTGATCGAAACGTTTTCATATTACTCCCATTATACAGAGATAGCGAGAAATTTGAAGAGAACAGTTAATTTACTTTCAGCTGCATAGTTAGTAAGTTTTCCTTTGATATAAACGATTTAAACTACAGGGAACTTATAGAAAAGGCATTACGTAGTTAAAATCAATAGTATAGGAATAAATCCGTAATAACCGTATCAATAAATTATGCAGCTTGGACCCCTTGGAATTACGCCGAGATGTATCTTCACTCTGCATCCTCTATCGGTTGTATCACGGGGAGTGCTCTGAGGAATTGTTCGGAATCATACCACCTGCAACTTTTCGCCATCGTCCCACGCGAAAAACATACCATCTCCATCACCTTGATGAGTGGCAGTCTTCCACATTGCGTTTCTCGCGTAACTTTCTGCCGCGCACTGTAAAACTCTGGAACGAACTGTCACCAGCAGTATTTCCGGACCTACACGACCTGCAAATCTTCAAGAAAAGAGCGTATTCCCTCTTAAAAAGCCGGCAACGCATCTGCAGCTCTTCTGATGTTGCGAGTGTCCATGGGAGAGATTTTGTGAAGAGTCATGGCAAGATTGTACCTGAGTGTTTTCGGAAGCGTCTAAAAATGTCACATAAACAAACACGAATCATATAATTTGCAGTTTTTTTTTTACGTTATTGTTTTTTTATGTAAAAGCCGGAGTTCATTTGTTAATAAATAAAACTCTCAATTTATTTGCATAAAATGGCCGCATCCAAATGAAGTAATAAAACGTCTCTGATTGGCCCGTAAATCTAAAACATGATGACACTTGACAGTTGACGTTTTCACTTGACAGACAATGGCATCCTTCGAAAGTGAATTCAGAATTGTGAAAATGGAAAAGCAACGTAAATTGCAATATCTGCGTGAACACTCTTTGCCGATATCGAATCATTGACCAGGAACACAATATATTGTATGTTCTTACTTACGATTTGCGGATGCACCCAAATGCACAGTCATTCGGGTGCATCCGCAAATCGTAAGTTTTATTACACCTTTCGTTACTATACTGTTACTTACTAAATGCATATGCAATATTATGCATTCATAATTAGACAATGAACAGCTTTTAGTTCTATTTAATCCAAAAAATAATAATATGCCTTATTGTACTTATAAGCTGCATAATAATATGATAACCTTTTTTTTCAGACAACTGTTCAAGATGGATTATGTTTGTGACGCTTGTTGGGAACTAGCAATAACTGCAGTTAATCACAATATGCAGCAAAACATGACCACTGAGCACTGACCAGTAGCAGTGATCAAGCTGGAACTAGCCAACTAGATTACATTCATGTATGCCTTCTATGTGGATGTTCTATTGCACGAAGGCAAAGTGATATAAATGAGAATATTGAGATGATAATAAAGTTAAACGAGAGGATGATTAATAAATACTTTGAAATATCAATAGGTTTTTTATTTACTTAAAACCATTAAAATGATATTTAAGCCATTATTCTTAATTCCTACAATTAATGGTACCATAATAAATAATAATACTTACAAGTTGTAAGTATTATTATAGTAGGTACCTACCATTTACTGTAGGAATATAGGTAGCTATTATAGGATATCTAAAATATCATGCCATTTCTTCTACAACAAAAATAGATTTAACGATTTTTTTGGCTTTTGTTCTATGATAGTTAAATGAATAATATTACATTAAATATTATGTACCTGTAGGAATAATCATTCGATTGTTTTTATTAAGTATTTGTGACCCGTAAACAATTAAAATGCGCTACTTAGTAAAACTCCTACACACCTAAATAGCTGTATTTTAATCAAGATGTATTTATTTAAGATTTTAATTTCATTTATAATATCGTATTATGTAGGAATATAAGCGTAAATAAGGCGGGGAGTCAATAATTAACTCAAATTAGTAGTATAAAATAGCACATAACCTCAAAAACAAATATATGAATAAGTTTTTTTTTGTGGCCTCGATAAGGCAAAATTGTTTTTGAATATGATTATATTATTAAACAATGTTTGTTTAAACAATATGGCACCGGGTTGCACCATGGCAACATGCATTTTTATCATCAGGAGGGCAATTTGAAGAGGATCGCATAAAAAAATTGAGGTGGAATAGTTTCCGGTACTCATGCGCCGACTCGTGCTGGTCTAGGAAGGATAATAACAATATGACAGATTTTATCCTAAAAATTTCGGCACAACAAAGTTCCAAATCAAATCTAGAAACAAATACGAACAAAAAACTTACCCAGTTGTTCAAATCATCCTTGAATCTGAAAAGAGAAAAAAATCATCAATAAGGTTATTTCTTGGAAATAAAATTGGATAGCAAGATGTTGAAAACAGAATGTTATTATGTGTTTTTTCTTGTCTGTGTTTATTGCATTGTAGTTCCAAAACGGATAAACCGATTTTGATTTAGTTTGGAAACTGTAGGCCTACTACGAAGCCGTTTTGAGACTCAAACAATCGGACGAGAATGCTGAGTCCTGCTCTAACAACGTCATTTCACGTTTGTTTGAGTAGGACGCCACATTCTCGTACGATTGTTTGAGTCTCGAAATCGTTTCGTGGTACGGGCCCAGGCCATTTAGCCGAAACTTTTTCGTTTTCGCTTCGTTATAGAATCGCCGATCAAAATGTATGGTATTGACATAAGACGAGTCGAACGTCAACGTGATATTAACGAACGCTTATGTCAATTCCATACATTTTCATCGGCGATTCTATAACGAAGCGAAAACGAAAACATTTTGGCAAACCCCCCGGATATCAACAGTTTTCTTGGTCCTCCGTTTTAAGTCAGTTCATTATCCTGGTAATAATAAATCAATTAACTCAGAGACGAATATTACTCATGAAGATTTTGACATAAGTTTACATTATCAGTCAAAATCTTCATTAAAATTTAATATACAATGTGTCCCAACACCGGTGTCCGATCCTTTAATGTTATGATGTATAGCAACGTCGTTATCTTATATCTTTAAACGAATATTTAATTTTATATATCTTATATATAAAATTCTCGTGTCACAATGTTAGTCCACGAACTCCTCCGAAACGGCTTTACTGATTTTTACCAAATTTTATATGCATATTCACTAGGTCTGAGAATCGGCTACTCGGTACTTTATATATTGATAAGTGCATTTGTTGAATAAATAATAGTAAATTATTGCAACCTGAGACTGACGGCGACCATTGTTTGTGCGACGGGATAGCGATGGACGTTGCCATGGCGAAATACTTATTTAGTCACTTCAATAAAATAATATGGAAAATATATTATGGCAAAGCAATGTTTGCCGGGACAGCTAGTATATATATATATATATATATATATATATAATTGGAATCTCGGAATCGGCTCCAACGATTTTCATGAAATTTAGTATATAGGGGTTTTTGGGGGCGATAAATCGATCTAGCTAGGGAATCATTTTTAGAAAATGTCAGTTTATTCGTGTTTTATCGAATACCGAGCGGTACTCGGTCAAATAGCTAGTAACTCCTAAACTGTCTGACTTAGAGAATAGAAGTAAAGGAATTTATTTAGCATGAAAGCCTCCTCCATCATTTTGAAATAAAACATGGTTATTTTTTAAATTAAATATAAATTTTAATGCGCTACATTTTCTACAAAAAGTCATTTATTAAAAATACATGTTTTTTCCTTCATGTTTGGTTTTTCTTTGTTTAAATCTACGAAATTCAAAACGTATTGCCTGTGTGAGCGTAGTCCACAAGTTTAGCTATCAAATGAGACCTTTTTTATATTCGTAGGATATTTACATGATAAGTATTGTTCAGATTAGTGTTATAGCCTGAGAAAAACTAAAATGGCTGCCATTTTACAAAATTTGAGAGCCAATTTGTCAATACAATATGCTATAGCCCATCACGACATTAAAGGCTCGGACACCGGTGTCGGGACATATTGTATAATCATCATTAAATCTTATTGAGTGTGGCTATTAAATAGATGGCTGATTAAATATTGAAACACTGCTGAAAGCAATTGAAAGAAAAATGTGCCTGGTATTATTGTAGAGTCTAGACCCTAGACTCTAGAGGAAGATAATGTGTTGCGTAACTTTTGCACAATTTCATAACCATGGTGGAATAGTAAACTAACTAGATTTTTATCCAAAGCTTGGCATGCCGCGCGTGGAAAATGTTATAATAATTTTACAGAATGTATTTTATGAAAATTATATACTTAGTCGTATATTTTAGTCATTTTATGTTAACTTCTTTGGGAAGTTCATTATGCTTTTTAACCGACTTCCAAAAAGGAGGAGGTTATATGTTCGTCTGTTTATTTTTTATTTTTTTTGTTATACACCACGACTACATGGATTTATGCCGTATAAATTATACAAAAATTACTTGTAGTGGCGGTTCTAAATGCAAAATGAAATTAAAATGAAATCTGATCATCTGATACCAGCACCAAGCTCGGGATAAAACAATTTCGTTAAAAGCTTCCAAGCTTAGTAACTCTATTGTAAAATTTGTTTGTAACATTCGATAATATTTTTTAAAAATTGTAATTCAATTAGTAAATTGGACCCAATCGATGCACTTTTACAATATTGTAAAGAGATTTATGAATTATGATGTAAACGAATAATGTTTTACATCGCATAATGTATTTTGTACTTTTTTGTACAAGTGTCAAGTGGTAACTAAAAATCCATACTAATATTATAAATGCGAAAGTGTGTCTATCTGTCTGTCCACCTGTCTGTCTGTCCGCCTTTCTGTCTGTCTGTCTGTCTGTCTGTCCGTCTGTCTGTCTGTCTGTCTGTCCGTCTGTCTGTCTGTCACCTCTTCACACCGAAACCGCTGAACCGATTTCGCTGAAATTTGGTATGGAGATACTTTGAATCCCGGGAAAGGGCATAGGATACTTTTTATCCCGTAAAAATGTACGGTTCCCACGCGATAAACGAATTTTGGCGCAACAGAGTTGCGGGCGTCATCTTCTATTATATAATAGTCACTAGCAGTCCAATGCCCAATTCTGAGGTATTTTGGGCAGTTTATTTATTCAACTGCGTTGTTGATTAGCTAACTCTTGATGTTCGCCAACTAAAAACACTAATGAGTGAAATAGATAAACATTTAGTACCTATAAAAATCTCAGAAACTCGACACAAATCAGTGCATTTGACTGAATCGAAGAAAGAACGAAGCTGCACTTATATTGCAAAATTTAGTAGAATTGAGGTCCCGATAAAAATAAGGAAGCAACTTTTTTAAAAATCGTAAAAATCTCTCTGTATTTATGAAGCGCCATCGCAGGTGGTAGGGTTATGCATAATTCAAAAACGATTACTATGTAAATGAAAAAAGCCACAGGTCGATCCAGTTCGGTGGATCTTATCAAGTCTAAAATAGACTAAAATTTAAATTTTCCCGCGTACGCAGCACCCTATCCAACTTATATATTAGAGATGAGATTCTAAAATCCAGAATTGGAAATTACCCTTATTTGCCCAAACGTAACCCTATAATATAAATTGAAAAGTAACCCGACCCAAATCGACTACGCAAATTGTATATGGTGTGGAAAAGTCAATTACAGATATTTTGAGAGTTTGATTTAGTTCTTCTATACAGTCATATTATAAAACAAAGTCGCTTTTTTTTCTCTCATGTACCTTTGTTCCCTTTAATACGCAACGAATTTTGATGATTCTTTCAGTGTTAGATAGCCCATTTATCGAGGAAGGCTATAGGCTATATTTTATCACGGTAAGACTAATAGGAGCGAAGAAATAGAGGAAAATGTGTAAAAAACGGGGAAAATTATTTAAAAGGGCTAACTTGAGCGCGCTAATCTCAGGATCTACTGGTCCGATTTGAAAAATTCTTTCAGTGTTAGATAGCCCATTTATTGAAGAAGGCTATAGGCTATATTTTATCACGCTAAGACTAATAGGAGAATGTAAAAAAACGGGGGAAATTTTTTGAAAGGGCTTATCTCGCGCACTACTGGAGCAATTTTTATGTTATTTGGCACATATAAGAAGTAGACCACGTGAATGATTATAAGCTATCGATTTTAATCATTTTTTCAGTGGCTATTATATTTTATACCCGTGCGACGCCGGGGCGGGTTGCTAGTATGTAATAAAGACGTTATGGCAGTAAAATAATAGTCATACTCAAAGTTAAAATCATTTCATCTATAACGGGTCTCTCTACTCAACACTATTGTCAGAGAGCTCTAGAACAATTTTTCTTTGATTACTATCAAGCAATTTTTTTGTGATTATCTTTATTTTGATAAGACAAATAACATTTTTATCTGCGAAAAATCTTGAAAGTGGTAGCTAACAGAGATATAAAGGATTTCATACTTTGATTTGATGGTCCTAAAATATGGATTGTTCTATTTGTAGGACAATGTTACTCTTAAATTATATAACTATTAACCTACCAATAAAAAAACAACTGGTAAGGGTTCCGTTTTAGGGTACCTTAGTGAACCAAGTTTTGCTGATTACATAACCCTAAAACGGAACCCTAACCAGCTGATTTAACATTGTCCTACAAATAGAACAAATCCATATTTTAGGACCATCAAATCAAAGTATGAAATCCTTTCTATCTCTGTTAGCTACCGCTTTCAAGATTTTTCGCAGATAAAAATGTGGTTTGTCTTATCAAAATGAAATTACAAAAAAATAGCTTGATACTAATAAAAAAAAAATAGGGATGATGACAAGGTCAAAGATTAGCGAATTTTGTTAATAAAATAAAGAAATCATAACAAAAAATAAGTGTTCCCAAAATTTCAGCTCGATAGCATTTGTATTTTATTTGTTATTCGCCTTCAAAGTTGGATAATCAAGTCGATTTTTTTTTTCAATTAAATTTCTTAATGTTTGTATACCATTCGATAACTTATGCAATTAAAAGCAAGTTTTGTTATGAAACCACTATCATGAACGCAATATTTAATATATCTATCGAACAAAGTTCTCTCCCGATCCGTACAAACTACGAAAGAGTGACGTCAGTCTTTTGTAGCACTTTGTAAGGAGCGTTTCGGGCAGGTCTATTTTATGAGATGTTTGAATTGTCATATCTTGGTGAATTTTTAAGCTATCAGAGTCATTCTTTCAGCGATGTTTCTATTTTTTAAAGGTCTTTCAATTACCAATAAGAAAAAAAATTAGTCATCAAGCCTATTGTTGTAAGGCTCCCTGACGTACGGCAATTATTTTTCCGCACAAGCATCTACAAATATCACAATCGTATGCTCAAATCATCAATAATTGATTTTTCCTCTATATATCTTATTAGTTATTACCAATCTTGTGGCACCTAATTTATATAAAATCAGATAACTACTTCTGGGGGTACGGCCAAACAAACATGTACATAACTTAACCTTCACTACTCGTTACCGAGTGTAATCAGTGTAAATCAAAGACGAACTCGTGAAAGCGAAGACGGCATATTTATATAAGAAACGCAAACCCTCCCGCCGTTGGGGTGAAATCAATAAAATTATTGCCAGCCCCGTGTAGACCTCGAGATACAGAGCTCGTCTTATGATGTTTACAATAATCTTCGTACATTTTCCCGACTAAAGTTTAACTTGTATTTTGAAGTGACAATTATTTACTTCGACGACCTCTGTGGCTCAATGGTCAAGAGTGTGTGGCAGCTCGAGTCGGAGGTCGCGGGTTCGAATCCCGACGACCGACGGAACAGAAAGTTTTCAATGTTCCTAGGTCATGGATGTGTATTAAATATGTGTATGATATAATAAAAATTAAAAATCTTAAATATATGTATATTATAAAAGTATTAAATATATATATTTCCGTTGTCTGGTACCCGTAACCACAGAATATATATTAGTTGTACCAACAGAATTCCCACTGGCGAAACCCGTTTAAAGAATTAGCGACTCATGCCACGATACTATAAAGTTCAAATTCCGACCGCGCAGTGCTAGGTGCCTACAATTATATTTGCCTACATCTCCGCTCTCTTTCTATCGCATAATTCGTACCTTTTCTGAAGAAATCAGGGTTGTCTGCTTTTAAAATCAATATTATAATCTTTGTATTTAATTAACTACATTTTATTTAACTCGAAATAATCTAAGATATTATGTCTTAGTACTATGTAGATTTAATTATCATAAATTCGCGTGTAATTAGTTACGCTTACTTAGATTCGATAGGTACTGTATCTTAATTATTGAAACCTGTCTTATATTACCTACATAAAGTGTTTGTATAACTTAGTTATTTTTGTAAACAAATGAGGTTTCGAATAGTACGCATCACGAAATATAATAGCAAAGACGCGACACCAACCTACGATGCTTACTATTAGTAATATCTAATAACCTTATTTATTAATGTGTTTTTTAACAATGAAATACCTTTATTTCAATGTCAATGAAATACCTACTAAGGTAACCCAACTAATAAGTATATTCTACTTCAACTAGTATTTAAAGCTATTTAAATAAGAAGTAATCGTAATTTGAGTCTATAATAAATTGTACAAAATTTAAATCTGTAATAAATAATATTAAAACAATTTAAAAAAGTTCTTAACTCTCATCGTCCTTAGGGAGCTTAAAGAAAGTTAAATTTGTTTCACATACCGTGTTAAGACAATTAAACTCTGCGTAATATTTCTTTGCCCTTTTTTATTGTCCATTGTGATCAGATTAATTTATCAATTCTGTGACAGCGAATGAATAAACTAAAAACTCGTGCGCGCGCGTCACCGCTCGCCTGTGAGTCCCTACTGAAGTGCCCCCCTAGGGGGGTACTTACAGTTCGATGCCTACAGACGCGAGTGGGACAGGCTTGCCGTAAAACAAGTCCTTCAGGTAGAGATAAACTACGATAACATGGCGCGTCCCGCCGAAATTCAAAACGTTTGAATTGCGTTGTCAAAACGTTTGAAGTGCGTTGTCTTGCGCGGTATGCTGGTTATGATTAGTTGACCAACAAAATATCTTGGTAATAAGTGACATTAAGTGAAATATTATGAGTACGTTGATTGGTTGAATACTTACTACATACAAACTCTTTCATAAGGATGTGACTACACACATTGAAACAGTCATTTAGAGGGGAGCGCCGCGTGCCACGTTATCGTAGTTTATCTCTACTTAGCACGGGGCCAGACTGACGTGGTGTGAAGCGCCCATAGATATTATTTAGGAGCGTAATGAGAGAGAAATTTCAAGTTCTCACCATGAAAAGAGGCTCGAAATAATAAATAATATGATATTATTGCGTCACGATGCCGACACAGTTTTAGATAGAAGTTTGAATTCTGACACGTGTACTCTGTATTTTATTTTAAATCAGCGGGGCTAAAATGGTCACTTTGAAGAATCATATTATTATGAATCATAATATGATTAATTTTTTTAAATCGCAATATGGTCACTCTGCTTGCAATTCATGTCTAGTAATTCGTACTAATTTGACATTCGTCATTTTGACATTTTTACAATTCATTTGCTGAATTGATTAAGATGAATTGCTAAATGTGACCATTTTAGCCCCGCAGTTCATATCAGTTCGTCTCACTATTTTATTCAATATTTATATTCAATCAGTTCATCTATTTTATTTTAAATTCATTCAGTCGTTTATGAGATTTTCGTCGACATAATATAATCACGGATATAAGAAATAAGGATGGAGCATTACACTATAAAGAGCAGCAAGCATGCAAGGTACGACAATTTCGTTTATTGTACACGTGACCGACATTCACACACGCAACTAGGTACTACAACCCGCTGTCATTGTACATTGAGTGACGGCGCCAATGACACGCACACATCCTACACGGGCGGCCATAACCGTCAGGTACTAATTATGTATTCTGTGCCATAACTATGCTTCACTCGTGATTAGACAAGGTTACGTCCGTATTTTTTTTAAGTCCGTGAACATAATATTATGGTGTTAAGCAATTTTGTGTGTTTACCCACAAAAATTATGTTGAGTTATGAATGCAGTCTTGTTCTAAATGATCTAAAGAACATGACTGCATTCTCAATACGTAATTTAGTTGTGGGATGATACACAAATGCTTAGCAGCATCCAATTACCATCCAATTACAAAGTACCATCTTTATCCTAGATTTCTATACATGTTACTTATTATTATTATACGTTAAAGATTATTTGTAGTTAAAAAAACAATTAGAGCATTAATTTTCATGTGATAACTGATTAAATAAATTGTTATTAAACTACTGAGAAGTTTTAACGAGCTGTTAAAAATATAAGTGAGCAGTTTATTTAATTGGTGTTTTAAAAGTTAGTGCGAAAATAAACATACCCAGTAAATGTTATGGAGTGGGCCGTTAAATAAATATTTCATTTGTACGAGAAGCGGTAGCTCTTGATTTTTTTGTTTTTAGGGTTCCGTACCCAAAGGGTGAAAACGGGACACTATTCATGAGACTTCGTTGTCTGTCCGTGTGTCTGTCTCCAGGCTGTAACTCAAGAACCACTATAGCTAGACTTCTGAAATTTTCACAGGTTGTGTATATCTGTTGCCGCTATAACAACAAATACTAAAAATAAAATAAAGTTTATATTTAAGGGGGGCTCCCATACAAGAAACGTGATTTTTTTGGCCTTTTTTGCTCGTAATTTATAATGGTAACAGCTAGGCAATTGCAATTTTCACAAAATCCTTGATTGTTTTGTACTTTAATAATCAATAAAAAAAATTAAATAAAGTAAATTATTACTTATCATACATTGTGTCTCCGTAAATTTCTACAAGGTGTAACAAAACTAAGTGATAATACTTAAGAGTGTTAAGAGTCCCCTCTGTTGAGTTCACTGTCAAAGTAGCGGCTCTGAAAGAGTAAATTTTTTTCTTTTCTGTGGGAAAATTCCTGATGCTGGGGCGCTTGCCCATACAAAAAAATGCTTTTTAAAAATAAAATAAAGTTAATATTTAAGGGGGGCTCCCATACAAGAAACGTGATTTTTTTGGCCTTTTTTGCTCGTAATTTATAATGGTAACAGCTAGGCAATTGTAATTTTCACAAAATCCTTGATTGTATTTGTACTTTAATAATCAATAAAAAAATTAAAATAAAGTAAATTATTATTTATCATACATTGTGTCTCCGTAAATTTCTACAAGGTGTAACAAAACTAAGTAATAATACTTAAGGTGCAGTGGTTGTTGCAACTACGTAAAATGGGTTTTTTAAATAATGTTTTTTGTAAAGTAAATGTCATTATTTAAGTAAAAAAAAAGTACAGTTTTAAAATTGAGAAAATTTCCTATACGCAAAGGTATATCAGTACACAATTTGAAAAATTCTGCTCGATAGAAAAAAATCTCAAAGATGACTCTTATAACGCTGTTTTTCATAATTAAATCATTTTATGGCTAAACTACACACTTTCTAGAAAAAACAAAAGATGTAGCACATTTGTCATGACCTAACCTAAACGATTTGATATATTTGATTTGTGTAATACTAAAAACAAAAGGTTTTTTCTCCTATTTTCTATTATCAAGGCACGCGGCGAGCGCGTAAACGCCACTGTACAAGGCGCGCTGATATGAATGTTATTTTAATGTGCTTTACGTCGATATTCGTACTGACAGACATCGACCTGCTAATTTTAGGGGCTACTGGGCCTTAAGAGTGTTAAGAGTCCCCTCTGTTGAGTTCACTGTCAAAGTAGCGCGGCGGCTCTGAAAGAGTAAATTTTTTTCTTTTCTGTGGGAAAATTCCTGATGCTCGGGCGCTTGCCCATACAAAAAAAATGCTCTTCAGCGCTGCTGTTTTCACAGTGCACTTAATATACGGGACACATAAACTATAAAGTATTATCACTTAGTTTTGTTACACCCTGACAACTTTGATTTGATAAAAAGTTTGACAATAAAATGTAGTTTCTGGCAAAATCATCATTAAACTAATGTTAAGTAATCACTAAATTCCTCATATGTGCGTCCGTTAGCCTCCATAGTAAAACCCTACCTAGCTGCTAAATACTATACAGTTTCCACTGCACCGGGAACGATAGATAATTCGCTCAACGGGATGAAAAGCGTGATATAGAGATCTATCTGTCAGATATGTTGTGAACAGTCTATCTGGCACTTATAACTTGATAAGTGGTGAAACAGTCCCTAAATCTCTTTCAATACGGCCGTTAGCCTCCATAGTAAAACCCAACCTAGCTACTAGCTAGCTACTAGCCTGCGCCGGCAGCGATAGATAATTCGCTCAGCGGGATGAAAAGCCTGAATTGGCAGCAAATTGCGTTTGCCGCCTGCCGCCCGGCGCTGCCTTATTCAATTCCACCTCCCATTACCTGGGGATTCCGCCTTTGACTAAATAATAAGGGCCTGTTTCACCGCTTTCTGATAAAGTGCCGAATAGGCTATTCACAACTTTTTTGACAGATTCTCCATACTTTATCTGTCAAGTTAAGTGGTGGATAGCCTATGTGGCATTCATCAGGAAGTGGTGAAACAGGGCCTAAAACTATGAACTGTATCTTGAAGCATATAAGTGGAAAACAGAGCACGATTTTCAGGTGAGGAAGAAGCTAATAAATCCGATAAAATCGACATTAAAGGCTATTTCTAATATGTCACAAATGTTTATATAAAATGTTACTTATAACCAAATCTATTTCGATTTCTGTCCTCTGTCCGAAAACGCGTCTAATTGCTTCTTGTGAAATTGATAATGCAAAAAGTAGGACGACCAAGATACAGCTTCGCCTAGTTTGATGTCCACAGATAAATCATAATAATTTTACAACGTAATATTATATTTCACAAAGTATTTTGTTAAGATAATTCGTGTGTAAATAATTCTGTGTTAATCTTGACTCTAATTTTGTTCTACGTATTCTTGTGGCGGGTAACAAATAAATAAATAAAAATTGGCCCTAAGAAATTAGTTCATTATTATTTTTTAAGTATTTATGATCATAAAAAATACATAATTCTTTAAAGTTACTCTCCATAAACCACTAAAGTTTGTCCGCAGTGTACTGTTGTTTTATAATACTACAATACTTAGAAAACTTAATTAAATATTCTTTTACACATTACAAAATTGAAACAGTTGAAACATTTAAGCCGTTTTGTTTTTAATGCTAAATTACTATAAAAGACCGCGTTGACTTTTAGCGTTAGAAACTAGTTAGTGAAAACTAACATAACCCACTTTGCAATATAAGACCGCATAAGAGTATAATTATAGACGTAATAATTATGTAATGTTTTGTCTTTATGCGACACGGTCGAAAAGTTGCTTGACAGACAAGAGTCTGTGTGAATAGATTTTTATTATGTATGGAACTAAATGTATTTACAGTGTAAATAAATGTATTTGATAGGTAATTCAAGCTCGTTTAGGAGTCACACAGGGGACATTATAGTTTACACAAAGCGAGCCAAGCGGTAGCAATTGACATCGTTACTGTTATTGCATGTGTTATGAAATTTGATAGGATGTGTTTAGTTAACATAAAAATAAAATATCAGTGAAACAAAAAATACTGCTTTCGTGCATGACTAAGACGAATCCCTCTCAAACTCAAATGATTCACACCGTTTCAGTTAGAAAACATACACAGCATCATAGACTACAAGGCCTTGTTTCCACCTGCAAGACAACTGTCGCGAGAAGTGTCTGACAGTTTGTCTGACAGCACCTTGCAAGTGTAAACCCCGTAGCAAGTGATCTCGCGACAATTTGTTAAGGGGCCGGGCTACCCTCGAAATTCTCATACATACGTAATACCAAAATCATTTCGTCATACGAAAATATTTAACATGTTTGAGTTATTTTTCAGCTTAAAATAGTAATTACCTAGGTTCCTGAACAAAAATTAACTTCAAAATATTTAAACACTAAAAAAAATTTTTTTGTGTATAAATTTTTTTTACTAAATTTACTACTAAATATGTAAACACTAAAAAATAGAGTAAAACACTAAAAATATATATAAATAAATAGTAAATTTACTACTAAATATTTAAATACAAAAAAATATTTTTTAGAGTTGAAATATGTTGTAGTAAATTTACTATTTATTTATATATTTTTTAGTGTTTTACACTATTTTTTAGTGTTTAAATATTTAGTAGTAAATTTAGTAAAAAAAATTATACACAAAATCTTTTTTTTTTTTGTTTAAATATTTTGAAGTTAATTTTTGTACATGAACCTAGGTAAGTGATTACTATTTTAAGCTGAAAAATAACTCAAACATGTTAAATATTTTCGTATGAGAAAATGATTTTTGTATTACGTATGTATGAGAATTTCGAGGGTAACCCGGGCTCTTAAGCGCTTCATGCGAGTACCTCGCGACAGATCTCGCTGCCGTTCACCGCAGATATACATACGGTCTAGTTTCGTATGGTATTTATCCGCGAGCTTAATTTATGAAATGTAAATTTATGAATTAGTATGAAATGTAAACAATATTGCAAGAAACTCACGCAAGACTTCCGCGAGTTTGCTTGCAGGTGGAAACACGGCCTAAAAGCCTGTATTCACTTTGATTAGTGCAAGTGCAAGTGACTAGTAATTGAGGCAGTGGAGTGCAGGTGTGTAGTGCAAGTAGTGTCCAATTCTTGTTTAGTGGCTCTTTAGTAATTTAATTTAGTATATTCAGTAGTAGCTGTCAACACGAGCGTCCAAGTTTCAAAAATAAAACTGCCATTTTGACATGTCCTTCATTTTTAACCGACTTCCAAAAATCGAGGAGGTTATATGTTCGGCTGTGGATATATATATATATATATATATATATATATATATATATATATATATATATATATATATATATATATGTTTTTTTGTATGTTCAACGATTACTCCGCCGTTTGTGAACCGATTTTCGAAATTTTTGTTTTGTTGTATTAGGTTTCACTCCAATTTGGTACCATGTTCACAAAAGTGGTGACCTGATGATGGGATCCATGAGTAATCGAGGGAACTCCTCGAAATTTATATGGAAACATATGCTGATTTTGGTTTTATGAGAAGCATCCTAAGCATATGCTACCAAAACGCAAGATTCTGCACCAAAGTATACTATGGCTCCGAAGATACTAAGAGAACTCCGGATTCCTTATAGATACAAGTGGGGGGTTTAGGCGTTGTTTTAAGAACTGAAAGCATATGCTACTATACAAATTACATTCATCATCATTACCACGTCAGGGTCACCAATGTCACCAAAATTGAACATAACAAAATATTCAACCTTATCTCCAGAGCGTAAGGCACACATTTGACATTACTTCTGAGAAGTAAGTTGCTTCGATAAAACAAGTAACATGCTAAAGTGCACAGCTGTCACACTTACCAATCGTGGCCACGGGCGGCCGTAGACTTCTCAAGCGATACTATGTATTACAATAATAAAGATAAAGTTTAAAATCATATGACACTGAAAGCCTCGCCGCTGCTAAAATTCCGGTTTGGCGCGGCCCTGGCACGTGTCCACTTCGATTTTTTTAAATGTATTGTTTAAATTTTAAAATTATCTGCAGCTGATATTATATTTTGTAAATTGTAAGTATGACTGTTAATAAATTGTAATAAGATACGTAAAATAGTATACAGGTGTATTAGGGCCGATTCACACCGGAATGGCGGAGGCGAGGCGAGCAGTTTCAGTGTCATATGATTTTAAACTTTATCTTCATTGATGTAATACATAGGTATCGCTTGAGAAATCTACGGCCGCCCGTGGACGCTCGTGGCCTCTTGCGGCCGCCGGCGGCGTCGATTTCTCAAGCGATACCATGTATTACAATAATGAAGATAAAGTTTAAAATCACATGACACTGAAACTGCTCGCCTCGCCTCTGCCATTCGGTGTGAATCGGCCCTAATCTACGTATAGTACGCGATGATTTTGCTAGGTAACTAAAAAGAGTGAAATTATTATTTTTAACAAAAAATTAAAACCGACTTCCAAGGTAAAAACAATAATAACATCCTTATAATATGAACTAAAAAGTATTAAATAATTCTTACTCTTTAATAGTGCCTCTTTCAGAATTCGTCTAAATCTCAACTATTTCTGTACATACTATAGTCTTCATTACTTTGAAGTCGTTAGCAGTCGATCCCAAAAGTTTCATATTATATTCTGACATTGACTGATTAACTCACGATTAAATAAGCTGGTATCGACTTCAAATAATGAAGACTATAGTATGTACAGAAATAGTTGAGATTTAGACGAATTCTGAAAGAGGCACTATTAAAGAGTAAGAATTATTTAATACTTTTTAGTTCATATTATAAGGATGTTATTATTGTTTTTACCTTGGAAGTCGGTTTTAATTTTCTGTTAAAAATAATAATTAATATTGGTTTTATTAAAAACTATTTGACCATGAAGTATTTTTATATGTCCTTTCCCAGGACTCAAAGTATCTCCATGCCAAATTTCAGCAAAATCGGTTCTGACTTCTGAGGTATAAACGTGAAGAGGTAACAGACAGACAGACACACATTCGCATTTATAATATTATTAGTATATTAGTAAGTAATAAGAATGGATTAGTATGGAAGTAATTGAAAGGGTGTCCTTTTGTACTTTTAATAGGTATATATAATAATGATATACTATATCTATGGACGCTTCACACGGCACACCACGTCAGTCTGGTCCATAAAGTTAATATACCTAGCGGAATAATAGTAACAATCTCGAGCTGTCAAACGAAACCAAAATTGGTTTTCATCTGTCACGCACTTGCACTCACAAAAAATAGAACACGCTTTTAATCACGTTACTACGCAGCCGACTAGTCACTTGCACTAATCAGTCACTGTCCACACTTACTTTCTACTAATCACTCATCACCTGTACTAGTCACCTGCACTTAATCACTAATTGAATACAGAACTAATCACGTTAGTACGCAGCCGGCTAATCACTTGCACTAAACTTTTCCCAATAACTAATCACCTGCCCTTGCACTTGCACTTATTACTAATGAAAGTGAATACGGGCCTTAAGGGGCCGGGCTACCCTCGAAATTCTCATACATACGTAATACCAAAATAATTTTGTCATACGAAAATATTTAACATGTTTGAGTTATTTTTCAGCTTAAAATAGTAATTACCTAGGTTCCTGAACAAAAATTAACTTCAAAATATTTAAACACTAAAAAAAATTTTTTTGTGTATAATTTTTTTTTACTAAATTTACTACTAAATATTTAAACACCAAAAAATAGAGTAAAACACTAAAAAATATATAAATAAATAGTAAATTTACTACAAAATATTTTAATACTAAAAAATGTTTTTTAGAGTTGAAATATTTTGTAGTAAATAAAACTTCTGAGCTATGGCGCTACGACGTAGAGGTGCTACGGCGCGGCGTAGCAAAAGCGTAGGTAGCCCTGGGCAACAAGATTTTTTTATACAATATTCATTTTTTTACATTTATACATATGACGACCTCTGTGGCTCAGTGGTGAGCGCGTTGGTAGCTCAAGCCGGGGGTCGCTGGTTCGAATCCCGCCGATGGAACATAAAGTTTTCAATGTTCCCGGGTCTGGATGTGTATTAAATATATGTAATGTGTATGATATAATAAAAATCTTAAATAAGTATATGTATAGTATAAAACTACGTCCACTATGTCCGGCAGTGGACGAATATAGGCTGATGTGATGATGATGATGACGATAGTATAAAAGTAAGTATTAAATATATTTCCGTTGTCTAGTACCTGCAACACATTACACAAGTCCTTTAGGTACTTAGCACGGGGCCAGACTGACGTGGTATGAAGGTCCATAGATATTATTACTATTATTATTTATTATTATTCATTAATCATTATTATACTAATTTTGACCGTTTTTATTATTTGTAGTTTTGACCTAAGTATGTAATTTATAATTCTATTATTAATAAAGATTTGTGCATTCAAAACCAAATTGGTATAATTTCGCAGAAATATGGTGTATATTATATCTTGCAAGCCGAAAAACTAAGGAATGATAGAAAAAAATGTCCAAAACGGCACAATGTATTAATACAGATTTATTTTTTGCACAAAGTCGCAAGCAATATTAAACAATAACTTAACAAGTACAAGTCTGTGTTAAAAGTTTTTCGGAGAAAAGTTCTACATTTTATAATAATAATATCTATGGACGCATCACACCACGTCAGTCTGGCCCCGTGCTAAGTACCTGAAGGACTCGTGTTATAGGTACCAGACAACGGAAATATATTTAATACTTTTATACTATACATACATACATACATATATCGGGATTCGAACCCGTGACCCCCAGCTTGAGCTACCAACAGCCCACCAACTGAGCCACAGAGGTCGTCAATTTTATCGCGGTAATATGCACGGTTACCGCGAAAAACGCGCATAGGGAGTTGTTTTAACATCTATTTAATACAAAGGTTATCTAAGTAAAAGTACTGAGAGTTGCTCGCGGGAAATTGAATTTCCTCGAAAGAAAACTTACAAGTTCCTTGTTAGTCAGACCCTCGGTAAGAATTCACAGAATTCTGAAGCAGAAAATATTCTATAGGAAAATTTTCCAGAACAGGTTGTAATGTAAATATAAGTTATTTTTAATACAATATACTAGAACATTATGTTAGGATTTAACACTTTGAGGGCCGGGCCATTTTTATGCGGTATGTACTGGTTCGCCGGCGTTTTTCGCACTATTCGGGGGGCTTACCATTACAAAACTATAAGAGATAACTAATTATTTGTTTTTATTTATATAATTTTGAAGTGTTAATACTATAAACATCAGTGTGGAACGTTTAATATTCTTCCTACAGCAGTGATATATAATTGTTTGTTAAGTAGAAGTGACGTATTATGCTGCTAATTTTACGTTGGTCTAGTAGTAAGTCTAGTAAAATCTAGACGCTGTCCTCATCTACGTTCTGGTTCACTGTGACCGTACATTTTCCCATTAAATTTAATTTTAGGCATTAAGAAGTTACCAAAAGATATACACACTTTCGCTTTTTGATTCTGATAGTAGCGAGTCCTCGTCGTCATGGTCAGAGTGAATATTAATAAAAAAACACGAGAACAATAGAATTTAAAAGCGCGAAAGTGGGGTTGAGGAGAAATTAAAAAGTACGAATAATTTACGACGGCTCTATATTTCAGCCTAGGCGCAGGGCTGCCAACCGTAGTAGTGCGAAGGTGTACGGTCTGCAAAATATTTCGAAGGGTTTAAAATAAGATTTATTTTATACGCCAAACGAATATCTAAGAACTAATGTAGAGTAAGCCTATAGGTTTTAAATTTAACTGTAATCACTTGTAACTCATAATTATTCTATGGATGTAAACAGGGGCAGTAAGTACCTAGTACTAATTAGGTAAAATGTGATTTTTTGTTCAATTTTTTCCAAAGAGTTACAAAAATTGTCGCCATCCAAAAACGTATACAAATTCATATGCAAATTATTCAAAAGTATTTTAAATGATAAATAAGGAATATAGAGGATTTTAATTTATATTTACACGATTAGATATTGTTTAATTTTCAAATTCTCAAACAATATTTGAAAAAAGAAATTTAAAGTTCTTTTGCTAACCGTACACTCATATTATAGAGTTGTCAGCCCTGGCTTGTAATTATACTGATGCATTGTTTTCTCCGGTATTTTGCTTCACATCACTATTTATTAATGTTTATGCATAGTAATATAATTTACTTAACGCAACTGTAATAATTTAGTGCTTTTCTAGAAAATTCCAGATGATTTGTGGACCAAATATAGAATACATTAAGTTTTATTTATTAGTTTATTTTATTATATGTATATTCTATAATCTAATATGTATATAAAATTCTCGTGTCACGAGGTGCGTGGTTGAACTCCTCTGAAACGGCTCGACCGATTTTCGTGAATCTTAGCGAGCATATCGGCTAGGGTAGAGAATCGGACAACATATTATACTTTTTATATTGAATTTATCAAGCATTTGTTGAATAAATAATAGTAAATTATTACAACTCAAAACTCCTTAGCTTCTGGTCGTTCTCACCTCTATATTACTCCTGCTGTAGGCGTAAATAAAATTTATAAATTCCGCTGTAATTCATCATTGAGGTCCGCCCTCTTTATCAAACCGCCAAAATTCCATTAATACCATTCCACAGACCGGAGCGTTTTACGATATTCTGATGTTCGCATTTCTACCGGCAAATTCCGACTGTCATAAGATTTTTAACGTTAAGATAGGACTTGTCGAACAAGGTGTGTTTATGGCCAGGAAACGGGAAGGCCGATTGAATCCGGTCGAACCACTGACCTCCATTATACAAGTACGCTGGACTGATACCCTTTGAAATGACAGCTATTTTTCATTGACATTGACAGATTTAGCGGAATCAGGGCCCCCAATGCGGGGGAAGAGAAATAAATCTGACGTAAAAATGACGTTTGAAAGCCGCCATATTGGCGGTGATAGCAGTAGTGAGAGTACTTGGAACTAATACTAGTGACGCCAACTGTTGTTATTGGTTGTGGTTACGTCAAATTTAGTTCTCTTCCCCCGCATCGGGGGCGCTGATTCCGCTTCAAATAGGCACAAAAAGCAGGTGGGTATCATAAGTCCAGCGTATTTGTATAATGGAGGTCAGTGGGTCGAACTGATAGTAGACCGAATTGACCGGAATCATGCACACACACGAGATTGAATATTCTCCCATCGTTTATGGGGGATACCCAACAGATCCCCCATTTACGATGAGAGGCTGCATTAAGGTCCCTGCATGATCTAAAAATCACATTCTTAAGTCCAGCTATATTATACCTAAACCGGCAAAGTTTATCTAATGCATCTTTGCTAAACGACTAGGGAACTCATTCTAGTTGCTTGCTATAGTTACGATAGCGAAGTTACTACTCAAACTGTTTAAGGTTTCACTATTAGCGTTTTCGGCATCTAGAACTGCCCCGGGACAGGGCAGGCAGATCAGGCCGAATGGATACGGAAATAGCCGAACAAAACCGGTGATTTACGTGGTTTATGTAGCAATTTGAACTTCGGCTATTTTCGTATCCATTCAGCCCGCCCTGCCCCGGGGCAGTTCTAGATGCCGAAAACGCTATATGTTATTAAACTTTTCAATAAACAAATAAAATATATAAAAAATACAATAAATATGACATCGCATGCCATATTCACATTGTCTGACATGTCACACCGATGCGCTATGTCAAATGACAAATCCTACACATTTTGTTTTCGAAATTCGCTGCTCTCATAGTATGTACTTTGACTAAGCACCCTCAACATAAAAGCCACGAATCACAATCTACTTTATAATTGATGTCCTTTAAAATAACCGTACAAAGGACGTCCTTTTGACAATAAGACAATAATTTTCGGTCATTCAATAAGTTGGCAAACTTCTAAGCCCCTGATCGGTAGCGAATTTCCAAGCGATCCTTCGCCTTAAATTATGCACAGTCTTGAATCTTAATTATTATCAATATTGGCATTGTCTACTTTATGTTTGTCAAAGTTTCATTAATTTCTATTGGAAGATGAAATTTACGAGATTTATCATTAGACATTTAGAGATTTATCATCAAAGTGCCGAAATATGCATGCAAGTATGCACGATAAATGACCGAAATATGCACAAAATATGCACAATCAAAAGTCACTTATTATTAAAATTTATCATTTTTTTAAGAGTCTTTCTGTGGTGCCGTTAATAAAAGCGTCAATTTTATAATTTCATCAAATCCAGGATTTTTAATTTTTTATACAGCACCAATAATAATTTTCTACCAACATTTTCCAATTGCAATAATAATGACCATGGAAGTTTAAGAAATCGGTAACTACTTTAGTCCAATTTTTTACTAATGTTGCCAACAGCTACACAGAAAAATTTTGTTTCTAGAAAGGTGGCACCTATCGGGTGTATTGCATAGTGGGGATGTAGCCACATTATTTGAAGTGTTTTTAATCTATCCTACATCTGTTTTGTGGTCTCAGTGTGTGTCATGATAGCTAGTTTGGAGACTACGAGGGCATAAAACTACCGAAATATGCACTATCAACTAAAATTGCCAAAATATGCACTAACGCCTAAAAAGTGCCAAATGTCGGTTATATGCAAATGCATATAATCCGATGTCTATTTATAATGTTTGAATATTCTCGATTACATTATATTTTTCAGTTTGTACTGTCATTTGTCAACTAGAGAAATCTCAATCTCACAAAACCCACATTGTAGTCGTTATTTTTACATAACTTATGACTTTGAGCCAAAAAGGCGAGAGAAGGCTATTTTGCATCCAGCGCGGGCAAAGTGGACGATTTTCTTTGTGAATCTGTCAATTCGTCTATTTTTCAGCTCGGTGACGTTGCTAGGTTTGCATCATGATTCATGATTAATAGATGTTCATTTTCGGACATACAATTATTATTTTTAACAAAAAATTAAAACCGACTTCAAAGGTAAAAACAATAATAACATCCTTATAATATGAACTAAAAAGTATTAAATAATTATTCCTATCTAATAGTACCTTTTTCCGAATTCGGCTAAAACTCAACTATTTCTGTACTCAATCTTCATCATTTTGAAGTCGGTACCAGATGAATCTTCAGTTCTCTGACAGAATATTTGAAATTTTTGGAACTGGCAAGATTGAGTACAGAAATAGTTGAGTTTTAGCCGAATTCGGAAAAAGGTACTATTAGATAGGAATAATTATTTAATACTTTTTAGTTCATATTATAAGGATGTTATTATTGTTTTTACCTTGGAAGTCGGTTTTAATTTTTTGTTAAAAATAGTAATTTCACTCTTTTTAGTTACCTAGTAAGCCATCGCGTACTATACGTAGAATAATACACCTGTATATTATTCTACGTATCTTATTACAGTCACACTTACAAAATATAATATCAGCTGCAGCCTGCAGATAATTTTAAACAATACAATAAAAAAATCGAAGTGAACACGTGTGACGTGCTTTAGTAGCCGGTCACCAGACTAGTTTCAATAGGCTGGCACTCGCTCGACTTGTCGCACGACGCAGTGCACATAGTACCCGGCCCGCGCCGCCGCGCCGCTCGCTTGACAGCCCTGGCAGATATGCGAGACCGCAGACAGTTTGACTGAGACATTGTACTATGAACGCTAAACTCAATGCAAAAGGTTGAAATTAGGTTGTTTTCCAGAATATCTCGGCGAAGTGAGACAGAATGTTACATTATCGAAGCAACTTTAATTTCTCAGAAGTAATGTCAAATATGTGCCTTATGCTCTGGAGATAAGGTTGAATTTGGTGACATTAGTATTTGGTGACGTGGTAATGATGATGATGATGATGATGATAATGATGAATGTAATTTGCATAGTAGCATATGCTTTCAGTTCTTAAAACAGCGCCTAAACTCCCAAACTTGTATCTATAAGGAATCCGGAGTTTTCTTAGTATCTTCGGAACCATAGTATACCTCGGTGCAAAATCTTGCGTTTTGGTAGCATATGCTTAGGATGCTTCTCATAAAACCAAGATCACCATATGTTTTCATATAAATTTCGAGGAGTTCCCTCGATTATTCATGGATCCCATCATCAGGTCACCACTTTTGTGAACATGGTACCAAATTGGAGTGAAACCTAATACAACAAAACAAAAATTTCGAAAATCAGTTCACAAGCGGCGGAGTAATCGTTGAACATACAAAAATAAAAATAAAAAAATAAAAAATATCCACAGCCGAACATATAAGCTCCTCGTTTTTTGGAAGTCGGTTAAAAAATCAGCATCTTACTACACTATGCAAAATCGGTTCAGGGGTTTAGGCGTGAAGAGGTAACAGACAGATAGACAGATAGGCAGACAGACACACTTTCGCATTTATAATATTAGTATGGATATGGATGGCGTCAGGCGTGTGAGCCGTAAGCACATGTACACGGATACATCAAATAAAACATCGTGGGATGTTTCAATAAACTCGGAGTATTGTGCTGGGCATTATCGAACCTCAAAGCGGTGAAACACATTACTCCCCTTCTATTATGTCGGTATTACGTGACGTAGCTACTGATAGGCGAGGATGGGTCCCTTTGTGAACTAAATATAGATACTTTATACACCAGTAACCTGGAAAACGATGAGAGTTATTTAAAAGGAAGAAAAACAAGATAGCGTAGGTATTGTTAAGATTGAGACTTAGCTAGGTGGTTTCATTCCGGGGGCGATACCGGTCCGTCCACGTCGTGTCCCTGGGCACCTCCCCCGTGCCATCGTGAGCTTTTTCATGGTGACACGGGAGGGGTGGCTGAACGCCGGTATGGCGTTTGTGTGCGTGTTAGTTGTGTATGTCTGGCAAAGCTCGCTGTGTGACGAACGAGCCCGCGACCCGGGGTGTCGGAGTTTAGTATGATGGGAGACCGTAATAAGCAAAGTATTCTCCGGGTGGGTCCCGGCTCCTCAGGAGTTGGGGAATCCCATGCGCCGTCTTCGGACGGTGGCCGGCCCTCGTATACGGAGGGGCCACTTATTACGAGAAAGGACAAGGGGGCCGCTAACGCGGCGAAGAAAGAAGAGGAGGCCGCTAAGGCGGCGAGGCAGAGGGCCATTTTGGCCGCATTGAGCGGCGATGGCGGAAAGAAGAAGAGCGACAGCCCAAAGCCGGCGCCCATTACCACGCCGGCGAAGGAGCTACTTACCGATGAGGACGTAGACTTCAGCCAACCGCAGCCCAACGGGGTGGAGCGGAATCTGAAGCTCCTACAGAAAATGAAGGACAGGGGCGACAAGAATCTTCCGCGGATCCTTTCGACCCGCGATGTGATCATGCCGCCCCCAAGTACCAGTCGAGACGATTTATCTGGTAGAGACTCCCCTCGAGGTCGAGTCTCCCAGCACGGCTACGGCGCACACGGACGTGACAGCGAGGACTGGCTCTCGGACTCCACCGAAATGTCCGGCATGTCACTGGACTCCGGGGGCCTGCCCGCATTCCTGGACAGGACACGCCGAAAGAGGCGCTCGGACGATGACATGGCACCCCTTTCAGTAAAGGGGCGGTGCCCAAACCCAAGAGAGGACGCGGCCGCCCGCCAACGACCGGACAATATGTCGGCTTGGCGAAGGTGCAGGCCGATCGAAATCGGGAGAAGGAGGAGGTAGCCGAGGTGGCCAAGGTAGCGCGAGAGACGCGCTCTTCCCTCTTCGCGAGCACCGCCTCCATGGAAGAAAACAGGCCAGAGCAGACCAACTACGCTCTGGCCCAATGTGTTGAGACTTCGCTGGGAACGATCTCCATGGTCGCAGCGGAGTCGAAAAACCTCAAGGGGTCGTTCCGGGGGCTCCTCAAGGAGGCGGTCAGCGACATACACGCCACCGTCTCCGAAATGAGAAGTCGCGGAGCAACCGAAGAGGTCAAGGCCCTCGAGGCTCAGAATGCGCGGCTCCAGAACCAAGTGGAGTCTTTGCGTAAAGAGCTAGAGGAGCTACGCCGTCAGGTGATGAAGCCGGCCGAGCAGGACATGCACCAGTTGTTGTCTGAGGTCTCTCGCTCTACCGTAGAGACCTTTAGCAACATGCTGAACGCTCGGCTGGCTGGTCTGGAGAGTCGGCTCCTCCCAGAGCCTCGACTGCGACCTCCGCTTGCGGCGGACAGAGCCCGGAGGATTACACCGGCCGCCGTCGAAAGCGTTGAGGCACCACCGGACGAGACGCCGGGGCCCCCGAAGCAGAAGGCCAAGGGGAAACCGGCGCCAAAGGAGACACGGCAGCCAGCCGGCGTAGCGGCCTCACAAGAGGCCCCTGCTGCGCCCGAGGCGCCAAAGGCCAAGAAGGGCCGAAAGAAGAAGCGGCCGTCGATGGCCGCTCAGGAAGCGGCACAAGGGGTAGCGAACACCAGCTCCCCTCGTGCTGAGGCCCCATGGACCACGGTAGATCCAAAAGGCAAGAAGAAGAAAGGGGCGGCTACTCCAACTAAAGCCGCCCCTAGGAAGAAGAAGAAGGCCAAGCTCCGTGCCCCCAACACCGCGGCAATCACCGTCACCTTGAGGGAGGGCGCCGCGGCGCAGGGGGTCAAGTACCTCGACGTGCTGACGAAGGCCAAAGACACGATCAAATCCAGTGGACTGGAGGAGCTGGACATTGAAAAGCTCCAGCTCCGCTTCCGACTGGCTCAGACCGGCGCGCGCGTCCTCACCATCCCTGGCGAGGGCGCCCAGGAGAAGGCAGATGCTCTCGCTGCCACAATGCGAGAAGTGTTGGACCCCGAAGTGGTGAAGATCGGCCGCCCGGCGAAATGTGTCGAAATGCGCATCGCCGGGCTGGACGATTCAGCGACGACCGCCGACGTCATCGAGGCGGTCTCAAGGGAAGGAGGTTGCCCGTCCAATTCCATCAGGACGGGCCCCATAAAGGTTGGAAGGTGGGGCGACGGCTCTGTATGGCTTAGCGTCCCTGTCGCGGCCGCGAAAAAGCTAGTCAGCTTGGGGCGGCTGCGAGTGGGCTGGATTTCGGCGAAGGTGACACTGCTGGCCGCGAGGCCTATGCGGTGTTACCGATGCCTTGACACCGGCCACCTGGCGACGACATGCCAGTGCCCGGTGGACCGCAGCCGGAACTGTTTCCGCTGTGGGAAGCAAGGGCACAAGGCCGCCGAGTGCCGGGAGAAGCAACCCAACTGCTTCTTCTGCGAGGCACTCGGTAAGGAGAAGGACCACGTGCTGGGTAGCAGCGGCTGCATCACAGTGAAGAAGCCGCTCCCCAGCACCAAGCGCCGGACGAGAAGAGGAGCTCCCTCCGATAAGGCTCGGCCGAAAGAGCCTGGAGCCGGCGGTGCGGGGGCTAGTCAGTCCCCGCCCGCCATGGAGGTGGAGCCATAGGCCTGTGGGCGGTTGATCGGGGATCACCGCCCGCACGAAGGGCCCCGAGAAGAAAGCTCCCTAGATGCCCGGGGAGCTCTCGGTGAAGAAAGTCGGCGGCAGTACACCAGCCGCCGCAACGGAGATGTGCCGGACGCGGCAAGCGCCGTGAGGAATGCGGAGTAAGTAACATAGTTCCCGTATCCCACGGCTGGAAGAAGGGCATGGGGGGGTTTTAGTCGGTAAACCTCCGGCGCACCAAGCCGGAGGGAGTCCGACATACCCCCGTCGTCCACCCCCGTGCGCGGCGGGCGATACGTAACGTATTTCCCACCCTCAAAAAAAAAAAAGGTGGTTTCATTCCTCTCAAAGGAAGACAAACGTATTGTTAAGATTGAGATTTAGCTAGGTGGTTTTTTAATTTCTCTCAAATTTTCATGGAAATATTTACAGTTGCTGCCGAAAAACTAATATTATATTTCATAAATTTACAAGATTATCACGTTTAAAGTACATACACTTCAAAATTGAGTTCCAAAATTCCACCCGAAATAACATTCATGCAGAGCAAGTAAAATAAAATATTTTAAAATAATTATAGGTCGCAGTCAATGATATATTATATAGAAAAAGTCATCAAGTTCGACGCCTAGGCCGTAGAAGAGTTTCGTAGAAACCACTTATTATTATTATACATATGTAGTATCTAGAGTCTAGACTATAATTTCCCATACTAAAATATTCCCTTTAATCTTTAATACTACGCAACGGATTTTGATGATTCCTTAAGTGTTAGATAGCCCATTTATTGAGGAAGGCTATAGGCTATATTTTATCACGCTAAGACTAATAGGAGCGAAGAAATAGAGGAAAATGTGGAAAAAACGGGGAAAATTATTTGAAAGGGCTAACTTGAAAGCGCTAATCTCGGGAACTACTGATCCGATTTGAAAAATTCTTTCAGTGTTAGATAGCCCATTTATTGAGGAAGGTTAATGTTATATTTTATCACGCTAAGGGCCTGTTTCACCGCTTCCTGATAAGGTGCCCGATAGGCTTGTTTGACAGATTCTCCATACTCTATGTGTCAAGTTAAGTAGTGGATAGCCTTATCAGGAAGCGGTGAAACAGGCCCTAAGACTAATAGGAGAATGTGGAAAAAACGGGGGAATTTATTTGAAAGGGCTTATCTCGCGAACTACTGGAGCAATTTTTATGTTATTTCGCACAGATAAGAAATAGACCACGTAAAGGATCATAGGCTATCGATTTTAATCATTTTTTCAGTGGCTATAATATATTATTATTTTATACCCGTGCGACGCCGGGGCGGGTCACTATTAGTAGAGAAAACGTCAACTTTTGTCCCGCTGCGCTTACCGATATTGCCGTTTTTCGCCTCCGTCGAGGAGAAAATATTTTTAACTTGTTTGTACGAACGCTTCAAATCCGTCACAGAAAAAAAAACTATTTTTAATCTTTTTACTGCCCCTCATAAAAAGGTGGTGGCTATAGTCAAATGTAAATAATAAAGCGTTCTGTTTAACCTCACATTTTTTTGTCAAGCAGTTTTGCTAAGTAAGTATAATATAGCTGCACAGATGAGTCTTGAAATGGCTTCAGATGTGGCCTCAATTTGATAATTAAACATTAATCAAAGCAATTTGTCAATTCAAACGATATTCGTATTACTTAGTAAGTTAACTTTGATATCGCTGTCTCATTTAAAAAATCTTAGTAACACCAGAGGGTGATATTTCAGTTTAATTATAATTTTTTACGGGTTGAGCTTCCAAAATCTTATTAGTAGGTAGTAAGTTGAAAATACCTACATTCAATTGTTGAAATGAACACTGTAAAAAAACCTACAATATTTAGGGGTCACTTAATTTGTAGCGACACTTTCTTTTTAGTTTTTAAGTATGGTTAGGTTAACTAAACTTAAAAAAATAACTGTTAATTAAAATAATTTAAGTAGTTGGGCATTTTCAAAAAAAAATGTACCCCTGGTTTTTACCTTGTCCCTTGACTTCGCTACAGATTATTTGTAATAACCTCCTTTTTTTGAAGTCGGTTAAAAAATTACATACTAACATAATGTTATTTTACTGTAGGAGCAAAAACAAGTTTTCTTTTATTAAAATAAATTCACGCTTGTATAAAATTTTATTTAGTATGAGATTTATAAGGGTTTTTATGTACCAAAAACTATTAAATGTACCTGTCCCCTTCCCAGAAGTTGTAAAAAAATCTGTAATAACTTTTTTTTTTTTAAAGTAAGTTGCTTAAAATCATATTTTAGATTCCTAAATAGTTAATGTATCAATTGAATGTGTTGTTATTGAAAAATCTTACATAATTTAACTAAAAATTAATTAAAATTATAATCATGAAAAAACGACCCGACCGGAATGTTCAGTTTAGTGACCGTTTTTTTTTTAGTTTTATAAACATACTACAAAAATATATCGGCACTAAATGATAGCACTATATTTCATTGTACATCGAGAAACTCCAATTTGAATTTAGTAGTTAAAAATCTGCTACAAGACGCGAACGTAGGTTGGATGGTTCTTCGGGAACGGTTTCTTTGTTCAGATAAGTGACCATATTTTGTAAGCATTAATATACTTTCTCCAACTGTTATTACTGTTGACACATTGCAAAATCCGTTTAGTATTTAGTATAAAAAATGAAATTGTGATAACTATTATCGGTTATTTACAAACACTTTAAAAGTAAAACATAGTAGCATTATGTGACTTCCGATTTGTGACTTTTCGTATGGTACCTATAATGGAACGGACAAGTCACAACAGGCGGAAAGCATAAGGCTTAGTTCACATTTTAAATAAATAATTTTTTAATTCACAGATTTATTAAGAAAATTGGACATTTTTAAACTGGTACGATTGACGTACAAGTATTTTTATTATTACTTATGTGTTTACGTGTTACGCCGCGTTAAACTAAAAAACCGTGTAAGATATGTTTTAGATTGCTAATTTTCTTGTTTTTTTAGTTTTGTTGATTGCTAGTTTAGGCCGGGCCGGCCTCTCATAGAAAACAAGCAATGGAACAGTAAAAAATGGAAAGGGCGTAAGCGACAAAATGGTTTTTGTCGCGTAATTTAAAAACCATAAATACATTTCATATAAGCTATGGGCAAATTAAAGTGTATGCTTGAACCAATCTATGTACAAATTTTGGAACCTTAAATTACTCTCCTCTGTTGGAAAAATAGGAATCCCTTTTTTACAGAGGTCTTTTTGGTTGATTATTCTGTGTTATAAAAGTTGACCAATCGTGTTATGTTATGGGTAATTCAAAGACAAAGACATGATGAATACTGACAATGAACTTTAATTTCTTAGCTTTAGTCATTGCTAAGAAAAATCGATATCGCTACAGCCAAATTATCAAGGCGTCGACTTAACAATAACGACTATAGTATTTAAAATGGGCACTAATTTAAAGGAGCAGTTGTAAATTGCAGTTTTGGTAAGTTAAAAATTATAAATGGCACGTTTAATTTTAGCAGTTAAAACTAAGCAGTAAAGTAAACAAAAATGAGTAGTAAAAAAAAATGAAATGGATAATTGAAAACATTATTGAACAGTAAAATAATTAAATGGTCAGTAAAAATTAATGAATGAGCGGTTACGTGTGGGCAGTAACAAATCGAAATTTGTCAGAAAGAAATCTCATTCTAAGAAGTTCTTTAAACAATGAGGCGGTAAAATATAATAAAATCGGCCAAGTGCGAGTCGAACTCACCCATGAAGGGTTCCGTGCCGTTATAAAGCAAAAGTATAAGACGGTCGCCGGCTGCTACCGCAGCACGCTCGTTGCGCTCGCTCGGCTCCCTCTGCCATTGTGGTCTAAGTTCTAACCTAACCTAACCTACTCTTGGACTTTCTGGATTGTGTTTGTTTTGGCGGGGGGCCCAGCCCTCCGAGCCCCTCTTTCTGGGGGGCTGCTCCCCCCTGTCCCCCCGCTTCGGTATCCGTGGTTAAGTAGGCCTTCTGTTAAGTCGTTATCGAACCGCTCGTTCCATCATTTTTACCGCTCATTCATTTATCGAACTGCTCATTCCATCATTTTTACCGCTCATTCCATCATTTTTACCGCTCAATAGTTTTTTATTACTGTCCATGTTTTACAGTCACAATAATTAATCAACCGCCAGAAAATTATAAATAACTGCTCAATATTTTTTTCAACTGATCATAATAACATATCCAATATTTAAATAACAGATCAAAAAATTAGTTCCCTTTAAAATGTACCTAAAAATTTTATTTCTTAAATAATTTTGATTTTATTTCCACTACTTTTCCATCAGTAAAGTTGAAAATCATTTTGTGTCATTGATATTTGCAGATTTATAATAACTTAGGAATTCGTAGACACATCTTTTTGTGAACACATCTTTATGATTATGAGATGTTCGTCCCTCTAATTAATGAAGTTAAATCTGTGAAATCAAAGAATTTTCTACTTTTATAAGTAGTGCAACAATAAAAATGTTTAAATAAATGGTTTTTGTGTTATAAAAACTTCTTTAAATATGTTAAATATTACTACTCGTGTAAAAAAATGAAAAATAAACTAGTGGGTAGGTCACAAAGTCACACTACGGATTAAAAATAATTGCTACTCTTGTTCATCCTTGAAATTATCTATATTTTCTTTAAATAAACAATTAAATATACATTTCAGTAGATTAAATGAATGAAGAAATCCATTTCTAGCTGTATTTTTTGTATTAAATTATATTTTACATTTAGTCACACAACAGAATCTGTTTCGGCGAAAATTCGATTTCGTTTCAATAATATCAGAATAATATAACGTTTTCGGCGTTTTCTTTTAACTTATTCCATTAGTTCAATATTTTTCCTTGTATTATATGACATTCAAATATAGGTAAATAAATGACCTTAAAAAATATAGACATATTTTTGCAAGGTTACACGTTTTTTTCAAAATGCCCAGTTAATCAGTCAAAAACAATTAAGTAACTATTATTTCAGGGTGCTGGAAATACATTGAAAGACTTGATTTCGCGAGGTTTAGGCCGGCCCCATACACACGTTTTCCGTATGCGATTATGAATTCATTTTTCGTATTCGAAAAGCCGAATGCACGGAATCAGAAGAAAATACATTAACACGTTCGTTTTTCTTCATACGGAACGAATTCCGCACGTACGTTTCGTAGTGCAAGGAGCGCGGTCGAGCTGAAAAAACGAACGTGCGCGCTAGTCTCTCGGAATTCCGAATACGGAAAACGAATTCGGAAAACGTACGTATGCGAGCAGCTTTAATACCACAAAATTTCCGAAAAAACGCTGGAGGTATTTAGGGTTAAGTGACCCTTATGTACACGTATTAATTTAAATTTAAGCCCAAATGCTCGATGGGCCGAACAAATTGATTATTAGGTCGGTTAGGTCCTGCCCTGAATATTGTTCAGGGGAGCATCTAAAGGGCTTTCCGAGACGATAATATTACGTATATCTAGCAGCTTTGTATGTCCAGGATTTCAATAGATATACCATAATTACTTTGCATTGCCTTGCCGGCCTTCTGCGTAAAAAGTTCTAGTTGTGGAGCTGATTTCGTATAATTAGTACTTCAGAAACCAAGACAAATTCAAAAGCTTCTTTTAAAAGCTGTTTAGCAGCACTTGCATTAAGGCGCAATATTGAAAAAAGTGTCCTTTTTAACGTAATACTATAGGACCCTCAGAAATGTTACAAATCTGGTAATGAGATATACATATCTTTATAGCCTTATCTAGGTTTGAGAAGAACTAGAAACACGATTAATGTATTTTGCCTCGATACATTTAATTTTCGAAATGACCTCTTAAAAATACGAAATTTGAAACGAAAATAGATGTATTGTAGGAAATTAGTCTAATTGATAAACACCTTTGCAACTCAAAATCGTATAGAAGCATTTTGCTTAAATGCTCCTAGTTATTTTTTAAATGATTATAATTACGTTTTTTCGCATGTTTTCCGAGCGAGCCGATAGATTCTGGCCGCAGCGTATTCACGACTTTATAGTCATACAAATTAAGTATAAAATCGCCTTTGCGGTATAATTACTTTCGATATAGCGCCTTAAATCACGTTTGTCATACAAAATACAACAAAAAGATAAGCTTTTTAAAAGCCTTGTCGCATATGTTGTATCTCGTAAGCTTATAGTCTTACATTATACAGTTTTCCGTCTAAACTCTAAAGAAGCTTCAGCTTTAGTAGAATACCATCGAGCTACTGTTTATTAAGTTTCCAGTATGGTTTATAGCTAATTACAAGTTCAGTAAGGAGTTTCAGAGTAGATTAGTTTAGTTGTACAATGTACAGTGTTGCAACACAACGCTAAACTACCTCGTTTCTACAAAATATGGCTCAAGCTAGGATAGCTCGCTTGAGAAACTGTGACTTTATATTATAAATATACTAGCTGACCCCGCAAACGTTGTTTTGCCATATAAATAATTTTTGGTATGAAAAATAGATGTTGGCCGATTCTTGTCTCATATTATGCCACAAAAATATTTGTTTTGTAACAAAATAACAATGAATTCACATGATCACTCTAGTCTTATTAGATCTTAAAATTAAAATGCTTTTAATGCCTCAGCAATCTTGAAGTTAGGGATCTCTCAACATTATGGCTCCGCATTGATTGCGACGACCACCCTCGCGTTTTTTGCGTGCCTATATAGATCGCATAGTGGTGACCCCGAGACGGATTGACTCTTTGAACACCTGCAAGCAGTTTTAGATTTAGTGCAGCAGCAGATCCCATCCGCAGAGACTTTAACTACTTGGCGACTTTAACGCCCATCGCGCCGACTGGCTCAATTCCAGTAAAACTGATCATGCGGGAAGATCCGTCCGCGACTTTGCTCTTGCGAACGACTTAATACAACTGGTTGCGACGCCTTCACGAATCCCAGATGTAGACGGTCAAAATCCTTTCCTGTTGGACCTTCTGCTGACTTCAAATCCTGATGGCTACCAAACATCCATGACCACACCACTTGGTTCATCGGACCATTGCCTTGCCACTTATGACGACAATACCGTCGTGTGTGGCTCTACAAGTTAGCAGACTGACTTTTTTGCATCCTATCAGTTGGGGGCACATGTGCTTCTTGCCGGATGATCCCGACAACACTGCCAACTCCGTTGCCAATGTGGTGATGCAAGGGATGAAGCTTTTCATTCCGTCCTCTGTAGTGCCAGCTTGCGGCAGATTTCGTTCGTTCTCGCCGGAAGCAGAAGGCTTATCAATCCTGGACCAATGCAGTGTCTGCTCGGGATTTAAATACCAGCACATATATAATGAAATACTCAAGAAAGATATCACTCGGGCAAAGAAACAGCACGTCAATAGAATTGGTGAGAGACTCGAGCGCCTCCCTTCGAGAACCCGTGCATTCTGGTCTCTGGCCAAAGCTATTGAAGGGAGTTTCTGCAAGCCAACCCTACCATACCCACACGTCGAAAATGGATCGTTATCCCATGACGTAAAAGACAAAGCCGATCTTCTGTGTAAGTTCTTTGCGTCAAGCTTGACCCGAGATAACGGGAAACAGAAACCGCGACGCACGAGCGTCATGTCGGATATTTAGTTTCACAGCACTCAGTTCAAATAGCCCTCCGTTCCCTTGATATCCAATTAAAGTCGAATGGGCCTGACGGAATCCCTCCTATTGTGTTAAAAAAAAGTGTACCCCAGTGTTGGCTCTGATCTTAACGCATCTTTTTCGGCTCTTCTGTTCTTCTGGCATTGTACCGGCTTCCTGGAAGACTTGGTGTACCCGCTTCTGGAGGACTAGGTGTACTTGATCCAAAAAAGGTGACCACTCAAATCCGTCCAATTACAGACCAATCGCTATACTATATTATACTAGCTGTTGATGATTTGACCTTCTTTTAAACTTTCACCTACCCCTATTTCACCCCCTCGGAGGTAGAATTTTCAAAAATGCTTAAACACGTATCCAATCATTTTTAATCAGTAGCCCAAACATAAAATTTCATGTTGCTAACTCAAGAAATAACGGACTTCCATTGAAACTTTCAACCCCAATTTCACCCCCTTGGGGGTAGAATTTCTAAAAACGCTTAAATACGTATGCATTCATTTTTAATCAATAACCCAAAAATAAAGTTTCATGTTCCTAACTTAAGAAATGACGGACTTTCATTCAGACTTTCAACCTCTATTTCACCCCCTTGGGGGTAAAATTTTCAAAATTCCTTCCTTAGTGGGTGTCTACTTAATAAAACAACCCAACTCACCAAATTTCGCGGCTGTAACTTTAACAGTTTTTGCTCAGCGATGATGAATCAGTCAGTCAGTCAGTCAGTCAGGACATGTAATTTCATAAGTATATATAGATAATAAGTAATAACCAATTTATAATATAATGGAATCAATTATTATTATCAATAGCCAGCTCCTTCGATACTTGCACAAACAGTACGGGTTCCGTAAGGGTCGCTCGGCTCGTCTAACTCATCGTTGGGATCAGGCGATTGTGTCGAAGGGAGAGGCATTTGCTGTTAGTTTGGACATTGCGAAGGCCTTTGATTGGGTTTGTAACAAAGCGCTGCTATCAAATCTTCCATTCCATCATATGGGCTCCCCGAAAAATTATGCAAATGGGTCACGCGGGATCCGCGGATCCGCGTTTTGTAGGTGCGGGATCCCGCGGGATTGCGGGATCCCGCTTTGCGGGATTGCAATCCCTACGCTCAATTAAAGCTATAAGGATTATTGGTAAGGTTCCAAGATCTAGGATTTTTTTTAGGAAATTTCCCGCTCTTTAGGGATCTATTTTCAAATTTTGATTATCTCAAATAGCTTTTGAAATATTAAAAAAACCAAACCCTTATTTTTATGTTTACTTAATTGTTTATAACTTTTGCATTTTTTTACAGCCCGTCTTGGAATTTTGATGAATGTTCTAGATTGTATTCCGAATCGAATGAGACCAAAATCATAATTTTCGGTGCATGAGATCAGGTTTTGACGAAAATGGCACTTGTTTACCAGAGTATAGTTATTTTATATACCTATAGGCCAGCAGTCAGGAAAAGCGGGGGAGAGCTGATATAATATACCTTGAGTCGGGACAGCGATGATCGTTGCCATGGTGCCATACTTGTTAAGTCACTTCAAATAAAGCACTACAAGCAACTACAATAAGTACAACCTACTACACAAAATGGTGCTTTAAAAACAATATTGTTCGATTAAAATTTAAAATTTATTAATTTGTTGTTTTATTTCGTCTGGGGGGGCTTCACCCCCCCAACCCCCCACCGGGACTGTGCCCCGGACCCCGTAACGGGATGATTTAAACCACATTAGTTTGTCTTATATACGATGTCCTTTTTAGGGTTCCGTAGCCACAATGGCAATCTGTCTGTCTGTCTGTCCGTCCGTATGTCACAGCCACTTTTCTCCGAAACTATAAGAGCTGTACTATTGAAACTTGGTAAGTAGATGTAGTCTGTTAACCGCATTCAGATTTTGATACAAAAATGGAAAAATTATCAAAAATTTTAGGGGTCCCCATAGGTATAACTGAAACAAAAAAATTTTTTTTCGTCTAGCCTACGCGTGTAGGGTATCTGTGGATAGGTCTTAAAAAATCATATTGAGGTTTCTAATATCATTTTTTCTAATCTAAATAGTTTGCGAGAGAGACTCTTCCAAAGTGGTAAAATGTGTGTCGCCCCCCCCCCCCCCCTCTCTCTAACTTCTAAAGTAGGGGCATGATAATTCTAAAAAAAATATAATATGATGTATATTACTATAAAAACTACCAACGAAAATTGGTTTGAACGAGATCTATCGAGTAGTTTTTTTTACGTCATAAATGGTAAACCTTAATTTAACTTTCATTAAATCAACTAAAATATAAAAATAAATCAAAAACCTTTTAATTTTATAGAAATAAACCTTATTGCTACTGCGGAACCCTTCAGTGGCGAGTCCAACTCGCATTTGGCCGGTTTTTTTTATAATAGAATATCATAGTACGATGTCAATTGTGATTAAACTTTCGGTCCCTTGTATGATGAAAAGTTCTATACGCGCCACGGGAGGATAGTATAACACTTCAGCCGACGCTTTTGTCACAATATCGCGCGGGTTGAAATGTCATACTTTCCTCCCTTGGGGCGTAATGTACTATTTAGACTATTATTGGAACTCAAATAATTCTAATGCATGCTTGAGTACTTTGTTTTCTTCGTTAGAATCAGTTTTCGAGCATAAGATAAACACAATACTTTTTAAAATACAAAGGGCGGAGAAAAATAATTGCAAAATCAGCAAAAATTGGCGGCCTCGCCCGTATAGTATAATATTAATCTTTGGCAAGCTTTAGACATAGTATAATTATACTATGCTTTAAAGCGTATACCGCTTGGCACTCATTAAATTCGTCTTAGTCGTTATACTCGTGAAAGCGCAAAGCTGGTTAGTCTGGGTACATCAAAGCAGTTTAATCCATACTCCATAGTCCATACTAATATTATAACGCGAAAGTGTGTCTGTCTGCCTGTCTGTTATCTCTTCACGCCCAAACCGCAGAACCGATTTTTCGGAAATTTGGCATCTATAGATATACTTTGAATCCCGGGAAACGACATAGGATACTTTCATTAAATCTACGGTTCCCGCGCAAAAAACTAATTTTAGCACAACGGAGCTGCCGGGCATCATTTAGTAAAGAATCATGGCCAAATTTGTACAGGAGCTGGACTCGACTTTTATTTTTGATGTCCCAAAATAAACTATAGTTAGATTTGGTTGTTCTTATGCTCTAAATATAATTCCGTTTGAGAATTATGTCTAAATAGCCACGGCTTTTTACAATAATTAATAATATTTACACTTATTTCGAGGTAAGACTTAAGATCTACCTTTTTCTCGACTGCGGTGTAGCCTACAAGTGTATATAAGTCAGCGCACGCTCGCCGCTATCAGTCAGCGCACGCTCGCCGCTAGAACAACACGCTACCTACCTGCGTTAATGATACGCGCGCGTACAAAACCCGTTAGCTATTACTTATTACTATTCACTTTTAACTTTAATTGTTTGTGTTTATAACGCGCAAATACTATAAAAGTAAGATGGTGATCTGCGGCAGATGCAATGAGGACGTTACCGAGGCGATCGAATGCTCTGCATGCCGCAAGCATTTCGATTTCCCTTGTTCTGGGATTACGGAGAAAGGCTACAGAAAACTGGGAGATCGTCAAATTACTTGGAGGTGTGCAGCTTGCAAGAACATCGGCCTCGCCAGCACCAACCAGCCACAATCTTCTATAACCTCACCAACTTCACCTTCGGCCATAACCCTGGACTCCGTAATGCAGGAATTAATTAATATTCGTCATGAACTCGCCCCCTTGTCCAGTCTGACGGATGAAATGAAAATAATTCGGAAACAACTATGTGAGTTAAAGGACTTACCAACAAAAGTGAAATTGCTCGACGAAAGATTAACTGCAATCGAATCTATTCGTGAGGATGTCATAACCAATAAGTTGACAGTGTCCGAATTAAACAACAGTCATTGCGACATGGATCAGTGGGCCCGAAACAATAATCTAGAAATCAAAGGTGTGCCAGTCAAGAACAATGAAAACCTATTTGAGATACTAATCAAAATAGGTACAGCTATCTCATACCCGATCTCAAAAAACCAAATTAATTTCTTACACCGAGTACCGTCTAACTCGACTGGCATCAAGAATATAGTTGTGTCATTCCTATGCCGTTATGTCAAGGAAGATTTCCTAGCAGCAGCCCGCTCCCGCAAACAACCTTTACTTCCAGCCGACATTGGATTAACTGGATCAGGAAGGATCTATTTAAACGACCACCTGACGGTCAAGAACAAAATGCTTCTTACACAAACCAAGACCATTGCCAAGAAACACAACTATCAATATGTTTGGGTCAAACATGCAAAGATATTTGTTCGGCGAGACCAAACCTCAAAATCATTTGTTATCACCTCAGAAGGCGACCTGCAAAAAATACACTAAATTTATCATTTTTCTCTTCCCTCATGAACTGTTTAATTAGTGAGATTATGCAATTTTTATTCCACAACAACTTTCATCAATATCTAAGTGCTATAGTCATTGTAACACTGATGTATGTCCTTTGTATTAGCATATTACTACTAACTTCTGTCAGATTACTCTATTCAGTGATCATTCATTATTTCCCAAACTTTATATTGACCATTCTATCAGCTGATCATACAGTGTATTGTGTTTCCTTTTTACTTTTGTCTACATTATCGGTTAAGCTTATCACATATTGCATTAACATAATATTTTTCTGTTGTAATGTTACACTAATACTTAAATGTATAAGCTACTACTTTCATATAATAATATTATTGAGTGTGTTATATGCTGGGTTGTTTGCACAGTTTAAACTTACCATACACTTAAAATTAATTCACGATTTCTGCTCTGATTTTCGCTACCATAAGGTATGTGCAGTAATGAAATATTTTTACAGAGCTTATCTTAATATTTCATCCATTACCTTTCTTTTTAATAATACAATTACTAAAACTTCACATTACTTCATAGGAAAAGTGCTATTATTTGCTCATTTTACTTATGTCAAACTCCATGTCTTGAAACAATCTACTAATTTAGATAGTATATTAAATACTAACCACTGTGATTGTTTTATTATAATCACTATGACTGTCTACCATATTTTGTATTGTACTACATTATATTTGTCTGCAACCTGTATTAACAATAATCACGCTAAAATATGTGTTACATATAATGTTGTAATACTAAATAATTATTGTCTACTCCTAAATAGACAATATTATGATAGGCTACTGACTATAAATAACCGCATTAAAGTTCTATTTGTTGAAAAGTATATTATTACTTACCCCACTTACCTAATATTATACATTACTCATAGTGCATGCATAGGACTATGCGACCCAATATTACTAACAAAGTTATGTTCCTCTTGGCCTTGTAAAATTAAAACTACAGAATATTATATATACTATTTAATACCATGCAATGCTTCTCTGACTTATTTATATGTATGTAACCATGTAATAAATGCATGAATTACTTATCTACTACCAGAATGTGCGGGGGCTGCGGACTAAATCTACTACTTTCTTTAGAAATTTAGCTGCCAATAACTACGATATAATATCCCTTACCGAAACATGGCTTATAGACGGTATACTTGATAGTGAATTGTTCGACGATAGGTATCTAGTTTGGAGGCGCGACCGCGACTACTCAGCCACAGGGCAGACTCGCGGCGGTGGCGTGCTGGTGGCAGCCCACCGCGACCTTGTAGCTTCTGCAAAGACTAACTGGCAGTCCAGCTCAGAAGATATCTGGATCTCGATCCAGCTGCGGGACAGCATTAGTAAGAGTACATTTTCTCTTAATTTATGTACACTTTACCTCTGTGAACAATGCAATGGGAATAGCTTCTCCAATCAATTAAATGCACATTTAGATAAGCTTTCAGACCTAGTTGTTAGTCGACCCAGTGACAAATTTATCATTCTAGGAGATTTCAATATGAGTTCCATTGTGTGGACGTCTACGCCAGACGGAATTACACCTAACTTATCGTCTAATAACATCGTACACTCTAATTTTATTGACACCCTAAACCTTTGCGGATTACAGCAATTTAATACAATCCTAAACAAACATAATAAAATCCTCGACTTGGTCCTATCCAACATCAAGGTCTTCGTCACGTCTAGTCTAGATCCCTTAGTTAGTGAGGATCCCTACCATCCAGCGCTATCGATTACGTTAGATGCAACCCAACCTCAACCATTGAAGCCCCGCGCTCGTAATACTTACCAATATCACAAAGGCAACTTCGATCTCATTTGCCGTGACCTCAACCTAACTAACTGGACAGACCTACTTGCAAAGGACACTATAGATGTCGCAACCAGCAATTTTTATAAAATAATATTCAATATTATCGACCAACACGTCCCGCAGCGCATTAGCAATAATTGTGGCAAATACCCACCTTGGTATAACACAGCTCTCATTAACATAATTAAAGAAAAGTTTAAATATTACAAAAAATACAAAACTTATAAAAATACGTCAGACCTACTTACATATCAATTACTACGCGACAGAGCAAAGGACTTAGAGCGGACTTGCTATGAGACTTACATGGCCAGAATCGAATCTTCGCTACTAACCAACCCTAAGATATTCTGGTCTTATATAAAAAACAAACGAGAAAATTTTAATATCCCTTCAAGTATGTCCTATGGTAATTGTAGTAGCAGAGACGGACAGGAGATCTGCGAATTGTTTTCCCAGTTTTTTGGTACAACATTTCTTGACGCACCATCTTCATCCGCAAACGCTGATTCATCCCTTGAAGTCACCAATTGTAATATAAATACAATCGTGATAGACGTGGCGACGGTCAGCAAGCACTTAAAATCACTTGATCTCAGTAAATCTTCAGGACCTGACGGCTTGCCGGCGATATTCATTGTAAAATGCGCAGAGGAGCTTGCCTTACCGGTTTCCCTGCTCTTTAAAAGATCAATATCCGAGGGTCAACTGCCATCTGTCTGGAAGTCTGCATATATAACTCCTATCCATAAAAAAGGTGCTAAAAACAAAGTCGAAAACTTTAGACCTATTTCTAAACTTTGTCTATTAGCTAAAGTGTTTGAGTGCATTGTTTACGATCAGGTATACGGTTTTCTCGAACCTTGGTTCGACCCGCGACAGCACGGATTCCTAAGAGGCAGATCAACTACATCCAACCTTATCACTTTAGTCGACTTCCTAACTGAACACATGGATGATGGTTACCAGGTTGATGTAGTGTACACTGATTTCAGCAAGGCCTTTGACAGAATTGATCACCGCATACTGCTCCAAAAACTATTTGAGCTAGGCATAAGGGGGGATCTACTGAGATGGTTTTCTTCATATGTGGAGAATAGGGTTCAGTCAGTGGTTTTGAACGGATTTATGTCTGCTTGGTTACCTATTCCCTCCGGAGTTCCTCAAGGCTCCCTTTTAGGGCCTCTCCTGTTTATTTTATTTTTACACGACATTGGGAAATGCTTCAAGCATACAAAGTACCTAATGTTTGCTGACGACCTAAAAATTTATCGTCCGATCAAAACCCTATCTGATGCATACCTACTCCAAGACGACATTTCTAGCCTTGCGAATTACTGTCTACTCAACAACCTTGACCTCAACATACCGAAATGTAACATAATATCCTTTTCCCGTAAAAATCAGCCTCTGCTGCATGACTACTCCATCTCGAACCTGCATTTAACTCGTACTTCAGTCGTCAGGGACCTCGGAATACTCTTGGACAGCAAGCTCACGTTTGAACCCCACTTCGACCATATCGTTGGCAAATCCGTAAAGGCTATGGGATTCATTATCCGCAACTCCAGTGACTTCACCAAAATGAAGACACTGAAAACACTCTATTGCGCCTATGTCCGCAGTCACCTGGAGTACGCGAGCCAGGTTTGGAATCCTAATTTTGCAATTCATTCAGGTAGGATTGAAAAGGTTCAAAAAAAGTTCACAAGGCACCTTAGTTACAAATTTAGAGTTCCAAACCTTGGTTATGCGGACCGCTGCAGTCGCTTCCATCTTCCTCCACTATCAACCAGGAGGAACATCGCTGATATCCGCTTCTTGTTAAAATTAGGCCAAGCGAAATTAAATTCCCCCGATCTTTTAGCCAAACTAAACCTAAATATACCACCACGCCACTGTCGCATACGAAATATTCTGCACATACCTCATGCGCGAACTTCTTATAGACAAAACTCATTCTTTCTGAGGTCAATGAGAGCGTTTAACGAGCTTTCTAAGTCTGAACCTGCAATCGACCTTTTCACAAGCAGCCTAGTATCTATTAACACCGTGTTTCTAGGCAAACATCCAGACACAGAAAGATGAAAACAAAATATGTTATTAGGTATTTTTCTATTTTCCTATTTATTATCCAGTTACAGTGTTTCTATTGTTTGTACACTGTACATAGTTACATTATTAAGGACACAATATAATTGTTGTAGTCAATAGTTAAAGTAGTCTTACTATTACTAGTTTGTTATTTATTAGTTTGTTATGTAGTTTTATCTTACACCTAATACTCCATAAGTAATTGTTATCTGTGGAGGCTTGTAATTGGCTTTTCTTTTCTATCCTTTATGACTATTATAATATTGTTAGCTGTAAGCCACCCAAAGAAAATAAAATAAAATAAAATAAAATATATTCGGCGATCTCGTTTGTAATTATTTCAATTTTTCCTAGAATATTACCCAAAAAATAGAACGAATGCGAATGATCGCCGGCTGTCAGAACATATGAAAGACAACAACGAAACTAAACTATATTGATCTTTTTTGTGGCTATTTATAGACACATTTCTAATGATTTTAGACGCCTTAAAATATTAGGGAATTATTGCTACTAATGGCATATCGGGACGCCACCGCCCACCTTTTATCATCTGGTACGATTTGGCCATTGTTCTTTATACAAATTGGTTATTTTATTTCAAAAGGTTAGTAAATACGAATAACCATATTAATTTTTAGTGCAAACTCTACAAGTCCACCACAATACTACATCACTCTCCATCATGACGACAACACACTGACTCATTTTAATTAAACAATTCATTTCATCATTTGTACTCATTCCGTAACCTATTATAAATAACGGCTGCTTTGACAACGATATTGTTGTAAACATTATAATTGAAACTTTGCTAAATAGTGAAAAATAAAGCGTATTCTAGTTACCACGGTTTGCCGTTTACTATTTTGGTGATTTCTGATTTGACTCTTTACTTAAACTAGTGCATTTATAAAAGCGTTGGAATTGAAATATAATCCATACTAATGTGTAATGTCTGTCTATCTGTCTGTTACATCTTCACGCACAAACCACTTAATCGATTTAGCTGAGGTACGGAGATACTTTGAGTTGCGATAAAGTACATATAATAATATGATACTTTTTATCCCAGAAAAATGTACGGTTCCTGCACGATAAACGAATTTTGGCGAAACGGAGTTGAGAGCATCAACATATGTACATATATCCTTAAAATATAAAGTAAATAATATCTGCAATACAATAATATGAATTATTATTGATGCCATCGAAAAAGTATTCCTCTTAACCCATTTATTATAACCATGTGTGCTTTAGCCCTAACTATAGGCAATTACATGACATCTAATCCTTCCTATGTTTACCTTAACTCCAAGCTTATATGTATGTCAAATGTGACTCAGACTCCAGCTACTATGACTAAAGGCCTGTATTCACTTTGATTAGTGCAAGTGCAAGTGACTAGTAATTGAGGCAGTGGAGTGCAGGTGTGTAGTGCAAGTAGTGTCCAATTCTTGTTTAGTGGCTCTTTAGTAATTTAATTTAGTAAATTCAGTAGTAGCTGTCAACACGAGCGTCCAAGTTTCAAAAATAAAACTGCCATTTTGACATGTCCTTCATTTTTAATATTGGTTTTATTAAAAACGAGCTTTTGCCCGCGGCTTCGTTCGCGTTAAGAAGTATTGTTATATACAAACTTTGATCCCCTATTTTCACCCCTTGGAGGTAGAATTGATCAAAATCCTTTCTGCCTCATGATGATGCCTCATGATGATGCCTCATGATCAAAAACCTGCATGCCGAATTTCAGCCCGATCGGTCCAGTGGCTTGGGCTGTGCGTTGATAGATCAACATGTCAGTCAGTCACCTTTGAGTTTTATATATAAAGACCACGAAGTATTTTTATATGTCCTTTCCCAGGACTCAAAGTATCTCCATGCCAAATTTCAGCAAAATCGGTTCTGACTTCTGAGGTATAAACGTGAAGAGGTAACAGACAGACAGACACACATTCGCATTTATAATATTATTAGTATATTAGTAAGTAATAAGTATGGATTAGTATGGAAGTAATTGAAAGGGTGTCCTTTTGTACTTTTAATAGGTATATTATTTAATAATGATATACTATATCTATGGACGCTTCACACGGCACACCACGTCAGTCTGGCCCATAAAGTTAATATACCTAGCGGAATAATAGTAACAATCTCGAGCTGTCAAACGAAACCAAAATTGGTTTTCATCTGTCGCGCACTTGCACTCGCAAAAAATAGAACACGCTTTTAATCACGTTACTACGCAGCCGACTAGTCACTTGCACTAATCAGTCGCTGTCCACATTACTTTCTACTAATCACTCATCACCTGTACTAGTCACCTGCACTTAATCACTAATCAAAGTGAATACAGAACTAATCACGTTACTACGCAGCCGGCTAATCACTTGCACTAAACAGTCGCTGTCCACACTTACTTTTTCCTAATAACTAATCACTTGCCCTAATCACTTGCACTTATTACTAATGAAAGTGAATACGGGCCATAAGACAGAATCTATGGCGTAAGATCAAAAATATTGACGTTCTAGATGGCGACATCGAGTCTACTAAGAAATATACCTAGACCAGTGTTTTTCAAAATTTTTAATGATGTGAAAAAATATTTCGCGACCAACCTCTTTATCATCCCCCAGAGGGTCGCACCCACAGGTTGGAAAACATTGACCTAAACCGTCATTTTTACCGTAAATTTTTCCGCGATAAGTAGTATCACAATGTTATGTCCTTTCACACACACATTTGATTTTTTTTTTATTTCCCGGGACTCAAAGTAACTGCAAACCCAGCAGAATCGGTTCAACGGTTTGGGCGTGAAGAGGTAACAGACAGACAGACACACTTTCGCATTTATAATAAATATTAGTATGGACTATAGACCTCTATGATACATTTTAAGTGGTGAAGATTTCTATGACATAATAAATTTAATTGAACCTATTGGCGTATGTGGGAACTGGGACGTTTATTAATCTAATGTTGGCTTATCATTAAATAGGACGTCGAACTCTAAATTATACATTAGCAGTCAATCATTATGACTGATTCAATGTGATTTTTTGATGTGCATCTGTAGTTCTTGCTCTTTGGTAAAAGGTATTAGAACCAAGAGCTGCTTTAAAGGTTTTTTGTCAGCAGTATGATATATCTTCAGCAGCGTTGTTGATTGGTTTATGTTTTGTTAGCCAATTAAAACCGTTAGTGAGTAGATTTAAAACTTCTGTTAAAGAACGCCAGAATCTGGTATTACCAGATGGTATTAAATGGTGACTATGTATGCCACCATATTTTATTAAATAAATAGTGACATACAGAGTATAGATAGCGAAAAATGGTAAAAGGAGTTGCAAGCTCCAATTTCGTAAAAACTAAAACTGCATTATTAGTTTACCAAAAATATGTGCGAGTTTCTAACGACGGTTCTTGTCGCCGTTACTTCCCGAGCCGGTGGTAAGCACCACTGTTGTTTCGACGTTTAAACCAAGTAGGATTAATGATTTAAATACAAACTTTGAAAAAAATGATTGATTAACTATTATTATTTATAATTCCTAGCCGGGAATCGAATCGGCTTATGATGTGACTGTAACATAAACCTCTTTTTTGGAAGTTTTTATTGACACTGAATATCCTAAATATATTTAATTTGGACATGAAAGGAGGTTTATGAGGCCGGTATACACTTTACTGCCCACGCATGAATCCTTTATTTGTTTTCCTTATGTCCATAAATAAAAATGATTTACTTTAGCCGGTCATGCGTAGGACTACTGTATAGTGTGTTCTTAGCTTTGTCTGAGGTCCTAGAATTCTAGAGACATAAAATATGACCTAGTGATCCTCACAAGGAACTAAAAATGACTATTTAAATATTTGATGGATACAAGATAAGTAAAATAATAGGTATACTTTAGATTAACCTGTAGGTATGTTAGGTAACATCTTCGCTCCCGACACTTTGACCCACACTAGGTATTATTTAAATACTAATCGATATAAAAAAAAACTCACCGCAAAGAAGTCTTTACTACGTCTTAGATATCCAAAATCACTTATAGTTTTTTTTCACTCGTCTCAAAACACAATCCGAATTAAAACACACTTCCATTCAATCCACACTTGAAGTTCGTATACCAAAGTGATTACTTAATCATTCCTTGTCAACCTTGGAGGAGCCGGCGATGAAGCCACCCCGCCGGTTGGACAGAACTGAGGGTTGAAAACGGGAAAATATCAAGCCCCGACCGGGCCGGTGGAAATAGCGGGAAGGACGTTCGCTCTCTACCGTCTCGCCTCTCTTATGGCGGCCGACGCGCGTCAGAGCGAGTACGCCTATCCCCGATGACGTGTCTCCAGTGTAGCGAACTAGGCCGAGTTTTCCCGATCTCGCCCGATTAGAAGCCTCGCAGTGAAGCTCACTGGCTCATAATTTCTCCGAGAAAAATCTCAAAGGATATTTTTAGTGCTTACCTTCGTGATATTAAAAATGTTAACAGTTTTTTATTAGGTTCACGCGTTAACGAGATTACTTTTAATGATGATAAGGCGAAAATAATGGCCAGTTAATACACAATTATTTAATTAATTATTAGTACGTACCACGTTCTTTTTAATTCAGTTGAAAATAAATAAATGTTTATGGTATCAGTACTAAAAATCCATAGGACTAATATTAAATTTCAGCATAAGCGGTTCTGCGGTTAGGGCGTGAAGAGGTAACAGACAGATAGACAGACAGACACACTTTCGCATTTATAATATTTTAGTCTAGGCTCTAGATACTTCGTTCTTCAATTAGCTCCTAAAAAGAAGTATTTTTTTTTCCTTTTTTATTTTTTTCTTTTTATCTATGAACTTACAGTCGGCTACTTGTTGATCTGCTTAACGATGTTTGACTCGTGTTTGTAAATTCTGAACAAACTTAAACGAGACGCCTCATTCAGTCTTTTAGGGTTCCGTACCCAAGAGGGTAAAAACGAGACCTCATTACGTCTCTACTGTCGACATAGGTGTCGAAACACACTATACCGAAGTTACGCAGCGTAATTTCCGTGGCCGAAATTACGTTCCGCCGCATCCGTCTGATATGACACACTATAAATTACGCGAAGAGCCGAAATTACGCGGCGGAATATTAGTATTAGCGGCGGAATTCAGAATATTTTAGGATCAAAAGTTTGTGGAAGTTGATATAAGGGCCAATCCACACGTACCAAAACCACACGACAACCGCAACCACACGACAAACCAGTCGCTGCGACAAACACACGACGTGGTCGGGCGTATATTTCGTATTGTAAATGAACTGGACCATTCATACGTACCACATTTTGCAGTCGTTGTCGACCACTTGTAAAATACCGACCACATCGCAACCACGTATGCGTTTGTCATACATCACGACATTAAAGGATCGGACACTGGTGTCGCGACACATTGAATATGGCGCGTTTTCGACCGGAGGCACCGGTTAACCTGAAGTAATACTTTGACCGCGCGCTCTCCGCCTTCTTTATCGAAAACGGTTCACCGTATAAAATTTTTTTTGAACAGAAGTTGTAGAGAATTTTGTATTCTACATCATGGTTATAAATACAAATACCAAAAAACCCATAGGAAATGAAATATTTACAAAAAAAGTGCAAAAACCGATTTTTGTGACATTTTGACCTTGAAATTTAATAGTTGCGCACACCCTACCATATGTAGGTTTTGAGACAACATTTAGAGTGCCATTATACAAATATTCACAGACTTACAGCTGAGTATCTCGAATTCCGAGGTTCCTACCTAATTTAAGCCTAATTTGACTGGACCATTAGACACTAGGACTATAACGACTTTAACGACCTCTGTGGCTCAATTGGTTGAGTGTGTGGCAGCTCAAGCCGGTGGTCGCGGGTTCGAATCCCGCTGACGGAACAAAAACTTTTCAATGTTCCCGGGTCGGAGGAGGAGGATTAAATTTTGGTTTTTCTATGTTTAATTCTACGAAATTCATAACGTATTGCCTGTTTAAGCATAGTCCATATGTTTAGCTATTAAATAAGACCTTTTTTATATTCATAGGATATTTACATGAGAAGTATTGGTCAGATTAGTGTGAAAGCCCGGGAAAAACTAAAATGGCTGCCATTTTACAGCCGTGAGAGAGAGAGAAAATTTGAGAGCTAATTTATTGAGGAAATATGCCATACATCACGACATTAAAGGATCGGACACTGGTGTCGCGACACATTGAATATGGCGCGTTTTCGATCGGAGGCACCAGTTAAGCTGAAGTGATACTTTGACCGCGCGCTCTCCGCCCTCTTTATCGGAAAAAAAATCGACTTTAAAGACCTCTGTGGCTCAATTGGTTGAGTGTGTGGCAGCTCAAGCCGGTGGTCGCGGAATCGAATCCCGCCGACGGAACAAAAACTTTTCAATGTTCCCGGGTCTGGATGTGTATTAAATATGTGTATGATATAAAAAAAAATATTAAATATATGTATAGTATAAAAGTATTAAATATATTTCCGTTGTCTGGTACCTGTAACACAAGTCCTTCAGGTACTTAGCACGGGGCCAGACTGACGTGGTGTGAAGCGTCCATAGATATTATTATCATATTATATAATTCTATATTATTATCATATATATATAATATAATAAGTAGGTATATAAGTTTATTTTAATAGTTAGGTACCTGATCGTAAGTCGTAACGTATTTTTTAAAGCTCTCACTGCCGCATGTAGAGACATTTAATGATGAATGTATGGAGATTATGTCAAAATCTTCATTTAGTTACAGTTAAGTAATTAATATTCATCTCTGAGTACGGCAATCAAACATATTTAAGTATACGTACGTACAACTTCGTATCTCTACTTCCCTCCTAATATAATCTTTCCCTGGACTTTCACGAATATTTCAAGACTAAAATTTGTCGAATCGGTTCAGCCATTCTTGAGTTTATCAATACTAACAAGATTTTAAATCCATTTTTATTCATGTAAATAGATAATATTATGAAGCCAGCTTAATTTACTTTTTATTGTTTAATCAAATAATAATTTCAGCACCGACCAATGGCCACTAATGTGACACAAGGATTTAAAATTAATTGAAACCATTGAAGTTCACAACGAATTAAAATGAAAATCGCCATTGTGATTTCAAAACGAACAAAAGGCACTAACGAGTGTAAAGGCCTCTTCATGTTGGGCTATGATGAACTACCATGATTTCTGTTTCTTTTTCTAATAAAATCACTCATAGGCACTAACTGTCGTACTCAGAGACAAATAATTATGATTAACCATCAATTTAATGAAGAGTTTGACAGTAAATGTATGGGGATTATGTCAAAATTTTGAATTAATTAGGCACATTTAAGTAATTAATGTTTCACTCTGAGTCCGGCAGTCAGAGACATATTTTAATGATTACTTAATTACAAGTAACAACTTTAATAAAGATTTTGACACGAACCATATACAATTCCTGTAAAACTCCTGATTAAAGTTAAGTAACTATTAAATGTCTCAGAAAGCGACCGCTAGAGTGGTAAAGCATTTATTACGTCCATTAGTTACCCCAGAAAATTCGTTATAGCTCAAACCAACACTGATTTATTAACTAGCAAACACCATTTGGTCCATTATGTATGAAAATTCTGCAAAAGTTCACAGTAAACTTCGTTTACCAAAATTTGACAAATTGGTTTAGGCGAAATTGCCATTGACGCGCTTTATAGGGATGTCGCACATCTGCCTGATGACGTACTTAGGCAGTCACAGCCTGAAATGCGGTTGGTCACGAATATACACAGGCACATCGAAATAAAAGAAAATAATCTGTCGATTGAAAAGACTAAAATTACCAAGAGCCATGTGGTTGTTCCCTGTGAGATGAATACATCAAAATCGATATTCTCTAACTCTAGTGTCGTCACGTCACTACTTCGTACTTTGTCAACTTAGTATGCAATGTCTGGTTACTGATAGTACATCAATGACAATAGCTACACGTTCAAACTACCAAACTTTATTTTTGCGCCTTCGGGCTTCGAGTCTTGTAGAATATCCATACTAATACAGAATACTCTAATTGCGAAAATGTGTCCATCTATTAGCTGAACCGACTTTGATGATATTTATAATACTTTTAATCCCGGGAATTTTGTCATTTCATTTTTGTCATAACATAGTTAAGAGCAACATCTTTTACATGGTACCTTCTTATCTTAAAAAAATCAACACCTCCTTCCTTCCCTGAACTACCACGACTATTTAATCCGTCGATCGCCAATTGCTGGAAATATTTTGTTATCGCGGCCCATATGGGCCTTACGGGGCTTGATGGGATAAAGCTGCCTTCACATTACGTCGCTAGTGGTGCGGCAGCCGCGCGACTTCCATACTAAAACGAGCCGCGCGGCAGCCGCGCGACTCTTTTGTATGAAGTCGCGCGGCTGCAGCGCTGCTGCCGCACTGCTTGCGACGTAATGTGAAGGCGCTTTAAAGACTAAAATTAGCTAAATTGATTTAGCCGATCTCGAGTTTTAGCGGGACTACCAAAATTTACAATTAAGATGCCACATTTAAATAAAAGTGTGATTTGATCTGTAAAGTGTGATTTTGAGATAAAGTTAAATCGTATAAATTAATAATTACCCCTTTAAAACTCCCTAATATTAGAATCATGACGGTAAATAAAAAACATGGCAGACCCGAAGCCCTTCTGAGGAAAATTAGGGCTATTATCCGTGTAGGGTTCTCCCTTCCTCAGGGAAAAGGTTTTACGATCGGCGTCAAGTGCGAAAAACCAGATAATAGGTTCTTGATTAAAAAATAAAAGGGCTCATAATAATTATTATTTATTACCTAAAAAGAGAAATGAACCTTGTGGTAACGCTTAACCTAAACGTCCATCCAGTACCGGATTTAGCGCGTGTTCAGACCACACTGACATAGGCTGGTATAAATAGTCAGTATTTTTAAAGATACGACCCGGTCTCGAGACGCGGTTCGGCTCTGTGATTGGTCCAAATTTTGACAGCCAACCAATCACAGAGCCTGAACCGTGTCTTGAGACCGAGATGCATCTTGAGTACTGACTATTTATACCAGCCTAAGTATACGCCGCCGAATGTGAGCAATGAGCAGGCTCACTGTGAGCTCCAGTGTGAACGTGAAAATATACGGTATCGAACACAGATCTCTATCTAATTAGATCCCGCATGTGTATGTACTTCGCGTGCCATCGCGTTTCCAAACGATCACAAGCTTAAAGCTTAAAGCTTAAAACAAACCTAAGCGTCAGTGACAGGGGACGCGGTACGCCGATACGGGAGCGTCTGCAACGCGAAACTGGCCGTGCACACCTGCGCGACTACGGTGCGAACCGTCAAACGTTAATATCATGAAACAATCTATCAAAACGTATACAACTCAAAAAATCATAAACTAAAGAGTTGTAGAAAATAATGTAAAAAAAGGTTTTAAAAAAGAAGTCTAGTTATGTACACTTCAAAACACGCGTCTGACAACTTGACGCGCACGTTCCGCTTGCCGACGCGAACATCCGAACGAAAAAGTGAATATGTATGGAAATATAATAAACGGCGTAACGTTCGCTCACATTCGGCGGCTCACAGTCGGTTTGGTGTGAACACGGCCATATACTTTATTTTATGTAGGCCATTTATTTCCCATGTATGAAAATATATGCTGCCTCCATAGGACGCAGCCGCCCCTAGGCCGCGGCCTATACGTCCTATTTATAAATCCAGGGCTGCTCCTGCCTGAGGGTCAACAGGGAATATTACGCAAAGGTCAGAGCAGAGGGAGCTACTAGCATATACAGTAATAATCCGACCAAAACTTGTTGCACACCTCATATCACAATATTGGCAAAACGTTGTCTTACGTCGAACAAAACTTTTTGTTTAACCATACATTTTTCCGGGACAAATACTTTTTGTATACTTCCTATAGGATACGTTACTTCCTATATCATTTCCTGGGAATTAAAGTATCTCCATGCCAACAGCAAAATCGGTTCAGCGGTTTGGGCGTGCAGGGGTAACAGACAGACAGACAGACAGACGGACGGACACACTTTCGCATTTATGATATCACATTGCAACGTCGTAAGGAATTGCGACGCATTTTTGATAAAGCTATTCAAAGAAACAAGCAGCATGACAACGCAAGTACCAAGTCAATGTGTATCTTCTTGTGAATTAAATAAAGGGGAGTTTTGTATGACAGAATAGCATTGCAACGCGTCCTCTCGTCGCATTGCAATGTGAATTAAACCTCAAGTATGAATGCTGTCGAGAAATTAGAATATGGTGTCTAAATGCAACATGTACAAGAATCTTTGTTTCTTAATTATTAGTGTACTGTCCGACTATCCTGTCTCCAAAAAGACCTTTACACCTAGGACATAAGGATCATTTTCTAAAATATTCCGAAGTAAAATAATTTTAAACTTTGTTGCATTCATTTCTCACAATTATAACCAAGATGCTAATCATGATTGTAAGCCCCCTATCCCCAACCCGCGGCCCGCCGGGACTTTATTTGTGGCCCGCGTGATGTTAAACAATTTTGAAATTCACGCCCACTGGCAAAATACGTAGTCTACGTGATAGTCGTTAATTTTTTTCCCCTTTTAAATCGTTAATTTTTGAGAATGTTATTTTTTAACCCTAAATTTTTGTTGCGGTCCGCGACACCAAGACCAAAACATGTTTGTGGCCCGCATGAAAAAAAGGTTGGGGACCACTGTTGTAAGCCAATATACTATCAGATAAGTTGATTCATAGGCTGATAGAGAAGCCAGCCAAAATATCAACTAACGAAAAATACTTTTTAGCTAACTACTAAGATAATTATTGATTTCCTGTTCCTTCAACCCTTCTACTACTACTATTTACTAAGGGCGAAGCCAAACGAGCGTAATTTGTGAGTTGTGAGTCGCAGAATTTCGGTTCGGCAGAATTCTGATGCATTCAGTTTCATACTAAAGTCCTGTTTGATTCACATGAGCGTAATTTTGTGAGTCATGATTTGTATGAAAAGATATTTACGCGGCAGAAATTCTGCGACTCACAACTCACAAATTACGCTCGTTTGGCTTCACCCTAACACTACTCTACTTTCTTATTAAAAATATTTACAGGTTTATGCTTACCATGCTGCGGTCAAGTCTGATACATTGAAAAAACCTCTTGATAGGCAAATACCACTTGACCACTTGACAGCAACAAGGACAAGAGCTGTGAATGTTTAATATCTGGGGGCACGGCAGTGCCCCAGCCAAGCTTTTTAGCAAAGGCACGGCCGTACCATACTTTTCTCGAAGTGGTTCGCGGCTATTTCATACCCCCTTTATCTTCGATGTTAACAAAGCTAGGGATTTAAAATTTCGGTCACTAGGAGCAAGTATTAAAACTAGCTTAACCTCTAAATTACATGAAATTTCAATAAATAGTTTAGGAGTTACGGATGGTCAAAGTTACTACATATTCTAAGGTACTTCTAGCAGACTTAGAACCTTGAAATTTGGTACTCGGATAGGTCTTTATTCACAATGAAAGGAAAATTGGCTCCTTTTACATGTTTTCATGTTTTGGTGGGATTATGGTTAATAAAATATATTTAACTTTCCATTTTTATTTATTGTTACAAAAGTAAAGAGTTGTAATATAAATACTTTTAAAAATTACACTTTGGGCATAAGTGCATTTGAGGTACTTATTTGTTAAGTAAACTGTAAAAAAAAGTTACTTTTAACTTAAGTCACATAATTATTGTTATATCATCAGCAGCAATAGTATCATAATGATTTAATGTATAATAATTATAGACATACTTTTTTATTTACTGCAGTATTGTCATATAAATAATAGTCCTCTAGGTAATAATAATTAAATGGACGGACATAAATGAGTCAACATTTTCGTATTGCATTTTAAGGCACTAGTTTTACAATAACAAAATATATTTATGCTAACGCCATTAATTTTTGTCAATATTCATATACTTAATATTTAAATAATAAGATAAATAATAAGATGAAAATATTATGAGTAATAGAGAGATATTAATTATAGAGTTGGGCTGCCATTACACTTTTATCATTGGAATAGTTTTAATGTAACTTCAACCTACTATTTCGGATATTTCAATGCCTCCCACCTTACAAATCTATAAAATCTAAATAATCTAAATCTAAATCACAAGCTACGGAAAAACAGACAGATGGCTACAGTACTAAAAACTAGGAAAGCTGAAGTAGTTATAATGGAGGTAGAATTACATTCGTCCGAGGAGCAGTAGCATTCTTCCCAATAGACTCCGTTGTCGTATACACCCCAATTGCATACTCCGGTGACTCCAGTTTCAGCGACGGATGCGCAACGCCTAATCACTTGTCTCCATCTACCATCCCCTGTAAAAGTTACAAGAATATTTTTAATTATTTGATAAACCAACCAATTTCTTTAAAACATTACTGCATAACTTTAGAGTTAAGTGCATACTAACATCATTTTGCACTTACTACATAACAACTTACGACTCCTATTTAACACTATGTAACTCAATACAACTTGTAACTTGTATGGTTGATCCTAATATTATTAGTATTGTAGTATCTAGTTTGAATTTAATTTTGATAATAAGGAAAAGATATTATACCAAAGAATAATGGACACTTACATATAAATCCTTTTGGTCCTTGTTGTGTAACCTTCATGCAGAATGAACCAGGCATGTGAGACTCATCACTATTACACTCAACAGCTATGTGGCTATCCGTATCGAATTTATTGTATGCTCCACAAGTATCCTCCTTTAAGTTCTCTGAGGATGCACACTGATAACATCGCACACAAAATGCTAAAATAGAAGCAAAGTTCAACATAAATTTTGTACACAAAAACAAGATCCTTTGTGATGAATGAAAAGGGTTTTACCTGATGGTAAAGAACAAAATATAAGAACGATCACAATTTTATAAAGCATGGTTTTTGTAATATGTCCACAATTTTGAAATAGTAAATCAAAAAATAAGAAAAATGCATGAAAAATGTAGGTAATAAAACAAACGTTAAACGTAAACAATTTGAGTTGAACCGACAGGCGACAATTGACAAATGTTTTTTTTTTTAGTTTTTGACACGCCCTTAATAGTGTTACCAGTTTAAAAAATAACTTCTATACAAAAGCTTTCTGATGTTACAAATTACAAATTGCAATATAAAGTTATAAACCATCAATCAACGTCTTGTATTTAGCAAAATAAAATACATGCTTGATTATTGATATGTCGCAGTCCACTGGTTAAAAAAGCCGTTCAATCAAACAGCTAGCCCTTTGACTGAACAACGCCATTCAATCACACGGCTATACGTCGTTCAGCCGACTTGTTGACTGTAGTCTGTAACGTTCAACACTACAGCTAGACGACGCTTAGCTAACTAGTTAAATGGCAAATTAACTAAGCTGACCATTAGTTTAGTGTTATTATTACACAAGTGCAATGATAATTAGCAGAATTTGTATTCTATAACTTATTTTGAACACATTATAATACCTTGGTGATGCATTTCATAATCTAGTCCATTTTATTCACATAATTTATGATTTATCAGGTTTATGATTTGCTATAATGATTTATATTTGTTGCATTTGGCAAAATTATTGACGTATACACAAACAAGCAAATAAAGGCAAATACGGAATTCTACACATGGACGTCAAAATATAACAAACTTTTACTTGATTTTGTTTACTTGCCTATTTGATTCTTTGGATGTGCGTCAAAAACCGACAAAGGTACGGATGTGATACGTGTATTTGGTATTGGTCATATTTGTCAAACAGGCAAAATATAAGGCCAATATTTGTCAAACATATCGTCTACAACTGATTGTTTGGCGAATACATCAAATACCCAATACAAATTTAGACATGTGAATTGTGAAGTGCCTCCATCATAATAATAATATTGTCTTGACTCTTGCCATGGCAAAAACATAATAGTTTGATTCAGACAAAAAAAAAAACAATCAATTTTGAAGAAAAAAAAACCTGTCGGGGTTTTGCCGGGAATACGAAAGAGTGATGTTGTGTTTTTGTATTATTTTCCTAAAATTGTATTATTTCGGTTTTTATTGTGTAATGTTGGTAGAATATCAACCATTAAAATATATTCGATGTCGTGCACAAGTGTGGGCAAGTGATACATCTTCAAGAAACGTGCCATTTTGTGTTCCCTCCAAAACTCCATCGAAAGTTTTAGTAAAGGGTCTACCGTCTACCACTTTATTAAAACAACTGACTTGACTCGTTGACTTTACTGACTACTTTTTTAGACTTTAAGTGTTGGACCTCATCTGGCAGCACAGAATCGCCTTTTTCCGTCGCCCTTTCTCTTTCTGTCGCTTAGAACTGCTGTTTGCTAGAAGAGAAAGGGCGACGGAAAAAGGCAATTCTGTGCTGCCAGATGAGATCCAACCCTTACTAGACTTTCGACTTGACGATAATCTAGAAAAACGACATAAAATTTTGTAAACTTTTACGAATTATTTTCTCCGCTATATTTTACTTGACACTGGCCAATGGCCATGGTTAAAAAGCCGAGCGCCATAATAAGAAGAAAAAAAACCTGTCATAAATGTCACAATTCAAAACTTTATTTCACTGTTTTGAACTTTCCGATCGGTTTTACATTGGTTTTACACGAATAAAACGCTGCTTTTATTTATATTATATTGAATGAAACTACGCTAAATAATGGCAGCCACATCGATAAAATTGTTGATATGTTCCGTTGTCCTCATGGGTTTCTTTTGTAATGGTATGTTATACTTTCGTTATTGTTGGGGGGCACGCCCTGTGTTTTTGGATGAATTAATTATATTTTTTGTTTTAGTGTTATCTATCAAGTGCTGGAACTGCAGATCTAATAATGACCCAAAGTGCGCCGATCCGTTTGATAACAGCACTGTGCCCATTACGGATTGTAAACAAGAAAAAGGGTTGCCGCATCTGCCGGGCTTGAGACCAACTATGTGCAGGAAAATAAGACAAAAAGGTAATTTCTTTCAATTTGCTATACAATCACTATACCAACAAACTTTTTTTAAATGTTGTTTTTCCTAGTTTTACCTTGTAATTCCTTTAAAGTTACTATAATAATATTATACTTAACCCTCAGTTTACCCGGTGGATTTTTAGTACGTAATTTACCTCCTGTGGACCCAGGGACACACTCATATTAAAATGACTCTAAAACTACAATTCAACAAGTCTCTTAACAATAGAATTATTACACATAATTAAAAGTGAACACTTTTATAGGAACTATAAATCAAAATCATAAAACTTTTCATATAAAATAACAAGTTGCTGGTCCCATAACATTTTGGCTATAATAAATGACAACAGCTTTATGGAATGGAAAATTCTCTTACGGCTAAAACTGTATTCTTGCATTACTCTATGAAACATAACTTTAAAAAACCGATGAAGATACAATACAGCTAGGCTTTTGCTGTAAGATTCCCCAGAAGAAGGGAGTAATCGGCTGGTACGCTCGAAATCTAAAGCGAAAAATACATCGTATTATGTTTTTACAGTCGTAAATCTCAAGAGGTTTGGTGCTTTTATAAAGTCAATAAACAATGTTGCAATTGAAACAATATCGCTTATAGTATGCTGTATTATACATTTTTTTCAATTATTTCAATAAATTTTTATATTGTTACAATTATTTTGATATGGTTAAATAGGTAAAAAAATAACTTTTATATGACACTTCAAATGCTTGTTTTGGACCACTGTACGCTGCACTATAAACAAATTAGCTTATTTTGTCTCTCCTGAACAAAACGATTTTTGATATTACTCCTTTATTGCCCGGGACCAGTGTCAACTTCTGACCTGAAAATCACAACCTTCTTGTAACTTTATTAAATATTTAACATATAAACTTTAAAAAAAATGTATTTTAAAAAACACAAAACAAAATGAATTAAACGTTTATATCTTAACAAAAAAAAAACATGCAGGCGTCAATGATTGGTCTTTTCGACAAGCTCGAACATATCTTTTTGGTGCAGCTTATAGGCAGACTGGCTTTGAAAAGTTGTGACATGGGTATGCAGTCCTCTCACAAAGACGCCAAGGGCAAAGATGAAAAACTTTCCTCTCGTTTTCGGCCATCGTTGGTGGCTTCAGAAACCAGAGGAACTTGGATTAATTCCGATATGATGGCGAATATTACATTCTTCGTCAGAATCACTTTTATCGAGATTTCTTAGCCAATTAGCAACAACTGACTTTGTATTATCGTCCAAGACATTAATTATATTGTAAAAAGCCATTTTGTACACTAAAAAAAAAAGAAAAGCATATTAAGAAAATACTGCTAAAAACAAAAACAGTTACATACTTACCCCGCTGTGGTCCCATGGACACACTTGAAGCTAGTACAAACCGATCCAAGCCGCTGCTCGCCACCGCGTTTGGCGCGAAAAATAATGAAGGTACTGAGCCGCGCGACACCAATGGAAAAAACCAAAAAAGGTACGCACTCAAAATAGTGGCCAGTGTGTCCCACGGACCAAGGAGGTAAATTGAGGGTTAAATAGTTTTGATCGTGAATAGTGAGGACATAAGTGGGATTTATTGAATTAGACATCTAAAATATGGTCTAACAAAGCAGCATGCCATCTGTTTCCTACTTTACAAACTTGTATTTCTTATTAATACCTCCATTGTGGGTATCACAGACAATAGATCTTCAATTGTTATGCGGCAGCTGCCGCTTGGGGATTGATGGGTTAATAATATAGGTAATTGTTGTAAATTGTGTTTTATTTGGGCTAAAACTTGTTGGTAATATGTTAGTCATAACTACATTGATAAGAGAGGAATATTATCCTGAAATGACTTCCTTTGTCGTATGCGTTATCAAACATTATCAAACCAGTAGCCTCGAAATTATAATTATTAATTTAATTTGTTTTTAATATCTATTTATACTGCAGGCAGATAATGGAACTTTGTTTAATACTCTGATTAAGTTTTTTTTCATGCTGAAGTGCACATTTTATTAGGAAAGTTCCTTCCACAGTAAAAGTCACTTACATTGAAGACTTATTATTCGCACTGCAGTCTAGAAAAATTAAAGTATCTTTTCCACAAGTCAATAAGCAAAGATCACAAAAAGGCTATAATTCGTTTTACACTTATATTCTGGAGAATATATTCATATCAATATATCCATTGTTTTTCAGTAAATGGTGAATGGCGTTACTTCAGAGACTGCGCCTACCTCGGGGAAGTGGGTATCCAAGGTGACGAGCGATTTTGTCTGATGAGAACGGGCACATACAATATTTTCGTTGAATACTGCACTTGTAATAGCAAGGATGGTTGCAATTCCTCCGTACTTAACATACCAATGTCCTTGTTTACCTCTGCTCTAATATCATTGGGAGCTATCATGTTTAAAATAATCATATTTTGTTAGTGTAATAATTTTGATTTGATTGAATGCCTTATGAAGAATCTCTTTGTATCATGTATATGATTATGAATCTCTTGAAGTAGATTAACATTATATAAGATTGTACCAGAAATCCAAGCCTCAAAAACTAGCATTTTGTTTAAACCTATTGCATTTAATGTGTTTATATAGTTTAAGTAATAGATGACCACTTATTACCTAGAGTTATTTAAAATATTATGTTTGAAATATTCATTTACATAATAATGATATCAATTTTATCACTTTCTTTGTTAGAATTTTATTTGAAATTACTTAATATTTAGTTAAAACTATATGGTAATATTTTTTAATCCGTTGATTGCCAATTCCTGGAAATCTTTTGTTATCGCGGCCCATATGGGCCCTACGGGGGCTTGATGGGTTAAGAAAAAATAAATGGAAATCCTTTTGCATTTCATAAAGATATTTTAAGTACCTATACATTTTTCTTTTCTTGATGTCTTCAATATATTTTGTTATTTTAGTAAGTACAAAATATATTCATTTTATATCCAGTCTGTTTTATCTAAAATTTACTTAAATATAATTATATTTTATGTAATTTTCTATCTACTAATTCTTAAACTTATTAAAAACATATACCCTTGTATATTTTTTAAAGATATTGATTTTTTTAATTTAACATTTTCAAATTACGATAAGTTCCATCAAGTCGGGTTATATTTAATTGTCTGTTAAAATATATTTTTATCAAAACAATATACTGCCCGTCAAGAAAGTGAAGAAATTAAAAAGTGGCAACATCGTAATGTTATCCCTTTTTTCTTAGATTGTGTTGAAAGGGATGACACTACGATGTTGCCACTTTTTAATTTCTTCACTTTCTTGACAGACTGTACTGCCTTCTCTTTCGAATATGCCTATATGAACAACAAGAGAGGCCACATTTTTAAACACAATTATCTATGACCTATACTGACATGTAAGCTAGTGTATAAGTATTTTCTTAAACTAGGGAATACTCAATGAGTATTTTAATCTAGATTGTAGTACAAATATTGTTACTGCAATGCTAATAGTCCGTCCACATTGTATCATATCTTGTGCCTTAAATATTAGATTAAATGATCAGTTTTAAATATTCTCTTATTTCAGTTACCTCGCTCTTCTTTCCTTTGGATTTGCCAGTCAGGTAAAAATTTGGTTGTATAATATTGTTCATGCCTCAGGGCCGAGTGCCAACATCCAAATTGTGCAAGTGATTGTGTATGACTAATGACATGTAACATGTTAAAATATAATAATATAATATCAGCGTTGCCAGACATCCTGATTATGCCGGGAACTCGGGACCTACGTAATTTGGTCGCGTTATATATTATAAAATCCAGCTGACAGATTCATCCAAATTCAATTTTTTTTCAAATTTAATTTCGAACTCTGCTCGAAATTTAAATTTTATTGTTTAATTATTTCTGTTAAAAAAAGTAATTTTAAATAATTGTGTTCTGACTTCCGATCAACGCAAATAATTAACAAATCTTCGGGCATACTAGTTTAAAAAACTTCAGCAAGTTGAACATTTCTGTCGACTCAGTTCACTATTATACGCGCCTCGAGTCTCGACTCTCGAGGCCGTGTTACGTGGCCGTGATGATGAGTCCGGACTCATCCCGAAGGCCGGGAACTTTTCGGACTTTTGTGCGCGTTTCGTTCTGCAGCCGAGGTTGATGTTGCATCCCTCGATCGGTAGCTGCCCCGCGATGTTCGGTTTAAATTGGCGACTTTGTTTCGTGTTGACCACTTGCTCATCACAGGAACTAAACAGGTGAGTACCTACAGTAAACCGTTTTTTAGGGTTCCGTACCCAAAGGGTGAAAACGGAACCCTATTCATGAGACTTCAATGTCTGTCCGTCTGTCTGTCTCCAGGCTGTAACTCATAGAACCGCTATAGCTAGACTTCTGAAATTTTCACAGATTGTGTATATCTGTTGCCGCTATAACAACAAATACTAAAAATTAAATAAAGTTAATATTTATGGGGGCTCCCATATAAAAAACACAATTTTTTTGTCTACGTTCACTCTATACCAGTACGGAACCCTTCATGCGCGAGTCCGACTCGCACTTGGCCGATTTTCTCATATTATTCTCGCCGTGTGAAGAAAGGTCAAGTGCAAATCTAGCGCAAAAGTAAAACGACTAACACAACTTTGTTACAATTTAATAATTTTTAAAGTCAGTAAGCAATATTGTTGTGGTTCGAATTACAATAGTTATAATTTAACTTCTTTTTTGTGTTTTATAGATTGAAAGAGACAACTCCTTGTGGCGTGTACGGCGCAGTGCGTACACGAGTGCGGTGCAGTGTCGTGTCGGTCGAGCCGAGCCGTGCGGAGCCCGTCGGCCCGAGCCGAGCTGAGCCTAGCGGAGCCGAGCCGTGCCCAGCCGAGCGATGCCGAGCCTACATGCCGAGCTAGCGGAGCCGAGCAGAGCCATGCCGAGCGAAGCCGAGCGGAGCCGCGTCGGCCTGTGCTGAGCCGTTCACAGCTGTACCATGGGGCGCCGTGCCGCCACCATTCAGGTATATACTAGTTTCACTAGTTCTATTAATTGATATACTACGGTTTTATAACTTTATGAAAGAACGTTATAACTATACTATCTGGGGCCTGTAGCAAATTGATGAAGCTCCATTAGTAAAAATTGTCACGTTAATAATACAGGACATAAGTACAATCAATGAATAAAAATATTTCCAAGCATTTTGCCAGGACTGCGATCTTATAAAATGTTATTACGCCTCTGGTAACAATATTCTTGAATATCTATCAAAAACCCAGTAGAAACTGAAATTCACATCTTACCCGTACCTACTCTGTAGTCCGTAGTCAGTAATAGTATATTTAATACTTACTGTATATTGGTAAACCAGACACACGACTACGTAAGTACTAGTAAGTACTTTCAACTTACCAAAATTTTACTTATTTAATATCTTTCTTTTCAGAAGAACAGTATACCTACCTATCAACGCCAGCAGCATCCAACTATTGATGACATGACAATATGCAGTCGAATCTGCAGGTAAGATTTTAATAACATTAGTTAAAAACACTGTTGCAAGGTAATTTTTTTTATTTATTGGAGGTAAGTACAGTACAATTAAAATAGCATACCAATAAAACCGATGCAGCTTGTGTTTAAACTTCTATACAGCTATTTAAATTAAATAGCTATATTATAAAGCTAAATATTTTGTTTGGTTGAGAGCTTCCGCTACTTGTTTACATATTGTGCTGATCAGGAGCTGCCAACAGGAGCAAAAAAGCAGCAAAGCAAAATTTTCAGTGAAATATGACGTAAGGACAATAAAAAATATGCAAAAGTACATATTGAACGAGAAAACACTTGTTATTGTTTTAAAACCTTCATAATAGTCCAATAAAATTACGGCTCAAAATGGGTTAAATAAACATGAACGAACACAGTTTGGGGATTTTAATGATCGATAGGGGGGTGTATTCTGAGCATAAATTCCAATTTGAGGGGTTCTACTGAGGTCAGCTCAAGGTCATTTCGAAGGAAACGCGTTTAATTCTATATCTCGAGAATGATCAGTGTTAGGCAAAAAATTGTAGAGACCTTTTCTCTTCCAAATTAAATTTACTAACTTTAATATTAATATTAATATTTTTCAACTTATTACTCCCGCAAGGCAAAAATTTTACATTTTTTTCTATTTTTCGTCTTTTCTCCCCAACCATTCAATTTTATTAAATTTTACCGATCATCAAAGTCTAGATATTTTAATTAGGAATAATTTTTTTCTTAAACTTCTTTCTGTAATGCCAATACCTTCGGAGTTATATATTACTTTACCTAATTTAAGCTATATTTATATAGCCCATACTGCCTCAAACCGATATATGGGCCGAATGCCGCAAAAATCCTTTTATTTTTGCACGCGATTAGTGGTTGCGACACAACTTCGGCTCCTTTCAACCTAGGCAAGATCAAAACAATGACCGTATTCAAAAAATCTCCGGATTTGGTTTTTCTACAAGATTCGCTACTTTTCTACAACGCTCGCTTCAAACGGCGAACAATAATTCATTTTGAATTAGTATCTCAAGGCAGGTGACATGAATTGCATGAATCTCAACGAGCTCCGATATAAGGGATATAAAAAAATGGCCGGCAGTGGGAGGGTTAAATTAGAATCCCCTCCTCCTACCTCTGATGCAGCATTTTTTCACTCGTTGAGGTGTTTCTACCAAGTTCAATACTGGCTGGAAAATTATCTGGAACCCGAGGAGTGGGACTGGCGTCGCAACCCCCGTGGATTGGAGGCCGATAACAATGTCATTGAAACCAGCTCCGGATAATTTATTGAGATCGATTTCTTGCAAATGCAAAACCAACTGCGGCAAAGCGTGCGGGTGCAGAAAGGCCGGCCTCTTTTGCTCAGTGATTTGCACTAATTGCCAAGAGAACTATAATTGTTCTAATATCGCCAATGTTTTCGACGATGATTTTTTGACGCAATGGACGAGGACGACGTATGCCCCGATACCGTCAGGGCCCTTAATGTTGAGGAATCACTTCCATCGACCTCGGGTGCTTAAGTTGATTTCTTCATGTTTGCCAAATAACATAAAAATTGCTCCGGTAGTTTTTAAGATAATAAGCAATTTCATATAATTTCCCCCGATTTTTCCATATTTTTCTCTATTTCTTCGCTCCAATTAGCTTTAGCGTGATAAAATATAGCTTATAGCCTTCCTCAATAAATAGGCTGATCTAACACTGAAATAATTTTTCAAATCGCACCAGTAGTTCCTGAGATTAGCGCGTTCGAATAAGCCCTTTCATATAATTTCCCCCGTTTTTTCCACATTTTCCCCTATTTCTTCGCTTCTATTAGTCTTATCGTGACAAAATATAGCCTTTAGTCTTTCTCCATCAATGGGCTATCTAACACTGAAAGAATTTTTCAAATCGGATCAGTAGTTCCTGAGATTAGCGCGTTCAAATAAGCCCTTTCAAATAATTTCCCCCCGTTTTTTCCACATTTTCCTCTATTTCTTCGCTCCTATTATTCTTAGCGTGATAAAATATAGCCTATAGCCTTCCTCGATAAATGGGCTATCCAACAGTAAAATAATTTTTCAAATCGGACCAGTAGTTCCTGAGATTAGCGCGTTCAAACAAACAAACAGACTCTTCCCAATTATAATATTAATATAGATTTAAATGAAGTACAATTTTTAAATAGTTTAATCGATTGACATTTTTATATTGGGACAATGGCGCGGATTTCGCTCGGTAAAGTATAATGTATAACTCCAAAGGTATTGGCATTACAGAAAAAAGTTTAAGAAAAAAATTGTTTATAATGAAAATATCTACACTTTGAAGATCGGTAAAATTTAATAAAATTGAATGGTTGGGGAGAAAACGACGAAAAATAGAAAAAAAAGTAAAATTTTTGCCTTGCGGGAGTAATAAGTTGAAAAATATGAATGTTAAAAAAAAGTTTCAGATAAAAAAAATTAATTTGGAAGAGAAAAGGTCTCTACAATTTTTTGCCTAACACTGATCATTCTCGATATATCGAATTAAACGCGTTTCCTTCGAAATGACCTTGAGCTGACCTCAGTAGAACCCTTCAAATTGGAATTTATGCTCAGAATACACCCCCCTATCGATCCTTAAAATCCCCAAACTGTGTTCGTTCATGTTTATTTCGTAATTTGATTGGACTATAATCACAATCATAATAACAGAATTGGCGCACGCGAAGTTTTTGGGAAGCAGCTAAGTAATACAAAATGTGTATATGTAACTGTAGAAGTAGCAGCTGAAAGTGTAACTTTTGGGTTCTTTGTTTTTTTTTAATGAGAAACATCAAACACCCCAACGGCATTAATTTGTTGAAGTCGGTTAAAAAAAGCTGATATTTTCCAAATTTCTCCGCCTACGCGCCATCGCCTACTGGTGCTTATTCCGCCATCTACATTCACGAGGCAGACGTTTCTGTTTTCAATTAGATTATCTACTCGTTAAGAGATGGCGCTTTTGAGCAGCGTGAAAAGTTTCAGGGGCCGAATAAAAATTAAGGTCTCTGAAGACTTGTGTAGTGTGTACCCATTTTACCCTGTTATACAATTTGAAATATTTTTTTTTTTATAACAAGACCTTTCAAATTAATATTATATTTTAAATGAGGACTTAATCAAGTTGGACAATGGAGGTGCATAAATTCGCACCAAACTGAAAATCGGTCATATTTTTTAAAATATGATTATTATTGATTACGAATAAGATATGAAAGTTCCCTTGTGTGCAAAATGTTTTATTCAAGGTCAAAGGTCCAAAAATTAGTTTTCCACAATTTTCGGTAAGTTTTTTTATAAAAATACCTCAGATAAAAATTATAGGCCATACAATTATCTACAATAATGTAATTAAAACTTTTTTTACAAATCACCGTTTTTGAAATATAGCGACTAGAAGAGTTGTAAAAGTTGTATTTGTCACAATATGCTTAGATCCACAAATTACGTGAGGTGTTTAGGGGGGGCAAGGGGTCGAGTCAAATATCATCTAATCTCACGTTGGGGAGAGGGGGGGTCTCGGCAAATCTCACGTATTTTTTTCTCAACAAAATAATACTATTTTGGTCCATTTCATCTAGGTTATATGGTTTTCTTCTATGGTTGTACGTATGCTTAAGATTTTATCGTTATACGATTAAGATCATTCATAAATTCGTTCGAAAGAAAACCTACTGACTGAAACCCACATTTTGTAAAATCTCACGTGAGATTTTGGAGGGGGAGGGGGGTTGAATAAAATCTCACTAATCTCACCAGGGGAGGGGGGGGGGGTCAAAAATTTCAGAAAAACACCTCACGTAATTTGTGTACCTTAAGAACGCCTATACATATATAAGTGTCAGATGCAATATTAAAGTAGTATTTCTACGAATAAGTTTTGATAAAACGGTATAATATGATCAATCCCTAAGCGGCAGCCGGCTGCTGCATGTCAATTGAAAATCTATTATGCGATACCCACGGTAGCACCTCCCTACAGAATAGGTTAAAAATAATCACAAATATGAATTTTTAAAATATTGGTTTATTTAAAAACAATTTACATTTTGTACTTTCCACCAAATAAGCTTCACATCCTAATAATTATTATAATTATTTACTTACTTTAATAATGGCTCAAAATTAGAAAGTTTTTAGAATTTTGATTGAATCCAAGTTGTTGACACAAAATAGTTTTATTAAACTTTATAAATTAAATCTAAAATAATAATTATATTGAGAACATTATTTACACAGATCTATAAGTAATATGAAGAACAGACAAATTACAATATTTGAAAATACTCTAGACATTTTTAACAAAAAGTTAAGAATTTTATAATTATTATAGTTTATAATATACATTTTATTTTGTTAAATACAGGTTGGTATGGTTTGAACTTTGAAACACGAGACGAGTCTCAGTTTCTTACAAATTTTGACATTAAATAAGAAAATATGTTGCGCCTCACGGCTCACTTTGGGGTTTCAACATAGATAATTTTGTTAGGCACTGTAGGCAAAAGGAAGTATCTAAAATTTTATTAAAATTTTGAATTAAATCAAATCAAAAGAATACTAATCTAATATCTAGGTATGGTAAACTACCCAAATATTGGCAATCATCCAGTTATTGGCACATTCGTCTTTTTTAAACTAGAAATGCCAATAATTTTCTGTAGTATGAACTCTTAAATTGCCAGTAGCTGGGTATTTCACCTTAATTATCATTAAAATACAGTGCGAAATTTAGAGTGCACGTCTACGTTTAGACAGAAAAATTAAATTAGTACAAATTATACCCAGACTAACAAATTATACAATATACATACATAACCTTAACCTAGCGGACCACATTATGCAATCGAAGTAACAAATATACAAACATAACAATAAATTATTGTTGGCATTTACTGTATTTTATTAACCATTACTGAAATGAGCACCATAAGTATGCGACATTTTTAAAATATGCAAAAATTGAAAACATAAATACTTACTCTGAAAAATAAACGCCTCTGCTTCAACAGTGTGCTACCTCAAATTTATTTTTTTAAGATAACACACTTGAGGGACAAAAAATTCTGGTTCCTACGTGGCACAGTCGGGCTGCGGTGGGTTAAACGGAAAATATGGTCCCATAAAGCTAGTTAACCCTAAAATTACTTAAACAGCAAAAGGCCCAGGGGCGCGATTAGTAGTGCGACAGTTTTTCCGATAGATGTCGCGCTGTTGCACCCATCATACTCGCAGGTCTCACAGAAGGAGGCGATCTCGTTAGGATTGTTGATCATCGGGCACTGGGTGCCGTAGTCATCTGACCGCTTCCATGTGCAGCCTCGGGAGATGATCATTTGACCGTTCACTGGAATGATAAAATGAGTGGATTAATTTCAATCACGCAAGTCCCACTAATAATTAAGTTTGTTAATTGTTCGTGCAAAAATTATTGAACAAATGTTTATTATGTATTATGTATATTTGGCCTGGTGGTAGTTAAGGCTCTAGATTAAATTTCCTTCAATACTGAATGTAGGTATCACTATTGACACCTAAAGCAGATTGTCGAGAGGAGCGACGTCCTAAAATAGGATGCTATTTCAGGATATCTCCAGATTAAAAAAAAAAAAAACAGTGCGCGTTTCTTATAATCCTGGCTTAGATATGGATATAGTGGACATTAAACTTATATTTTCGTAAAGACTTAGAATACGTGAAGGATATGAGGGAATTATATAAAAAATCACTCCCACACTAGTAATTAAAGTAAATACAATACGCTGACGACACGCTTCCGTATATGGCATACAATGACTCGTAAATATGCAGTACACGCAATTTTTTAATACCTCAAGCTGGCATAGAGGCATTGGTTGCTCTGAATGGCCAACACAAGAAACCATGACACGATTTGACGAAAAACGGCGGACATTTTTGTGTTATTCATAGTTGGTCACACTCGTTTTGTCGTTAAGGGTCATTGGTACCTTGGTAGATACTCTCAGGGCTAAATTTGATGTACGTTATTACTAAAAAAAACTCTAAGTAACCTAATAATAATACCTAGTACCTACTGTGGTTTAAATTCGTGGGTTGACAGACCCACGTCATTTGGTTGGTTCATGTCAATAATGTGTGAGCTGTCGGCTGGGTTTGACGTAACGCTACCAAACTACGTAGGTCCCCCATCTGCCTAGCAATCAACTTCTCCTATTACTACCTAAATCCAGCTAAATGCGAAAACACGCCTGACTAAATTCTCTGTCTATTGCGTCTTCAAGCTGAACCAATTTTAATGAAAATTGATATGTTCGTATACATATAGAATCACTTTATCACGTAAATACGAATGTTACCCACAAATAACAACCGCAAAGAATAAAAAAATGTGAGGACTGGAAAACGGTAAGTTGGATTTTTCCTAGTCAAGCCAATTCCTGTACCAAATACATTATATTAACCACCTGGGTTTTTAATTTACTAATTGAGTATACAACCATCTTTAGGGCTGCCGGTTAAAAATACAGTAACTACAGTCACGTCAGCAGTAACGTGCCAAGTGATCGGTGATCTCACCACACGAGGTGCCAAACACACTAATTTCACTGGTAATTTTGATGTAACGTAACGTCCGTATTTGCTCAAATTACATCGTCTAAATTTAGTTACAATAGTAATGATTGTACGCATTGTTAATGAAAGATTCAGGGATGAGATTTGTAATGATTTGGAAGAAAAACTTCTTATGATATGCCGTTAGAGACCAAACTTTCATTGCTCATAAAGCATTGAATTCCAACTTCTAAGGAAGTTATGTTTTTAGAATTTAGTTTAGAGGAATACCTAAATTAACCTAACCTAACCTACCTACTACCTAAGCGTGCTAGCCGTACATTTTCTTGGCACCCCTGCCTAAACGTAAAGATCAAAGATGTTGTGTTATTATCATAGGTGAAGGTTGTATGACGTGTCACGAATCACGAATCCAGTTTTGTGTGTAAGTCCGTAGTGTCGAGCCTCCCAAGCAGATCTTACTGATCTAAACTTCAAGTCTTCAAAGATTAAGTACTGCTTTTTCTAGATCGGAATTAGTTTATTTTACAGGATCACTGGGTACAAAGAATAGATCCAGATCTTCTATTTAAGTGCCACGAGAAAAATAGACGATATTGTTCAGGTTTTCTTCACCTAATTCACGTGGGAGGCTGGGAGCTTGATTCATAATGCGTAAATCGAACTGAAATCGACAACAATTCACTAAGTCATCCATTAGTCGGTAGGTTTTGCTGCCAGTTTTACCACAGTCATGACCGTGTAAGTGCGTGACTGACGGTGATTGACGAAAATCTGGATACATTCGTCAGTCCATCAGTCAAACATAATTCATGATTGATGGAATTGACTGACGAGGAACCTACCGTGTAATGGATACCTTATGCAGCCAATGAGCACTTTTCGCACTATGCGTTTACCATTAAACATATCGGAATTTTTTGAATCCGAGTCGAAAGGGCTATTGTAACTTTTTAACCCCCGACAAAAAAGAGGGATGTAATAAGTTTGACGTGTCTGTCTGTCTGTTTGTCTGTGTGTGTTAGCTGTGTCTGTCCGATGGCATCGTAGCATCCAAACGGCTGGACCGATTTCGATCAAGTTTTTTTGTTCTAACTTCTAAAGCTATCATTATCAAGAGTGTTCTTAGCTACAGTTCATCATCATCAATCCACTAAGTGCAGAACAATTTGGTTTTATCTACTTTTTTTATGAATTGGGGGTCGTCGGCTGCTACTTACCATACTTCTTCTGCTTCTTGCAAGCGGACTTGGAAGATGTGAGGTAGGGGTATGATGCGCCGGTGTTGGCATCGCAGTTCTCCAGCCTGGCGGGGATGTAGCCGGAGTAGTCCAGGTGGTTGAGGTTGAAGGGGTCGTTGCAGAAGGGGTTCAGGTCGGAGGAGCACTGCCAGCAGCGGACAGCTTCGCCTGGAAGAGAGGAAAAGCTTATAAGCATTACAATAAAGCTAGAAGTTGTTACATACACCCAAATATATTACGTGAAGTTGATGATGAGTAGGTTTCCAAAGCTATTTTAATCAAATAGATCTTTGTTGTGGTCATCTCACAGTACAGCAAAATGGTGCTCTCAGGTAGGCACATAATGTACTATCAGAGAAGTTGATTCCTATGCAGATGTGGGACCTACGTAGTTTGGTCGCGTTACGTCAAACACAGCCGACAGATCACAATTATACATTGAATTGATTTGATCGACCAAATGACGTTGCACTGTCAACTGCATAGGAATCAATTTCCTCGATGGTACATCAAACAAACACAAACGATTTTTGGAGATGACTTCAAGTCGATGGCTTTGATCAATTAGAATGCGTTTGAAGTCGCGCGTTGGTTTGTGATACTGAAACTGCATCGAAACGATATCGAAGTATAATCATGACAATCAGGGAGCAGATTGGATGCATAGTAAAATATTATGTCACGCAAAACCTACACAAGTTAAACTCGTCTAGAATGTTGTTGTGATAACAATACATCAGATAAGTACTTGATAACTACCTAACAAACTATAGGTATTCATTAAATAGGTAACATTAAAGTGATCTAGAATGAACAATGGCGACAACCTTGCAACATTCGCAGTTGTTTTACCTTTGAGTATCTTGAACCTGATCCTTATATCGTTGGTGTAAAGGCTAAAATAGTTGAACGTAAAGCATCACGCCATCGATTCTCACGGATCGTGATAATGACTTCTACAGACGCAAACACGCTATTTTATCATTTTAAGTCAAAATAGAGTACTTATTCTTATAATGTCCTCAAAAGGTACTTAAATGCCACTTAAATTGAGATGGTCTCATATATTGTCCTTATAAGTACGATTTAGTGGGCTCCTTAGCAGATCGTTTCCAAATTTAACCGCTATACTCATAACGTAGTAACCATTTAGTAATCTGTGAATTGTGATATAACTTTCGTCCACTTTCGTCCTCTTTTTCCAAATGTATAACGTTAAAGCAGGGGTTCCCAAACTGTGCGCCGCGGCGCCTATATTATAATATTATTATGTGCGCCGCGCCGTGGAAAGGCAAGAGGAGCGCCGTGCCGTGCCGTGAGTCGATCCTCCATAATAATTATCCAATCAATATCCATAACCACAAATATTATAAAATAAAATTATAATATGAATTATTTATTTATTAAAATAATAATATTAATTACAAAGCAGACAGTTGATTAAATATTTGATTATTATTATTTACTTGCTTAACCTAACTATGATCATTTTAAGGTGTTTATTTATGTATCTTTTTGTAATAGCTAGGTAAAGAAGGTCGCCGCGCGCCGTGACAAAATATTGACTTGTAAGTGCGCCGCAGGCTGAAAAAGATTGGGAACCCCTGCGTTAGAGAGTAAAGTGCTTAAAATTTAAATTAGCTGTACAAGTTACCCAAGGGCTTCGGTAGGTTTGTGATGACGACGAAACCAATCATTATAAACAGGTTTTCCATTAGCCGCCGTGGAGCAGGAAAAACAATTCTTTTATTGCTTTAGTTTTGTAATTTTAGCTCGCTGATGTTTTAAAATGATTTGATTTTTGATGGGCAGATAGGCATATTAAATGGTGTTTTGCTCATCGCTAGGTCGCATCGCGGGTAGTCAGGGTCCAGGGAGGTACACTCTACGTAAAGTATAATAACTTTATGCTGCTATTTGCTGCCATATAGACTTAAAGAATGAGCCGGTCTGGCTTCAGATTATTCCTGAATTAACTAATCTTACTTAATCGTTTATATGAAAAAGAAGAGATTAAAAGACAAACGATTTAAGCGCGAGTTGGCCTGGAGAGTAATTAAACATATTTTATTACCACACACAATCGACAATTAATTTTTTGCTCAATTTCAATTTAACACGGAACTACCCAATTTAATTTAAACGTGAGACTATAAACTGTAGGAAGAAGTGAATAAATCCAGCCTTGTTTATAAATATCTATGACTAATCCTAGAATCTATCTGGTAAGCTCAAACTAGCTGTGACCAATGCAACTCTACGCTAAGCTATCGCTTGAGTATGCGGCACAATATTTTATCGAAATCCAATAAACAACTTTAGGCGCTATATCGAAAGTAATTTTACCGCAAGGGCAATTTTATACTTAATTTGTATGATAATAAAGTCGTGAATACGCTGCGGCCAGAAGCTATCGGCTCGCTCGGAAAACATGCGAAAAAACGTATTTATAATCATTTAAAAAATAACTAGGAGCATTTAAGCAAAATGCTTCTATACGATTTTGAGTTGCAAAGGTGTCTATCAATTAGACTAATTTCCTACAATACATTTATTTTCGTTTAAAAATAATCTTCAAATTTCGTATTTTTAAGAGGTCATTTCGAAAATTAAATGTATCGAGGCAAAATACATTAATCGTGTTTCTAGTTCTTCTCAAACCTAGATAAGGCTATGAAGATATGTATATCTCATTACCAGATTTGTAACATTTCTGAGGGTCCTGTTAGTGGAGTCAGTGAAGGTTTTCACCTCCGATTTCGTTGAACCTCGATCGATTTTCATGAAAATTGGTGAGTAGGTGGGGGATACCCTAAGAAACAAAAGTGACACAGTGCCAACTTACGCTTTTGCCCTGGGGGTGGATGCCAACCGTTCTCGGGGGGTGAATTTTTTTTAATAAAAATAACTCCAGGAATCAATAGACACAAATTCTAAGCAAAATTTGTTATATAAAGTTTTTTGAATAAATCAATACTTTCGGAGTTATTAAAGATCAAAGATCATGTTTTTGCGTGAGAAAAATACATGTCTTAAAGCGGTTTTTCATAATTAACTAAGAAACTGTTGGTTTTACGAAAAATGTGTAATAACCAAAATTAAAGCCAATAAAAAAACAAACCAATTTCTACTCTAAAATACCTTCTATTATTCACTCAAAGTGAGCTATAGGTGATTGTATATAATTTTTCTTTTGGCGAGTACCTAAGTCTAACCATTCAAACTTAAATAACGGTAAACCAATGCATTTTATGGCATATACTTCCTCAAGACTTTTTAAAGTGCTTAAAAATACCTTTCTAATAAGCATTGTAAAAAGTTAAAAGCATCAAAATTGAACAAGTTATAATAAAAATAAGATGACCCTTTCACATTTTTTTGGAAAAATCGAAAATTAAAACATTGACCATTTCTACAATAATTCAAATTTATGGTTATCCCCAAAGTTTTTTCTTTATTTTAGCATAAGTAATGACCTCAAAAAATTTTCTTGGTGTAGAATGCTTAGTTTTGAAAAAGAGAATGATTTAGTAAAATCGAAATTATTCAAATTTTCGTAAATATCATTTTGTTTTGAACATAACTTCAAACAGATTGAACTTTCGTAAAAATTATAAAGCACAAAATCTGTGTTAATTTTTTAAGAAATCTTTTGATTTTCTTTTGATTTTTATAGGATGAAAAATAACGAAGATTTAAAGATTGAAAAATAACGAACGTTTAAAGTATAACTTTTACTGCGAGAACCATGAAATCGGGACCGTTTAACCCTATTTTTTTTAAAACCAAGGACTTTAAAAAGTACTTTTCAAATTGATCTTAAAGCTCTTTAAATTACCTTTAAAATGATCCATAAATGAACCTGATAACTTAAAAATTAACAGAGCTGCAAATACTGTAAAGTGTTTTTGTCTATCTGTTACTTCCTAACACCCAAAGGGTTCAACCGATTTTGCTGAAATTTAGTATGAAAATACTTTGAGTCTCGGGAATGGATATGGACATATGATACTTTTTATTCTGAAAAATGAACGGTTCCAGCGCGATTGCAGGCGTCATATAGTCCTTACTAAATATACGTTAATCTTTTCAAGTCTTTTAATATTCAGAAAGTAAACAAAACGGTAAATGTCGACTCGATAAGAGAGCGGCTTTTTATAATTATGTGCGTCTATTAAATATTTCAGTCTTGCAGATTCAGCCTTTGCGTAAATTTTTTGCACAGAGGGTTGTTTGTAATCGTTGTTTGAATATTTAAGATTATTTTTTATATGTTTTATATCAATGTTTCAAATATATTAATAAAATTTATCTTAACTATGAAAAAATATTCGAACTCTATAAAGCTGATAAAAAACTTAAAATAAAAACTTAAAGCTTAATTATTCAGACATTGGGTAGTTTACAGGGGTGAAAAATATTCGCAAAAAAAAAAACTAAATTAAGAAATTAATACTAAGTAAATGAAATGAAAAAATTGGGTTCAAAAACATAAACTTGTTAAGTTTTTGAACCCAATTTTTACCGTGATTCCGCAATAAAGGGGTATTTTTAGGGGTTTATATTTCAGTCGTATCCAAAAATTATATCATAAATATAAAACAAACTGTTTGTATACAATGTAAATATGCGATTTTAAAGTTCAGAATACAAAAAGTGTTTTTTCACGATTAAAGGGATGGTTGCGATAAGGGTTGAAAAATGAATTAAATAACATTAAAACACTTATTTTATCACCATTCTGGCTTAACTAATTGGGTTTACCAATTAGTTAAGCCAGAACGGTTAAATCTGCATTTTTTCTATTTTCAACAAAAGGGATGGATTTCACCCCTAAAATGAAAAAAGCGCAATACGAGCATTGTCACTTTTAAAGAAGAGGGCTTAACGTACTTAATCCCAAATTTTCATCCAAATCGATGGAGGTTCAACGAAATCGGAGGTTGTACCTGATTTTTGCCTTCAATAACTGTACTATATGGTATTACGTCAATTATTATTTTTAACAAAAAATTAAAACCGACTTCCGAGGTAAAACAATAATAACATCCTTATAATATGAACTAAAAAGTATTAAATAATTATTATTCCTATCTAATAGTGCCTTTTTCCGAATTCGGCTAAAACTCAACTATTTCTGTACTCAATCTTCATCGTTTTGAAGTCGGTACCAGATGAATCTTCTGTTCTCTGACAGAATATTTAAAACTTTTGGAACTGGCACCGACTTCAAAATTATGAAGATTGAGTACAGAAATAGTTGAGTTTTAGCCGAATTCGGAAAAAGGCACTATTAGATAGGAATAATTATTTAATACTTTTGAGTTCATATTATAAGGATGTTATTATTGTTTTACCTTGGAAGTCGGTTTTAATTTTTTGTTAAAAATAATAATTTCACTCTTTTTAGTTACCAGAGTAAACCATCGCGTACTATAAGTAGAATAATACACCTGTATAATATTATTCTGAGTATCTTATTACAGTCACACTTACAAAATATAATATCAGCTGCAGCCTGCAGATAATTTTAAACAATACATTTAAAAAAATCGAAGTGAACACGTGACGTGACGTGCTAAGTAGCCGGTCACCGGACTAGTTTCAACTTTCAATAGTACTGGCACTCGCTCGACTTGTCGCACGTGACGCGGACGCAGCGCACATAGTCCCTACCCGGCCCGCGCCGCCGCGCCGCCCGCGCCCGCTTGACAGCCCTGCGGCCCTGGCAGATTGAAGTGAGACTGCAGAGAGTGTTATTGTATTATGAACGCTAAACGCAATGCAAAAGGTTGAAATTAGGTTGTTTTCCAGAATATCTCGGCGAAGTGAGACAGAATGTTACATTATCGAAGCAGCTTTAACTTCTTAGAAGTAATGTCAAATGTGTGCCTTATGCTCTGGAGATAAGGTTGAATTTGGTGACATTGGTGACCCTGACATGGTAATGATGATGATGATGATGAATGTAATTTGCATAGTAGCATATGCTTTCAGTTCTTAAAACAGCGCCTAAACTCCCAAACTTGTATCTATAAGGAATCCAGAGTTCTCTTAGTAGCTTCGGAACCATAGTATACCTCGGTGCAAAATCTTGCGTTTTGGTAGCATATGCTTAGGATACTTCTCATAAAACCAAAATCACCATATGTTTCCATATAAATTTCGAGGAGTTCCCTCGATTACTCATGGATCCCATCATCAGGTCACCACTTTTGTGAACATGGTACCAAATTGGAGTGAAACCTAATACAACACAAGAAAAATTTCGAAAATCGGTTCACAAACGGCGGAGTAATCGTTGAACATACAAAAAAAAAAAAAAAAAAAAACCACAGCCTCCTCGTTTTTTGGAAGTCGGTTAAAAAGGACTGTTTTTTCAATATTTCGCCTTTAGAATATCCGTAGGGCGTAGAGTCTACGGATTTATGATATAAGTATGGATATTAGTATGAATATACCATATCCATACTAATATCATAAATACGAAAGTGTCTGTCTGTCTGTAAACTCTTCACGCTTAAACTGCTAGTGCTCAACCCATTGTGATGGAATTTGAGATGCGTTGAGTCCCAAAAAAATGTACGGTTCCCGAGAGATAAACGAACTTAGGTACCTCTTAAAAAAGGTATAGGTTGCACCACAACCAAAATGTTTGAGCTAATTTGGTTTGCTTTCTAGCGTTGCAGAAAAAATGAATGACGTTGTTTCTTTAAAACTCATAGTAAATATTGACAGACCTCGTAACGATCAATCTGTTATGTTATCTCATCCGCATCTGCTAAAAATATGCACAACTTTACGATAACACAATATGCCACAGAATAATTATTATGATATTATGAAACAAGTCGCCAACATCTATATTTAATCGCCAAGTCACGCGAGAATTCCCAGATTTTTTTCATAAAATTGACGGTGAAATTACGACTTTATTTTGCATCAGTAATTTTTGTCAGAAACTTGTGTCTTTCTTTTCGGAAAAATATATTTCTGGTATCGCAATTATAATATTTTAGTGCTATCATTTTTACAGCAAGAATAAACATTAGATAAACTGCATTATTATCTCAATATTTGAATTTTAACATTGAATCAGACACGGAAATCCCAAAAAAACTACAATTTACTCAAATCTGTCGCAAGGTTAGAATCACCACTTTTTACGATGCGTTTTTATGACCAAGGCCTACGATTCGGTCACAGTAGGTTGACGATGGACAATGGTTATGTAACGTTACAGTGGTTGTAAGCAACAAACTAACAATCAAGTTATTATTTTCTGGTCACGTACAACTTGAATAAAGTATGTTTGTTACAAAGAATAGAATACCGTAGTCTTATATCTAGTACAAGTAACATTTATAATGCTGAAATGTGTTTAACGCACTGGAATCGTGCTTTTTCCGTAATAAAAACTATGTTCTATGTTCTTTCCCGGAAATTAATGTAACTCTATATAAAATTTATTCAAAATCGGTATCGATAATAGAGTTACTCATTGGTGATAATCTAACTCGCTCATCAGTGATCAGTAGTTTATTAAGTCAATGGTGATCACGGATCAGTCATCACAATATAATATGTAATAATCACGTAATAGTATTTATGAAGTGAAAACTTCTTTAGCGGCGTTGAGCACTTTTGTGGGATGGGTAAAAACTGTGAAACTCGCGACAGATCTCGTGCCGATCGAAAAACCTTGGAAAAACCGTAAGACGGTTGGAGAGTAGTGTTTTGTGTCGAACTAGAACTCGAATTGATTGTAAGGGTTTCGATTAAGTAATTAAAAAAATCTATTTTTTAAAAATCGATTTTCAGAAAAAATGGGTTCAAAAAATGCACAACGTTAATAATCAAGTTTTCACTTCTGCCGGCACTCCCGGAGTGCAATCCGTCTTTTTTTATACAAGGTGTAAGTTGTAATATCAAAGTGATAAAGTTAATAGAAACTTTAGGGTTTGTTTCATAATAATATGATTTTCCCTTACATTGTTTCATTTTGTGGATAACGGGATAATTTTTAGAAACACTTATAAAGTAAAAAGTTATTCTCTTAGCACTGAATGCTGATATCACTACAGTGATCTTTATAGAAGTAGCTAGGTATGTGACAAATACAGTCCCATATATTATTTTAATTCAATTTAAGTTTAGTTATTATGTACACTTTGTATTAGCCGCTAAGTACACAAGGCCCTTGGCGTAGGTAGGTCACCCTTTTCGACACTTAACCCTAGATCAATTGAAGTGGGTTAATTGACCCCATCATTAATCACTCCGTGCCTCGTCTACGTGTGGTACCAGGCGCGCAGACCATTCATAGGAGCTTCGCAGAAGCTTCACTTTGAAGAAAATGAGGAATGAAATCTAGGTGTCAAAAGTGACTATCAAAATATGGCTTGAATCATCATGATTATTTATTATTATGTCGATGCAACAAGTAAGATTTTATTTTCAGAAAGGTTACTCTTCAATTCGATTGTAAAAGATATATAATTACATATTAATTTAGCAAAGTTAAGTTAAGGCTCGAAAAATGCTTAGCAACTAGCCGCTAGCGACACGCATGACACACTGTAAGGAATGATAATAATAATATGAATTAAAGTATTATATTATTTTCACAGGTGTAACGAAAATACAACATTGTAATCAGTACAATATCCATTGTAACAAAAAACAATGCTGTAAATTAAGCTTTTTAGGTCAAGAAAATAAGACGAAGCCTTTGCAGGAACTTTTGCACTGACAAGGTTTCGCTCAGACGACTTAACGACAGGCGACACAAAACCGGGATATAATATATTATTTTATTTTAAGCAGTAACATTTTAAAACCACAATATAACTTGGTATGTACTATGTAGGACTTTTTATACTGTTATCTTTTATATGCAGCTTTGTGACGAAAAGCTTAATATAGAAAGTTCTATCTCTGATTGCTTTACACAGCGTGACAAAGAGTATTTAAAGAGAAAAAAACTATATACTTAGTTGTCATATTTTGTGAGGCGATTATGGAACTATTTACGGGAGGTGAATGGTGATTACCAAAAAACCGACTTCATACATTATTTCTTTTATGGGACCACCTGTGAAGTATCCTCTTTCTAACACGAAAATAAACATCAAAATCGGTTAAGGCGCGAACAAAGATGAAAAACCGGCCAAGTGCGAGTTGGACTCGCCCATGTAGGGTTCCGCAGCAGCAATAAGGTTTATATTTCTATAAAATTAAAAGGTTTTTGATTTATTTTTATATTTTAGTTGATTTAATGAAAGTTAAATTAAGGTTTACCATTTATGAGTTATGACGTATAAAAAAAACTACTTGTTAGATCTCGTTCAAACCAATTTTCGTTGGTAGTTTTTATAATAATGTACATCATAAATTTTTTTTAGAATTATCATGCCCCTACTTTAGAAGTTAGAGGGGGGGACACACATTTTATCACTTTGGAAGAGTCTCTCTCGCAAACTATTCAGATTAGAAAAATAATAATATTAGAAACCTCAATATAATTTTTGAAGACCTATCCATAAATACTCCACACGCATAGGTTAGACGAAAAAAAATATTTTTGTTTCAGTTTTATACCTATGGGGACCCCTAAAATTTTTAATATTTTTTCCATTTTTGTATCGAAATCTTAATGCGGTTCACAGACTACATCTACTTACCAAGTTTCAATAGTATAGCTCTTATAGTTTCGGAGAAAAGTGGCTGTGACATACGGACGGACAGACAGACAGACAGACAGACAGACATGACGAATCTATAAGGGTTCCGTATTTTGCCATTTTGGCTACGGAAACCTAAAAACACATACTGAATTGAGAAACCTCATATAATTAAAAAATAACAATTAAACGTCTATCTAGATTCTAGCGTGTGTTTCTAGATCATAAAACGTTGTCTATAGATGTTGTCAGACACGATGGCTGATCCTTTAATTCCAGAAATGAGGTCAATTTGCGTAATGATCTTAATTAAAGCCCTGCGCCCCTGACCCGTTGACACCAAGTTCGGGGGTCCTATGACACGTCACCCGTGTCATGACTCATGAGTCATGACACTTAGATAACATTCGGAATATACAGTTTTTATCGCAAAGACTCATGAGTCATGACATTAATTATGAGTCGAGTTCATGACACTTAGATAACATTCGGAATATAATATGTGTGATGTGATGAATTAATAAGTATAAAATCAAACAAAAATAATATGAAACTACTGAAGAATTCAATCAATATTTTGAACATAATAATATGACATACAAGTACTTTTAGGCAAAAATAATCCTAAACCTTAAATGAAGTATATTTTGGGTAAGTAATTAATAATATTATTATAACCTATTATGCTTATTTATACGTTTGCGCAAAAATTATTCTCAAATATGAAAAAAACAAGATATACTTACTGGAATCTTTTCACGTTAGACAGCAGCACCAGCACAAGTAAACAAAAAGTTTTGTTCCACGCTTCTGTCATAGTATAAGGAGGGGAAGTAAGTTATCTTCATACAAAGGCACCGCGTGCGGCTTGTATGTGTGCGCCATAGTATCAATACGTCGCCGCACGCACACTTATTAAAATCTCGGACCGTTTTCGGACCATACCAGGCGGGGCTAACACTTTACGCTGCACGCCCGCGTCGCGCCACGCCGCGCCGCGCCAAACGAATCAAAAATGTCCGATCATAATCGCAGGAGTAATAAATATTGCTGTGTGTTTGGGTGTTTTAATAGTAATGCAACAATTCCGGAATTGTCTTTGTTTAAATTACCAGTTGAACAGGAAAGGTAAGTACTTACTACTCACATAATATAATTTTTACTTGATCAGATACCTACTTACTTCTTTTTTTATTGTATTAGTTTCCTATCACACAAACTTTCCCACTAGAACATAGTATAAAATATAAGAGAATGTTTTAGGTAAGTACTTTTGATCAGTCAAATAATTTGCCGCTATTGCTTTGTTTACGTTTAGTAATGCCGATTTCTCTGTGTTGTAGGTATATTATATTAACTACTTACACTCAATTACTTATTTTAAATCGTAATTAAAAATAAGTAATTGACTAATTGTAAATCAGACATTAATTATCCTCCATGGCGACGACCTCCATGGCGCAGTGGTGAGCTCGTTGGTAACTCAAGCCGGAGGTCGCGGGTTCGAGTCCCGCCGACGGAACAAAAAGTTTATGAAGTTCCTGGGTCATGGATGTGTATTAAATTAAATATGTGTATGATATAATAAAAATCTTAAATTTATGTATAGTATAATATAAAAGTATTAAATATATTTCCGTAGTCTGGTATCTGTAACACAAGTCCTTCAGGTACTTAGCACGGGGCCAGATTGACGTGGTGTGAAGCGTCCATAGATATTATTATTATTATTATTATTATTATTATTATTATTATTATTATTATTATTATTATTATTATTATTATTATTATTATTATTATTATTATTATTATTATTATTATTATTATTATTATTATTATTATTATTATTATTATTATTATTATTATTATTATTATTATTATTATTATTATTATTATTATTATTATTATTATTATTATTATTATTATTATTATTATTAATTATACACATAAAGCAAAGTTCGAATCATAACAACAGATTTGAGTAGGTATCTATAAGAGACAGGCGTTAGTTTTTAATGTTGTTTTAAAGGGTATATTTATAATTTTATTTAGACATCGGATTATGTGCACGATCCAAGTGCCGAAATATGCATGCAAATATGTACGAAAATTGGCCGAAATATGGACAATAAAGAGTCACTTATTATTATTAAAAGTCGGAAGACCGTGACGTTGCTGCTGTTCATGCGGTTGCGAACGAAGCGCGGACAGCCGCTTGCCGCTCCCACATAACAACGCCGCCACGCCGCCGCCGCCTAAAATTGACAACCCTAAGACAGTAGGTAATTAAATCGCGGATTGGGCTGGAGTTACCCTACTTCCCCTCCTTTTACTATGCTTCTATCAATGTTCTGATATGAGTTATGACGTGTGCAACATGTCGGATTTTAGTCGGATTATTTACTGTATGTTCTATAATCTATATCGTATGTGCTAGCGCACTCTGCTCCGATACCTTTACGTAATATTCCCTATAGTCCTTTAAAAACTGTGTGTTTGGGGGAGAAATAGCACTTCATTCCTATTCTCTAGACTTTTTAGGTACTTATATTCGATGATATATTCCAGTTGGTTCTGACTTTGACCGACAGCCGAGACGAACTTAAAAAGGATAAAGCGTCTAGATATAAATTGAAATCACAGTCACTTAATGCAATCACAATCAATAGTATTAAGTGAACTAAAGACCGGAAGAAGACAAATTGGTCTTTTGAACGAAAGTCCTTAACATAATTAACAATCCCCTGCTACAACTATCAGTAATGGCGTTTTTATGGCTGTTTTGTCCTGGATTCGGTAGAAGTAGGTCACAGTGGAAATGAAAATTTGCTTATGTATGTTGGTAATATATATGAGTATTTTTGTTATTTCGTACTAGATGACGCCCGCAACTCCGTTGCGCCAAAATTCGTTTATCGCGCGGGAACAGTACATTTTTATATTATAAAGGAAGGCAGGTCCCTGTTGCCCTGACGTCACTGCGACCCATGAGGATCTATTGTGACTCTTTCGCACTAGAGTATCATCCCCAACCCAATACTGCTCATAAATTGAACGATATGGTTGGGGTTGGGGCCACGAATTTCCTCTGTGGATAAGTATTCGTGGCGACCAAGCTGCCTGTTCCTGCTCTGTAGTAGAGCAGGACAGTCGAGGAGAAGGTGAATAGGTGTTTCATCCTCCTCCTCACAGAATCTGCAAGTCGTTATGCTACAAATACCCATTCTGTTTAGGTTTGTTGAGTTTGCAGTGCCCAGTTAGGCTTCTGGTAAGGATTCTTAATTGGTTCCTACCCAAGGTGAGCACTAATTCTGATAGTTTCTTGTTGAAGCCAGGAATTAGTGCCTTGGAGTGTTCAAGGCCAGGGGTCTTAGCCCATTGCTTCCTGCATAGTCTGTGTGTGCATAGTTATGCATAGTTATGACATTTCCCGGGAATCATAATATAAAATCTGTTCAGCGGTTTGGGCGTGAAGAGCACAGTAAAGAGTGTGCTTTGTGAGTGAAGAGGTAACAGAAAGACAGACAGGCACAAGGCAGTAGGCAGCCACACTTTCGCATTTATCGTGTGTCAAGTGTCAACTATTAACCGAAACATTACGTGGAAATTCGAATTAATCGCACAAGAACCGTAAATTCCGTGATATAAACCTATCCTATTTTTTTCTCGGATCTTAAAGTTTGTTAGACATAAAGTAATAATATACAAACTTGACTTCGAGAGCAAATGCTGGAATAGCAAGTGCGTCTGCCATTTAGTATGTGATTTCGATAATTTCATATTGAATATTATAAGGGTCATGATAATTGATTTATTGACTGTATAATTTTCTATTCATTCATGATCAGGGTTGTTTTTTATTGAACACCATTCATAAGATGCGGGCAGATAGAGATGCCATTGATAAAATCGTTAGTATCGAGCTGAGTATTATTCTCAATGTATTGAAGGGTAGATAAGATACTTATAAAGAAGTGTTTTTATATTGAGAGAAATGACTTACCTAGAGGTATACAGGATCACTATTTTTTTGTTTAATTAATTATTATTGTTATAGTATTGAGTAGAGTAATACTTTTTATACCGCTTTAAAGGTACTGTTTACTATTGGCCAAGTGCTATTGAAATATTTATTTTATTTAGATTAACTTAATAATAATCTTTGAAAAGTGTAAAGGATTGGTTTGACATTTTTAGATACTTTTTTGGGGTATTTTAGATCAAAAACATTGCTGTCCTTACTTAAGACGCTGACAACTGCCAATGACCTTGATCTCGCATCACTCTCGCACCACTGTCGATTTTCATGCCAGTGAGACAGAGATGTGAAGTGTTCACTCGGTAGCGTGAATACATTTTTCGTTTGATAGAGGAAAAAATAAATATTATGGGAAATTTAGATGTCAGAGCCGAAAATTAAATCTGGCAATCTTTGGATTTTTGTAAAAGGTATCAAATAAACAAATTTTTAAAGCATAGATTGTATTATTACTTTAGTTAGAATTGTTTAAAGTTCCCGAAAGATGTGACTTTGGTCTTTTTTTCATCCAGTAGGAGTACTTTATTTTATTATTTAAATTCGACAAGCTTTTCTAAATATAATCAAAAATCGCATTTTTTGTGCCAATCAATGAAATACGATACGTCTAGAAAACTGCACAAAGATGTCGAATTGGCAGCTGTCTTCCCCTTAATTCTTATACTTTAAAGTATACTTACTGATAATGACTAAAATAATAAAATATTATTATTTTCCCATGATTATCCTTTGGTAATAATGCTAATATTATTATGAGAAATATTTAAATTTATATTGTTGTGGTATTGCGTTTTTTTTGCATAATATCCTTGAAAATGATTATTCAACGCTGTACATGAATCACCTTTATAGTAAGGTTAGGTAGGAGGACATAAAACCATTGATATTAATGTCGATTAAACCTCAAGGTACAGTACACTAATTGTTCACTTTTATTATTTAACAAGGCATTATCAAAGTATGACTAATGTTGAGGTATATTTGACAGAAAAAAATCTTAATTTATTTATTTATTTTTATTTATTTATTGAAATCAGGCATCTTGGCCCATATTATTATTATTATGCAGCAAAATTGTAACCTGCCCAGCAAAAAGATATCAATGTCATACCTTAAAGGCTCAAAATGATTCTAAAGTCTAAAGTTCTAAACCTTAAAGATGTTGGGCCATTGATTTGACCTCCATATGACAATGCTATTTGCCATGTCTATAAATTTTTGTAGGTATATGTAGGTGTATTACTCGTCGCTAAAATTAAGAACTAAAGTTAAACTACCAACCAACATTGTGATTTTTTCGTGTTAAAATTGGTTTCTTGCGTTATCCATACTTCCATACTAATATTATAAATGCTTAAGTGTGTCTGTCTGTCTGTCTGTCTGTTACCTCTTCACGCTCAAACCGCTGAACTGATTTTTCTGAAATTTGGAATGGAGATACTTTGAGTCCCGGGAAAGGACATAGGATACTTTTTGTCCCGGAAAAATGTACAGTTCCCGCACGATAAACGAGTTTGGGCGCAACGAAGTTGCAGGCGTCATCATCAGGTGTAAAACAAGTAAGTTCGTGACATACCGCTTAAAATAATTTTTGTTTTATTAATTTTTTGGCAATTAACACTACTTATTACTTAACTTAATTGATAGCAAATTATAAAAACGTGTTTCTGGTACTTATTTTGTCGAAAAGTTTGTGAGAGTGGAATATAGATTGAGGGTAGAGTTTATTCTGTAACAGGTGTATAATTCTTGTATGTCAATTCTAACTTCAGTTAGCCTAATCTTCTTTATGGTGAAGAAATTACCTTAAATAAGCGATGGCTGCTTGACTAAAGGCTATGGATCTGTGATTTACGAGATCATTTAATTACGTTTGGCATATTTTTACGGTAGCATCACGTTACACGTAGAGATCAACAACGATAACATGGCGCGCCCCTCCAAATGACTGTTTCAATGTGTGTAGTCACACCCATATGAAACAGTTTGTATGTAGTAAACTGTATTCAACCAATCACAGTACACGTAATATTTCAGTTAATGTCACTTATTACCAAGATTTGTTGGTCAACTAATCATAACTAGCCTACCGCGCAAGACAACGCACTTCAAACGTTTTGACAATTTACATCAAACGTTTTGAATTTTGGAGGGGCGCGCCATGTTATCGCAGTTGATCTCTATATATTCGTGTACGTTGACGTTACGTAGCTGCGTAGTTCTGTTTTAGTTAGCCACTGGGTCGGAACGGTTTTATGTGACAGTAACTACGCACTAAGCTAGTAGTAAAAATGTACAGTTGCCAGCATAAATTGTGTAACTAACTTTAATATCTAATAAATAAATAATAATAAGTTTATAAAACTGCATTGATCATGAAACTAATATTATAAAGGCGAAAGTTTGTAAGTGCGTGTATATTTGATACATTTTCGCGCATATTGGATAATGGATTTTGACAAAATTTGGTCTGGTAGTAATTTGGGCTTTGGATTATACATAGGCCACTTTTCGTATGTAACATCACACTTTTTTCAACAGCTAAACAATGTTATGTAATGTAAGTAGGGTTATTAGGGTATCTAGGTTCTAAACTTAGTAGCTCATTTATGTAGGTCATGTTATCATGTGGACTTCACTCATACAATGTGGCCACTATCTATGGTTGGTTGGTCGTTTTAAAAAGTGAAATAGCGAAAGCTTAGTACATCGCCCTAATGTGTGTCACGCTGTTTGAAAGTGAAAGTGGAGTCATTGTAAATACCTTACACAATCGTTTGTACTTATAAAGAATACCGAGGTCCCATACTATGAGATAGACTAAAGAAAATACTGTCTGTAATAATATTATAGCGTCGGAACTGTACATTTTTCCGGGCAAAAAACATTCCTATGTTCTTTTCTGGAACTCAATGTATCTCCATACCAAATTTCAGCAAAATTGGTTTAGAGATTTAGGCGTGAAGGGGTAACAGACAGACAGACACACTTTCGCATTTATAATATTAGTATGGAAAGTATGGATGTGTTATCGAGTTAGCCAGGTCCCATAGTATTAGAGAGACTAAAGAAAATATTGTGATTTTTTTTAATTTCGCCTGTATACCTACCTACCTACTACCTAGCTTTTGTTTTACCACTTGCAGTATCTGTTATATAATACTAGACGTTCCGCGCGGCTTCGCCCGCGTAAATTAGATATTTTACAGACGAATTAGTCCACAAAAAAATAGCCTATGATCCTTCACGTAGTCTACTTCTTATCTTTGCCAAATAACAGAAAAATTGCTCCAGTAGTTCGTGAGATAAGCCCTTTCAAATAACTTTCCCCGTTTTTTCCATATTTTCCTCTATTTCTTCGCTCCTATTAATTTTAGCGTGATAAAATATAGCTTATAGCCTTCCTCGCTAAATGGGCTATCTAACACTGAAAGATTTTTTCAAATCGGATGAGTAGTTCCTGAGATTAGCGCGTTCAAATAAGCCCTTTCAGATAATTTCCCCCGTTTTTTCCACATTTTCCTCTATTTCTTCGCTCCTATTAGTTTCAGCGTGATAAAATATAGCCTATAGCCTTGCTCGATAAATGGGCTATCTAACACTGAAATAATTTTTCAAATCGGACCAGTAGTTCCTGAGATTAGCGCGTTCAAACAAACAAACAAACTCTTCTCAATTATAATATTAACTAGCTGTCCCGGTGAACTTCGTGTCACTTTAAAACCTTCCCTGGATTTCTACAAATATTTTAAGACTAAAATCAGCCCAATTCGTTCAGCCGTTTTCGAGTTTTAGCGCGACTAACACATTTGTAAATCCATTTTTATATATAAGATATACGTTCCGCGCGGCTTCGCCCGCGTAAATTAGATATTTCACAGGCAAATTAGTCCACAAAAAATAGCCTATGATCCTTCACGTACTCTACTACCTATCTGACCCAAATAACAGAAAAATTGCTCTTGTATTTCGCAAGATAAACCCTTTCAAATAATTACCCCCATTTTTCCTCATTTTCCTCTATTTCTTCGTTCCTATTAGTTATTATTTCAGTGTCTGATAGCCCATTTATCGAAGAAGGCTATAGGCTATATTTTATTACGCTAAGTAATAAAATATAGCCTATAGCCTTCTCCGATAAATGGGCTATCAAACACTGAAATAATTTTTCCAATCGGACCAGTAGTTCCTGAGATTAGCGCGTTCAAATAAGCCCTTTTAAATAATTTCCCCCCTATTTTTCCACATTTTCCTCTATTTCTTCGCTCCTATTAGTCTTAGCGTGATAAAATATAGCCTATAGCCTTCCTCGATAAATGGTCTATCTAACACTGAAAGAATTTTTCAAATCGGACCAGTAGTTCCTGAGATTAGCGTGTTCAAACAAACAAACAAACAAACTAACAAACTCTTCCGCTTTATAATATTAGTATAGATATAGATTTATCTTTGTAGCTTATTCCACGTAATGACGAATTCTTTCTTGTTCTTTTCCTACAAAAATATTTTGGACGTTCACAAGTTTTAAATATCAAAACCACTATTATTCAAACTGTGTCACAAAACTAATACCTAAAAAATGTAAAGACAGAAGTAATAAAATACTAAGCAAAAAAATATGCAAAAAAAAACAAGCCTTGATACACTGACATTTTGTAAATTTATAGCCTTCTGTGGTTTGGGACCATTTTCTTCGTAACATATACGTATCTTACGTAGACGTGGATTGTAATAAATAATCCACGTCTACAAGTTAAAATGGTTAAATAATCATAATTTTGAACTATTCAAATGTTTCAAGATTTCCGATACTATGTTACTTGAATTCAATCAACAATGGACAAGCATTAGGTCATTCGATTTTCCAAGGTTTTTTCCCCATTGTTTTATTAACTAGTTGTTAATACTCAACATACGAATAAACCATCCATAATAATTTTATAAATGCGAATGTCTTTCTTTACATTGTTTTATTAACTAGTTGTTAATACTCAACATACGAATAAACCATCCATAATAATTTTATAAATGCGAATGTCTTTCTTTACATTGTTTTATTAACTAGTTGTTAATACTCAAGACTCAACAATTACGAATAAACAGTCCATAACAATATTATAAATGTCTGTCTGTTTGTCACCTCTTCACACTGAAACCGCTGAAACGATTTTGCTGAAACTTAGTATGGAGAAACTTTGAGTCCCGGAAAAGGACGTAGAGTTATACCTTTTACCCCAGTTTCCGCGCGAAAAACGAATTTTGGCGCAACGGGGTAGTGTGCTTCATCTAGTCAGAAATATTTCTAGAAAACTCTGCTCCGTATAATACGAAAATAATGACATAACCAAAATCGAAAACGACATTATCTAATAGCCCCGGTTTCTGTCGGAAGTCTTACGAAACGTTGACGATCTAAATGTGTCGATTATTAATAAAATTCTTGGAAAGCTATGCTAAATAATATTGAATTTGAATATGTCTGTCTGACACATACACATACACGTAATTTCTACGATTAGTAAGGATAAGGGCCGGGACACAAAAACACGGCACGACGTCGTACGGCGCCGCGCCGTGCGGACGCGCGTCCTAAAATACCCACGGCACAGCGCCGTACGGCGTTGTACGACGTCGTGCCGTAGAAACTTATCTTGAATTTCTACGTGAGTTTCTACGGCACGACGTCGTACGACGCCGTACGGCGCCGCACGGCGCCGTGCCGTGGGTTTTTACGACGTGCGTCTGCACGGTGCCGTACGGCGCACGGCGCCGTACGACGTCGTGCCGTGTTTTTGTGTCCCAGCTCTAAGCAAGGATAATAAAAGATGTCAACAAAATGTATGCGATTTGACATAAGTCATCGCTTCGCTAGCGAATACTAATGTCAAATCCCATACATTTTGTTGGCGTTTATGAGAATCGCTTGCCACTTGTCTAGGGGGGCTGCGCGGTTACATTCCCGTTTCTGTATCAAATCAATTGATACCCGATTATTATGTTATGCCCTCTACATGCAGGTTGGGCTGAAATCTTGTAAGATAGCTAGTTTCAGCACACTTAGTTTTAAGGTTCATTAAGGTTCTCAGGTATTAAGGTTGATACCTTTGTTAGATCAGTCAGTCAGGAATGAGGGCCCAGGCTTTATGATGGACTAATGTTTATGAGCATGTTGAAGGACTTATTCGTGTTTAATTGATTACCCATAAACGTCATCGCACTGGTCGGTCTTTACCCCTTATGACATAACATAAGGTTTTAAAACTATATGGATGAGCTATCCCAGAAAAGATCTATAAATGTCGCCCTTATTTATATGAAATTAAGGTCGCGGTCCTTAAAAATTTAATTGATATCTTGCCAAGACTAGTTTCATCACGGCATTACGGAAGCGTTCCAGATTCCCGAACTATTTATACTTTTGTCCTTGCGACTACAAACAATAAGGCTCTGTTCAGACGTAGAGAATCACGCGTTCGCGAACAGCTGTACTAAATAAATATGTACTACTGTACTATGTTCATTCATCAGTATAATTACATGCTGTACTTCGTCGCGGCAATATATTCGTTTATCACACGAAAACTGTTTATTTTTGTCCTTTCCCGGGACTCAAGGTATGTCCATACCAAATTTCATCTAAATCGTTATAGCGGTGGCGGTGTAAAGCGGTAACAGACAGATGGATAGGCGTACAAACAGTCATTGGCTCAAAAGGTCTGCAATGTAAAGTGTTTATATGTAATAACGGTCAGTTTACACCAACCCATACTAAGAGTTGACTCAGACCGCAACTTCCAAATTTATATATAGATTTGACAGATTGGCAAGACGTATCACGCAATTTAAATCTGTCAAATCCATACAAATTTACGCCGCGCCTCGCCTCGCCTCGTCGCGTTGCGGTCTGAATTGACCCTAAGTGCTAATATCAAATAATATTATTATTTGATATTAGCACTTAGGGTATTATGTAGTCTGTGACCAACCATTATAAATTGCGTGCGGAAATCGCGGTGTCTAAACAAGTCTTAAATGGAGGATGGAAAAAATATAATTTAATGCAAATTAAAGCATAGTTTTGTTCCACGTGACGTAAGTCTTTGTGACTAAGTTATGACCTTCTGTCGCGGTAGAAAGAGATAGAAGTATAATTACTTGTAAGTATAAAAATAAAGGAATAATATATTTTCTTTATATTTTATTACGAATTCGGAATCAGCAATGTTAGCCACCTAACTCATCTATGATTTTTGTGGTTTTAATCCAGGATTCATCTATATTCACAAGCGCTTTAATTATTGACGTCAATATATAAACGTCAGTCATTCTACACGTGTAGCCTATGGGTCAGATATACGCAGCGCTCATATAGTACTCTCAAAGTCCAGTACAACAACATATTCAGGATGCTGTTTGGTCTGTCGCGCTACTGTAGCGCGTCATCTATGTTCGCTGAGGCACATACAGACTGTTTTCAGACCATTATTAGAAAGAGATGTGCCTCGTTCTGGTCGCGTGTGCAAAACAGTCCAAACAGAGTCCTGAATGTGTTGGGTAGCAGGTGGGATTCCGTGTTGCTGAAGCATTGGGTGCAGCTCCATGCTCCGATAGCACGGTTCCCATATATTTAATTGTTGAATGTAATGTAATTCCAATTTATTCTATATTTTTACTAACACTAGATTAAGGACCTATTGTTGAAACTAACACTATGGATGAAAATCTGAAATAAATTAATTGAATTGAATTGAATTGAATAAACCAATCAACGACGTTACCGAATAAATAAACTCCTGACAAGAACCCTCTGAAATCGTTTTATAAACTAGACGTTCAAGTAATTTGATATCTGGATATCAATTTCCTGATAGTTTGATCAGTAAAATAAGGCATTAAGGCTGATCACCAGATTGTCTGACAAGTAAGATATGATCCATGCGTCGGATGGTTATGTAAAAGTCCTGCGCCTGATCTCTCACAAGTCGTGTCGGTCGTCCGTCCCACTGGATAACCCAGTAAAGGAATAGAGATAGTGCTCTTGTGTACTGCGTACATACTTGGGCATTATAAATTTACTTTTGTGTAACTGGCCTGGTTTTGATGAAACCGGCCACCGTAATCGGAACAGCTGTGGGAGTTATTCATATTCTCTTTGTATTCTCTATTATCTGTTACCTCTTATAGCCTAAACGTTTGACCCGCTTTAAATGTTTGGCTTAGAGTCGACACTTTGGGAAATTCATAAGGACAAAGGATAGTTTTCGTCTCGGAAAAATACACGGTTCCCGCGCGATAAACAAAAATCGAAAAAACAAAGGAGTTGCGGGCTTCATTTAGTACCTACTTAGAAGTACATGTCTTGATACTCTACATACTTGTCAAATAGAAGTGTTTTCGATGTGTCAATACTCAGAATGGTTGCGAGGCACTCCATCCATCTACACCTACAGACATTGCCAATTGTGCTGTTTAGCACATTTATGGTGGCTGACTAACGACAAACACACACTGAAATGTACAGCCAAATATTTACTTATGGGCACGCCAATATGCATGTTAGTTTGAGTAAATTGAAAACGTATATGGAGGAAGTCAATAACTAACATTTTAAAATATAAGTGCAATTACTTAGTTTTTCCCTTATAATTTGAACAAACCGTGTAACTTACCTACTTCATCATCTGGCTAATATTATATCTGGCTTATGTTCACATTTTGTGATAAAAAACACAATCTATATATTTATTATTTTTGACTTATTAGGTCTAAAGACCACTTTTATCTCACTGACAGTAGTTATCTTTAAGTCTTACTTCACACGATAGATATCTTCAGATGACTCTACATTTCTAGGAAATTGCTTTCTTTACCTACTACCTATTGTGTCTACATACTATTTTTAACTATTTACTTTGTTATTTACTGCTAAACATAAAGTATGTCACGTCGGATAAACATAATGTAAATTTTATTATGCATGTACAGTAACGATCAAGTAACTATCTACATAATATTTGCATTTGCATAGTAAAATACACATGACAATACTTAGGGCCTGTTTCACCGCTTCCTGATAAGGCTATCCTTAACTTAGGCACCACTTAACTTGACACATAGAGTATGGAGAATAAGTCAAATAAGCCTATCGGGCACCTTATCAGGAAGCGGTGAAACAGGTCCTAACACTACTAAAATAATATTATGATTAAAACATCTTTATTTTATCTTTCTTTAAGTAAATAAATATACTATGGAAGAAATTGATTCCTAGGCGGCTGACGGACCTAAGCTACGTAGTTTGAACTCGTTTGGCCGGGCTATGTCAATTCAATACTGACGGCTAGGTTTGACGTAACGCAACCAAATTTTGATGGTCCGCCAGATGGCGGACCATCAAAAGGCATAGGCTTATAGGGTTCTGTAATCAATAAAACTTGGTTGACTACTGAACCCTCAAACCTTCCCTAACAAGCTGATTTTTGTATGTTGATAGGTAATTACTTACTAGTTATATAGTTTAAGAATAACATTGTCCTACAAATAAAACAGTGCATATTTTAGGACCACAAAGTATGAAAGCCTTTCTATCTCTGTTAGCTACCACTTTCGAGATTTTTCGCAAATAAAAATGTTGATCGTTTTATTAAAATGAAGCTACTCACAAAAAATTTGCTTGATAGTAATAAAAAAAAATTGTATTGGGCTCCCGTACTATGACGTCTTCAAATAACACAGAAATTATAGTTTCCATCTCAACATCTCGTACTAGCACATTCACTTTAAAATTTGTAGAGCCCTTGATCCACTTAACTTTTTGGCTTTAACTTGTAATATCCTCTTGCAATTTACATTTCGCTTTGACATTACAATTTACAACTTATTTATGCAAGTTGACAATCCGCAGACCTTGTTGTTTTGTAGAGTTATGAGTGCACTGCTCTATATTCGCTGGTATCTTACAAAACAGTTAATCATCATCATTATCATCATCACCATGATAACCATCGTAATGTTATTACAAAATAAGAGTTTATTTTGTTATGTTATTACAAAATAAGTGTTTATTTTACAAAATATAATTTAAATTTATTTACGCATAAAATTCACGCAAAAACATTTTGTTTGATTCAAATTTACTGGATCGTTTTTGATAAAATTTGGCACTGCTATAGAGTAAACCACAGCTAAGAACGTATTTAACACAATAATATCCCAAAAAGTGTACGGTGTCTCGGGGATTCTACGTTGCGTACACGAAGTCGCGGGAAATATTTAGTCTATTATAATTTCCAAATCAAAGGTCAGACTGAGCCCTTTCAAAAGGTTGCAACTTTCTCTACATTATTCTAAACATCGAGGTCAAATATCTACAAATTATATCACGATAAGATATACAAAGATATCTCATATCGCTATAATGAGAACAAAGTTGTTTTTAACCAACTTTCAAAAAAAGCGGTTGTAATAATATATTCCACTACGAATAATATAATTAGTTTATTTTTATAAATCTAGGAACAAGAAAATATATGAAAGGTTATTTTAACAAAATCCATACTTCCATACTTAATATTATAAATGCGAAAGTGTGTCTGTCTGTCTGTCTATCTGTCTGTATGTTACCTCTTCACGCTCAAACCGCTGAACCGATTTCGCTGAAATTTGGCATGGAGATATTTTGAGTCCCGGAAAAGGACATATGATACTTTTTATCCCGAAAAAATGTACGGTTCCCGCGCGATAAACGAATTTTGGCGCAACGAAGTTGCGGGCGTCATCTAGTGTAGAGATAATTTTGTATTGTTTTTAAAAATAAACTAATTAATTATTCGATTATTGTGGTAGAGAAGCTCAAGAATACAGAGAGATTTGATTGAATAACATTTAACAAATCTCTCTATAAGCTTCTCTACATAATATTAAATTTCATTTTGTTAACTATGGAGCTGAACAAGTTCGTGTGAATAACTTTTGAAGTAGCCTCTATATAAAGGATGTAACAAAACCAATGTTATTAGCAGTGCTATTATTCGCAGGTCGCGAAACCAGTTTGGTAGGTTTTAAAAACCATACACGCCTACTATTGCGCAACCTCTGTGGCATGTTTTTATTCACCATATACCTACTTAGAGAAAACAGGGTTATGTACCAGAAAACTTTCGCGCAAAGTTATGTCATAGCATTTTGTATGCCAATTTATGGCCATACATTTTCAAGTAAAAATACAAATTCATGTATTAAAATCCATTTGACAGTTATTAAAAAAATATAAAAAAAAATAATAAATGTAAAAGCCTTTTCTTTACTACTACTTGTCTTTCTACATTTTATTTATGATGCTGCATATAATTAAACTTATATTTGATTTACTGATTTTACGAATTTAATTCAAACATTTTTCAATACTACGTTTCAACTAAATAAAGAAAACAAAAACGTGACCAAAAATTTGCAGAGTCGAACTGTACATAAACAACAACGACGTAGTACGAACAGGTTTTTGTGAAAAACGAAAAGTCACACAATAACAAAAAAAAAGAAAAACAATATAAAATTCACTTACTTTGTTTCACAAAGGCGAAGAAGAGGATGGGCACAATAATAGCGAGTTTTGCCATTTTTATTCACTCGTCGAACTCTAGCACAAAATACGCACGTCTCGTTGTGATTACGGTCACCAAATGCCAAGTAAACGGCGTCAGGCGGCCGCGTGAATGGAAATGGAATATTTTCAATCTGTAGCGCGTAAACTCTATATTGTCTGTGATTAAAGATAAAAATTTGTGGTCTTTCATAGTCACAGGTAGTACACGGTCAAATTTTCATCATCAATCTGATCCATCAATCCGGTAAAGATTGACGAAAATTTGATCGTCCGTGGGCTAGATTGATGGATTGATCGTCTTTTTAATATGAGCTTTCTAAACCCATCAATATTCCGTCAATCAGATTGATGGATCAGATTGATGAAAATTTGACCGTGTAACCCGTGACATAAAAAAATTTGTATTTAGTACACAAAAAGTTTTAGTTTCGGTTGGATTTTGATAAAGAGTAAACGGTGGATGAGAGCAAGCGAGCTCTATATTTTAAGAGAAAACTTTTTTGATACCTTTTCTTATAAAAAAGTGTACTATTATAGCTGTCATAATAAGATTCTGATAATGTATGACTAATAATTTTCAAAGAGAGTCATGGAAATATTGCTTTTATTCTCACGATGATGGTTGCGATAGCTCTACCTATTCTAATTATTTCACTATTTTTTCTTAAAATATAAGGCAAACATTAACAAAACATTTATACACGTGCTAAGAACCGTGTCACCTTCGTAGTTTGCATGTAAAACATATAGCTACATACATATATACGCACTTGTTATGTCAGGTGAGTAAGCTGTAGGTATACTTACCCACATATTATGTAATAATAAAGCTATGCAAATGTTGATCCTGCTAGGTCTAACACTAGGCAAGTCAAATCTTACTATCCAGTAACAAGGTATTAACTATCATTTTGGAATGATTTTTTGGTAATAAATGAGCTCTAGCCCCTAGGTTAAGAAGTAAGAACTATAGATCCTTAGATCCCTAAGCAACATTTTTCATTCCATTCAGTGGTTTTGACGTTAAGTTACATGCTTAGAAAAAATTTTCTTCTTTTAGCATTGATAGACCTAATTTCTTAATTATCACCCAAATATATTTACTGTACCATCGAGGAAATTGATTCCTAGGCAGTTGACAGACCAAAGTCATATTTTGGTCGGATTATCAATTCAATGTTTATTGTGATCTATTGGATGGGTTTAACGTAACACGACCAAACTACGTAGGTTCCCCAACTGCCTAGGAATCAACTTCTCTGATAGTACATCATACATCATTAATTTTTTATGTGCACGTAAATAAATTTTTGCTAAATATAACTTTCGAATCAGTCTCTACATTTAAGGGAAAATTGATAGCTTCGCCTATAAGATCGTAATCTAATTATTAATGTCTTAAAGCACGATGGGCCAAATGTTGACCAACGCCTATTTCTTGAATTGATTTTATTAAGGTCCAGGTCAATGACCCCATAAAATAGGGGAACAGAAAATTCTTCGCGCTCTACTGAATACTAGAATGTGAATGAAAAATGTTTAATTGTCATTGCTCTATTACGTTGAGTAAGTGATAATTTAATCTTGCTTTCGTGTAAAACATTTAAAGCTGTGATAAATATGTTGATCAAAAAGGTTGGGTCATGGGAATGGTCATGGGTGTAAAACTTAAAAATATTGTTCATCTAACATTTTTTTTTGTTTAAGGTGTAAAGAAAAAGTTCTTAAGCATTTTTATGTATTTTATGTCAGTGAAATGTGAGATATTTGAGTTTGTAGAGTTTTGTTTTTAGGATTTAAAATTGTCTTAGTTTTTGACACTTTCTTTACATTTAAAGACATTTAAAGACGAAAACTTAAAAAATAGAGTTCATACAAAACAGGGGTGAATGACTCTTATTTTCAAAAAGTGTGAGGGAGGACAGACTGTCAATTACCAAACATTATTTACGTTAATTTCTAACCTGGTTCGGAGGGGTCGAGTATCCCCTAGCGTCCCTTAAACACAATATTTGGTTTCAATTTTAACTAATTACTATTGAATTTATTGGTTAAAGTAGAACATTAAAAGTATAGGGCATTTATTAGACGATAAATGATAGTATGCTAACTTTTAAGGTTTAACCAATGAGCATGTCTATCGAGTAGAATGGATTACTGGTAGAATAATAATTGTTCCTATACTATATAACTAGTAGTGCTGGGGATGTATATATTGATTCTATATAATTTTTATGTTATGCTTACGCTATTTAAGCGGGCCCCTAAATGACCAATTTTGTCAAATCCAAAAAAATGTTACATTTTGGTTTTCATTTTTATTTAACATAGAGTTTGTAGAGACGGATTGGATCAAACTTGTATTAATGTTAGATTAAAATAGCAGCACGGGTTAAGTATTAACTTTCTTTAACACTTACTGATAAAACGGGCAATGTCCTTTTAACCTAGAAGAAGCCTTACAATCAGGCCTTATCTTCATTGTTAGTGTTAACACCTTAGTTGACATAATAAAATATATGCACATAAATAATTTCATCTATTGCATTGCTCGCAATGTGCAAAATCCATAAAACTGATATAATAAATGCACATGAACATGAAATGTACTAAGATATCTGTACGGTCAACAGTTTGTCGACAGTACATCGCGTTTCGCACTGTCAGCGTATACGCCGCCACGCAGTATTATAATTTACTTTATTTAACCAGTTCGCGTCAAGCCGCCAATCGGTTCGCGTGCTCTCTTTACCATTTTACCATTAAACCATTTTAGCATAAGTTAAGGATTCAATAAACCTATTGAACCTAACTTGGCTTTTACTCTGTACGGGACCAAACCACCGTACATTGTGGTCCTTCGAGTTATAATTGAACCAGTGACTATATAATATTTTGACCAATCGAAGGAACCCGAACCATTGTGGTCCTTCGAGTTACTATTGAACCAGTGACCAAATATTTTAATCGAAGGAACCCTAACCATTGTGGTCCTTCGAGTTATAATTGAACCAGTGACAAAATAATTTAACCAATTGAAGTACCCTTACCATTGTGGTCCTTCGGCCTTTTATAGAACCAGTGACCATTTTAACCAATCGAAGGAACCCTAACCATTGTGGTCCTTCGGCCTTTGAACCAGTGACCAGATATTTTAACCAATCGAAGGAACCCTAACCATTGTGTTCCTTCAGCCTTTTAAAAGAACCAGTGACCAGATAGTGATTTAACCAGTTTAAGGACCCATAACCATTGAGGTCCATAGTCTTTCTCAACCAGTGACTATAACCATTGCAACGTGAGAGCAACGTGGTCTTTCGTTCCTTAACGTAAGAAGAGACCGGTGCGGCGCTAGTGAAACCAAACACGTGTCGGTTGCGTTGTAACCAATTTAACCAATAACGTCGCGTGTGTAGTGTAGACCAGAACCGAACCAGTGTACCAATTTTGACCAAAGTGCTTGTGTGGAGTGTAACCAGTTCACCAGACCAGCGACGCTACCAGCGACTACCACCGGGGACGACTTCTGAAGACAACCAGCTCACCACGTGCCAGTCTTCAAGTAAGATCTTTCCTTTTTACCACTCTCTTTTGACCATTATAATGCCCGCAACCATGGAGGCTCTATTAACCACCCAGAACCAGATCATATCTGCGATTAACACGCAGTGTGTCAATTTCAAGAAGGACGGGCCTGATCGTAAGACGCTCGCCTATATCGAAAAACGCCTTAATACTTTGGACTCGTACTGGACTGAATTCCAGACCAACCATACCAGGCTCTGCGCCGAGTTCGAAGATCTTAACCACCGCTACTTTACTGAAAACCATTACCAGCGGACAAAAGATTTTTACGAGGAAGTTAGGAACATGATGTCTAATTACGTAACCAACGAACCAGGCAAACCATTACTGAGACCAGCTACACCATTATCGCAGGGCTCAGATAGGCGCGATTTTTCTTCTCCCGCCCAGGAGGGTACCTCTTTTAGTTTCCCTGCGCCGAAGCTGTCGAACCAGGGTAACTCCAGTAGGGTGGAAGAAATGCTTCGTAAGCAGAAGAGCAACTTCAAGGCGCTTTCTCGAACCATAGAGGCTGTCAACCTTGAAAGCTGCTCCGAACGCTGGGAGTTTGAAGACATTTTAAGGACTATCCAATCCAGATGGTCGGTCATTGATTCTCTTCACTGGGACATCGACAGTGAAGGGGTACTAGACAACGAGGAATACGAAACAGCTTTCGCTGAGATGGAGAGGAAGTACAACACCATGAAGAATGCAGTGAGCAGAGAGATGTGGTCGTCATCATACCGGGAACGTTCAACACCACAACTGGACATACCCACTTTCAGCGGAAATTACCAGGATTGGATATGTTTTAAAGATTTATTCTCCGAAACCATTCACAATAATAAATCTCTACCAAATGCCCAAAAAATGCAGTTTTTGAAAAGTAAGCTCCGCGGAGAGGCTGAAAAATTAGTTCACCATTTACGCATTAATTCCGAAAATTATCAAGTATGCTGGGATATCTTAAACCAACGTTACCATAATACCAGATTAATATTTAATTCCCACATACAATTATTATTAACCGTGCCCACTATTCAGCAACAATCTGCAGCGGTCATCAAGAAGTTACATGACACCACCAACGAGTGTCTTAACTCTATAAAAGCAATGGGTGTCGATATTTCCAACTGGGACCCATTGATTGTCTATATTTTGTGCCAAAAACTAGATACCGAAACACATCATGATTACATAGAGTCGCTTATGAACCCAAAAGAATTGCCTACTTTGTCCGAATTTTTGAAGTTTTTAGAAATGAAATTTACATCATTAGAAAGCTCTCGTCGTAAGCAGGATTTTAATAAACCAAGTTCATCTCAAAACCAATTCCAAAAACCATGGGTTGAAAAGCATTCGAATAACCATTTGCATAATTTTATGAACAGAAACTTTAAACCAAGGCCAGCTATAATAAACCATGTAAATACGAAACCAATGCATATTGCAACACAAAGGAAATGCATGCTCTGTAAAAACTGTTGCCATGAATTGTTTAAATGCAAACAATTTCTGGAATCGACGCCGCTGAATAGACTTAAAATTATTGAAACAAACAAGTTATGTAAAAATTGCTTCACTAACCATTATGACAAGGAATGTACTTCGGAAAAAACATGCCGTTTTTGTAACCAACATCATAACACTTTATTGCACAATGCTCTCGTTACTTTTGCTCCCTCAACTTCTAGTAACACCAATATTGAGCCGCCTACCCGAAAATCTAAAATATGCGTTACCAATGCCCCGCAAGAAACCATGCCCAAATTATTAGCAACAGCTAAAATTAATATTAGGTCTGTGGATGGCTGTCACCATACCATGCGAGCCCTCATAGACCCGTGTGCAGAGACGTCTCTTATTACCGAGAACGCTGCTCAGCTTTTAGGCCTACCAAGGATTAAGCGCCACTGCGTGGTTGTTGGAGTTGGCGCGAAGGCCAACAATAGTAGGGGAGTCGTACAGATAGACGTTTCTTCTCTTCACAATAATTTTACATTTAAGACAGAAGCCTATGTCATGAAGCATGTCGTCGGAAATTTACCAAACGAATCTTTTGAAAAACCATCTTGGCCTTGCCTGGATAAATTACCACTCGCCGATCCAGAATTCTATAGAAGTAATCCAGTAGATTTAATTTTAAGCGTAGATGTGTACGAGTTAATTATTTTACCAGGTTTAATTCGTAATGGCACATCACTACCAATCGCGCAAAATACCAAGCTCGGATGGATTTTAAGTGGGACCATAAAACCAACACAAAAATATTGCAACGTCGTCATGGTCGACTTGCAAGATATTCAGCGTTTCTGGGAGACCGAGGATATCTCGGATAACTCTATTGATATTTCTGATGAAGATAACCATTGCCTTCATCATTACCAGCAACATACGACGCGTCAACCAAATGGACGTTACGTCGTACGTTTACCACTCAAACCAGAGATTACTGAAAAATTGGGTGACTCGAAAACCAAAGCTGTGGCTCAATTTCGTCAGTTAGAAAAAAGATTTTCTAAAAATAAAATAATCGAACAGAACTACAAACAATTTATACATGAATATATTAATTTAAACCATATGAAGAAGTGCAATAGTAACCCGATACTTCAATGCTATTTGCCGCACCATTGTGTAATCCGAACGGATTCCACGACCACGGCCACGCGAGTTGTTTTTAATGCCTCAGCGAAAACTTCGACTGGATTTTCATTGAATGACCTTATGTACTCTGGACCAAATTTGCAAGAAGATTTGTTTACTCTCATCCTTAAGTGGAGGCAGTACCAAATAGTCTTTACAGCCGACATAGAGAAGATGTTCCGTTTTATAGATGTCCATGAAGATGACCAGCCTCTCCAGAAGATCATGTGGAGAGATTCTGAACAGCAACCATTGGAAGAATACCAACTTACCACTGTCACATACGGCACCAAGGCCGCACCTTTCCTAGCCATGATGACATTGAAACGTCTGGCTAAAGATGAAGGTCACCGCTATCCAGAAGCAGCAGAAGCTCTGGCTACCAGGTTCTACATGGATGATCTTCTCCATGGACAGCACGACCTAGAATCTGCAAGAAAACTAATTTCTGACCTCATAAATCTTCTTAAGTTAGGTGGATTTAATTTAAGGAAGTGGTCGTCCAATAAACCAGAAGTATTACCAGATAACCAGTCACCATGTGAAGACCAAGCATACGTATTTAAATACCAGGAATCAACCAAGGCATTAGGACTTAAGTGGCATCCAGACCAGGATTATTTCACATTTCAGTTGAAATCTGAACCAGTTCGTAAGCTCACCAAAAGAAGCTTACTGTCGAATATATCGAAAATATTCGATCCGCTTGGATGGCTTTCACCAGTTACCACCAAGTTGAAACTACTCTTCCAAGAAGTTTGGCTCCTAAACCTTAATTGGGATGACGAGTTGCCAGCTGATATCAACACAAGATGGAAAACCATAGAAGCTGACATCACCAAAATTAACCATATAACCATACCAAGGTGGCTACAGTCCTCGAAGAACGATACCATCGAGTTGCATGGATTTTGTGATTCATCACAAAATGCCTACGCTTGTGTTGTATACTGCAGAGTCAGCAATAACACCACTAACCAGTCTTCTGTAGTACTAGTGGCAGCGAAGTCTCGTCTCGTACCTGTAAAGAAAAATGTGTCATTACCAAGATTAGAATTATGTGCAGCTGTTCTACTTACCAAGGTCATGAAGATCACCTGTAATTGCCTATCAAATTACAACATCAAAATCTACGGTTGGTCCGACTCGACAGCAGTGTTAGGTTGGCTCAACGGCGACCCAAGCAAGTGGAAACCATTCGTAGCAAATAGGGTGAAGCAGGTGACGGACATCATTCCACCGAGCTGCTGGCATTATGTGTCAACCAAGGACAATCCAGCTGACTCAGCAAGTAGAGGCATCACCACGGAACAGCTGATTAACCATTCCATCTGGTGGACTGGACCCCACTGGCTACAATCTTTTGAGGAGTCAAAATTAACCAATTCATCTTATACCACGAACGAAGAGCTGAAAAAACCATTATTAAATATTAATGTTACAACTATTAAATATGAAAACGAAGTTATAGAAAATATAATTAGCAGATACAGCGATTTTACGCGAGCTTCAAGAGTGCTTGCGTGGGTATTACGATTTACACCTAAGTCTAAAAATAAACAACAATACTTAACCATATTAGAAATAAGAAAAGCTAAATACTTAATTATAAAATTTGTACAGCAATTAGAATTCTTAGAAGATATAGAATATATTAAAAACCATAACCAACCTAACCCTAAGAGTAATTTATTAAAATTAAAACCATTTATTGATGACCAAGGACTTTTAAGGGTTGGGGGCCGATTAACCAATGCCAAAATAGAAGATATAATGAAGCATCCGTGTATTTTACCACATAACCATGTACTTACCAATATGATAATTGACCAGGCACATAAAATGACCTTCCACGGGGGCGCACGATTGACCCTCGCGTGGTTGCGTCAAGAATATTGGATTTTAGGAGGAAATAGCGCTGTAAAGAAGCAGCTTCGAAGATGTGTGCTGTGCAGAAGGCACGACCCCCTGAAACATGACCAGTTGATGGGAGATTTACCACCAGCCCGAGTCAACAGGACCCGCCCTTTTTACCATACAGGGGCTGATTTCACAGGTTTTGTTGACGTCAAGTCTGCGAAGGGTAGAGGAGTGAGATGTACCAAAGGATACATCGCCGTCTTTGTGTGTATGGTGACCAAGGCCGTACACTTAGAGTTGGTCTCCGATCTCACCGCCTCCGCATTTTTAGCAGCCCTAAAAAGACTTTCGGCCAGGAGAGGATCGCCCGGTCACATTTACAGTGACAACGGGACGAATTTTATAAAAGCAAATAGAGTCCTGCAAGAAGAGATAGTTAATTTAAAATCAATATTAAATGACCAGTTTTATGCTGAGATAGCTGACATGTCGATAGTGTGGCATTTCAACGCACCATCTTGGCCTAGTGCAGGCGGTCTGTGGGAGGCGGCAGTGAAGAGTTTGAAATACCATCTGAAGCGAGTCATAGGAGAACAAAAACTCACATACGAAGAGTTCTCCACTCTCCTAGCTCAACTGGAAGGCTGCCTCAACTCTAGACCTCTGTGCCCGCTGAGCGAAGAAGTAGAAGATCTAGATTTCCTCACTCCATCCCATTTTCTAGCAAGTGGACCAACATTGACCATTGTTGAGTCTGAACACGATATGCGAACCAGATGGCAGTTAGTACAGAAGATTTACCAAGATGTGTGGAAGAGATGGAGAACTGAGTATCTTACACAGTTAAACACCAGGTCTAAGTGGCAACGTTCACAACCTAATTTAAATATAGGAGACATTGTTATTATACACGACGCTAACCTGCCACCGGGTAAGTGGGCTCTCGGTCGAATCGTGCAGCTACATCCGGGGCAAGACGGGCTAACTAGAGTAGTCTCTGTAAAAACAAAAAATGGCGTTATGAAACGACCAATAGTTAAGTTATCACTTTTACCGATTAATCATAACAGTGAAGACGAAGACAGTAACCAAATTGCTGTCAATAACCAACCGAATAACCAGTCAAATGACAATTTACCAAAACGAAAAAGGAGAGTTAGAAAAGGCATTTACCATTTATTTACCATGGCACTTATGTTATTTACGTTTTTAATTTCACCAGCCTCATGTGCATACAACGTAATAAACTTTAACGACAGTCAAAGTTTATATTTTGACAAAATATCTACCATGCGGTTAGTGCAAGACGAATGGAAGCTGGTAGTATATTATGATTTAGAACCATATTGGCAGGGAAGTAAGCTATTATCAAAATATATAGATCACATGGAACATTTATGTCAACAATCACCAGTAAGAAACCATTGTGAGTCCATTTTAATACAATTACGGCACAGCTATACAGAGTTTATGCATTACAATAGCATTCTGTCGACGCAGCAGTTCCCACACGGGCACGCGCGGCGCAAACGCGGCCTTATCAACGTCGTGGGTAATGTTGCACACGCGCTGTTCGGTGTACTCGATGACCAATTCGCTGAACAGTATATTAAGGACATCGATTTAATTAGAGAAAACCAAAACCATCTGGCTGCTCTATGGAAAAACCAGACTTCCGTAGTAGAGGCAGAATATAATGTACTGAAAAGGATGCAAGGTTCTATTGACAAACAACATAAGATATTTACACATTACATAAACCAGTTAGAGAATACTACCAACGATGTAAAAAGTCAACTGAAAGATGTGGAAGCGACCAATGAGTTTTTGTTATGCTCCATGGCAGCCAACAGCTTGGAGTCAAATTTGAAGAATATGCAGGATGTTTTACTAGATACAGTTTCGGAGGTGTACTTTGGGAAGTTTAACATACATCTTTTGAAACCGGACCAGCTTTTAGAAGAGTTAAATATTATTTCAGGAAAATTGTCTAATGAGTTAACATTACCAATTGAAGGTCCTCACACGGAATTTACCAAAATTTACCATTTACTTAAGGTTAGAGCTAAGATGATGAAAGATTATTTTATTTTTGAAATTAGAATACCATTAGTGAGTAGAGATAATTACCAAATATATAGAATTTATCCTATCCCAAGACGGAACGACAAAACCATGGTCACCCTAGTTCCAGCTTCAGATTACATCGCGATCAACTTACGAAGAGACTCATTTATGACCATATCGCAATTAGAATTGCATAAGTGTATTCACTTAGATTTAGAAATACAACTTTGTCCACTGCAGAAACCAATTTCACACATGAGTTATGACGACGTCTTGTGCTCCAAAGACCAGGAGACGAAGCGGTGCAGAACCAAAACTGCGAGGTGTCAAGACTGGTGGTCTCAGTTGAATGATGTAAATACTTATTTTTTCTTCTGCTGCGACTCATGTCCAGTGCGCATCATCTGTGGAGAGCAAATGTTTTCCAACCATCTAAATAGTAGCGGTATCATAAGGCTGGGTCCAGACTGCGTTCTGAAAGGAAACGACATTACCATTTATGCTCAGAGACAGCAAAACAATACTTTCACCATGAAGACTGATATACCAGCGATAGACATTCTCCCCATCAACCACATCTTCAACCAGAACGGAACATCCGCGTCGCTGATTCCGAAGCCGACGTCAGTAGCGGATGGTTACGATCAGGATCTAGACGATATAGGCGTTAAGATAAAACAAATGCATTCAGAGAGTGGTCTAAAGGGTGGTATATCTTATCACGATGTTCACCATTACGTCGCGATATACGTGGTGGCGGGTGTGCTGGTGTGTGGGGCAGCCGCATTCGCCGTGCGGCGGTGGTGCCCACGCCGCAGTCGCCGCCAGGACTCCAGCAGCGCGCCGGCAGCAGCTGGCGCAGCGCCTGTACCTACCGCGTCGGACCCACCGCGCCCTGAGCCGCGGGGTCTGGCGAACGCAGCGTTTGTGTATAGTGTTAGTGACCAGTGTGTGAGTGTAGTTGACCATGGGCAATCTAGTGTTAAGTGTAGTGGTAGAGTGAAAGACCAGTCCACTTCTCCCGTAGTGCAGAAGCATAATTTTAGTGAATATTGTGATTATTAGAGACACTAGGGTACCATTAGAATAAGCGAATAATGTTTATCACCTTGTCTCACGTCACTCACTAACCATTGAACCATTTATTTTTTGTACAAGCGATGAGTGAATACTTTTAGACTTAGATACATTTCAGTGATCAATAATAATAATTATTATTATAAATCAGTAGACTGTATGGGGTAAAAAAATAATCTTTTAACAATATTATACGCTGGACTTCTTTTGGGATGAAATAAAAGAAAGACTTATGAGGAATCATTTAATAAAACATAATATGAGACTCTTTAGTTTGCATTAAAGTCATTATGTAAGTCAAATGGTATATAACCATAAACAAACTCAAGGCGAACGTGTTTTGTAACCCATGGACGTCGTTGCTCAATCACTTTAGAATGTATGTACAGCTCTATCATCTATGGTCGTGTAACGTGTTCGAATTAGGAATTTTAAATTTAGAACAATTTATTTTTATAATTGAACTTTTTTGGCGGCTAGTTGTTATTCTGAAAGAAATTTTGAAATATGAACAAATAATTTTTTAATTTTAGATTTTTATCTAACAGATTGTAGAAACACGTTTTCATTATACAAAATCTGAATGTATATGAAATGGTCAAAATAGGTTTCAAATTTGGCAAAGGCCCTTTATTTTTCTAGTGCAAAAGAAGACGAGTATAGGTATCATTATTTTTAAGAGTTACCTACTTCACTTTATATTTTTCCCCAAAAAAAAATAAAGTCACACTCTTGTTTTATTTAAAAGTACCTACGGAATCAGGACCTATTTTACTGTCAATTAATTAGTTTGTTCGAAAAAAAAAAAACTTTTCTGACCCTACGATAAAGTAAACTTCCCTAGCAACGGTAACATGACCACCGTTATAAAAGCTACTGTCAGGTCTACCATGGACTTGGGTGCTCCGTTGCACTTGTCTCCATCACACTCATTACAGCTGACCAGTTGGACGTACTTCCCGGAGTTCTCGTGTGCCTTCTTTATCTCCTCACATGTGCCCCTGTCCGACATGCAGCCCCGGACTGTTATGAGCTGGTGCGCTTCTGGAAAAAAAAAACAAAATTCGTTTTTCAAATCAAAAGAAACTGTCAAGTAGCAAGTAAGTTGTTGGTGATAACTAAAATTCTCCGTCAGAGTTTCCTAAAACGGCCCATTCACTATCCTGCATTGCAGTCCTCCGTGCAGGCCTGCAACACCATTCACTATCCTGCATAAGCCGGCGGACTGCACGGCGGCTTATGCAGGATAGTGAATGGTGTTGCAGGCCTGCACGGCGGACTGCAATGCAGGATAGTGAATGGGCCGTTTAAGGCAACTTGGCTACCCAAGTGGCCACCGATTACGACGACCAAAAATGTATGTTTATTTACTTAGAATTGGCTAAGTAAGAATTGCTTATCAGAAATATAACGTCTTGGCTAAAAGCTCTGAGGAAAGTTTTAGGTCAGGACCCAGGAGTTTCTTCTTAATGAGTAGCTCCAAAACAATTTTCAACTATCATTTCTTTGTTATTTACACAATGCTCAAAAATCCGAGTGCGTATTCGGAGTTAAGCTAAGCTGCGGTGCGAATATTTTTAAGAGGAGGCAGAAGAATCACTGAGTGAGGTCAAGCAAATGAGGCGATTCTATTATTCTTAAAATCATTTCTCGCAACGTTGAACTCAGCTTTGTTAATAAAAACGCACCCTGACTTATAAACCTTTTTATAATACTTACGCGGCCCAAACCTCTCCACGTACTTCACACATTTCCCTTGCTTGCGGGTATCAGGGGTGTAAGGGCACAGCTTGTCATAGGCGTCCTTGTTGACCTCATCGCAATTGGTACAGGCGTAGCAGACCACCATGTTTAATGGGTTTGGTCGGACCAAGGACTTCCCAGGTCTTTGTCCCAGACCAGCTCGCTCATCCGGACCGCTATCTGCCTTTGAGTCTGCGATCTCTTGACCTTTCGGCTGGTCTGCATCCGGATCTAAAACAGTAACATAATTCAGAGACATTCAGTGATTACTTAACTTTAATTAATCCAAATGGTTTCTTCTTGATGTGATATTCTCTTAAACGTTTTGATGGTTGCCTGGAAGACTACGGTATCGCTTTTAGCGATAATATTTGCAATTTCAACTAACTCTTAATTCAAACTTGCATGTAAATAGACGGTATTCTGTAAACTATTTAGTAAACTGTGGTATTGTAGCATTTTATACTAGCAATCGATAAGACGTTAGTGCAAGAACCATACAGCTAACATTTTATAACATAAAGGACATTTACTAATTTTGTGCCTTATAAGAACAAAAATTATAACTTTCTAATATCATCATCTGGCTATACATTTTTTTTTATTTCAACTCATTTTCCAGGCTCTAACTCCTACATTTATGCAAAAAACGGCAATTTTTAACTGTTACTTACCTGCTTCTTCCGCTTACGTCTTCAATTATAAGGTTAGTTATCTAGACGTGGCAGCTTAAATTCTTAGCACGAGATGGCAATTGCAATGACACCTATAATTAAGTACAACTAATGCCACTTGCTATCCTTCACCTTCTTAACGATTTACTTGGATTTGTATTATCAGAGAAGTTGATTCATAAGCAGATGGATGGCGGACCTACGTAGATTGGTCGCGTTAAGTCAAACCCATCCGATCGATCACAAGTCATAACTAACATTGAATTGACATAAGCCAACCAAATGACATAGGTTCGTCAACTGCCTATAAAACAATTTATAACTATCTATATCTGTGTAATGTCCACTTTTATTATATAAAAAAGAAAACATAGATGAAACATGATATAAGATTAACTTAAGCCTAGATTATAAGAAATAAGCTTAATTATCAGGCTTAAAAATTAATATTTATCATACTTATGTACTTACCTGAGTATACATTCTCAAATATTCCGAAAATGAAGCACAGAGCCACTATGGTGAACTTCATCTCTACAGCAATCACTCAGTAGACAGACTAACAGACAAAAGTGCTGTTTATATACGAGTTTACAATAATATTATCAACAAATTTCTAACGCTTGGTAAAGTGTACTAAAATCTATGACTCGAAACAATCAAAGCATTGTTTTAAGTCGATAAAAATTTAAAAAATCTTACGCCGCAACTTTTCATGTTTGTAACATCATTAAAGTTACAAAAAAATATCATTAATATAATAATGATTTTCTTTATATATATTAAAATGGATAGGACAAAACATATAAATAGCCATAAAATAAGTGTAGTAAATCTCCAATTTTATTGACAAGTTAAGGAAAATAAATATAAAATACCATTACTCATTATTTTATTATAAAAATTGTACTGTACAATAATAAGCAGAACTGCTGGCCGATTCTGTATCGTACATTTGTGAGTTAATCACTGAGTTAGTAACGAAACGGAGTGAGTGAGTAACGAAAAGTCACACTTTTGTATGCAAGTGAATACAAAAGTGAGACTTTCCGCTACTCACTCCTGCAATTCGTTACTAACTTAGTGATTAACTCACAAATGTACGATACAGAATCGGCCAGCTGGTATCGTTTTATTTTTTAAGTAGTTCAGACATCAGGAATTATAACATTTACTAGAATATATTTACGCTTAGACATAAAATATTATTAGCAAACGTTTAAAGATGAAAGAAGTTATTCTTATAGCTAAATTACAAGTCCTTGTTTTTCTGTACGATTTATTATATTGTGCTCTTTGTGACAAAAAACTCATATCGTAATTTCTAATGACTTGAAAAAATTTATTGACCAATGTTTAACCAAACTTATTAATTAAGGTAATAAAAATTGAGGAAAAAAGTGACAATGAATGGTAGAAACGCGCCAGTTACAGTTACAGCAGAATTGCAAAGTGCGCCGTAGCAAACTTTACATGATTTCGGATCTACAGTAGAATTGGTGCCCAAAAGTTTCTTGCATCTCGTTTCTGCGTCCCCCTCAAAAGAACAGCCTCGTTTTACTTTGAGTTTCCCATTTTCTGAAAAAAGAAAATAAGATTAACAAATAAAGATCCATTTTCTTAGAACGGTCAATTTGGAAAAAATAATACTTGTTACTACAAATGCCTTTGTAGTAATGCCTTAATAATATTTTACATAATCATTTTTTTAATATCTAAAAAAAATTTATGTAACCAAGTCAATCGAGTTTAAAGTATAAATTATGATATTATGGTAAGTACTATCACAGAAGTTGATTTCTATGCAGATGGGGGACCAACGTAGTTTGGTCGCGTTACGTCAAACCCAGCCGACAGATCACAATTTACATTGAATTGACATGATCCGATTCCGACCAAATGACGTTGGTCTGTCAACTGCCTAGGAATGAATTTCCTTGATGGTACATCTTGCTGAGTTTATATAATAAAAGTCTATGATAAAATTCATCAGTTTGCATTTTTTGTCGCCACCTGTCAGATTACGTGTCATCTCGTCTATAACTAACGTTTAAATACTGTAAACTTTTAAAATTTAACTCCGGTGTTGTCTTCCAATTGAATGCAATGTAAAATGGTTTTCATAAAATGTCAAAAATTTGTAGAGAACAATTTGACTTACCCTCATAAGATATTCTGACACATCGAGTTCCGTTAATCGCAGCACTTTTCACTTCTCTGACTACCCTCAGAAGTCCACCTCTTGACGCAGTACTGTAAGCTTTGTTGTCACCCACCATCTGAAATAGTAAATTTTTATATAATCCTGTATACAACATTCTCAAGTGTTTTAGTTCAAATCTTGTTTAATAATAATTACCTGAACTGAGTACTGTTTGTTCTCAGCATCATTGCTTTCAATAGTTTTAGGGTCAGTGTTTGCAGTATTAATATCAGTAGCTATACCATCGTTTACTTTTCTAATATTTTTATTGATAGTAATAGCAATTTCGTTGTTTTCACTTACAGCGTCCTTGTTGTTGTGAATAGCATTACCATCATTGGTGTTACTTGCATGATCTCCTGTTGTTCTGCCAGTGTTGCTAATACTGCTCTCTCCTGAGCTTTTACTTCCAGCGTTGCCGCTACTACTACCTTCCGTATTACCACTGCTACTATTTCCTGTATTAGCGCTGTTGCTAGTACTGTCTCCACTGCTACCACTGCCATTAGTTCCTGTTGCATCGTCACTACCACTCGTACTGCTACTTTCACTTCCTTCTGTTCCACCGCTTGCAGCGCTGCTACTACCATTGTCTCCTGTACTTGTACTTCCACTACCGCCAGTTCCATTACTTCCAGCGCCGCTACTGCTACTTTCTTCTGTGCTGCCGCCACTTCCACTACCTCCTGCTCCACCACTTCCAGTTCCGCTACTGCCACTATCTCCTGTGCTACTGCTACTTTCACTACCTCCCGTTCCACCACTTCCAGTACCGCTACTGCCATTATCTCCTGAGCTACCGCCACTTCCACTACCTCCTGTCCCACCACTTCCAGCGCCGCCATTGCCATTATCTCCTGGGCTACTGTCACTTCCACTACCTCCTGTTCCTCCACTTCCAGCAGCGCTACTGCCACCATCTCCTGGATTATTACCACTTTCACTACCTCCTGTTCCACTACTTTCAGTGCCGCTACTGCCACTATCTCCTGTGCTACTGTCACTTCCATTACCCCCCGTTTCACCATTTCCACCACTGCTACTGCCACCATCTTCAGTGCCACCATTTCCATTACCTCCTGTTTCACCATTTCCTCCACTACTACTACCACCATCTTCCGTGCCACCATTTCCATTGCCTCCTGTTTCCCCACTTCCACCACTGCTGCCACCACCATCTTCAGTGCTGCCATTTTCACCGCCTCCCGTTTCACTATTTCCACCGCTGCTACTGTCACCCTCTTCCGTGCCACCATTTCCACCGCTGCTACTGCCACCTTCCGTACCACCATTTCCATTGCCCTCTGTTTCACCATTTCCACTACTGCTACTGCCACCCTCTTCCGTGCCACCATTCCCATTACCTCCTGTTTCACCATTTCCTCCACTGCTACTACCACCATCTTCCGTGCCACCATTTCCATTGCCTCCTGTTTCCCCACTTCCACCACTGCTGCCACCACCATCTTCAGTGCCGCCATTTTCGCTGCCTCCAGTTTCACCATTTCCACCACTGCTACTGCCACCCTCTTCCGTGCCACCATTCCCATTACCTCCTGTTTCACCATTTCCTCCACTGCTACTACCACCATCTTCCGTGCCACCGTTTCCATTGCCTCCTGTTTCCCCACTTCCACCACTGCTGCCACCACCATCTTCAGTTCCACCATTTCCACCGCCTCCTGTTTCACCATTTCCACCGCTGCTACTGCCACCCTCTTCCGTGCTACCATTTCCATTGCCTCCTGTGCCACCATTTCCATTGCCTCCTGTTTCACCACTTCCACCACTGCTACTGCCACCCTCTTCCGTACCATCATTTCCATTGCCTCCTGTTTCACCATTTCCACCACTACTACTGCCACCATCTTCCGTGCCACCATTTCCATTGCCTCCTGTTTCACCATTTCCACCGCTGCTACTGCCACCTTCTTCCGTGCCACCATTTCCATTGCCGCCTGTTTCACCATTTCCACCACTGCCACCCTCTTCCGTGCCTCCATTTCCATTGCCTCCTGTTTCACCACTTCCACCACTGCTACTGCCACCCTCTTCCGTGCCACCATTTCCATTACCTCCTGTTTCACCATTTCCACCACTGCTACTGCCACCCTCTTCCGTGCCACCGTTTCCATTGCCTCCTGTTTCCCCACTTCCACCACTGCTGCCACCACCATCTTCAGTGCCGCCATTTCCATTGCCTCCCGTTTCACCGCCGTTGCTTGGTGCACTACATATTTCTATCATGTATTTATAATCTGTTTCACAGTCATCGCAAACAAAGCATTTTAGGTCGTCCGCTGAAAAAAATACATTTAAGTTTAGGATTGTGTATTTTTAACCGACTTCAAAAAAAGGAGGTTATCAATTCGACCTGAATGTATGTAAAATTTCCAGAACTGCCGAGTTTTCGTATAATATGTTAGTCTATAACAGCGTCTGAAGTCTGAACAAATATACCAATTTCAAAAGTGTATGTATGTATGTTTTGTTTGTGTTGGCATAATATCTCCGGAACTACAAGCCCGATTTAAGTTATTCTTTTTTTGTTGTACTAGGTATTGTTCAACTTAGGGAAAACTGAAAGTTTCATCGAAATCGGTTGAGTAGTTGACCGACTTCCAAAAAGGAGGAGGTAATGCGTTCGGCTGTATGTATCTTTTTTTTTGTATGTTCGACGATTACTCAGCCGTTTGTGGTCCGATTTTCAAAATTCTTTTTGTGTTCTATAGGGTTTAACTCGAATTTGGTACCATGTTCACAAAAGTGGTGATCTGATGATGGGATCCTTGAGGAATCGAGGGAACTCCTTGAAATTTGTATGAAAACATATATACACAATAGTGATTTTAATTTTTTTATGAAGCATTCTAGGTAAATGCTACCAAAAAGTAAGACTTTGCATCAGGTTATACCCTAGATCCGAAGGTACCGAACAGAACTTTTGAATGCTTATAGGTACAGGTTCGGGGATTTCAGCGTTGCTTAAACTTCTGGAAGCATAAGCCAACACATCAATTTGATTAATCATCATCATCACAACCATAATTATACCATAGGTCATCACACTATTACCCAATTATTGGTACTTTTCGTGATATTTTGCATCGAAGCAGATGTTTATGATGAATATTTCGCTGTTTGTGGACCGATTTTCAAAATTCTTGTGTTGTTGTATAGGATATAATTTTAATTTTGTATAACAATTACGAAAGTGGTGAGCTGATGATGGGATCTATAAGCAATCGAGGGAAATCCTTGAAATTTATCAAAACACTCATTGTGGTTAAAATGTTTTTTCTAGTAAGTTAAACATATCTTACGAATAAGAAAAATTTCATACGAAGGTATCTCTTGGTCCAAAGGCACTGAACAGAACTCCTGAACCCATAAAGATAAAAGTTTGGAAATTGCAGCATCGCTTAGATAACTGCAAGCATTTACCACAATTTCGCTTTCAGTAACATAATGTGAATAGTTAACATTCGTATTGGTTATTGACGCATAAAGCCTTATTTTGTAGATAACTAAAAAGAGTGAAATTATTATTTTTAACAAAATACTTAAAACCGACTTCCAAGTAAAAACAATAGTAATATGAACAAAAAGTATTAAATAACTCATTACTCTTTAATAGTGCCTTTTTCAGAATTCGTCTAAATCTCAACTATTTCTGTACATACTACAGTCTTCATTACTTTGAAGTCGGTACCAGTCCCTAAAGTTTCAGATATTCTGACATTACCGAACTCAAGATTAAATTATCTGGTACCGACTTCAAAATAATGAAGACTGTAGTATGTACAGAAATAGTTGAGATTTAGACGAATTCTGAAAAAGGCACTATTAAAGAGTAATGAGTTATTTAATACTTTTTAGTTCATATTACTATTGTTTTTACTTCAATGTCGGTTTTAATTTTTTTGTTAATTTTTGTGATAGGGAATTTTAATTCTTAATTATGTACAATTTTGAAGTGGGTTTTATCTTTTTAAAATACTGTTGTTTGTGTTGTTATATTTAATGAGAAGTTTATACTTTAGTACCTATATCTTCAAGGGATATTTTACTAGGTAAGTCTAGTAGTAGATAGTAGTAGATGATATTGTAGAATATCATAATCGATCAAGCAACAAACTTATGTTATCTATGTCAATTATTCTGAACTAGTATTTTGTTGTCTTCTCATTTATCTGTGTGAATAATATCTGATAAAAAAGCAAAGTACTAAAAACCCATTATTATTACTTAAGTTAAGACGACCTACGACGACTCCAAAATTTGTTAAAAAAACGAAACAATACCTAGTAAAATAAAATAACTATTCCAATTGACAAAAAATATTATTAACTGCAAAATTTAGTCATTCCTTATTTTGTCTGCAGTTATAATAAGAATAAAATTGAGTGAAAAATATATTCTATAGCTCTTGAAAACATAATGCCGGAGAAATTATGCAATGTTAATATGCAGGTCTTCATGATAATGTATTTAATATTTATCAATTAGGGTCAATAGGAATAGGCTTGGTCAGTGTGAAGAGGTTTACGATTGAAACAATCCGCTTGACCAGTGTTTCCCAACCATTTTCAGCCACTGCACACTACTAAGTCAAGCACAGTTTTCCTGGACCCGTTTAGTAAAATAAACAACAAAAAAATCGGATTATGTATGTTCCGGAGGTGACACCGCGGACCCCCGTCATACATACACTGATAGATCCCCAGAGGTTCGTGGACCGCAGGTTGGGAAACACTGCGCTAGACTACTTGAAAAAAGTATATTAATAATACTTTAGTTGAATCAGATCATTCTAAAATATGTTTAGCCCTTATATGTTTTGTAATTCATAAAAATTATTATTTATCTACGTTAGCAATAAATTGGAAACAAATACATTATTAATCATGTAATATTGAGAAATATGATAATCTCAAAACTTTTATTTAACATCATAAATAATATGAGAAAAATGTTTAAGGACGCTTTGACTTTAGCTTTAAAAAACCATAAGTTTTGACAAAGTTATATTGTTGGGGAATAAACTGTGTTAGAAAATGAAATAAAAAAAAAAACGAATATAACTAAACGAATTGACCATCGGTGAAAATCCCCTGGACTCAAGGATTATATCGACCATAATAAATAATTTTTAAATAATTTTGTTTGCAATAGTACAATATTTAGCCTTAACATGAGTTCTTATGCCCAAAATACAATTATTGTTATTTTACAATTTTTACCAAACTTTATATTACAAGGTCCAAATCATAAACAACTAGATGACGCTCAACTTCAGTTACGCCAAAAATCGTATATCGCGCGGGAACCGTACATTTTTTCGGGACAAAAAGTATCCTATGTCCTATCAGCAGAATCTGTTCAGCCGTACGGCGTAAAGAGGTAACAGACAGACCCACTTTCGCGCTTATACTATTAGTAAATATACAAGTACTCACCTCTGACGACCGTAACAAGGACAATCACCAGGTAAAGTACCGTCCTCATCTTTCACCACTTTTCCCGCAATTACACTATCACGGTGTGCTGATATATATTTATGCTGTGCATCTACAGGATGATAATAACCATCGCTATCTGTATCAGATGTTGGAATGATCAGATTGATTTCTGTTTAGTGTTTTCATGGTCCATGGATCAACCTTACAGGTTGATTAAGTAGCTCGTAAAAAGTGTCAACGGCCTTCGTGTTTGCTGTAATTACCTCAGTTGTAGTTATTAGTAGGCTTGAATTATTTTTATCCGACTGAACCAGAACGCAGTACATAATAGATAGTTATTATGTATGCTTCTTTAACACTTTAAAGCCTTTTTGGATAGAGGCACTTGAGAGATATCAGATTCGTTTTAGTCGTGACTGCAGCGGTTATACTAGGTGCACTAAGGTGTGACTAAGGGTTAATTCAGACCGCAACGCGACGCGTATATGCATCTATCTATACTAATAATACTAATAATAATTAATAATTATTATAATAAAATCGTAGAGGTAAAATTTTTGTAAATTGAAAATAAACTTGAAAAAACGCCCTGACAAAAATTTCAAAAACAGTTAAAATGTGTTCTACTACTCCTGTATCCACTGGACCGATTTCAATTAAATTTGGCATGGTGATACCTTACATCCCTGGTCAACATCTCATATACTTTTTTTAACCTTCCAAAAAAGGAGAAGTTAATGTTTACTTTGCTGTTTGTGGTCAGATTTAAAAAAATCTTTTTTGTTGTATAGATTGTTAATCCGAATTTGATACCATTTTTACAAAAACGGTGACTTGATAATGATTTTCTCGGGATCGGGAGGTATCGATGGAACTCCTTTACAACAAAAATATTACAGTAATTTTCACTTTTTTTTACAGTAAAATTAACATAACATGCCACCAAAAATGCTCATGCTCATGCTCAAGTTCATTCTCATGCTCATGCTAATGCTCATGTTCATGCTCAAGCTCATGCTTATACTCATGCTCATGCTCATGCTCATCCTCATCCTCATGTTCATCCTCATCCTCATGCTCATGCTCATCCTCATCCTCATGTTCATGCTCATGCTCATGCTCATCCTCATGTTCATGCTCATGCTCATACTCATGCTCATGCTCATCCTCATCCTCATGTTCATGCTCAAGCTCTTCCTCATGCTCATGCTCATGCTCATGTTCATCCTCATGTTCATGCTCAAGCTCATCCTCATGCTCATGCTCATGCTCATGCTCATGCTCATGCTCATGCTCATGCTCATGCTCATCCTCATCCTCATGTTCATGCTCAAGCTCATCCTCATGCTCATGCTCATGCTCATGCTCATCCTCATCCTCATGTTCATCCTCATCCTCATGCTCATGCTCATGCTCATCCTCATCCTCATGTTCATGCTCATGCTCATGCTCATGCTCATCCTCATGCTCATGCTCATCCTCATGCTCATGCTCATGCTCATGCTCATGCTCATGCTCATCCTCATGCTCATGCTCGTGCTCATCCTCATGTTCATACTCATGCTCATCCTCATGCTCATGCTCATGCTCATCCTCATGCTCATGCTCATGCTCATGCTCATCCTCATGTTCATGTTCATGCTCATGCTCATGCTCATGCTCATCCTCATGCTCATCCTCATGCTAATCCTCATGCTCATGCCCATGTTCATGCTCATGCTCATGTTCATGCTCAAGCTCATTGTCATCCTCATACTCAAGCTCAAGCTCATGCTCATGCTCATGCAGCATGCTCATACTACCTCATCTTAATCTTAAAGATTATGAAAAGTTGCTTTCTGTTCTTAAAACAACGCCGAAACTTCCAAACGTGTATCCATAAGGAGTTAGGAGTTCTCTCAGTACCTTCAGAACCATGGTATACTTTGATGCAAAATCTTACTTTTTGTGATTAAATTAAAGTTAACTTATCAGTTATCACTTAATCTCTCTAAGTGAATAAACTGTAACATCCTATATGTACGGATGGCTTGATACTGTCCACTTACACTATCACGGATAAAACAAACCCTTGCTGATAACGGGGAAAATGAGTTGCGGAGTTGTGAATCGTTCTATAAATATAAGTTTTATAAAACAAAGTTATAATAACAACATCCATACTAATCTATACATATTATAAAACAAAGTCGCTTTTTTCCCTCATACGTGTCCCTTTGTTTCCTTTAATCTTTAAAACTACGCAACGGATTTTGATGATTCTTTCACTGTTAGATAGCCCATTTATCGAGGAAGGCTATAGGCTATATTTTATCACGCTAAAACTAATAGGAGTGAAGAAATAGAGGTAAATGTGGAAAAAACGGGGGAAATTATTTGAAAGGGTTTATCTCGCGAACTACTGGTGCAATTTTTATGTTATTTGGCACAGATAAGAAGTAGACCACGTGAAGGATCATAGGCTATCGATTTTAATATTTTTTTCAGTGGCTATATATTTTATACCCGAGCGACGCCGGGGCGGGTCACTAGTATTATATATATTTCGTTAAATGCGAAAGTGTGTGACGTCTGTTACCTCTTCACGTCCAAACCGCTGAACCGATTTTGCTTACCTCAAGCGTTAATAATCAAATACTATACCCAACTAATATGGCATGGGTATACTACATTATTCCTTATAGAAAGGATACATTTTATTGTGTTTTATTTTAATCTACCAAACCAACACTTAATTTTTTTGTACAGATTCGCATCCGCATCTGCAAATGTGTGAATCCGCATCCGCATTCGTGACAAAAAACCCTGCTAATTTATTATAATTATTAAATTATAATACCACTGGCCACGACACGACAGCCGAGAGATCGGAATCGTAAAACAACTAATATTCTGATTTAAAACTTTTAACGGAATGTATAGTTACCAGATTATTGTACTGTATGTACCTACTTGACTCTAGAAAATATATCTTTTCAAGGCATAAAGAAAAATTAATTTATTATTTTACTTAATTAATTCTTAATCAATCATGATTTCTGAAACAAAATAAAAGCCATTTGGCACTCCTTTTCATACTAACGCCATGTCGTGTTAAAAAAAAAAAATACTTTGGTGTGAGAAATATTTTTTTATAATATTACTACTTTGAAAATAAATAATTCTGTTTTCTTCAATTAAAAGTACTCGGAAATGCATACATGAGTAAATAAAGATAAGAAAGATATCGTGAAGTGTAATTATAATCTTCATGTAAAATCTTATCACAGTAGTAATTATTAAAAGCACTGATTCATGTTTATAATGCTCGGGGGCTTCCAGAAGTTATACCGGTAAAATGGGGTTATTTGGTACAACTATATTGGTGCAGCTATTTGTTTTTTTTTTTAAATAGTCCCACGGTTTCCGAATAGCCCCAACTTACGGTACAGAACTAAACGACGCCCGCAACTCCGTTGCGCCAAAATTCGTTTATAGCGGCGGAACCGTACATTTTTCAGGGATAAAAAGTATCCTATGTCCTTTCTCGTGTCTCAAAGTATCCCCATACCAAATTTCAGCAAAGTTGGTTCAAGGGTTTGGGCGTGAAGAGGTAACAGACAGACAGACAGACACACTTTCGCATTTATAATATTAGTATGGATATAGAAAACGTGCAGAAACTAGGGGGCAATACAATATTATTCCTTCCTAGTTGTATCCTCATGGCTGAGGGATGTGACCACCAAAATTAGCTTTCCGGGATAGGGCTCTCCACTTTTCTCTGTTTTTGGCCTGATGAAATGCCTCCTGGAACGTGCAGTCAGCAGCCTAGATAATCTCGTCAGTCCATCGTGTAGCCACTCTACCCCTGCTTCTTTTCCCCTCTAATTGCCCAGCTAGTATGAGACTCTCAAGATTGTTAGGCTCCCGGCGGGCTATGTGGATAGGAAACATCAGTTCTCTGCAATTAAAAAAACACAATTTGAAAATTTCCGTTTTTTTTGCATTCTTAAATGGAGGTTTTAGGACCGGGAAATGATTTGTTATAAAAATATGGATTTGATGTATAGCCAGATATTAGCCATTATGATGAAATAGATAAGATACAAGTTTCTTAAAAAGTTAAAGGAAAAATTGGGTAATAGGGATGATGACAAAGTCAAATATTAGCAAATTTTGTTAATAAAATAAAGAAATCACGGTAAAAAATAAGTGTTCCCAAAATTTCAGCTTGATAGCATTTGTATTTTTTTTGTTATGCGCCTTCAAAGTTGGATAATCAAGTCGATTTTTTTTTCAATTAAATTTCCTAATATTTGTATACCATTCGATAACTTATGCAATCAAAAGTAACTTTTGTTATGAAACCACTTTCATAAACGCAATATTTAATATACCTACCGAACAAAATTATCTCCCGATCCATACAAACTACGTCAGTCTTTCGTAGCACTTTGTATGGAGCGTTTCGGGCAGGTCTATTTTATGAGATATTTGAAATTGTCATATCTTGGTGAATTTTTAAGCTATCAGAGTCATTCTTTCAGCGATGTTTCTATTTTTTAAGGGTCTTTCAATTACCAATAAGAAAAAAATTAGTCATCAAGCCTATTGCCCTCATGCTACAAAATTTTGGCTATCTACTTAAGGGTCCGTATACGAAATTTTCCGATTTTGCTGATTTAACAGACGTGATTTAAAAGTTAAAATACAGTATTTCTATAAGTTTTAATGCATAACATGTAAGATCATTTCAATTGTAATCTAATGTTGGAGCTAGATTTTTTATTTTTTTAAGTATTTTTAAATAATCCAACTCAAACCCGCGACAGTTTTGTGATTTTTGCTGTAAAAGGTTTAGAATATCACCTGTTTATGGATTATTGTATTGACGTCTTAACGGTATGAAAAAAATACAATGTACTGTTGAGAAAGTCGTCTATAAAATGTTGGAATTACTTTTTACCACTTTAATATGAAATAGTTGAGTAAAAAAATATGTAACTCGGCAAAATTTTAGAGAAAATGGGCAAAGAATTGCTGTTAATTTCGGCAACTTGGAGCTGTAATTCATAAAAAAAAACGACAGAAATAATCTAAAAATAAAACTCTATCCAATTCGAGAAAAAAGAAAAAAAACAAATTGTGCCAAAAAACACGATTCAAAACAACCTAAATCTCACATTATATATTACTCGCCGCAAGGTTCGAGTCGGCTTTCCGCGCTTAAACATATTTTAAATCTAATAATTAATATATATTTTTAAGTCTAATAAGGGGAAAAAACCTAATAATATTTCTGTAGCGAACCTTTGCAATTTCGTATTCATCGGCAAAATTTCGTATACGGACTCTTAAGTCTTCAGTTGAAAGTAGGTAGTGATGAGTAGTAGAAGATATAAAATAAAACAACATAATTTTTATACATTTTAATAAAAACTATAAACACATGCCAGTTCAGAATTGATCTCGCAGGATATCAATAATAATTATTACAGTCTGAAATAGAAATTATAATTTGGTCCTATTTTGTGATACAAAATATTATGAAACAACATAAAATGTAAGGAGTTGTCATGCCATGTATGGCAAAAGCCCTTTATTTAAATAAAGATAATTAAAAAAAAACATAAAATGTAAGAAATTGTTGAAATAAATCAAAAGGAATGTAATCTATTAACAGAAGTAACTGAATCATAAAGTAAAATAAAGTAAAAAAACTTTAAAAACTTTAATGCCTACATACACAAAGTTATAGTTAGTTAATACTTTATAATCTAGTAACAACTCTAAAAAAAAATCAATTATTCATATTTAATTTATTACCAAAAGCCTGATAGTTATCATTTTTATGCGCGTATACGAATTTTATAATACAAGTAATTCATAACAAAATTATGCCCGTACTAATAATAGTATTTTTTTTTTCAATTTAAAATTTCATTGTAATTTTACAAAATGAAATGTGTACAGACAAAAATTTGGTACTTTATTATTTCTATGGGACAATGCGCATTACTCAACACTTATACGATACGTTTTATATATTTTCAAGCAAATTAACAGTATTTGGACGGTTTTCAGTTTCAAAGGCGATATTTTGATCCTAGAAAAGAATAAGGGTTCCGAAACTACGGAACCCTGATGAAGCCGATTTGGCACCAAAAATATGAACAGCATTTGTTACACTGACTTCTAATTGGTAATTTACAAAAGCATCCTAGATTTACTGCAGCTCCTATAACAACAGTATTTTAATGATTTTCCTCAGATACTTGACATTCCAAAACCTTAGACAAGGACATGTTGTCCTAATCATTAAAATACTTTAATTAGAACAGAGATTTAAATAATTATATTATTGCTTGCTGTACAAGTAAGCGGCGATGGCTGCGAAGAGGAGAGGGAGCGAGGCAGCAATAGAGGCAGCGCCGTTGCAGCGCTCCTTGTCGCACACGCTGCAGTGCTCGATCATCCTACTGGGGTCGGTAACCTGGGCGATGTTGGTCAGCATCTTGCAGGTGTGGGTGAGGTCGGTGGGGTTAGCGTCCAAGCAGGTACGAACGGTGGAGCCATTTTCTGGAAAAGAAACGCGTGATTTAGAGAGATGGAAGTAACATGAATAGTACTAAGGTAACAGAGAGATATGTACCAGTCCAAAGTAAAAAACATGGTTTGCTTCAACCATCGCTCTAACGGAAGAGGAACAAGGGGGAAAAGTCCAAATTTATAATGGATTCTTTGAATACAAATGAAAGAAACCTCATATGAATATAGCTAATCCATAAGATACCAAATACCCAAAATTAAGTTTAGCACAGCAGCCGTTCCAAACGTATATTTTCTTAGCTTAGGAGATTCATTATAATATCAGCATGCCAGGTAACAGATTGAACATTAGCCTCAAGCATTAACAATGGTCGCTTCGAAACGTTTCTTGTGGTCTGAGCTCCGTCAACAACAAACGGTTTGTCACGGCAAACCGTCTGTTTTGAAAAAGCAGAAGAAACTTACTCATGACCAGCTTGGTGCAGTATCTGGGGGCACCGGCGACGGAATCCAGGAGCTCACGGGGCAGGATCTGACTCAGGTACTGTCGGTTGTAGTTGATAGTGTCCTGGGTGTTGCAGTCCTGAAACAGTAAGATGGCTAATTAGAACATGGTTAAGGAAATTATTTGTTAGGAGAATTAGATTTTATGATGTGTCTGTAAGCTAGAACATATTTTGCAACTAAAATACCAGGTTAGATGAAACAAAGACTAAAACGTAATTTGACAATTAAACTTTCTAGCGCAGACCTAGAAGATGAATGTTAAATAGGAAACATATTATCATGCATAATACCTTTATAATAGGGCTACCTTTAACAGGTCTGAAGAAAGTGGCATTTAGATGCTGTAATAAAGTAATATTTACCACTAAAGCTCTGGAGGACGAGAAGGGGTCTCTGCAGTTAGGGTCCGACTGGGAGTTGCATTGGTAGCACTGCAGGCAGGATCCTGAAAAAATAACAGAAGAAAATTATAATTCCTGTTATACGCAATAAGCTTGGAATGGTCTAATCTGTTTTGGAATTGTTGACTTTAACAAAGAAATTGACAGAGGTAGAAGATAAAAGTTGCGATTTTCTCTTGTTTACTTCTTTCTTGTGTCTTATATGAGAATTAAAACCTAAATAAAAATTTTTTAGATTTAGTATGGTGGCTGTTGAGCCTTTAACAAGAATCAAATCAAACTATCAAACAAAAGGCGAGTCACCATGAACCCGAATTCCCGACTATTATTAGAACTTCGTAAGCCGTACGGCTGGTTAAATAGAGGTACGTTTATTTTTGCCGTTCGCGTGACGAAACTCAGATGGTATTGAGTAAATTATGTCATTTGCCACACCTTGAAACTACAAGGAATAAGTTACACAAAGTAACAGGTTTGTTTAGTTGTCGCCATAATGAGTTGCTAATTTAAGAAGGAGTGTTTCATACATTGCAGAAAATTTCACTTTTTAAAACTTTTTAGATTTAGGGGCTGTTTCACCGCTTCCTGATAAGGTGCCCGATAGGCTTATTTGACAGATTCTCCATACTCTATGTGTCAAGTTAAGTGGTGGATAGCCTTATCAGGAAGCGGTGAAACAGGCCCTTAGACTAGTTTAGTATTTAGTTTACGTTACTTATAGATAATTAAAATTCTGATGATTATAGCGGTTTTGGTTGCAAATAAATTTAAGTTTGTAATTAATATTTTACAATTAACAAAACGCGTTGAACCATTCTCATTCATTACAAAATTGCAATATGTAATCCTCGCCTAAACTTCTTTTAAATCATAATTTAAAACTGGCTATTAAGCAAAAAGCTTTTTTGATCATGAGTCTACGTCTTAACCGAGATCACTTGTATGATATATCATAGAAATATTTATAAGTCCAATTCGAGCTATAGTTTTACAGGTCCGAATTCAGATCAGATTCGGTCCGGATTCGGATCGAATTCGGTTCGCATTCGGATCGGACGTCGTACGAATCCGCGAAGGTCGTGCGTTATCGACCAACCTATTTTTTTGTCTCCCCCATTTCTTTGTTTAAGCGGCCATCTATTTCACAGACAAGGTTGTTTACGTGAACCATATTATTAGGGGTCGTATTTATAGTTCTGTTTATTTAGGTCAGATTGTATCTGACATAATCTGGTTTCATTACTGTTTGCCAGATAAATATCGAAGAAATATAATCTAGGACCATAATAATATATTATTGTTTGTCAATATAGTCTTTTTCCTATCATCGAATCAAGCAGAAAATGCCATGGAGCATAGAATCGATTTAGAACATACACCATTTAACATGCATCGTATGTGAAAAATGATGAAAATGAAGTTGGTTATCTTGATTGATCTATCGGGTTAAGTATTTAATGGCGTACTAAGTCGCAGATTAGTTCGTTATTAAAGTAAAATGTTATTTTTTTTTTGTATCTGTATACAAGGTGTAACAAAAATAAGTGATAATACTTTAGGGTGTGTATGTGTTCCTTATAGAGAGTTCACTGTGAAAGTAGTGGCGCTGAAAGACGAATTTTTTTTTCACTTTTGTATATTTTCATTTATTTCCCCATACAAAAGTGAAAAAAAAATTTGATCTTTCAGCGCTGCTACTTTCACAGTGAACTCTCTACAAGGAACACGTATACACCCTAAAGTATTATCACTTATTTTTGTTACACCCTGTATAAATAGCTAGGTACTCCTTTTACCCGCTTCTGATAAATACCACGCAATATCACAGGTGTCCCACATGGCTTTAAAATAAAAATAAAATTTTACCTTCAAAATCTCACTTCCCATAATGACCCAATGTTTTCATATTTTCATAAATAAAAAGTAATTTCTCGCGGCGCCAAAATAAATGTCACATAAAGTAATTAGGTCAAGCTCATGAGCTGTATGATGTCATTAGACGAAACAGAAAGCTCAGTAATCTTACTTTGTTGAAACAAAATGTAAATTGAAATTTACAACTCGCATCCGTTTTGGCAAGCGATGGACCGGAGCAATTTCAGATTTGTGTTCTTTTATGGTTAGAACATTTTTACACGGGGACGCGCTGTGTAGAAACAGAAATAAAGAAAGCATATTTTTTAGATTTTTACTGTTAATAAATGTTTTTGAGACTTTCCAATAACGGCGCCATAAGAGTTAAGATGAAAGTCAAACAAAAAAAAAATCAAGACTAAAATATACAAGAATAGTTAGCTTTTTGCATGTAAGCAAAAAACAAAGTGATATAACCCAAGGAACTAGCAAAAAAATATTCGCCTACTTATGCCCCCGCCATTTTGTTAGTTCGCCATTTTATGACATCATCGTAGACCTTTATATATTTAGTTCACGATCGCGTCACCTTCGACATATTGTAGATGGAAAATTTTATCGTTTCTGTCGTGTTTAATGATACAAACATGGATAAGGCCTTAAGGATAAGGAAATGTCTAGTTTTAACCGACTTCCAAAAAAAGGAGGAGGTTATATGTTCGGCTGTGGATATATATATTTTTTTTGTGTATGTTCAACGATTACTCCGCCGTTTGTGAACCGATTTTCAAATTTTTTCTTTTGTTGTATAGGGTTCAACTCCAATTTGGTACCATGTTCACAAAAGTGGTGACCTGATGATGGGATCCATGAGTAATCGAGGGAACTCCTCAAAATTTATATGGAAACATATAGTGATTTTGATTTTATGTGAAGGATCCTAGGCATATACTACCAAAAAGTAAGATTTTACACCAAGGCATGCTATGGTTCCGAAGATACTAAGAGAACTCCGGATTCCTTATAGATACAAGTTTGGGACTTTCGGCGATGTTTTAAGAACTGAAAGCATATGCTACTATGCAAATTACATTCATCATCATCAACATCATCATCATAATTATCAGTACCATCACACGATGCATCGTTATGAGTTACGACCCTATTATTGGTACTTTTCATAGTATTTTCGATCGAGACTCGAGTTTGTCGAGTGATTTTGAAAATTGTATCAATGTTGTTACAAAGTAAATTATTTAAGCTTGTTGTTGTGGTTACCAAGTTGGTAATTTGATCTAGGAAACTCCTTGATTGGGACAAAATATATAGTTATATTATTGTAGCTTAAAGTAGTTAAAGCATAATATTTTATTATGTTGAGCTGATGAGTTTACATGCGGAAGTTTACTAGGCTGAATTACGCCGGCGTAGTTTCCGCCGCAAATGTCAAACGCATACAAAATACGACATAATAGTGTGTCACCCCTCGCGTTCGGCCCGTATTTTGTATGCAATTTAAACGCGGCGGAATTTACGCCGGCGTAATTCAGCCTAGTGTGTTTAGACCCATACAACGAAAGTCACTGAACCAGAACTCTAGAGCCTTCAGAGATAGGCGTTTGAACATTTCAGCCCCCTTAGACAAAGTATCTTTCGTTAAAAACGATGACAAAATTCGTTATCAAAATGTATGCGGTTTGACATAAGTCATCGCTAAATGACATTTCGCTTGCGAAGACTAATGTCAAATCCCATACATTTTGATAACGAATTTCGTCATCGTTTTAACGAAAGGGACTTTGTCTACGGCCTCTGCATTGCTTGATGAACTCGTGTAAGTACTCACATACGGTTTTGCTGGGTCGAGCAATCACGTAGAGTAAAAACCACGGCTCGGGCTTTCGTCCACACATTCAGCATTGCTCGATAGTTTTACTCCAGTTCGAAGGAAATTAGGCTCTACTAATAATAAAAACTAGTGTCAAAAAATTTGTCAAGCTGGCTCGATTCGAGCCTTCAAACTGGCTCGATGCGAGCCTTCGAGCTGTGAGTTTTGCGGTCCACACAGTGGTTTTTGCTCGACGTCGAGTAAAACTATCGAGCTAAGCTGTATGTGAGTAGTAAGCACAGGGATATATGCTTGGATTTCTTTAAGAAATTCTAAAGTGGTAGTGAACTCAGATAATAAGTTTTCATATGAAAGTTTGGGGGTTTCATCGTTGTTTTTAGAACTGAAAGTATGCTATTATGCAAATTCTATTCATGATAATTCAGTAATAATATTACTTATTGTAAATAAGTAATAAATAACGACGTGTTATAGTAGCCATTTCATGACAGGTCTGTATATTTAATTATTTATAGTAGGGTATAGCTCATGGCTTTTGAGACATAACATAAAACTTTTTTGAAAATTGCCTGAGTGTAGTAGTTGTGATAGTTTCATACCTAAATCCTATATATCTACAACTGACAGCTTATGTTTACCGATAAATAACTAAAAAGAGTGAAATTATTATTTTTAACAAAAAATTAAAACCGACTTCCAAGGTAAAAACAATAAGTAAGTATATGAACTAAAAAGTATTAAATAATTCTTACTCTTTAATAGTGCCTCTTTCAGAATTCGTCTAAATCTCAACTACTTCTGTACATACTATAGCTTCATTACTTTGAAGTCGGTACCAGTCCCAAAAGTTTCATATATTCTGACATTTTACTGATTAACTCACGACTAAATCAGCTGGTACCGACTTCAAAATAATGAAGAAATAGTATGTACAGAAGTAGTTGAGATAGACGAATTCTGAAAGAGGCACTATTAAAGAGTAAGAATTATTTAATACTTTTTAGTTCATATTAATACTTATTGTTTTTACCTTGGAAGTCGGTTTTAATTTTTTTGTTAAAAATAATAATTTCATTGAGGAAGCCAACACACACCTAGATGTAACAGCAAAAACTTTTATGTGGTATTCTTAAAGTGTGCATTGACTTCAACTAAATACAGCATAAAGCATAAAGTATTCTATTCTAAATACAGCATTCCAAAAATGCACTTAAAAATGTAGCTACGTACGTCCGTTTGGATGGATGCCGGCCTTTTCGGATTTCTTTCTTTAGAAAGTCAAATAGCAGATGCAGATCCATCAATGTAAATTGCACACCTGCAATACTTTATTCTACTAAGTTTGTATTTTCTGAACATGATTCAGCTCATAATATCAATTTGAAACCCTCAAAAGTAAAGAGTCTTTTGAGGTAGATTCATAAAGAGTAAACATACGTCTCGCAGGCGTATAGTCACCATCCCCTGTGGATGGTCAAGGTCTTACACTCACAAGGACTCACACTCCAGTGTGTTAAAATTTTGAACATAATGTTAGAACAATTAATTATTATCACAGGTTTACAGATGCTAATATTTAATCATAAACTTCTAAAATTATCTTTTCACGCCTAAACCCCTGAACCGATTTTGCTAAAATTTGGTATGGTGATACTTTGAGTTCCGAGAAAGGACATAGGATACTTTTTACCCCGGAAAATGTACGGTTCCGCGCGAATTTTTGCACAACGGAGTTGCGGGCGTCATCTAGTCAGTTGTATTAAATTAAAACATTTCATCTAATGTGGCAAACGATCTATTACCTACTTGTTATTTCCGTTAGTGCCGTGATTATGACTAACAAACTTACGTAACAAATTACCAGTATATTAAGTTTAAGTATGATGTCCTGTATTATGCTCTTGGCAGGTAGTTGTCGCCTCATAATGTAAAGGTATTATGATAACGATAATGTTTTGTAGTCGTTTCAAATGAATATTGTCCTTTAAGATGTTTTGACATAAACACAAATTATTGTTAAGATTATGGATATTTATATTAATTATCTATTTTTGTTTTATCCCTCGTATACAGACTCAAAGCTAAATAATATAACTGTGAAAATAGCATTATAGCAGCCTTTTTTTACCAATACTACACATCTTCTTTTTAGATTCAAGCTTAAAATCAAACTCATTATTCTTAGAAATACACACACCTTTGTTAAGGTCTTTTTGGATTCGTTGTGGTCTATGATATTATTTAAATTTCGAAAGTTCAAAGTATAAATAATTTAAAGGTCTTAAAAATATGCCGTTAATTTTTTTTACTTACATACAGTTAGACATGGTGTGCTCTAAAGTCTAATTAGTAATTTTTCATCACTATATGTCTGCTGGTATAATGGCAAAATTAACGAGTTAATGGAGCAAGTCAAAGATGAATAACCTCACAAATTGGATGCGTAATACAATTTAGCTCCATCTAGCTAATAAGTCGCCTGGCATTATCACGGATCATAAGCTGGAGACTTGCTAAATGAGAAGAGTTGTCAAGGCAAAAAAGATATTTGTAGTATTCAAAACAAAGAATAAACTTTATTAATTATTATTTATTAAAGGACAGCAAACAATTTCTGATGTATAGTGTATTAATTGTAAAGTGCCCATCCGAATTCTGAATTTCAAGTGATTAATAATATGAAATAAGGTTAGGTCTTCAAATTGACATCCATACTAATTACAGTGTATCCGGATCTGTTTATCTTTTCAAGCTAAAACCGTTAAACCGTTTTAAAATTTTGCGTGAAAATACTTTAAGCACCGGGGTACGAAGGAGAAGGCTCGTGGGTACGAAGGTCGATTATCTCGGAAAAATGTACGGTTTACGCGATAAACATTGTCGTTAAGGGGCTTAGAACACCTAAATGCAAGATTTCGAAGAGGAATGTCTGTATGATAGAATGCGGTACTTGTATTGAGAAAGATAATATAGGTACAATATTATTCAGAATATATGCTAGTTCCATAGTGTTTTCAAAACACGATGCAACTTACTTTTCTCAAAGAAATCACAAACATACCTCTAATAAAATCTTATGCTCGGTATACGTGTAGTAAATTGCATTCAATAATTATAAATGATCAAACGAACTTACCGAGTGAAGTTCGATCATTATTATATGAGTCGCTTCATTCGAAGATATATAATTATTAACCAGTAGTACCTCTGTATCTGCTAGACAATCGCGTTTTTTCAAAGACGTATGTGGGTAGTTGAAAAATTACCTGCACGCTCGCTCACTGGACGTTCCGGCATGTCTCATTATGTTTAGAGAGAAGTAATGCGAAAAATCTTTCTTTCTTTCTTTGGGTACTGCAGCAAACATAGTTTCGTGCAGACTGGGTGGGAAGGTGATTATATCTTCGAATGAAGCGACTCATATAATAATGATCGAACTTCACTTGGTAAGTTCGTTTGATCATTTATTATATTTCTTCGCTACATTCTTCGATATATAATTATTAAACCAGTAGATTTTCAGAGTAACGAAAGAAAGATTTTTTTTTTTACGAAATACCATACATTCATTATGAATAGTAATCATTATTATATTGGAGAAAGAATTTAACAATAAATAATAATAATAGTCAGAAACGAAACGTAAGAAACCTCTATGGTTAGTGATTTAAATGATAACATACTGGGATCATTCAGCGAAACTTAGTTCGTCGATAAAATTATGGCTAAGAAAAATATCGAAAGTATTGGAGTCGCTAGTCCTGCCTTTCGACTGTCGTCTTACTAATCGTCATTAATCGTGTCCAGTTTCAGTCCCCGTGTCTATGCTCGTGTCGATGCTCGTGTCGACGCTCGTGTCGACGCTGCGCCGATCTCGCACAGCACCTGCTTTATCCTATTTAATATAATCTTGAATAACCATCGCACGGCGTAATAACTTAAATATGACTTGAAACTTCTTTTTTAATAAAAAAGAATTACATAAATTAATAACATCAGCGATCCAATCACGCCCGGGAGTTGATGTCTTTGTAATATAAATTTCGATACCGCTATTTAAAACCGTAATTTTTTATTTTGCCGAGTTTTATTAGGCAGAAAGTTTTAAGTCAATGACCAGTATTCAGTTGGTACAGAGTGCAAGAAAAAACAAATAATTTATAAGTGGATCCCGGGTACTATACTACTCGGGTATGTATTTATTATACATGTACTTATACCGGAAAGCTTTCGAAAGACGCTTCAGTCTTCATACATTCATCTGAGCCAATGTCACCAACCAATAGTCAACATTGTTCATAAACAATGACAGTGCACAGTGATGGCTGTAGAAGATAATATCGTGATTCGTATTACAGCCATTGTCAAATTGTTTGGCTAAGGTTCCGATGGAGCGGACGAAGATCTCTGTAATAAGTCTATTTAGTTAATAAGATTAAACAGAGTATTCATCTAAAATCTAAGTCGAAGTAAAGTATTTTAGAATAAATTTTAAGGAGTCTACTGCTTTAACTAGGTCCAGCTCCGTGGTCGTCGTGATTCTGTTATCGTATTTATCATTGCATATTTTATTTAGTATTAAATATTTTAATCGCTTAAAACTAGTTGCATTCCACGGCGGGGTCAGGAATCAGGATATGAAGGTGTCAAAATATCTATCAGTTGAGATAGCTCACGAGTACATTGATTTAACTGTTCTATATTATTTCGTTTTTAATAGGCATATATTATTATATAATATATCTAATATATAAAATTCTCATGTCACGGTGTGCGTTGTTGAACTCCTCTGAAACGGCTCGACCGACTTTCGTGAATCTTAGCGAGCTAGGGTTGAGAATCGGGCAACATCTACTCTTTTATCTTTATATTAATAAGTGTATTCATTTGTTGAATAAATAATAGTAAATTGTTACAACTCGAGACTGACGGCGACTATTGTTTGTGCGACGGGATAGCAATCATGAACTTTGCCATGGTGACATACTCTTTAGTAGGTATAGTCACTTCAATAAAATAATAATATTATGGGCGAAATACTTTATATGGCAAAACAAAGTTTGCTGGGACAGCTAGTTATGTTATAATAACATATATTATAAGCGTCAAGGCTTAAATATTTACAGTTTTTTTAATAAACCCTTAATTAGCAGTAATCAAGTATTTTCCATCAGAGTACCTAGGCTTAGCCGTAGGTACGCGTGTGCGTTTTTAATTTATACAATTTTCGGTCAATTTCGATTAGCTCTTCTAAGCCCCTTAAACAGAATATGGATCAGCACCGAATTCCTTACATCTGCAAATCAAATAATGTCTTTTCGTATCGTGCTCTTGCCTTATGAGCTAATCTATGGCACAGAACACGGCCGATACAGAATTATTGCACACGCCAACTTGTTGCATTGCACCTGGAAACTTGGAATGGACTTGACTCGATGACTTCTATTGTTGGTAACTTGTTGAATAAAGCAGACATCTGTTTCATGAAATACAATACATTCGTAGTAGATGTTGCAAAATGTGCATTTAACCGCAAAAATCTCTACATTTTCTGCTTTATTTGTTAGGTACCTCACCAAACACTAATTTTTGAACCTTTGACCAATACCAATCTCAGTGTTTTGTGATGGCGAAAAGCGCTATAAAATTTATGAGCATTTAGAAATTAGATGATTTAACATATCATTAGACATCTCTATATCTAAGCTAAACTATACTCTGCCATACCTACTCTACATCTAGTTTACCTAGTACCGTACCTAGTCTGTCCGTTACCTCTTCACGCTCCAACAGCTGAACAGATTTTTCTGACATTCGGTGTAGAGACAAGTCCCGAGAAAGAATGGAAAAATGTACGGTTCCTGCTCGATAAACGTATCTCGGAAATATCTCGCAACTGAGTTGCGGGCACCATCTTGTTTAATATAATTGTAACTTTAAGATTCGACATTTTGTTTTATTTTGTTTGAATATCATGAATCACACAGCACACTTGATATTACTCAATTTCCTTATATTGATGACCGTGAAGTCTGTTGATTCTCTGCCCTTGCGGCTTGCAACATCACAAGTACCTGTTACTGACATCAGATGAACGTGAGATAAACATTGTCGCGCCATTTACACATACTATTTTTTTACATCTTGGTATTCCGTGGGTGAACTGTTCAACCCATGAAAATTAAAATTACAATCAAAATTAAGAATCGTGTCTTAAATTTTAACTCTACCTATTTGATGAAATAGGGTTGCCGTTTACATATCACAAGAAAAATTATCAAATTCTATTAATTCTTACTAACATATCAATTGATTTATTACTATACATATTCTACGTTACGCTATCGGTTTTATTGAGCACATAACAAGTTATGTGATAAATCTAGATCACGAGAAATAACATTACATAGCATTCATTTAAAAATGGTAAAAAGTAGGGTTCCCACGTTTATCCCCAGGCATTCTGCGAGGGAAATTGCGGGCAAATCATATTATGTACCTACGGAATCACAGGTACAATGTATCTTTTTATTTACCAATGATGATGTCAATTATATGAAAATGGCTGTGACTATAGATGTAGGTACAGTAATTTGCTTCATGGCTTGTTTCAAGGTTGTGTAGTCATTGTTTTCATCAGTCAACTTTGTACATCCGGTTAGTCAATGATTTGCTCAAAAACTTAAATAGGAAAAGTATACTTAAGTCAATAATTCCATGTACTTTGTGATCGATAGCACTGTCTATCCTCTTCACATCCAAACCGATTTTTGAGTCCCGGGAATAAACGAAGGATATTTTTCCCTGGAAAAGTGTAGGGCTACCGCGCGATTTACGAATTTTGGCGCAACTGGGTTGCGGGCGACATCTAGTAGTAATTACAGTCAAAATCTGTTATAACGACGTCGAAGGGACTGCTCATATAATATATAGTCGTAAAAACCGATAGTTGTAACAACCAGTGACAGGTATTAATAGGAAAAATATATGTATGTATTTTTAGGGTTCCGTACCTCAAAAGGAAAAAACGGAACCCTTATAGGATCACTTTGTTGTCCGTCTGTCCGTCCGTCCGTCTGTCAAGACCCTTTTTCTCAGAAACACGTGGAGGTATGAAGCTGAAATTTATATCAATTACTCAGGTCTACTGTCCCTTGAAGCTATGAAAAAATCAAACTTCTAAGCCAACGCAATCAAAAGATACAGCCGTTTATGCCGCAAATTTTCGACACTTGCAAGGGAATCAAAACCTACAGGGTGCTTCCCGTGAACTCAGAATCTTGAAATTTGGTACGAAGCAACGTCTTATAGCATAGATGAAGGAAAAATTACGAAAACCATAAATTTTTAGTTACATCACATAATATATTTTTTTTAATAATTTTAAACTTACTACCCATTTCCTCATAAACGCGTAGAGGTATTAAATTGAAATTCATACCAAATACTCAGGTCTATAATACCTTTAAGCTGTAACAAAATCAAACTTCTATGACGAACTTTGTAAACCTTGCAGGTTTGTACGGAACCCTCGGTGCGCGAGTCCGACTCGCACTTGGCCGGTTTTTTTAGTTTTAGTTTTTATATATTTAGTCGTAAAAACCGATATATGTAGCAACCAGTGATAGGAAAAATAATATGTATGTAGTTTTTAGTTTTAGTTTTTATAATATATTTAGTCGTAAGAACCGATAGTTGTAACAACCAGTGACATGTATACAAGTATGACTTAAAATATGAACACTTTAGACTCTAGATTATTTTATGTTATCCTACTCCAACCCATTTATATTGTAACAACAGGTCATAGGGTTAACAAAGCAATAATATTGTTATTGTAGAAACATAAACATTAAACAGGTAATCTGAATAGTTATCGTAAAGTTAACAAGTCATTACTTCGAATAGAAAATCACCTGTAAACATTATCGTAATACCAATTATATTATAACATAACCATGGAATATATATGTTACCGTTAGAATGCAGAGTAAGAGCAAAATTTTTTGTCACTTGTATGGGCAAGCGCCTCAGCGTCATGAATTTTCTTATACAAAAGTTTAAGAAAGTTACACTTTCAGTGCTGCTACTTTCACAGTGAACTCTACATAAGGTACTTATACACACTCTTGACCACTAAGTTTTGTTACACCCTATATTTTATGCAGGGTCTAGAGGACACATAGAGATCAACTACAATAACATGGCGCGCCCCTCCAAAATTCAAAACGTTTGAAGCGCGTTGTCAAAACGTTTGAAGTGCGTCGTCAAAACGTTTGAAGTGCGTTGTCAAAACTTTTGAAGTGCGTTGTCTTGCGCGGTAGGCTAGTTATGATTAGTTGATCAACAAATCTTGGTAATAACTAATAAGTGACATTAACTGAAATATCACGTGTACTGTGATTGGTTGAATACTTACTACATACAAACTCTTTCATAAGCATGTGACTACACACATTGAAACAGTCATTTGGAGGGGCGCGCCATGTTATCGTAGTTGATCTCTACATACCCTAAAGTTATCACTCAGCTACACCTTGTGTAAACGAACATAAGTATATATTACGTCATGTTAATAGAGCTATTAAAATTCTACCCGCTACGCTTAGCCTTCAAGGAGTTCTATGGGCGCTCACAAGGATAATCTTAGTCACCTAACCTTGCCTTGTTAGTAGAGTCGCTTATTTATTAAACAAGCTGTCGTTTGAATTGCTTAACCTGATTCTAAATAAAGATTAAAGATATTTTCTTTTACGAGACAAGTGAGTAGTCAGATAGTATGAATTAAGCTACTACATTATACGGATCTTATGAGAAGTAGAAACAAAAATTATCCTTCACCCTTGTAACTTTGATAAATTCATAGTAAGATGGTAGACGTTATTTGGTCGGATAATGTGTAGTGAATACAGTGGGCCATTGGCATTTGGCTGAGCTAGATATAACCAGCAGGGCTAAAATGGTCACATTTAGCAATTCCTCTCAATCAATTCAGCAAATGAATTGTCAAAACTGTCAAACTGACAAATGTCAAATCAGTACAAAAATACAGAAATGAATTGCAAGCAGAGTTGCATTTTGCGATTTTAGAAAAATGAATCATTTTATGATTCATATCATGATTCTTCAAAGCGACCATTTTAGCCCCGCCGATCAAAATACGTAGGCCCGCCAATCGCCATCCTCCTATGAATCCATTTGTATGAAAGTGCATTTAAAACAAGTGTGTTGTAAAGAGATAGAATAATAGAATTAGAAAAGTTTGTGTCCTTCAAAGACTGAAAAACTCTTTCTTCTACTTATTTACGTACTAGGTAACTCCGTCGCGCCAAAATTCGTTTATCGCGCGGGAATCGTGCATTTCTCGAGGATAAAAGTATCCTATATCCATTCCTGCGATTCCAAGTATCCCTATGCCAAATTTTAGCAAAATCGGTTCAGCTGTTTGAGACGTGAAGAGGTAACAGACAGACAGACAACCAGATAGACAGACGGACAGACAGACACACTTTCGCATTTATAATATGGAGTATGGAGTATGGATAGTATATGGAAGTATGAATAGGGTATAAGGAAGTATGAATATGGATTTTAAAATTGACCATTATTTTGCGTATACATCTAACTAGTCAGTAGTAAGTAGGTACCACAGCACTCTAGTACCCAATCCATATTCAAAGCTCTACTTCACTTCTCTCAAATCCTTAGAATAGAATAGCCTCGTGTTTGGGCGGCCTTGGCTATAAATAGCATACAGTACCATAGCTTTTTAGCGAATGCATAACTTTAGTTATGTTTATGTTTTGTGCCATAAATTCCGATAGCAATGTGTATTGAAGATTTAAATTAGCGATAAATAAACACATAGATATTTGTAAGATGTTTTCTAAAATTCTTTTGCATGATATATTTTTAAACTAAGAACTATAAAAAAAGAACACGATATCTGTTATGTTATTTCCCTCGGTAAGAACTTTGGACTATCTGCTTTACGAATTTCATCAAAAATAGATTAACAATTTAAGCGTAGTCAAAGGCCACTTTTTCGACTGCCCAGTTTCAACGGGATTTCCAATTAATCATACAAAAACAATAATAACATCACATATCGGTTTTTGCCTTGGCGAACAAACGTCCCCAAGGCTTTGACTAAGCGTTTAACACTAAATCTTAATGTCCCCATTCAACCCTAATTTGGCAATGGTTCTGTCATAATATTCGAATGTATGACGTAACATGAATGGGGCGTGTAAATGGGTATGGAGGAATGTGGGGGAATATGGGGGAATGTGAGGGAATAAGGGGGAATGTAAAATAGTCGCCGTGTGGTCTGCTACGATCGGTAGAGAAGGAAAATATAGAGTTTTCCTAGGATAGGATAGGGTAGGGGTTGTTAAGTGTGACTAAGTCATGTTAGCTTATAGGTAAGATAAAATCTTGATATTATGTTTCATACGAATCTTATAAATGTTAAAGTGTTTCTGTTTCTATGTTGATTCTGAATTAAGGAATAGGAATAAAAAATGCAAAAGGAAAAATTAGTTTCCAAGCACGATGTGTTTTTTCTCTTTGAAATTTATAAGTTTTAAGTAGGGAATTATTTCTATTTAGTCAGCGCATAGTGCCTAATTTAGTGGCCTTATACATTTTTGGGCGAACCGTTAGTAAATAACAAACCAAAAACACCTGCCGTTTTGCTAGTAGAGTTATTTTGCAGGCCCCAATTTATGTACTACCATTAAAGAAAACAACATTACGTAATAAATAACAAACTGTTAGTTTACTAACAAATAACAATACACGAAAGTAACGTTGTTTGTTTGTTACGCTTTCATGCCTTAACAGTTGAACAGATTTGAATGGATTTGGCACACAACATAGGGCAATATCTGGCATAATGTACAGTTCCACAAAGGTAATTTTGTCACGAAAACAATTATAATAAGGTATGTTGAATCCTGTATAGATTATAGACTATTGCAGAAAATTTGATTATATTAAACGTAATAAAAATAAACGAGAAAAAAACAAAAGACAAAAACCGTATGTGATTAAAACGTATTACATCGCGATATCATAAGAAATCGTTAATTCTTCAATACTGTAGGGTGTTTTTAAATAATTGTTTATAGCAAAATGTACGATTACTGTAAGGTACGAGTAGAATTTACGAAAAAACATCTAGTAGTAAATATGTTATTGGACAGTCGAAATGGTTTTCGTTTTAGTTTGTTGACCAGTAACGGTCCAACGATTCTCCTCTGAATACATAGTGAGTATGACATCATTATTAAAATTGCTTCTACGCGTTTCTATAGCGTTGCTTTATTATTATTTAATAACAACCTTGGAGTTTAGATTATTTACTCTAGAATCTACCGAAATCTAGATTTATAGCAAAAAATTGGGACAGGTATTTGTGAAATCTTAAGCACTAATAATTAACAACAAAAGCTTTACTGGTACTGTAGATTTTCAGCAAAGCTTCTTCATAAAAACAAGCTCGAATTAGAGAGGTCATTTTTACTAGTTAAAAACTTGCGGTATTTAAAAATACCAGTAAGGTATTCTGAATGTAAGCATTTTTTTTTTCATTTTTAATTTAATTATTTTCGTACTTAAAAAATTGGCTTCTAGTAAAAAAAAAGAACTTACCAAATTCAAAAAGGGCCAGCAAGGCGGTCAAAGTGAACACAACAGCGCGAGCCATGTCGGTGTTGTTGAGTTGTTGTTGTCGGCGAGTTGTCGTTGATGTCGGCGAGTTGACGGGTGTACAACAGCGGGTGGCTAGCGAGACTGAGCTAAAGTCGCCGACAGTGCGTCGCCAGCAGACGCATTTACGCGAGCTGTAGGGTGACCAAGACGAGGGAAAACCCCAGGATTCAAAAAAAGTCAGCTGGATAATCGTTCAGAGTTATGTTTGATCATGACATTTATGTGAATGTCATAAGGTTGACTTTTAGAAATTAAAAACAATACTGAGTGGACAGTAGAAATGACTTAATGTGGAGCATCGGAAAAATCCGGACTGTATAGTCATAATGTGTCACGTATTGGAAATTATTCATAGCTTAGCTTAGTGACTCCTAAAATATTATGTGGTGATTTAGAATAATGCAAATATATAATATGCCTGTCACTACAATGGTGCTTTACTTTGTGGTGTTTGTGGATTATGATACCACAAAAATATTATATGATTTCCTGTAAAGTATATTTTTTACAGAAAACAAAGTTAAATTAAGTAAAAAATAGTTAAAGTACCTATGCACAGTAAAAGTGAAACCAGAGGGTTTTAGGAGCATTAAAAATATAAAAAATTTGTGAGAATATTTTTTGTTAAGACCTCTTTTTCTTAGAGTTTCAATTTAAACTTAGAGTAGGTACACAGAAAATAGAATTCAGTCTTTCAGTAACATTACATGCAAGAGATTTCTTAATATTTTTTAAATAAATCTCTATCTATAAATCGTGTTTTCTATTTTCTTTACGTATAGCTATAATAAGCAAGACAGTCCGCCATTCTCCTGAACTCGCGGTCACCCCACTTCCACTTTCGTTATTAAATATGATCACAGACAAAAGTTTTTGAATATTTTCTCGCAGGATACTGTGCCCCAATAAGAAGATATACGGCATTATACGGGGGAAATCCATTTCGGCGTATCTTTGTCCTCGCAAACGCAAAATATTTCAACTTGTGAATGTTAGACCAATCAAACGAGGAGCTTCACACTTTATACGGTTTGAGCTTTCGTAAGCTTTTGTGTTTTATTGTTTTGCCCTAGGATAATCTAAACATATAAAACTCAAAGGTGACTGACTGACATGGTGATCTATCAACGCACAGCCCAAACCACTGGACGGATCGGGATGAAATTTGGCATGCAGGTAGATGTTATGACGCAGGCTAAGAAAGGATTTTGATAAATTCGAAACCCTATGGAGTTTTTTTTTATATTAAATTTGGGGCCGTCTATGGGCTGTTCGCCCATATCCTTTTTTTGTTATCTTATTTTATAGATTTTTCGCACCAAGGATAATTGAAATAATATTATTAATTTTAATTAATTGTAGTCCATCACGCCATGGACTTTTTTTAATAGAATATATACATATTATGTGATATGATAAATAAATACAAGCTGTTTGTGTAAACACCGTTGTCCTTGAAACCATCAAATGAGCCCGTCAAAATGAACAACTTTTTCTATGAGAACAATGTTGGGAATTAAAAAAATCTGTCTTCATACCCATACAAATTGCCGATCCGGGCATGCGTATGGGTATGAAGACGGCATTTTTTTTTTGAGTTCCCAGTATTGTCCTTATAGAAAAAGTTGTTCATATTGACGGGATCATTTGATGGTTTCAAGGATAACGGTGTTTACACAAACACACTGTATTTATTTATTGTTTTATAAATTGCATAATTATTAATTATAATGTTAGTGTTTTGAAAGGTGTGGTCCCAGTGCGGCGGCCAGTAGATCCGACATTTTCCGATTTCCTTAGATATTATGCTGCTCCACCCTTTGCCTTTAGATGTTGTGACATTGGCTTGGTGGCAACCCTAAGGGGTTAAAATAGGGGATGAAAGTTTGTATATTATAATAATACTTCTTAACGCGAGCGAAGTCGCGGGCAATAGCTCGTTGATAATATGCAGGGGCCTTATAGAATACTAGCTTTATTATATTATTTAAATAGTAGTTTAAAAGTCACAAAATTAAACATACAAAACATAACTAAAACAAACCAAGCTTCTTAATTTCTTTTCCCTACAAGTTACCTTAATACTATTTTTAACAAAAAAATTGTTAAAAATAGTATTAAGGTAACAAGATTATCTTATTATGTACCTATTTAAAATAAGATTTATAGAACTAGTTTAATAAGTTCAATTCTTCAATGACGATGACGTAAGATGTATTTGGTCACTCTATCACATCGGCTTGCAAATTGCAATTTGATTACATCCTACGCGACGGCCTTAGCGAACCTTATTAATTTGACACACACTGTAGCAATATTTCTTACGATGCATAATAAATAAGAATAAAAGGACCACATAGAAATTTCCTTAGCAACTTATTTCTTAAATTACGTGTAATCAAAGATTACCATCATTTGCATCGACATCATTAGTATGGTGTGTAATAGCACGTTATCGTACTGAAAAATAAGAAAATTGGTTACATAAGAAATAGCGTCCTAAGCTTTACTAAGCAGTGTGTTTGTGTAAACACCGTTGTCCTTGAGACCATCAAATGAGCCCGTCAAAATGAACAACTTTTTCTATGAGAACAATGCTGGGACTTCAAAAAAATTCCGTCTTCATACCCATACGGATGCCCAGATCGGCAATTTGTATGGGTATGAAGACAGATTTTTTTAAAATTCCCAGCATTGTTCTCATGGAAAAGGTTGTTCATTTTGACGGGTTCATTTGATGGTTCGGTGTTCTGGCCAAGTCGAAGCTTAGTTTGACCATTAAAAAAGTAAGAACGTATTATGGCATAAATATTAGAGTAGCAACCTCGATTTTTTAGTTTTAATAATAATATCGGCCACCAAGCATGATCGAACGCGTCGGAGATATCTAATGAAATGGCGACCACGTATTTCGATTCCGAAAGATTTACTATTTTTCTAACTTCCATAGCCGCGTCAACAGTCGATTTCCCGGCGGTGAAACCGAACTGATGACTATGAAATTTAGGGCCACCGGGTAGCAGGCGAGGTACGATGAGACGTTCTAGTAATTTACCTAAGCAAGGCAGTAACGTTATCGGACGGTAAGATTTTGGGTCGTCTGGAGGTTTGTTTCCCGCTTTAGGCATTATACTTTAAGCAACCGGTGCGCCAAATTTTTGGAAATATACCTTCTGCGATGCATCTGTTGTAAACATGTAGAATCGATGAACTGGCCGCTAAGCACGCTTGTTTTATCATAATATTCGATATTTTATCCTCGCCTGCAGATTTTTTTATAGGCAAAAGGTTTACAATTTTATTAAACTCCTCCGAAGTTGGTAAATCTGAGACTGGTGTATGAATGGGGTCTAACATTCTACTCCTAATGTCGCGGTGGTGTTCATCATCCCAGGAGGGCTCGTCATCTGGGATGAGAACGTTTAGATATGCCTTCGCCGTTTCGTCTAAACTACAAGTGTAAGAGTTGTTAATTTTAATATTTGAGAAAAAGCTAGGCTCATTACTGCTACTGGGTTTAAGCTCGTGGTATAAAGAGGACCAGGGGCCCTCTTTATCTAGTCTGTTCGCGGCATTCTTCACCATATTATTTTTTGCTAGCGTAACGGCGGCGCGATATCGTGACCTTGAAATGCGTAGGTTATTTAAACTAATTATGTAATTATCATCCGAACGATTGAGGCCAGATTTACGAAGATAAGGTAGGAGGAGTAGGAGAAATCCAATTTCCCTCCCCAAGCAAAGCGGGAGACAGCCAAATTTTCATAACATTAATGTCCGAACAAAGGGGGAGCACCACGGGAAAATAATTAAATTGTATTGTAAGCCTACTTAATATAAATGACCTATACTTAAAATGACAAGTTTATGTTGGATTGTTTCCAATAGAATTTATGGCAAAAACGTTTGAAAGCACGGAAATTCTTTGCGCTGCCTACGAGATCATCGTAATACGCGACTTTAGAAACACATTGGAGGCTGTTTAACATATCGGTTCTTTCCTCATACCAGATATCACATTCCCAGAGTATGTGATAAGATTTTCAGTCATTTCCTAACTCTACGTTTACAAGACAACATAAACAAAAATCTTTATTTCACTTAAGAGCCCGGGTAACCCTCGAAATTCTCATACATACGTAATACCAAAATCATTTTGTCATACGAAAATATTTAACATGTTTGAGTTATTTTTCAGCTTAAAATAGTAATTATCTAGGTTCCTGAACAAAAATTAACTTCAAAATATTTAAACACTAAAAAAAATTTTTTTGTGTATAAATTTTTTTTGCTAAATTTACTACTAAATGTTTAAGCACTAAAAATAGAGTAAAACACTAAAAAATATATGAATAAATATTAAATTATATTTTATATTTTATTTTAAATTATATTTTATATTTAAATATTTCAACTCTAAAAAATATTTTTTATTATTTAAATATTTTGTAGTAAATTTACTATTTATTTATATATTTTTTAGTGTTTTACTCTATTTTTTAGTGTTTAAACATTTAGTAGTAAATTTAGTAAAAAAAATTTATACACAAAAAAAAAAATTTTGTGTTTAAATATTTTGAAGTTAATTTTTGTTCAGGAACCTAGATAATTACTATTTTAAGCTGAAAAATAACTCAAACATGTTAAATATTTTCGTATGACAAAATGATTTTGGTATTACGTATGTATGAGAATTTCGAGGGTTACCCGGGCTCTTAAGAAGAATTTTTACACGCTAATCTATACACAAACACTGATGTCACACTAGGATTCCCTGTGTCGTGGAGATACATACTGGACATGTATACTAATCGCATTATACATTTTTCTTAAAATTAGGATCTTGTTATAACATCTTTCTATGGCAGTAAATTATCGCATCGTTATCGTTTTCAGTATGAAATGTCACTAAATCCGCCATGGTTACGCTTACGCAACGTAAAAACAAGCACAAATCACAATCTATTTTCTCTTGTAATTATTCGTCTGAGGATAGCTTTTGCTTGCTTTTAGCTTTTTAAGCTCCGCATAAAACGAAAGGGGTATAACTTTTACGTGCTTGTGTATTTGTGACATCATAGCTACCAAGAATGAATCAATTTTAATCAAATTCTTTGATTTAAGGCGCTATATCGAAAGTAATTTTACCGCAAGGGCAATTTTATACTTAATTTGTATGACTATAAAGTCGTGAATACGCTGCGGCCAGAAGCTATCGGCTCGCTCGGAAAACATGCGAAAAAACGTAATTATAATCATTTAAAAAATAACTAGGAGCATTTAATCAAAATGTAGAAGCATTTTTTACGATTTTGAGTTGCAAAGGTGTCTATCAATTAGACTAATTTCCTACAATACATCTATTTTCGTTTAAAAATAATCTTCAAATTTCGTATATTTAAGAGGTCATTTCAAAAATTAAATGTATCGAGGCAAAATACATTAATAGTGTTTCTAGTTCTTCTCAAACCTAGATAAGGCTATAAAGATATGTATATCTCATTACCAGATTTGTAACATTTCTAAGGGTCCTATAGTATTACGTCAAAAAGGACAGTTTTTTCAATATAGCGCCTTAAAACAGAGGTTCTCAAATTCATTTTGTCTACTGCCCACTTTGAGACATGATTATGTTTTAGCGCCCCCCTTGTTTCAATTTAAAATGCATCCGGATGAAATAAAACACCCCCCAAGACTCTAAATAACGCCCCTGTTTTTTTCTGGGTCTAACACCCTTTAGACCTTTAGCGCCCACAAGGGGGCGTTATCGCCCACATTCGGAAAGGCTGCTTTAAAAGCTAACGAGTTTATGACCTTTCAGCTTTTTGTGCTTTATTTTGCAAATGCTTTTCCCTAATCCAAATTGCTGTTGTTAAAATTTCTCATTAAAAACTCGCTTCGGAATCGCTAATCTACAATATTTTCCTTATAAATTCAAAATCTAAAACTGTTTAGGTCGAACTTCGAAAGTGAAGTTAACGAATCGTTAATCGATTCGTTAACTTCACTTTCGATTCATTAACGAAACTATCTACCTATATCTGAGATTTCTTATTTTCGACATATTTTATTAGCATTTAGCCCCAGTAAAAAGCTTTATTTTTTAATTTTAATTTAATATATTTTTTAAATAATCTATGATTTTCGGTATGCAGCAGACATGTTGATAATTAACAACTGCACTTTCTCTGTAAATAATACTAATAACGAAGCCCTATACATGCAAAGAAGGGTGTTACCCTCAGTCCCAAGAGCAGTAGAAATATTTCATTATTGAATCGTCAGCAACTTTGTATGAGCTGCAATACGTAAATCCATACTAATATTATATTGAAAGTGTATCTGTCTGTTACCTCTTCACGCTCAAACCGCTGAACCCATTTTGATCAACTTAGGTGTGCAGATACCCTATAAGGGACTTTATAGGGTAGCAAAACCGTACACTTTGCCGGGATGAAAAGTATACTAAGTCCTTTCCCAGGACTAAAAGACTAAAGCACTTCCAGAAAATCATATACTTAATAGTTATAACATTATAAATTATGGTAATATGGTAGGTAGGTATGTTGATGTCGACTGACCTGTACATTTTACCATGATGAAAACTATCTTTTTCCGGGACTCAAATTATCTGACATACCTACATTTAAGAGGTAGACAGGCGGAAACATTTTTACATGTACAATATTAGTATGAATTATACCGATAGAACAGTCATTTAAAACTTGGCAGACTGCGAGCTGAGTTCAAAAGAAAATGAGTTAATTGACTCACTAATTATATTGAGTTGTAATAATTAAATTTAAAATACGAGAGTTGGTTAATTTGTAGAGCGTAGACTGTAGACGCCACTAAACTCTTAAAACTCTGAATGGTCTGTCACATAATAATGAAAACAACAGTGTAGTTTATCTTTTAAAATACTTCTTCATTACTTGTTTATTGGTGTAGTGTAAAATGTACAATAACATAAAGTTATTTTATATCTTCTCAGTTATTACTTCATACAGTCATAATAGAATATAGTACCTACGCTGTACAATGTACGTACATCTTATATCTGAATAAATAAAATGAATTTTAATTTTGTTAGTCTCGCTAAAACTCGAGAACTACTGAACCGATTTGGGTAAGTCTTGAAATATTCATGGAAGTCCCGTTATAACGTTTGAAACAAAAAAATGGGCTTAAGCTTATTGCATAAACATAGACCATAATATAATATAGCAAAACAACTTTGCCGGATCAGCTAGACTTTTGAATAGATTCTTTGAGAATTTCTTGTAAATAAAACTCCAAATGATGGAAAACTGTATTGAAGGGAATGTAATAAATTAGACACTTTACGACTTTGGGAACGATTATTTGCGTGCTGTATGAGTTATCGTCATTGGGAAAATATTTTTCTTGATTTGTTATTGTTAGACATCAGATTATATGCATTTGCATACTTGCATATGCAAATGCATATAATGGCACTTTTTAGGCGTTAATGCATATTTTCGCAAATTTTCGTGGATAGTGCATATTTCAGTCGTTTTATACCCCCGTAGTCTTCAAACTACTATCATAATTTACACCGATGTCACGAAATAGAGGTACGATAGATTAAAAATCAAAATAGTTCAAATAATATGTGGCCTCATCCTTATTAACTTCCGAGATTTTCGCAATTCACCCGATAAGTAAATTCACCCAATAGGTACTATGTATTTGTATAAACATGTTTCTTTGTTATTGGCAATATCAGAAAAAAGTAGGTAATGAACTTCCAATTAATGTTGGTAAAAATAATTATTGGTACTGTACATAAGAAACGAATAATCTTGGATTTGATGGAATGATGAATTTTTGCGCATTTATTGATGGCACCACCGGAAAACTCTTCAAAAAAACAATGAATTTTAATAATAAGTGACTTTTGATTGTGCATATTTTGTGCATATTTCGGCTATTTTTCGTGCTTATTTGCATGCATATTTCGGCACTTTGATCGTGCATATAATCCGATGTCTAGTTACTGTGAAAGCTTTGCGACTGTTATCTTTAATAGCATTTTCATTTTAACTTCTACTACTTATTAAGTATTTTTAAACTATGTTGCTTAAACAAAATATTATATATAATTTATACTTACTAAGTACCTACCTACCTGCCCTAAATTGGAAACCTAATTAATAATAATAATAATAATTTATTGAAAACAACAAAATCTGCTACAAAACATTTTTACATTGATTTTTGTAGTTACTGCAATACTTCAAAATATCCTTAAATTGCGAAGTTGATGTTAAAATTAAATTTGTTTCTGTATACTCTAAAGCTTAAAGCTGTATATTTTTGTAGAGTGATAATTGATAAGTGATAACTGCAGTGACAAATACATTATTGTCACAAAGCTGTTACTCTAGTAGAAAAAACTAATTTCCGTCGACCCTTCGGAAAACCATAAAAAGGAAAATATACAAGTTGGGTCTCACCCGCAGAGAAAATACGGTAGTCTCAAAAATGGGAAGATCCAATGTGAAAAACACTTAACCGACCGCGCCAATTTCGAATGGGAGATGATTTTTGGAGCCTGTGGATGCAGAGATGTGAGCATCAGAGGCGTGGTTATAGTTACGGCTGTTATGGTTATAGCTGAGGCTTCACTTAACTTTAAAAGTTAACTTTGACCACAGAAATTGACAGAAGTCTGTTGCTTTCATTTTTTTGTTAAAGCTATAGTTAATGGGATTGATAGTATAAAAAATGAATTATTTGTAAAAATCAACAGGAAAAATATTTGTTATAACTACACTGTGAGCCATAGTAAAATTTCACGAAAAAAATTCGATATAAGTTTGAGCGGTTATGGTTATAGCATAGTTATAGCTAAATATGGCGTATCCATTATTGACTTTAACCAAAGATTTGATCTTTTGCGTTGTAGTTATAGTTAAAGTTATAGTTAAACTTACAGTTATAGTTAAAGTAAGTTGGTGCGACCCACCCTTAATAGTTTGAAAGTAGGTACCGGATGTAACTTTTTTTTGTGTGTAAGTATGTGTTCCTTGTAGAGAGTTCTCTGTGAAAGTAGCAGCGCTGAAAAACCAACATTTTTTCTACTTTTGTATGGGTAAGCGCCCCAGCGACACGAATTTTCCCATACAAAAGTGAAAAAAATTGTCTTTCAGCGCTGTTACTTACACACTGAACTATCTACAAGGAATATGTTACACACACACCCTGAGGTATTATCACTTAGTTTGGTTACATCCTTGTAGGCAGATATATATACTTGTATATATATACTTGTAGGCAGATGGCAAATCTACTTAATTTGGTGGGGTTGTATCAACCTCAGCCGATGGATCAGGTCTTAGTTCTATCTTTGACTAGATCAGCCATTTTCAAAGTGTGTTCCGCAAAGCCCCGGGGCTCCGCAAAACCTTTATAGAGGCTCCGCTAGAATCCATAAATAGTGAGAAAAAATAAATCTCTACTGGCAATCAGTGTCCTAATTTAGTTTTTTAAGAATTTGGTTACGGATAAATAACTCATTCAAGATTGCACATAACTTTTTCTTTTAAGAATTTCTTTTTTTTTGTGAAGGGGGCAAACGGGTCACCTGATGGAAAACAACTACCTTCGCCCATGGATACTCGCAACATCGGAAGAGCTGCAGGTCTCAGTTCCGACGAATCCCCAAAGATTTCATCAGAAGGTTTATTTTACAAAAGGGCTGTACCAAGCTGAAAGGGCTGAAAAAGCTTGAGAGCCGATGGACTAGACGTATCCCGAAAACTCCCGAGTCCCAACCAAAATGCTATGGACATATTTTTCCGGCTGCCCATGAATCAAGTATTTTTTAATGGAAAATAACATTGTTGTAAATATTATGGAAAACAATTGATGTCACGCCAAACCTGCTATTAATCATCTACCTACCAATTAAATACTATTATTTATGAAACAATCGAGTGAGTCATACTTAACAATCGTTTTCAGCTGTGATTCAAAGAATGTACTCACCCACTCACAGGCTTAAAAGTCCAATCAGCGAGTCGAAGCAAAAAACATTATAATATTAAATTAATGACAAAATTATAGCATCACGTCGCCGAACGAGACTTTACGTGATAAAGTGTAGTGAGATTGTATGTGTCAATGTGTAAATAATAATATATATTAGGATAAAATTGTTCGGCGTGCATCGGTTGTCTGATTGCCTGTCTTGATTACTTAGCATGGGATTAGACGACGTGATGTACGCTACCTAGCTTTTATACTATTGTATATTCTTGTATGCTTAATAAAGAGTTTGAATAAGTTATGAATATGTTATGTCATTCTGTGTCTCGTTATACTTATACATTTAATACATTTTCTCAGTTACATAAATCTTTTAAAAGCTATGTAATAAAATATAAGACGTATTAGTGCAAAGTTGTGAAGCAAACAACTTTAAAACGTTTCTGAGACAACTTGTAAATATATTACTCTGGATGCTTTGGTAAATAGAAGTTATTGAACTTTCTAAAACATAATATGAAACATTTCAATTCAATTATATATCCATCCCGACCGATTTCGAAACAGCGGCTTTGGATAATATAGCCAAGTCATTTACGCAGGAGATTTATAGTGCACGATAAGTACATTAGAATATCAGTGTTCGCGCTAACACAGGTGCACTCTTGCCTCTGCCACTCTGAGTCCAATGGAACGGGGAACCGCTACAATTGGAGAGATGTAGGTACGTGAACGTTAGCGAGGCCCCTAACGTATAAGCTATATTAGCAGATTTTGTGACGGGCCAGGATCGCCAGTCGGTGTTGGCGGGGGGCTTCCACCTTATAGGGTAGTTGGGAGGTGAATGGGAAATAGGATACTACTGTCACAGGAGAAGGGTCACAGCAGTAGCTAGAACAGTTCGGGGTTCGCATAAGTGACTCCTACAGTACCGGACAGATTTACCATGTTATTAATATCATGAATAAATTTATAAATGATAGTAATTATAATTTATATCCAAAAAATTTGTCGCTGTGTTTCTTAACCAAATGCCTACGTAAGTTAGGCAATAAGTAATTTTGGGGTACGAAGATTTTGGCCGACTTGTCCGCCATTTTGATTTTTTTTTTAAATCGCGTTCACAAATAATTCTTTGAAAAAATGGATAGCTAACATCAATAGAAACAAAAAATAATCTTGGACAAAACCGCGTAAATTGTCACATTTAGAAGATATGAGCTGCCAAAGTTTTACCATTGGAAATAAATATTTTAGATATTGCAACTCTAAGGCATGGTTAAACCAAGTGGTTTCTCTTCTATGAAACAGTAGCCGCTCTGTAACACGCCGTCGCGTGATGACAAAGTGCAATCTAGCTCAAACAATAATTTTTATCAACTACATACCTAATGAGAAACTCGCGACGGCGTGTTACAGAGTGGCTACTGTTTCATAGACGAGAAATCACTTGGAATAACCATGCCTTAGAGTTGCAATATCTTGAATATTTATTTCCAATGGTAAAACTTTAGCAGCTCATATCTTTGAAATGTGACACTTTACGCGGTTTTGTCCAAGATTATTTTTTGTTTGTATTGATGTTAGCAATACATTTTTCAAAGAATTATTCGTGAACGCGATTTAAAAAAAAATCAAAATGGCGGACATATTGGTCGGCCAGGCTCCATACAAAAATCTTCATACCCCTTTAACACGAAACTTTTTAATAAAGATGCGGATTTACCTAGACGCTACGTATGAAACAACTTCGAAAACAACAATTCTTTCTTTTAAACCCAAAAGCTTAAATTAGTGTCAAGAAGTGACGAAATCGAGATCAAAATTATTTTTATTTCAAGATGATTTTTACAAAAGCTATATCTGAACATCAAAACTATGGTGTATACCACCGGTTCGGGAACTAACCCGGCGAGAAGAACCGGCGTGAGAAACTCGCACGAGGCCATCATTTACGGTATAATATAGTATGTAAAGTACTTAACAGTTAAGCTCAACCGCAGACGGATGGCTGGTAGTGGAAACATGATATGATAAGTTCCTGTGGAAGCCCTATGCTCTGACCGCGACAATGTACAACAAATAAGCTGCAAAAAATAACTTTTTTTTTCTCCATACATTTCCCCGATACATTTCATTCGCTTGTTTCACAACTACCCAACTAATTTACAATTAGATTTTTATCTCAATTGCTCTATAAACAAACGTACACCTAAACAGATTACTCTTGGATAAGCTATATTTTGCCACCTGTTATCAGCAGGCTTAGCAGCAGGCAGGTTATTATAACAGTAGAAACGGAAAAGAATAGACATACTGACAGATTTTTGTGAAAATTTGTGGATTTCCTTTGTCAATCTGTCATTGTGTCTATTCTTCCGTACAAAGAAACCGTTTCTATGGTGACCAATTGACCATACTTGCTGGAGCGTGTAATGTGAACGGGTCCGTACGGCCTCGTCCGCATTACTCCTTACTAAAACCAGCCATGCTGGTCCAGCCTTAGATCTAGGCATCCTGAAATACGGTGATATTATGATGCCCAGGCTTGCTCATCCGACACTAGAAAATATCTATGGCCTTCACATCCGTTGTGGATGATTTATGCAGTAATTTCAGAGCGAAATTACCACTCCTCAAAATATACTGTAGTGTTTGGGACAAAAAATTTAAATGTCCGTATGGTTGCCCAAGCACATACGGCATTCTCGCAACATAGTCGGCCTAGTCCAGACTCCAGAGGAAAGATCTAGTTAATACGTCTGGAACCAACTATGTGCGGATTTCCTCACGATGCGTCGTATGAGCGTCCGGTATTATGTAGGTACTTGAAATCAGAAAATGTCTAATTGGTAAGTAGTTGGTATACACCTCCACCCGGGATCGAACCTGCACCCTCGAGGAGTAACCAAAGGTCTACCCATTAGGCCATGGACGCTCTAACACCCTGAAATACGATGATGATGACGCTGTCCCAGGTTAGGTCATCGATCCTGCCGGGCGCCGCCCCGCCTGCGGATCTAGGGCGGCGTTGTTTATACCCCCTGCCCGTCTCGACCTTCTAGTGACTAGTCTAAACAACTTTGACAGATATCCGTTTGAGATAAGTACGAGTTATTTTTTCCTGAGTACACCGATTTTATAGTTGATACTGACTTCTTGGCCTTCGCGAGCTCAAAATCCCCATGAAACCGTACATTTGTCCTCATAGCTCCTTTGTGGTGAGAGTCCCGACGCACCATCTACCGACCTTCGAGAAGGAGGAGTTCTGGCCGATTGGAGTCGTCTACAGGAGGTTCCGAGGACGACTTCTGAACACGTCGCGCCCCACGTCGCAGATACGTGTTTAGTGCTTAGTGTTAGTTTTAGTATAAATGTTATGTATGTTAGACTATAAGGTATATATATATATATATATATATATATATATATATATATATATATATATATATATATATATATATATATATATATATATATATATATATATATATATGTATATATCGGCGTGCGCGATTAACTTGTCTACTGGCAACTTATTTTGAGATAAGTTTTATAATGTATGTTATCTGTTGGAGCGGCCAGTACGTCCGGATGGGGTTTTGAGTGACGCTGTCTAACTGACGATGGACTTTTGAGAGGTGACAACCATCACCTGCAAAATCTGACTATATCTGGTTAATCACGCTCAGTGTAGATAACTAATATACGCCCAAAGTCTTGGAGAATAAATGCAATGTTATTCCATGGCCATTGAATCAGTTTCAATATGCCGCTCGACGATCCGATATATATATAATAATATGGGCCAAGATGCCTGATTTAAATAAATAAAAAAAGTCCTTTACAATGGTTCAAAGCAAAATCAGTCCACTGTTTTTAGCGTGAAGGGGAAACAGAGTGACAGACATCTTTTGATATTGTTACGGATACGGGCAGTTGTTTACCTGCGCGCGACAGTTGCGTGTACTTTCTAGAAAAGTCCAACCCTTGTTTATGTGAATTGCGTGTTTACGTAAACAATCCAGAATGGAACGTTCCAGAAAGTATGGCGGGCCATATAAAAGGTAAACAAGCCGGCAATCAGCTCAGTTTGATACAAGCGATCATCAAGGCGACTTCGAAGTGAGAACAAGTGATCAATAGTGAGTGACAGTGATTGTGCTCAGTGATTTGGATCTAGTGCTTAGTGTTTGGACTTAGTGATTTGTGTGAGCTAGTGTTTGTGAATAAAGTCTTCAAGAGAGTCACCAGGTCTTTCTCTCCGAATCCTACGAACCCTAGCACGTAACAATATTATTATACAGGGTGTAAGAAAACTTTAAGGTGTGTACATATTTGTCTTATTATAGAGTTCACTGTGAAAGTAGCAGCGATAGAAGAGATTTTTTTGCCATTTTTATTGGCAAGCGCTCCAGCGTCATAAATTTTCCCATACAAAGTGCAAAAAAATTTACTCTTTCACTGCTGCTACTTTAACAATGATAATTGATTCCTAACTCACCAACGGCGCCGCTATGTGATTATTTAATTATTAATTTATTTACTAACTTTAATAAGTATACTTAATTAATATTTTGACATAAGCTACATTTTCTGTCAAATTATTCGTTATATTAAAGTTAAGTTATCATTAAATGTCCCTGAGGACGGCCGTAAGTACCTATTTCTATACTGTGAAAATTATCACAGTCTCGCTATCGTATGACTCGTTAAATACATGTTTTCTTGTTCATTGTATTGTTATAACTACTTATTGTAACTACGGTAATAACAACTGAGTCACACAAAGTTTTACATTGATTGTCCTTTCAGAGTTACTATGAAATTAATGTACTTACAAGCTGGGTCGTAACTCGTAGCTACCGCCATATTTGCCGTATCAAATAAATTGGGTGGCCACAGGGGCCTCAACGTGCGTTAGCAAAAATTAATACAATTTTAGATTTCTTTTTATTTCGCAAAATATGAGAAAAATAAAAAGGCAACCTTTCCTAAATTTTTATGCGGGGCCCGCCAAAATACTGTACACCTCTGCTTACAAGGCTATTTAACATTAGACAGGTCTTTGTTTTTTACTTTTTAGGCTCCCCACCCAAAGAGTAAAAACGGGACCCGATTGTCAAGACCTCCGTCCGTCTAACTCCAGGCCATCAGGCTATATCTCACAAAAATTATGTAACAATAATTATTATTATGTGTTTCTGTTGCGCGCTATAACGAAAGTATAAAAAATAAAATAAATATTTAAGGTGGGTTCATATTTATATTAGAAACGTAATTTTTACCCTTGTGTACTTGAAATGTTGATAATATTCTTAACTTTGTATTTTTTTTTTACTTTTTGTGCCCCGTGGTGTTACCGGCGCGGCGCGGCGGTTAAGGAAAATAAATTGTGATATTTTCCCACTTTCCAAAATTGTGTTAATCCAGGATATTAATTCTACTTAACTCCTATACTTACCAAATTTTATTAAAATCGCTCCAGCCCTGTAAACGTGAGAAAGTAACAGACTCAAACTTTCTCCTTTATAATAAATAATAGTACTGGTGATAAAATAAAATAAATCTTTATGGGTGCCTCTCATACAAAAATCACAACATTTTGCCTATTATAATAATAATTGTTCAATTAATAATATTACAGTAATTTACACATGACTTACGCAGCGCCATCTATTCGCTAATGGTAGTTAACATCGAATGTTACTAGTTACAGAATATTTTAACAGATGGCGCTTAAACAGTTAAATTTAAAAAACACTGCATTTTAGAAACTAAAAATTGGCCTCATCACTTTCAAGTTCCAGGGACTAATTGCAAAAAAGCAATATTGTTAAATCTTTACAGCAACAAAATACTGAAAAACGCTTTGAAACTGTAATTTACATTGCAGAGTTTTGCACAAGTTTTACAAAAAGCCCTGAAGTGCCATCTATGAGAGACTAGTGTACTTATCTTAAGTGTCAAATGGGTGAGTTTTATTGACCGCCACATAGATGACGTTCTTCAAAGTACAAGTTTATACTTAAAAGTCTAGTCTAAAAAAAAGAATTAAATATCTAGACTAGATAATATAAAAAAAAAATCTGTATCCCTCTTACCTCCTCACGCTTGACCAACTAAACCGATTTAGCTTAAAAGACTGGGTTCTGGGTTACAGTGATAACAGCTATACTGTACTCGGCAAAACATGGCGGTAGCGGTCATTTATTCCCTATCAAAAACTTGTCATTTCCTATCGCGATTGACAACGTCTGCCACTTCATTGTCAATCGCGTACAAATTTTCGAGAAAATAAGCTAGTAACTAATTTATTTTCCGGAAAATTTGTACGTGTATAAAAATTCTTTAAAAATGTGCTATATAGAGTGTAGACCCGAAACTAATCAGGTCGATGCCTGTCAGCAGTCAGCACGAATATCGACGTAAAGGACATTAATAGCATTCATAACAGCGCGCCTTATGTAAAGTTACGTATACTTGATAGGGCGAAATAGGCGAAAAAATACCTTTTTATGGTTACATTTTGCATTTTGGTTTAATTATCTAAAATTAAACCAAAATGCAAAATGTAACCAAAAAAATAATATTCTTCTTTATGTTATGACTCATAACTTCATAATTCTAAAATCAAACTTCAAAAGTCATATCTAAGAAAAGCTCATAACTTATGAGCTTTTCTTAGATATGATTTTTGAAAATAAAACTATCATAAGCTTCGAATTTCGAAATATTAATTAGAATTTAGCCTTCTCTTCGGAGTTATTTATGATCGAGTGAAGTTTTCAAAATTATGTTTCGAACCACAAAAAGTACATTAAGTAAACATCAATGTGTATTTTTTTTACTTTTAAAAGTCACTATTTGTTTGTTTATAAATTTTGATTCTTTCAAAGTAATGTAAAATTGAGTCAATAGGGCCTTAAAACGGCTAGAGAATATGTTCTAGTTGTATTGTATTTAAAATTAACGTGGATGGGAGCGTCTTAAGTTAGGCAATTCCTAAATAAAATTACCATAACGTCTAGACTCTAGACGCTAGACTTATTGTTTCTTTTACAGCTGACATGCGTAGGCAGTTCGTTAAGTAAGATAGATATGACACCGAAATCCAAATGGCATAATAATAATATGTTGATACCAGCTGGGCTATTATGACCATTCACGGAAAGTGAATTGTTCCAGGCAAAAACCAGCCAACTTATTATTTTTCTGACTGGATTTACACGTAGTGATTATATTCTCTTTGTGGATTTATCCAGTTTGGTTGTCTATGAATGGATTATATTTTTTAAACGTCAGACGAGTATGTAGGTGACATTAGGAGACGTCAAAGTTTTTTTTTTAATTCGTCCCGGTCGGGACAGGTAAAGGCAGCGCTGCCCATAGAGCCATTTCTATATTTTCTCTATATTTTATTGAATGATAGTGAAGGCCGAAGCCAATTCTTTTATATTAGAAACGTCGAAGTTTAAACTTGACGTATCGAATTTTTGAAGTGAAAACTTCTTTAGCGGCGTTGAGCACTTTTGTGGGATGGGTAAAAACTGTGAAACTCGCGCCAGATTTTCGTGTTGATCGAAAAACCATACAAAACGCGTAAGACGGTTGGAGAGTACTGTTTTGTGTCGAACTCAAACTCGAACGAAATGTACAGTCGGGGAAATGAGTTGTTTAGCAGAAATGTACAGTCGGGGAAAATTGTGCTAAGCAGAAATGTGCAGTCGGGGAAATGAGTTGCTTAGCAGAAATGTACAGTCGGAGAAACGAGTTGTTTAGCAGAAATGTACATTCGGGGAAATGAGTTGTTTAGCAGAAATGTACAGCCGGGGAAATGAGTTGTTAAGAAGAAATCCACAGTCGGGGGAATGAGTTGCTTAGCAGAAATGTACAGCCGGGGAAATGAGTTGTTTAGCAGAAATGTACAGTCGGGGAAATGAGTTGTTTAGCAGAAATGTACAGTCGGGGAAATGAGTTGTTTAGCAGAAATGTACAGTCGGGGAAAGGAGTTGTTTAGCAGAAATGTACAGTCGGGGAAATAAGTTGTTTAGCAGAAATGTACAGTCGGGGAAATGAGTTCTTTGGCAGAAATGTGCAGTCGGAGAAATGCGTTGTTTAATGCGTTGTTTAGCAGAAATGTACAGTCGGGGAAATGAGTTGTTCAGCAGAAATGTACAGTCAGGGAAATAAGTTGTTTAGCAGAAATGTACAGTCGGGGAAATGAGTTGTTTAGCAGAAATATACAGTCAGGGAAATGAGTTGTTTAGCAGAATTTCCCCGACTGTACATTTCTGCTAAACAGCTCATTTCCCCGACTGTACATTTCTGCTAAACAACTCATTTTCCCGTCTGTATATTTCTACTAAACAACTCATTTCCCCGACTGTACATTTCTGCTAAACAACTCTTTTCCCTGACTGTACATTTCTGCTAAACAACTCATTACTCCGACTGTACATTTCTGCTAAACAACTGATTTCCCCGACTGTAGATTTCTGCTAAACAACTCATTTCCCCGACTACATTTCTGCTAAACAACTCATTTCCCCGACTGTACATTTCTGCTAAACAACTCATTTCCCCGACTGTACACTTCTGCTAAACAACTCAGGTTGACTTTGATACTGGTGATTCTCCCTACACAGTTCATTACGCGACTTTCCACAATCATAATCTAATAGAATTTTTCAGATATTGATAACGTTTTATATCGTCATTTGGACATTTTTTAAAACTTTTATCTCTTGTTTTTAGGTCAAAACTGAGATAGTACATACTAACACAAAAGCATGCCCAATAGTGAATAGACGATGCAAAATGTATGTAAACAAACATGTCAAATCCTTTCTTTTTTTTTCCGGAGGGGGAAATGAATTACGCATACCACCTAGGCGCAGGGGGCGACCCGAGCGGTGATGTGGGACTCCCGTAGCTAATGAGACCACGGTATACCCACTAACCCCCCCCCCCCCCCCATCTTCCGCCACGCCGCCTTTTGACGGGGCCACGGGAACGATACACACATCCGCGACCCTGCTAGCGGCCCGAAGACTCCACGATGGGCGCACAACACGTGCGCCCTCCTCCTCGGCCCCCACCAGGGCTGTAGCAGACGCCCCCCGAGTCTGCTACTTGGAGGCCATGTGGCAGATCAGGTCTGTGGCTCTGCCACCGACCACACCTCGGCCGCAGAGGATAGGGCAAGCGGCGCACCGTAATACCTACTTGCCTCTTCCTCTGCGGCCCCACCTCGGTGCGCATCCGCAGCGGACTCCTCCAGTCCGCTGGGAGCGCCCTCCTCGGGTCAGGCGGCGACACCGGCCGGCCCTGGTTGCCTCTTTGCTTCACCGCGGTTGTCCAAGCCGCGGTTACTAGAGCCCCACCGCCACGACAAGGCGGGCAACCATCGGGGGGAAACATGTCAAATCCTACACCTATCATAAATTGTCTCACTTATGCAGGTTAATGACCTACAGAGTCTCAATTATAGAGTTATATATCGAAAATGTCTCAGAATTCTAATCTCATTTGACCAGGTTTAAAAATTCCATTAACAGATGTAATTTAATGAAATACTGCTGGGACTTCATTCTCATTGCAACTGTCAATAATAGAGGTTTCTCATTTGGCCAGGTCCCGCTTAACCAGGTTTCGCTGTACATTATAAATGAGAAAGTGTGCCCGTCTGTCTGTCTGTTACCTTATCACGCATAAACCACTTAACGGATTTTCATGAAATTTTAGTAGGTACGGAGATAAGTACCTACTTAATATCTACTTTGAGTCTCGGGACAGGACATAGGATACTTTTTATCCCAGAAAAATGTACGGTTTTCGCGGGATAACCAATTTCTGCGCAAGGGAGTTGTGAACATCAACTGGTGGAGTTGAAATGTAGGAGATCAAAATTTTGATGCCATACTATTTTTCACGGGCAAAGACTCGGTCAAAAGCTAGTTATTTGTATGTGTACAATGGACAATGGACATTGGCAGATAAAAGTATCGGAAACACGCGCGAGGACAGGTTGATTGATCATTTCACCGTCAGGCGGTTCCTGACCGTCGAGGCCGACGGCTATGACGAAAGACGAAAGCTCTAATTAAACAAAGGAACGACGTAATCGACTGCCATTTGGGTTTAAGAACCTTTAGCCAAGTTGGATTTAATGGTTTCGGAAGCATAGCAAAATGTCATCCGATTGTTCTAATACATTTTGTTTTCGATCTAACACTTTCTGTTCACTGCACGTTGCACTGCAGCGCGTGAGTCTGCACTATGCGCTGTCAACTGTCATACGCCAGACACGCGAGTGACAAGTGACACATTCCGCCCTGAAACGTTGCCGGCGCGCGTTCGTAACATACAAAAATTTCGGTTAGCCGATCGGCCCAAACTTCGCGATTAATCCATTCGACCGAAGGCAACATGTTTGAACAAACCGCTCATCATGTTCTCTGGGAGTGCAGTCTCTGGCAGGACGAAAGAACTACTATGCTAAACCTATTCTGTACATCTGGAGTCGCATACTACGGTGATCTCGTGGACAGCGCTAGGAACTTCCGTGCCTTCAAGCGTTTTTGTCACAATTATTATTGGCAACAGTCAAACACAATAAACTCCGATATTAACTTAGCTTTAGCTTAGGAGTCACAATTATTAACCTTATTTCCATGGTGCTCCCCCTTAAGTTCTTTGACTTTCGGTCATTGCAACTTTGTACTGTCTCCCGCTTTTATGGGGAGGGAAATTGGAATCTTCCTATTCCTCCTATTTTCTTCTGATTAATTTCGTTGCGGGTCCCAAGACAGCTTTAGCATGTCCCTCGGGCTCCCTGAGATCATATCAAAGGGTTTTCGTGGTTGGATACCGCTGTCGATCCTGGCGACACAGGAGATACAGTGGTGGGTATGTGTGGTAGGCCAAAGCCCGCTTAAAAAAAAATGCAGTCACAATAATCACATTAAATTAAAATCTGTAACTTTTAGATTTTTTCCAAATGAAAGATTTAGTGCTAATCTAAATATATAAAACTCAAAGGTGACTGACTGACATGGTGATCTATCAACGCACAGCCCAAACCACTGGACGGATCGGGCTGAAATTTGGCGTGCAGGTAGATGTTATAACGTAGGCATACGCTAAGAAAGGATTTTGATAAATTCCAACCCCAAAGGGTTAAAATAGGGGATGAAAGTTTGTATATAATAATACTTCTTAACGCGAGCAAAGCCGCAGGCAAAAGCTCGTTAGGTATAAAGTTGTGCTTGTTTTCTTCATCAAACAACCCTTAATTTAGGTAAAGCAACTGGGTGGTCCTCAATAAGAAAAACATTTGGTAAAATGGTCCCTCATGACTAAAAGGTTAAGAACCACTGTTTTAGATTGACCTCCTGAAAAAATTAGCTTTTTCATAATTTTAGCTTATGGATACAAACTTGCAGTCCTCCTATTCCATTTACAAAACAATTTAGCTTCCTCAGAAACACGAACAAAGACAACTAAATCAAAAGCAAAGATCACGGCTCCAATGTTCTGACCTTTGAGTGTTACGACACAAAATATACTGTGTGACTAAGACACGAGACATCCACGACATTAATAGTCTAACTGTTTCGTAAACTCATAAATAAGAAAAAGTAACATCAAATGGACCGGTCGATGTTGGCCAATGAGGACTAAATAGTGGTGTAATAGGGGATAATGATGAAAAGAAGTTCTCTTAGAAGTTCTTTTTAAAACTGAGCTTAGCCATTATACTTCTTAGATGTAAATTTTTGGGGGTTGCCCGCTGCAAAAAAATTCCGAGAGTGCCAGCAGAGATGGAAAAGAAACGGCGAACGTCTTGCGTGCGGTTTTCTCTTCCTTTGCGGTTCGCCTTACGAATTTTCGATCAGATAACGTATACTGATGCAATTTTATTATTTACCCATCCCTTAAAAGTGGACGCATCTAAAAAAGTTTTCACTCCCAAAAATCTGGATCCTATTAATGTCTTCTTGAAACTTTGAGTGCTCTTGTTACAGCAATCTATATTATTGTTTCGACGGATAAAAAATTAATAAAAAAAAATTAATAAATAAATAAAAAAAAAAAAGCAACATCTTAGATGCAATTTAACGTTACATACGAAATTTTATCCAAATCGATATAAAAATAAGAGCTAAGTGCATTTGCACGCTTTCGCATTAAAATAGTAAAATAAAAAAAGTACAAAAATAATAAGCCCGCTATGCGTGTACTTAGTTCGTGACAATTTCGTAAGAAGCTATTTTCTAGGTTATGAACTGATTCATTGTATTAGAATGTAATTATTGTCGGAGCGAGGTTATACATTTTACCGAATCGCCCTTACAAGTCGAGTTGTTCTGAGAAACATTACTCATGGTGCATTAGACATTGACATTATTAGTCAAATGTCTCTGGCTAGCCGTGTCGTGACCAGAGGAAAGACAGATCTACTTTACTGTCAGTCTGTCTTCTTATTAAAGTACAGATTGAAAGATAGTAGTTTTGGTATCACTATGAAATAGGTAAGAAACATATAAATATACACTTACAGTAAAACTGGAAAGAATTTCCCAACAAAGTAATAAGTAGAGATGTGCCGACTAATCGCCGACTAGCCGGTAAAGCCGTCTATCGGGCCACTTTTGTAGTCGGCGAGTAGTCAGCAAAAAGCGCCGACTATCCGGCTTTTTATAATTTCAAGAAAAAAAAAAGGTTTTTCTTATATATATGACATATTTTAGGAAAAACCTTGATTATTTTGAAATTAACTAGATTTGGTCACAGCGCTCAAAGTCGCGATAAAAGCTATGCCATGGCTTAAAATTTATTCTTATTAAAATAAAATACTCGGATTTCGTATCAATAAAATAGGTTAGACATGATGAATTATGTTACATATAATATAATGTACTTACAGTCCTACTAATATTATGATAAAAAATATATCCTGAAAACCATCAACTGTATCATGATGTTAACATAATCAAAACACGATCCAACACGTTCGCAGACCGCTTAACTGTCGGACTGTGAGCCGACTAATCGGCTAGTCGGCTAGTCGGCCAAAGTCATGATCGGAACATCTCTAGTACTAAGCAATTCAAAAATAACCAAAAAAGTAATCTGTAGGTACTTTATGTGTGCAATAACGACACAAAACAAACATTTACTTCTTTGTAATGTAGGCTAAAAGCTAAGTAGATACTGAATTATTTATACTCGTATGTAAGTTACTCGAAGCAGTAGTTTGCCCTACTGACGTTTACAGACTACATCTACTATCTACTAACAAAGTTTCAACAGTATAGCTTTTATAGTTTCGGAGAAAAGTTGGCTGTGAGATACGGACGGACAGACAGACATGACGAATCTATAAGGGTTCCGCTTTTGCCATTTGGCTACGGAACCCTAAAAAGTTACTTTTTGAGTACTGCTACTTTCACGGAAAATTAAACCAAGTGTGCCCTTAATTTTGGGTAGGTACTCTTAGTTTAATTTAGTTCAATGACATTTAAACCTAAGGATAAGACAATAATTTTATGACCGACATTCCTCTGAACCCGTTCACTTCACGACATTCAACTGTTCTTAGAATTGTCTAAATTGTAACTACACTTGTCCTAATCCTCAAGGATAGAAATAAGCAAAAGATTTTATTGCATCGCGTTTAGAAACATAGTTAAAATTGCAACTTAAGTCTGGAGAATATATTTTATGAAATAGGTAAGTATATATATGTATAATAAGTAGATGACGCCCGCAACACCGTTGCGCCAAAACTCGTTTATCGCGCGGGAACCGTACATTTTTTCGGAACAAAAAGTATCCTATGTCCTTTCCCGGGACTCAAAGTAATAAGTATCTCTATGCCAAATTTCAGCAAGCAAATTTGAGCGTGAAGAGGTGACAAACAGACAGACAGACAGACAGACACACTTTTGCATTTATAATATTAGCATGGATTAGTATGGATTAAACAAGTCACATCTGTCTCTTATTTGCTGTCCCTTATAATTATATTGAGTTTACTCTGGAAGTAGCTTTGCTGAATAACTTTTGACTTCTGTGTAGACCTATTAGAAATGTCCAATATTTTACAACTTCAAACTTTGAAAAAAGTTACTCTTTTCAGCGCTACTACTTTCACAATGAACTGTAAGCCACTATTAATAATTAAAAGTTAAATTCTCGCTGCGTATATTAAACATTGCGCTATAATTTTTATTACTATCGGCTAAACTTACCAAGTGTACCTTAATTGATATTTACAATCGCACTAAATGCATTTAAATTAAACTAACAATAGCTTAATAAATGTCTTAGGGCGTAAATAATTAAAGGTATTTTATTGATAAGAGATAAGAGTAATTACGGTTTGGACACCTGCAGTGCGCTTACAAAGGGCATAGTTGTGGTTAACTTTTAATAAATTGTAATACGGGTAGCAGCTACAATACCATTTTGTGAAGGTGACGAAAAGGCGTATTTGACTTTTCTATCAGCAATTGAAAAACTTTTCTATCACCAAAAATGTCTGTCTGTATGCCCGGGCCTGTATGTTTTCACTTTACACGGCTTTTTTTATGAAATAAGGGGGCAAACGAGCAAACGGGTCACCTGATGGAAAGCAACTTCCGTGGCCCATGGACACTCGCAGCATCAGAAGAGCTGCAGGTGCGTTGCCGGCCTTTTAAGAGGGAATAGGGTAGTAGGGGAGGGTAGCCGGGAGGGAAGGAAAGGGAATAGGGTAGGGGATTGGGCCTCCGGTAAACTCACTCACTCAACGAAACACAGCGCAAGCGCTGTTTCACGCCGATTTTCTGTGGACGTGGTATTTCTCCGGTCGAGCCGGCCCATTCGTGCCGAAGCATGGCTCTCCCACGTATTAGCATGGCTCGCTTAAAATCACTTCCCGCGGTTTTAGATGTTTTTGACAGACATTTTTTTTATTGAGTATATTATGCCTGTATAGCGCTTTATATTAGCTTTATTGTAAATAATCAATCCAACCAACAACGTTGGATAATTTTTATAAACCTACGCTGTAAAGGTGTGAAAACTCTGGTCTCTAATAAGACGTGCAGCCTGCAGGTTACACTATTCATTGTTAAATGCTTGTAATATCTGTTCTCTTTTACTTTATAATAGTCGGTTTAAATTAATTCAATCCATCAATAATTAAATCCAGCGCTGAACTATTGCCATAATGTAAACGGGCACTGGAATTAACTACAATGCTATTTTGCAAAAAAAGCCCTGGATTGGATGACTCAATTGGAAATAATGTATACGGCAGGGTTTCCCAATCTTTTTCAGCCTGCGGCGCACTTACAAGTCAATATTTTGTCACGGCGCGGCGCCCTACTCTGCCTAGCTATTACAAAAATATACATAAATAAACACCTTTAATAATAATTATAATTAGGTAAAGCAAGTAAATAATAATAAACAAATATTTAATCATCTGCATGCTTTGTATAATAATTCATATTATAATTTTATTTTATAATATTTGTGGTTATGGCTAATGATGGAGGATCGACTCACGGCGCCCCTCTTGCCTTTCCACGGCGCACCAGGGCGCCGCGGCGCACATTTTGGGAACTATACGGAATATATCATTAAATTTATATCACAAGGTCAGGAAACTGTTTCCATTATATTTATCAATTAAATTGACGGAACTGTGATCGGTAAACCCCGTTGATGATATTCTCCACATTCTGACGTAAAATTACACCTTTTATGGCCGGAAGACAATGCAGTTTTCCATTCATGAACGCTTCATTAGTCGCTTCGGTAAATGACGGATAAAATATAATTGATCCTTACTTACTAATAACATTATAAATACGAAAGTGTGTCTATCTGTTTGTGACCTGTTCGTGTCCAAACCGCTGAACCGATTTTGCTGGGTATGGATATACTTTTTTTACGACAAACAAAGTTGCGGGCGTCATTTAGTGATTTTAATAAATTGGTTTTTCCCCGCGGCTTTCCCGCGTATAATACGAGTTGGATTCCCGGCAATTGGCTTTTATACTCATTGGCGCCGGCAGGGGTGTGCCAGGGGGTGCACTTGCATCTCTTGGGAATCTCGGGATCAAAAGGATTTTTTTTATGTTGTTAATGTTTTGGCACTAAATGTAATCTGTTGAATTAAATAGACAGTGACTGTTGTTCGTAAAAAGTAAAAAGTAAAGAGAAGAAAGATAACTAAAATCTGCACTCCTTGGAAATTATTTTTGCCGGCGCCTATGTTTGTACTCTATGCAATTTAGTTCTTACGAGTGGGATTTAAAAAAAATACTACTTTGGGTCAGGACTCAACTTGGTACTACTAATATAATATATTCTGTGATTCAACTCACATCGCAATTCGCAACGCGACGATACTATACGATTCATTAAGGGTCTTCCCTACGGAGATTGCGTAATTTACCGTATTTAGAGCCTTATAAACTCATAATTTGAAAGCTACAAAGTTATAATAAAAATACAGCAATAATCTTCAGTATATCGACATTCCTTTCCACGTTTTAAATTTTCTATTTTTGTTTATTATACTCATGATATCAGCTTCCAAAGTAAACTTATTAAAATTCAACCATACATTCAGCATCTCCTTAGTATTTACAAATTACTTTTATTTGAAACACACGCCAATAGATCGACAATATCATAGACTGCATATTCCACGTTTTAATTTTTTTAAGTCAATTTTGAACTAAGATAAGTATAAAAACAGGGTTTTGGTGCGATCTCGGCAATGCGGCAAATGTATGATCAAGGTCGTTTGCTCGGGGGACGGCCTTAAATGAGATAATAAAACTGTAAAATGCAGCCCGACTTATTATCTACAATTTAGTATTGCATGGCATCGCCTCGTCGCGTTGCAATATGAACCGACCATCAGCTTGTTTTTTCACCATACATGTAACAATAATTATTAAATTCTCTGGTCAGGAACATTTTTTTTTCACTGAAAATATAATAATATATTACAGATCCAAGTAAGTACTAGCTTTTATTATAATAAAAAAATTAAGGCGGAACAAAGCGCTAACTGCTAATAATCGTGGACAGCTCTTGACAAGTTGTATTATTTAATAACTGTCAGTTATTTGATCAGACATGAACTGTAGTAATTACTTATAATAGTTACCTACATAAGGCTTAATAATGTAATACTACGCTTATTATTATAATATTTTATTTGCAAACTGTGAGTAATATTACATGAGTTTTAAAACCAGTGTCTACAACTTTAAGAAATAATAAACTGAATATTGTTAATATTTATTGTGTATATTTTTTGTCCTATCACTCTTTTCCCTAAGACTGGACTCGACAAGATAGAGTTCACAAAGGTGACAGTGGTCTGTGATCAGTCGGACCTGAGCGATCGGTCTTACTGAATATGGTGGCCTTTATAAATACGACTCTAAAGTTGGTACTACTAATATATATTCTGTGACAAAAGTGACAAACCTACGGCCGGAAGCACACTACAACACATTACAAAAAGGCACGACAATTATTATTCATGATTGATTAACTATTATATAACACCAAATCTGGGGAAATCCTATTAACAAATTAATAATGCTAATTAATATTAATAATTAATGACACGTGAGTAATGGTGTTACGTGCGGCGACCGGTCTGACTTCTTTTCCGTTCTGAGAAATTTCCCCACTGCTCTAATTATGATGAAGATATTCCATTATCTGCACTTTTTTTTGGGAAAAACTAAGACTGCTGGAACTCTTGAGCCTTTATCTTAGTGGTCATCGAAACGCAATGCGAAAATTTTTCTGAGAAGTTAGGTTTTGTCATAGGCATCGTTACTGACATAATGTCCTTTCTTTACGTTTTTGACATTTTTGTCAGAAGTCAATGATATTCTACTTAAATTCAAAATTGGACTTTGACAGATAAGTGAAACAAAAGATACGAAATGCCATTTACATAAAAAAAAAAACAGACTAAAAAAAGACAACCCAATTGGGTCATATTTGAATCTTCACGACGCGCGCGGTAGTAACAATATCTGCTTTGAGTTTTTTATACAATATCATTGTCAGAAGTATAAGTTTAGTAACGCTTTTGACTGGCTAACGTCAAAACACTGACGACGCTGATGAATAAATAAACTCCGGTCAAAAAGTACCAAGACGTGATGTTACGATGACTAGGTCTCCACTTTGTAAAGAATTCTCCAAAGAAATTGAGTATGCATATTGCATAATGCATAATGCATAATAATGTTATAATTTAATTAATAATGCATTTATCTGCGCCATCTTTCGAAAAAGTTTACAGGAAATGTAACATGACCGAGAAACATAAATTGAAATTTTTCCATGAATATGTGGCCATTAAGTTAAGTATTGCACAAATTAAGAATGCTCCAATTTGTAAATGTCATGTGAAATTGTGCCACATAAGCGCGTGACTGTTTTGACTCATTTGGGTAAATAATAAAGATTTTAAAATCACAAATATTTTAAAAAGTTTCGTAAGGGTGCGTCCACATTTGTATCATATGCGCGATCAGATCTCCGATCAGATCTCCGTCGCGTATCATCGAAGCGCGTCAAAATGTCTCAAAATGATACGCGTATCATGATACGCCCCGATCGCTATTAATCGCGTATCTGATACGTGTCGTATCAAATATACGTATAATCGGCAGAATGATCTAATAGGCGTCCACACTATGATACGCATATTTGATACGGCGCGATGATAGCGACGGAGATCTGATCGGAAATCTGATCGCGCAAATGATACAAATGTGGACGCAACGTAAGGTGAAGAGAACAGTATTCTGTTCGTTTGAATTTGACACATTTGTCATAATACCACGGAAGTTTAAAAATATTCTCTTAAACTAAACTAAAATTACAGTAATTTATACTAGAGATGTGCCGATCATGACTTTGGTCGACTAGCCGACTAGCCGATTAGTCGGCTGCAAAGAAGCCGACTAATCAGCCGACTATTCGGCCAAGCCGATCATAGTTTCGAAAGTTTCCGTAATGCTTTTTTACTGCTGTTTCGCGGTAAGTCGCAAACCCTGCCTGCAAACGTGTCCAATCGTGTTGTGTTTACTTCGCGTACGTTATTTTATTTTGTTTCTATGATACAGCCGACTACAAATTAGTGGCCGGAGTGGCTTTACCGACTAGTCGGCGACTAATCGGCACATCTCTAATTTATACTCGTAATGGTACCTACTAAAGCGCGTATTACAACATGCTGTATTCAGTGACTATTTTTTTAACAATCCACCTCCCTAACTGAGTCAGGGGCCAGGGCTTGTTTTCTGCTATTACAAATTTTATTAAGTACAGTTTTATCTATACTTATTATAAAACAAAGTCGCTTTTTTTCCCTCATGTCCCTTTGTTCCCTTTAATCTTTAAAACTACGCAACGGATTTTGATGATTCTTTCAATGTTAGATAGCCCATTTATCGAGGAAGGTTATAGGCTATATTTAATCACGCTAAGACTAATAGGAGCGAGGAAATAGAGGAAAATGGGGAAAAAACGGGGAAAATTATTTGAAAGGGCTAACTTGAACGCGCTAATCTCAGGAACTACTGGTCCGATTTGAAAAATTCTTTGTATTAGATAGCCCATTTATTGAGGAAGTCTATGGGCAATATTTTATCACTCTAATACTAATAGGAGAATGTGGGAAAGAAGGGGGAAATTATTTGAAAGGACCTATCTCCCGAATTACTGGAGCAATTTTTATGTTATTTGGCACAGATAAGAAGTAGACCACGTGAAGGATCATAGGCTATCCATTTCAATCATTTTTTCAGTGGCTATATATTTTATGCTCGGGCGACGCTGGGGCGGGTCGCTAGTAACCAATAAAATAAATATACCAATTAATTTAGCATACGGATATGCAAAATCATTAATCAAGATATAAGATATTTACAATTGGAAAACAAAATAAGGGTAAGAAGACATCAGCTTGTCAGAGGTCGCGGTGGACAAGTGAAAGCGCAACACTTATTGTACGGAACATTACAGGGTTCTGTACACAATTAATAGTTAAGCAAATAATTTGTGGCTTTAAAGAAGACGTATTTTTTACATTTTCTGTCTAGTCTATTTTCAACGATGTATCTATTCACACTATTCCACAATATTGTTAAAAAAAAGGCGATTTTAAATATTTATTATTCGAAATAAGAAACTTACAGAGAATTAAATACATCCAAAATTTACAAATGTGTCTATAGTCCGAGGTAATAAATTTAACTTATTTTAATTAATTTACTAAGTTTTTTTCACGATTGAAGAAAATTCATAATTCATAGGACGCCGTGCCAGTGGCCGGATATCCAAGTTTAAAAATACTTATAGGGTAAACGCCCGTAATTATTGAGCTTTAACCGAAGGTTTTCCCTCTAAAAACTCATAAAAGAGAAAAGGACCATACATTTTGGACATTTTTAAGGGCATTAATTATTACTATACAAGTTTATGTGGACGTTTTGACCATCTCTTTAATTCTCGTTTTATCCTTATCTGCGGAACCCTGAAAAAGTAGGAACTGAATAAGATCAGGCGGACCGGTTGTTACTCACGATGAGGTTTCGTTTTCTGCGTTTTACCCGGTGGTTGCATGTGCGTTTATTTACATAACTTGCCGGGTCAGGGGACAGGTTTTGATTCATAATGATGTTTCACGTCGAGTTTTTATTGTGAACTAACAAGCGAACAATAACTTTAGCTTTTGCAGAAACGCCTTAGGGTCAAATCAGACCGCAACGCGACGCGTAGATGCATTTCTAAGTTTGTATGGAGTTGACAGACTTCAATTGCGTGAAACGTCATTTAAGTCTGTTAAATCAATATATTTTCTAAATTTTTTAACGGAATCGACAGATTTTAATGTGACATGCATGACGTCTCACGCAATTGAAATCTGTCCATTCAGTACAAATTTAGAAATGCACCTATGCGTCGTGTTTCGGTCTGAATTTACCCTTAGTCAGGTTACACGATCAAATTTTCATCAATCAGATTGATCCATCAATCTGATTGACGGAATATTGACGGTTATAAAAAATTCATAATAAAAATACGATCAATCCATCAGTCCGTGGCGTACACGATCAAATTTTCGTTAATCCGTACCGGATTGATGGATCAGATTGATGAAAATTTAACCGTGTAACCGGTGACTTAGGTGGAGATTGTAGGGAGGGGTCCAATTCTCGTACTTCGTTTACTGAAATGTAGGACAATTCACGCAAGTGAGGTAGCTTGTATTCGAATTGAGATTAGAGGTTTGATTTCATGATTTGACATAATGCGCCGCTATATGACATGGCCCATTGGCACTCGTGCTAACTAGATGACGCCCGCAACTCCGTTGCGCCAAAATTAGTTTATTGCGCGGGAACCGTACATTTTTCTAAGATAAAAACTTAAAGTATTTCCATACCAAATTTTATCGTTACTTGGATATCGCAATCATAGAAAGCAATGTTACTAAGTGCCTTGAGCTTATTTTATGAATATAAAGACGTAAAAAAAGTCTTAACCAACGAGTTATGACACGGTCTAATCCTCGGATTATGATGAACCTCTGACATTTACAGAGTTCAATGTCCGATTACTAAACCGCCCCAAATTGCTGATTTATGTGTCTTAGACCGCCTTCATACTTCATAACAATTGTTCTTGTGATATATTCTATTACTAGATGACTGGTAAACTTCGTATCGCTAAACTTATAAATTTTCTACCTTATAATAATATAAATATCTGAAGGACTTCCACGAATATTTCAAGACTAATTACTAGTGAAATCGGTTCAGCCGTTTCCGAGCTTTAGCGAGACTAACAAAATTTAAAAGGTTTATTGATAGACTGACAGCTAGAAACTTAAAATTTGATATTGCGCCCTCTAGGGGCGTTAAATAGGGGTCAAATTATACATTCCCGCAGGCAAACTTTTTGCCTCCATAAATTAATTATACTTGGTTCCTTTACACAATGAAGAAATGGCATTTGATGATTTTTAATTTTTAATCTATACTAATATTATGATCTATACTTAAGAGCCCGGGTTACCCTCGAAATTATATAAATAAATAAAATATATTTTTAGTATAAATAGTAAATTTACTACAAAATATTTCAACTCTAAAAAATATTTTTTAGTATTAAAATATTATGTAGTAAATTTACTAATTATTTATAAATTTTATAGTGTTTTACTCTATTTTTTAGTGTTTAAATATTTAGTAGTAAATTTAGTAAAAAAAAAATTATACACAAAAAAAATTTTTTTAGTGTTTAAATATTTTGAAGTTAATTTTTGTTCAGGAATATTTTATATAGAAATAATTACCTAGGTTACTGTACAAAAATTAATTTCAAAATATTTAAACACTAAAAAAATTTTTTTTGTGTATAATTTTTTTTACTAAATTTACTAAGTACTAAATATTTAAACACTAAAAAATATATACATAAATATTAAATTTACTACAAAATAGTTCAACTCTAAAAAATATTTTTTAGTATTTAAATATTTTGTAGTAAATTTACTACAGCTTAAAATAGTAATTACCTAGGTAGGTAATTACTATTTTAAGCTGAAAAATAACTCAAACATGTTAAATACTTTCGTATGACAAAATGATTTTGGTATTACGTATGTATGAGAATTTCGAGGGTAACCCGGGCTCTTAAGCGGAAGAGTTTATTAGTTTGCTTGTTTGTTTATTTGTACGCGTTAATCTCAGGAACTACTAGTCCGATTTAAAAATTATTTCAGTGTTAGATAGCCCATTTATCGAGAAAGGCTACAGGCTATATTTTATCACGGTAAGACTAATAGGAGCGAAGAAATAGAGAAATGGAAGAAACGGGGGAAATTTTTTGAAACTCTCACGAACTACTAGAGCAATTTTTCTGTTATTTGGGTCAGATAGGAAGTAGAGCACGTGAATGATCATAAGCTATTTTTTGTGGACTAATTTGTCTGTGAAATATCTAATTTACGCAGGTGAAGCCGCGCGGAACGTCTAGTTATATAATAAACATTAATTAAATTATACAATGAAACTACCACATATAATTAAATATACGCTAGCTAACTCTATATTATTATGTATAGCCACCTATCAGCTTATAACCTCTCTAATCGATCTCAACGTATCATGACAATACTATATCATACTTAGCCAACTAATTAATAATTAACATCGATTGTAACACAGCCGGCACGTGACTGACATTCCTTTGTCGTGTATCACATAAATTATTGCGTCACAGAGCATAAACGTTCTATATCAATCTAGTACATAAGGATCAGTATGTTAGCGACTTGTGGCGGATATTTGTGGGCTATGTCAACAATGATTGGGGTTTTCTCGCTTCCGCAATCGAGCATGGGGATTTTCAAGCGACATTTTTTCATCGTGTTCCGGTTCAAGCCGGACTTGTAAAACTGTAATGACGACCAATTATTTTGTTTACTTTTCGCCTTTTTTTAGCACTGCCATCACCCTGGGCGCCGAAGAAATCTCGCTCAGGGCGCTGGTAGTGATAAAATCTGCCCTAGGCATACTAACTTTTGAACGCAACTTCGCTTATATGAAATAGTTCGCATACAAACTTTCATCTCTTACAATTAAGACCCGAGGGGTGAAATTTTTAAAGATTTTATTCTCGGTGGATGCCTACCAAGGACATTAAATAGAGAGAACGTAAATTGATATTTAAGGTAAACTAGATGACGCCCGCAACTGCGTTGCGCCAAAATTAATTTATCGCGGGGAACCGTACATTTTTCTGGGATAAAAACTATCCTATGTCCTTTCTCGGGACTCAAAGTATCTCCATGCCAATCGGTTCAGCGGTTTGAGCGTGAGAAGGTAACAGACAGACCGATAGACAGACAGACGGACAGACTGACAGACACAATTTCGCATTCATAATATTAGTATGTATTGGCCAAATCATTTCTAGACAAATAGTTATCAAAAATGAAATTAAAGGTGGCCCAAATCGGTGCGCAAGGGCTCTAAAATGGCTTGGCCTGTTTTTCTGGGCAGTTTTAACATTTGCCATAGACTGTTTTTAGGGTTCCGTACTCAAAGGGTAAAAAAGGACCCTATTATAAAGACTTCGTTGTCTGTCCGTTCGTCTATTTGTCTCCAGGTTGTATGTCAAGAACCGTTATTTGAACTTGATTCTGAAATTTTCACAAATTGTGTATTTCTGTTGCCGCTATAACAACAAATACTAAAAACAAAATAAAATAAATATTTTAAGGGAGCTCCCATACAACAAATGGGATTTTTTGGCCTATTTTTGCTATATAACGGTACGGAAACCCTTCGTGGCCGATTTTTATTGTGTTCATTACTTTCACTATTCAACGATCTATTTTAGACACTACCCTAGATTAAAAGACGTAGTAGTGAACAAAGACTAAATCTAGGCGCTAGCAATGCGGAATCTAATCTTAATCCTTTCTTTAAAGCGTAATGAATGCCCGAGACGTGGTCTACCCGGCATTGATTTGTCAGGTGTTATGTTATGTTATTTAATATCTTACTTTTATGACCACTTTATATAGCCGGTACAAAAGCTCGTACATAGATAGTGTAAAAGTCAGTACGCTAAATACATATTAGGATCTTATTTTGAGAAAGATATATTTTAGTCTTAGCATCTATAGACTTCTTAGTCTTCTAGAATAGTTACTTTAATGAATGAAACTTGGGTGGTGCCTGGTGCAATATCTCCCGCAAAAAACTTGATTTATATTTAAAAAAACACTAGTTGCTTTCCGGAAGTGCCTGCAGGAAAAAATAAAACAGCAAAAGCAGGCAGATATTTTCGCTGCGCTCCCCGATTTTGAACCGGTACGGCTGGCTGAGGACTCTCCCCCCGTTTATCGCGTTTGGGAAAGTCCTCTGCAACATCCTCGTGCATAATTGCAATGAAGCAGGCGAAGGTCCAGCTGCGAATAGCGCCGGAACACCTGCGACACGACCGCGGTGTAATGCGGTGTAAATATTCAAAACGACCACACCCTGTATAGTTACACCACAATACAAATATACACAGTAGTTTAACTCAGCCATGTCCTTGAAAATTTATGTGACAAGAAAACCGAGCCGGTAATCCAAATTCCTTCATTTTAATCCTAAATTGCAGCATTCATATAGTTTCTAATCTATTGAAAAAGAAAACCCAAAAAATACCATTTCAAGCTTTATCCATAATTATATTGGGTTACAACTAATACAATGGAATACTTTACCGTAATGTTTTGTTCTAATGTTTAAATAAGCTTAATGTATTGTTTTTTTTTTTATATTTTAAATAAGCTTCATCATTTAATTAAGTCAAGCTCGCAATGTGACTGCGTGCCCAGTTTAGTCAGTCTAGTCCAAAGATTATCTACTCACTACTGTATTATTTTATACTGTGGTTATAGATTGTCCTAGGCGGGGCACATTCACCAGTTTAGTTTGAACCTAGTGTTCAATTTTTATTGTCCTTAGAATCTGTTTCACAATCAAGCAATGGTCAGCGACAAAACTTTCTGTATTATTTTAGGTTTTATAGGCTGTACCCACATTTAGCGCTACATTCCTGCATCGCGCTATCGAAGTTTTCTAAGAGCGTCGGTATATGTATAGCGCATACTGACCGAGCATACCACCTCGCTTGGTTGGAATATCTTCCTTTGCGGCCACCACGCATAATTCCTACAAGCCTCAGGGTATGTGACAGGACTACAAGATTCGTTTTCTTGCTTTGCCTGTTTCAGTGACGGTGGCCAGATTTATTGAAAGAAGAGTGATTTATAATCCTAAGGCCCACTTGCACCGGATAAAACGTTATATCTTCCGTAAAATATAATATGACGAATGTAAGAGATGGCATACTATTTAACCCGGTATTGACTATAACCTGGACTGCGCAAGTGGGCCTAAGTGTGTGCGCAATACACATAAACACGCTTTCTTTCCTTACCTCGTAAGGTATTCGACCGGTGAGAGATCTGCTCTTTAGTCAGAACTTTTTCTTTATCGCTTTTTTATAAAATCGCCGATCAAAATGTATTAAATTGACACAAATTTATTGCGTTCGTTAATATGACGTTGACGTTCGAATCGTCTAAATTCTAATGTCAATAATTCCATACCTTTTGATCGGTGATTCTATAAAAAAGCGATAAAGAAAAACGTCTTGGCTACAGGGTCTGGCGCAGGACCCACTTTCCACGTATTATCCATCCAACGCATGTATCATTTCTTGCCAGCTGATATCAGGTGACCAGCCTTCATTGTCCGAACCAAACTTGGAAATTTCATTTTACAACCGATCAAGCCCCGCACGAGCACCGTTGGTCGCGACAACAATAGAATACAATAGCATTTCCGAGAATCCTCGATCGAAGGATTTAATCGTAGAGATTAGTTCTCAAGATTTACGCTGTAAACTTGACCACGGAGTTAGCATGGTACGTTTAGGCAAAATAGCTTTTGAGTTGTTAGTCATGAGAAAATGACCAGCTCTTCAATGGTATTTTTATGTTCAGTAGTTAATAAAAATAATATTAAAATTCCAATGAAAAACATAAAGCAACTGTACCGAAACGATACGTAGTAATAAATTATTTTTATTCATTTGCTACTCTTAAGTAAACAGGGTATTAAAAAATATAAAAGGTAGTATTTTAAATATCCGTATTCATTTAAATAAAAATGTATGATATTATAAGGTTTAAACATAAAAGCCTTATTCTATACATAATTATTATAAAACAAATATCGCTTTTTTTCCCTCATGTCCCTTTGTTCCCTTTAATCTTTAAAACTACGCAACAGATTTTGATGATTCTTTCACTGTTAGATAGCCCATTTATCGAGCATGGTTATAGGCTATATTTTATCACGCTAAGACTAATAGGAGCGAAGAAATAGAGGAAAAAGTGGAAAAAACGGGGAAATTATTTGAAAGGGCTAACTTGAGCGCGCTAATCTTAGGAACTACTGGTCCGATTTGAAAAGTTCTTTCAGTGTTACATAGCCCATTTATTAAAAAAGGCTATAGGCAATATTTTATCACGCTAAGACTAACAGGAGAATGTGGAAAAAATGGGGGAAATTATTTGAAAGGGCTTATCTCGTCAACTACTGCTGCAATTTTTATGATATTTGGCACAGAATATAAGAAGTTGAATCACGTGAAGGATGATAGGCTATCGATATTGATCATTTTTTCAGTGGCTATATATTTTATACCCGTGCGACGCCGGGGCGGGTCGCTAGTAATATCATAATTCATGAGTGATACTCGCGAAAACTTAAGAAATCACTAATAAAATGGATTTTAAATTTTGCTAAGACTCGAGAACGGCAGAACCGTTTTGGGTAATAATTTTGGTCTTGAAAAATTCGTGGAAGTCTAGGGAAGCTATTTTACTTCCACGAATATTTCAAGACCAAAACTATTACCCAAAACGGTTTTGCCCTTCTCGAGTTTTAGCAAAATTGGAAGTTCACTGGATCATAGCTGCCAGCTGGTATTTATTAAAAAAATCTAATTGTTTAATCTTACGTATCTGGGTTATAACGAGAATACGAAAATTTTCTTAGTTGGTTAATTTATCTTTAAGTTTTTTTTACTGTTCTGACTGATTTGAAAACACTCTATCTATAGTTTTTATATACCTTGTACATAATGCTGCTGATCTACATAGACAATGACAAAAATAGAAGCGACCGCTTAATATATTTGGATCCGCCGATACAGATTGTACTAACGTAGATTATATTAAGCTAGGGTTGCCAAAACTGCTTTTAATTTGAATGATTTATGTCCCTTCTTCATGTAAATCATTGGTAGATAACTGTGACTGTGATGCTCTCTTTGAAACGCACAATCGACGTCGATTATGGCCAATCATAGATGAATATGTCCCTCAACTGGTACGTAAGCCTCAAGTACCTATATGTCCATCGTGGACTAACGTGAAGTGTGATTCTGTAATCCTACAATAATAAATAATAATAAAAAGCCTTTATTATATCCTTAAAAGATTAACATTACATTACATTTGGATACATATTAAATTATGATATTATGATATTGCATAACATCATATGATACTAATAATTTATGATACTTATATTATAATAATTCTATTTCTTTGTTTTGCAATATGCCTACCTATTGTTTATAACTAACATCGATCTTTATTTTTATTTCTTATATTTAATAAATATTTTCTATTATGTACCACAATATTTATTTATATTTTCTAAAGATACTTGCAATATTTACATTTCTAGTCATTTTATTTTTAATAGTTTATATTATCATTTATTCACATTTTTATTATAATTTGTAATTGCTTAATATTTGGCACTATACAATATTATTATCACAATTTTTATTTACAGTTTGCCTAATATCAATAGAATAAAATATTGTAATAATTTTTTAACAATAATTGTAATATAATATTTCAATCAAATGAAAATCTCAATCTTATTTCTTATTTTAAATGTCTACTAAACTTATATTTTTGTACATTTTTGTGTTAGTGCATGTAATTACTACAGTATTTATTTGTAAATTTATACAGATACAACATTTATATTTCTAGATAGTCATTGCGGTTTTCTATATTTATAATTACAACATGATTTATTTACATTTTTATACAATAGCTTTTCGTAGTTTTTTAATCTATAATTCTATAAGTTAATGATAGTACATACATAAGTCAGTTTTCATTTTAAATGCTATACATATCAGTGGCGAAGCGTCCATATAACCCGATTCCCATCGGCTTCCCTTAGGGCTTAGAAAAATCGAATATATGGGCCAACGACATATTTATCTAATAAATATTTTACATACTTACTTAAAAAAACTTTGAATTCACAATGTTATATGCAATAAATTTTTCTCTCACTTGAAATACATAGTTTGAATTAATAACTATCGCCTACAAATTTTAAAAGGCAATGCAATGTGCGGGTGCAGAGAATCAAGCCGTGGATTAGCGGCTTATTTCTCCATACAACGACAGTTCATAGTAAGCATCTGTCCTTTTCATTCCTGTAAACTGGTCGTCATGTTCTGTCTCGTTCTAGCACGCGCGATATATACTTTGAAATAACTCGATGCCCGACGAGTTATTACGGAGAAAGGTTAATTAGCAACCCACAAGTGCAAGCGAGATAGATGAGTCATGAAGTAAAATTGCTATGATTCGAATTTAAGAATGAATGTAGCGACATTATACTTTTGCTGGCGCGTAATACATTTTATTTTGGTAGGATTTTTTGTAATACGACTTTATTAAGAATGCCTTTAGCGGTACTAAATATGACAGGCGCGTAATACATTTTTATTTTGCTGGTTTTTAGATTGACATATTAATATGGCGGATAGTGTGTTTGTAAACAACATGTCGTTTGTTTTGTTTTGTCGAATTTAAATTTTGTTTTAGCGTTAGAACTTAGAAGAGTGTCGTGAATTAAATTAATTTATATTGTGACTTGTGAATTGTGAGTCGTACGACGTAATCGTGTAGTTCGGAAAATATGGCATTAATTCAGCAAGACTGTTGTCTGACAGATTATATTTTGCTGTCGAAGGAAACTTTGTTTTCCAAACTTAGTTTTGAAAATTAAAAGCAAGTCATTCAATTATAAATTACCAAAATTGGTAAGTAGATTTTTTACTCCGGCTTCCCTTCTCAAAATATTCACCCCTCGCCACTGATACATATTATGATGTTGACCTGTACATATTTTATTAATACAGTATATTTTATGTTCATGCAAGATCTTATTAATTCTATATTTTTATTCTTATATTATACATCTCAGTTATTTTTTCTATACATTTTATTTTTAATAATATAATTGTTCTGTGTATGTCATTTTAATCACAATATCTATTTTATAATTTTGTATATACAATTTACATAATATTTACATGTAGGTATTATTACATAATATTTATTTTCATTTTCAATATTCAATATTTTCGCATAATTTATTTATTTACATTATTAATGCCAAGTTACAATGTTAAAAAAAACATTACTATTCAATATACATTACAATTATCACAATATTTATTTTCAGTTTTTATCATGCTATTTTATTTTATTCTTATTTATGTATATCTTTATAAGGACCTCTCTACAGAGTGAAGGCCTCCTCCATGCTGGTCCACATCTTTCTATCTTTTGCTTTCTCAGTCCAGTTTTTTCCTGCTATTTTGAGTATTTCGTCAAGCCATCGGTCAGCTGGTCTGCCTCTGTTTCTCTTTCCCATAGGACCTTGCCACAGGGTTACAATTTTTGCCCAACGGTTTTCGTTCGTGCGTGCAACGTGTCCAGCCCATTTCCATTTAAGTTTCTTGCTGTGTTAGAGCGTCTATTACATTTGTGATGTGTCTTATATCTGTGCTTTTCTTTTTGTGTTTCAGTCTCAGTCTCAGCAAGCTTCTCTCCATGGCTCTCTGAGTTGTAATTATTTTATTTTTTGTGAATTTGTTATAGATCCATGTTTGCGATGCATAAGTAAGATACGGTAGGATGCAAGAGTCCATTACCTTTTTCTTTAGTCTAATTGGTGCATTTGATTTCAGGATTTCTTTTAGGCTCCAAAATTTCTTCCAGGCCATGTTTATTCGTCTGGTAAGTTCTTCTTGATGTCTGGTTTTATTGAAGGATATTTGTTTTCCGAGGTAAGCATAGTCTTGCACATATTTTATTGGAGCATTATTATTTTTTTATGGGTACTTCTATAGAGTTCGTCATAATTTTTGTTTTTGAAGTATTTAATTCTAATCCAATGGTATAGCTCACCGAGTGGATATCTTTTAACATTTCTTGTAGTTGTGATACTTTCTCTGAAAAAATAACTATATCGTCGGCAAACCTCAGATTATTTAAATATTTTCCATTTATGTTTATACCTTTTCTCTCCCATTTCAGTGATTTAATTATATTTTGAAGTACAGTTATAAAAATTCTTGGCGACCTAATACATAATCCTACAATACTATATTATATATCACTATTTAATTTTGATCACGAACGTACAAACAGTTAAGACACAGTTAAATACTGTATCATAAGATCCTATGATTCAGGCGAAATTTATTTAAAAAATTGCGATTAGATGTCTAGGACAAAAAGGCTTAAAACTAAAGGCAACAAATTTAGAAATTTCTGGGAAAATCACGATTGTAGCTAAAAAGATGGCTATTTTATTAGTTGACAGCCCTAACGTGAACTGTAACATCCGTGACAGAGAGCGACAGTTGGGAAAACCGAACCGTATAGACTATAGGCACAATAGATAAAACGAACCAGTAGGCCAACTCAGAAGTGGTCTTCACTTGGTGAGTGGCAGTCTTCCATCGTGCGTTTCTCGCGTATTTTTCTGCCGCGCACTGTAAAGCCCTGGAACAAACTGTCACCACTAGTACTTTCACGGACCTATACGACCTTCAAACCTTTAAGAAGAGAATGTATTTCCCTCTTAGAAGGCCGGCAACGCACCTGCAGCTCTTCTAATGTTGCAAGTGTCCATGTGCGACGTCAGTTGCTTTCCAGTGGGGTTAAAATAAGGGGACAAACGAGCAAACGGGGCTTATTTTATTTAAAAAAAAAAACTTTAGACGTATAAACGAGAACATTTCTATTTTCTTCGTATCATCAACATATCAACATGCGCCGTGACTTTGCGTTGCTCAGCCGTTCATAGCATGCTTACAGCGACTCACGCCACACCGATTAGTCAGTTTGTTTAAAGTCGGTCTACTGGTTCGTTCTCTCTATTGTGGTATCGGAGTTGGTTCGTCGACCACTACCAAGAGTACCTATTCTAGTACCTACTTTTAAAAGTACGCTATGATAAGCAGACTGAGGTACTGCAGTCCAATCTTATCATAGACTATTTGAGGTGCAGGTTCGGCCTCACGAGGAATACTGTTCTAAAGGGAGGGGAGAGCTGCCAACCATTAATAAATATTTTGTTAATTTACTAAATAGCACTTTGATAACAATAATAATTAATATATAGCAACTAAAGAAAAATTTTACGCTTAAAAATCTAAATTTTCAACGCGAAGTAAAAAGACACCAACGCGCTTACTGCTCTATCAAAGTTAAAATTATTTATTTTTATTCTGCGTTTATATTCTCTTGGCACTTGTTTTTTTTAAATTAATTCTATTTAATTATTTTGTGGAAATATGTTATTATGTTCTTTACCTAGTATACTACATAAATATTAACTTGTGCCTTTTTTAAGACTCTGATAAGCTTTCAAGTAAACGAAACTTTGTTGATGTCAAGGTACATTAAAAGGCCTAAAACATTGTATCAAAATTTTTCCAAAGGTACCGCAAAGGCCCCACTTTCAGGTATCACCTTTTTTACAAGATATCTTATACGTCTATAGGCATTCCGTATCTTTCATTCACATAGTAATGCCGTGTTTTCTTTTTTTTTTATAAAATAAGGAGGCAAACGAGCAAACGGGTCACCTGATGGTAAGCAACTACCGTCGCCCATGGACACTCGCAACATCAGAAGAGCTGCAGGTGCGTTGCCGGTCTTTTAAGAGGGAATACTTTTCTTGGAGGTTTGCATGTCGTATAGGTCCGGAAAAACTGCTGGTGACAGTTCATTCCAGAGTTTTACAGTGCGCGGCAGAAAGTTACGCGAAAAATGCACTGTGGAAGACTGCCACTCATCAAGGTGATGAGGATGGTATGTTTTTCGCGTGGGACGATGGCGAAAAGTTGCAGGTGGTATGATTCCGAACAACTCCTCAGAGCACTCCCCGTGATACAACCGATAGAGGTTGCAGAGTGATGCTACATCTCGGCGTAATTCCAAGGGGTCCAAGCTGTTTGAAACACTATGGCAGTCAACAATTGTGTGTCCACACCAAACCGACTGTCAGCCGCCGAATGTGAGCGAACGTTACGCAGTATATTGTATTTCCATACATATTCCCTTTTTCGTTCACACCTAACCGACAATACGCTGTGGGTATAAGTGTGGAGGCCAAAGGAAGATCTTCCGACCGAGCGAGGTGGTATGCTCGGTCAGGCCGAAGCCCACGTGATACATTTCAGCTGTCGTATATATACCGACGCGCTTAGAAAACTTCGATAGCGCGATGCAGGAATGTTAGGCGAATTGTGGGTCCGCCACATCACTCCCCCCCGAAGACCGGAGGTCGAATCTTGAAGTCTTGTCGCTTGAGTCGCCAGTGCCAGTGAGTTCCAGTGAGTCGGAACTGTTGCAGTGAGTCCCAGTGAGTCGGAACTGTAAGCTGCTGCACGGGATCCAGTGAGTCGGATAAGCTGCCGTGCGGGGCTGATGCTACGTGCTGACCAGGAGAGATGTGCTCTGCTTGCTGAGCGGTCGGTGTAGTGAGAAAGCCCGATGATGCCGATGCGGAGTCCGCCCAGGCCGCGGTACGTTGCGGCTAGTGGACGATGTACCCGATGAGGCGATGCTGGCTGGCGCGGTGCGGAGGGGCGGGGAGTGATGATGATGAAGGAGGCGTGTTCTGTCGAGGGTCACCAATGTGGTGCAACCAATGTGGGATATGTGCGGCGATACAAGGCCAAAGGAAGATCTTCCGACCGAGCGAGGTGGTATGCCCGGTCAGGCCGAAGCCCACGTGATACATTTCAGCTGTCGTATATATACCGACGCGCTTAGAAAACTTCGATAGCGCGATGCAGGAATGTTAGGCGAATTGTGGGTCCGCCACAACGCTATTACGCTAGGCGAAGGCGCTGACATTCGATACCGTATATTTTCAAGTTCACACTGGGGCTCACAGTGAGCCTGCTGACATTCGGCGGCTCACAGTCGGTTTGGTGTGAACATGGCCTAAAGCTGAAATGCGGTAGCAACGTTGATCACGACTAATTAGGAATTTAATGACATAACTTCAATAAGTCTTAGCCCACACAAAATATCTAGGTATTATTATTTATTAACTAATAGATATCTGATTCATCGCTAATTATAATATTATTTGTATAAGCCTAATGCCTTATTTTCATTCATACGAAAAAAACGACAACAAAAAATATGAGTAACATTACCTAAGATTGAGGAAGTATAGGAATAATTATTTTAAGTCAGCTTGGTGTAAGTTGGCGTTAGTAAAATAATGTTAAATATCTAATTTTGCCAAGGAAGCCGATTCATAACATATTTTTCGGATTATGTCTAGACCACTTAAAACTTAGTGGTGTAAGTAGGTACTGTCCCACTTACTAATAAAAATATCACTTTCTACCTTATCAGTCAAGGACAAAACATGGTATGTATAACTGTAACGCTTGTAAGTTGTATATTTTAAATAGTGTGGATCTTTTCATCATCAAAAAGGTATATATTTATATTAAGTATATTAGAATATAACTTCGTATCACATCCCTCCTTAGTCCTTATATTATAAACCATAATACAAACCTTCCCTGGACTTCTACAATTATTTGAACATCAAGGTTCAGAGGTTCTTGAGTTTATGTGAGACTAACAAAATTGAAAATAAATTTTATTTAGATGGATTTTGGGAAACAACCGTGACTCTATTGTATGCTCCAATTTACACAATAGGTTTTCGTATGCGGAAACCTATGAGTCCTTCGGAAAACCGAATCGGAATTCGATTCGATCCGGCCCGCCTTCCGTCCGACCATCCGGTATAAATCCTCGGAAGTAATGTAGAGCAGGATCGGAAAACCAGAGTCGGCCGAATGGCGCTCAGTTTTAGCGCGACCGGCTGTCCGCACGCACGCGTATAACGGAACGCGCCCGCGCATTCGAAAATCGAATATTTGTTCTGTGCACTTTCGTTTTTGTCATTTATATTTTTTTTCATGTCATTCGAGGACAAGGACATTAAGGTAAATATTTTTTTAAGTTATTAGTGGCATGATTTCGTATTAATGAGGACATAAAATTTTTAATCTCACGTGAAACGTATTACGCAAAACTTTGATATAAGTAGGAATAAAAATTAGAATGACGATTAACAACTTTTTTGTCTGTTATTATGTCATCGAGACGTACAAACAAATACTAGTAGTTATGTCAATAGCGAATCGTATGTAACGTTTGCGTAAATCAAAGCTCGGAAACATAAGAATCGTCATCGGGACAATCGACGATAAACCTTTCACTCGCGATATTATGATTGTAATTTATGATTAACTGTCATAACTGAAAAAGTCAGTGGAAGAAGTGGATAACTAACATTTTTTAAATGTTCGTTTTTTGCATTTAAATTGAGACCTGGGAAAAGATATGCAATCAAAATTATATGATTGTTATGTTACTTACGTATACATAAAATCATTTTTGTAATTTCCGGTCCTAAGCCTCCACTTATGCAAAAATGCGAACATTTTCAAAAATTTTATCTAGTTACCCACTTCTTCCACTTAATATGCCTTAAGTGTTTTACTCCGGAGTAATAATTTATTTTGATTGATTTGTTTACATTTAGGCATTTGAGGAAAATTTTATAACATTTTTCCTTAGACAGACCGCAAAATTATAATTTAATGATAAGTACAAAAAACAATGATGTTATACTTTTATAATATAATATTTTGTTATAACTTTAATTTAAAACTAATAATAATAAAAACTAATAATAAAATAATCTAGCTCTACAAAATCACACGACTATAAAACTTTTCAAAATTATAAATTTCTTGTTAAAACGTGTATATTATTATATAACTAGCGACCCGCCCTGGCGTCGCACGGGTATAAAATATATAGCCACTGAAAAAATGATAAAAATCGATAGCCTATGATCCTTCACGTGGTCTTCTTCTTATCTGTGCCAAATAACATAAAAAATGCTCCAGTAGTTCGCGAGATAAGCCCTTTCAAATAATTTCTCCCGTTTTTCCACATTCTCCTATTAGTTTTAGCGTGATAAAATATGGCCTATAGCCTTCCTCAATAAATGGGCTATCTAACACTGAAATAATTTTTCAAATCGGACCAGTAGTTCCTGAGATTCGCACGTCCAAGTTAGCACTTTCATATAATTGCCCCCGTTTTTTCCACATTTTCCTCTATTTCTTCGCTCCCATTAGTCTTAGCATGATAAAAGCCTTCCTCGATAAATGGGCTATCTAACTGAAAGAATCATCAAAATCTGTTGCGTAGTTTTAAAGAATAAAGGGAACATAGGGACATGAGGGAAAAAAGTAACTTTGTTTTATAATATGTATAGATATAGTTAATTTTGAAACCACATAGGTATATGCTGTAAACAATACTTTACTTTGAATATCTAAATAATTCTAAAGCTTTGATAACTTTTTCGTTGATATTTTTTAAATTTACATACATTACAAAATTTACATAGTACTGCTTTACAAAAATCAATTTTAAATTTGGAAGTTATGGAATTAAAAAAAATCTGTCTCAATTTTTTTATTGCAACTGACACATGCAATCGTAATAAATCGATTCTACTATAACTCGGTGACATCATTGACATGTGGAGTTAAGGAACTGTGCTAATTGCTTCGCTCATCAACCGGATGTACGATTTGTAACACCAAACACCCAAAAAACACCACTAATGGGCTAGTAAACGACTAGACACAACTTCGATCCCGTCCGAGTCTAAAGAGAAGAATAATATTCTCATAAACGTCAAACGATTTTTGGAGTTTTGACCAATCAACACTTTTTTTGGCTGCATCCAAACAATATTGGAGCAGTAGTAGTTACAGTAGTAGAAACAATGTTGAAGTAAAATAACAATAAAATAAAATATTTAATATTATGGCCTATCGCAATGGCGTATGAAAATAGTCAATACCAACTTGCAAATTTAATTTACCCAAAAGGCTTGCGACTTCTCGGGAGGCGAGTTTCCATAGGCGATGGTAATCACTTACCTACATTCGAATAGTCAATATAAATAATTATTTGTGAGCTCGTTGCTCAAAAATAACAGGCTATTAATGAACAGTAATTATAATACAGTGAAAAGGTATATAAAAAGTTCTTAGCCTTTTGCAGTAACTTAAGTCGACTAGTAAAATTTTACTTAAACGAGAAGACGATTAAAATAATCGTACATATTTTGAAATATTATTAACTTTTGTATCAATTATTTTTCAGTCACAGTTAGAATATTTTTTTCAGTCGAAGTCTGACTTTTAAATCTATTTGTTACATCTAAATTAAGCGAATATATTATAACCTCCTTTTTGTAATTCGGTAAATACCTGATTTATTGATGACCTTTGGTTTCGGTTCGCCGACCTCACGACTTTGTCTCCAATTTACCTGATTTCTTTAAATACAGGTATTTCAGTGATAAATAACTCAAGCTAGTGAACGAATTGCGCTATGTTAGTAGGTTTCACTATAATCAATTATATCAGTTCAACTAGATCATAAATGCTCCTCGCGGCTTCGCCCGCGTAGTTAAGGAATTTCACTTTATATTATTAATTTGAAATTTCTCCCGTTTTTTCCACATTTTCCTCTATTTCTTCGCTCCTATTAGTCTTAACGTGATAAAATATAGCCTTCCTCGATAAATGGGCTCGATATTCCTCGATAAACACTGAAATAATTTTTCAAATCGGACCAGTAGTTCCTGAGATTAGCGAGTTCAAACAAACAAACTTTCCGATTTATACTATTAGTAAGTATAGATTATATCAGAGAAATTAATCCCAAAATTTTATAGAAAAAATCCTTTCTTTTAAATTCTTACTAGACTTGATAAATTGTTAACTTTGTTCCATAGAAAAATCTATCCTGTGTTTTGGTCTTTTACTTCCTTCAAATCAGTTTAGCGGCTTAGGCCTGTAGAGGTAACAGACAGCCAAACTTTCGATTTTGTAATATTATTCAGTTTGGATAAAAGCTAAGAAGACTCACCTTGACTATCCGACATTTTTAGCGCACAATTTTCAAATAAAATTGCCAAGTAATTAGACCACAGATAATAACAGGTCAATATTGTCTGTAAATCAATGATTGATTAAGTGTTTAACAGCTAGGTAAACATGCTGTAATTATAGTGGTTAGTTATGACTTGTGACGTTGTGACTTGTGACGTTGTGACTTGTGACGTGAGGTACCAAGTAGCAAGGACGGAGATTGTTAGTCAAAACTATTTGCCTTTTGAAATAACACTACTATAGAGCTCTAAGACGAAAAAAGTGGTAAACAAGCATGAAATAAGTAGGTAATTTTATATTTTCTTATATACTTACATATTTTTAATAGAGCAACTTATATTATGTAACTTACTCTACCTGCTACGCAAGCTTAATAAATAATAGTACTAGTTTCTTTTTAAAATAAATTAAATGATATTATTTGCATTTCGTATTTCGGGATTTGATAACCATGTTATAAATATCTTACATACTAACATGCATGATTAATAATATCATTATATTTGCACTATTTCAGAATAATGTAGAGATCAACTACGATAACATGGCGCGCCCCTCCAAATGACTGTTTGAATGTGTGTAGTCACATCCTTATGAAAGAGTTTGTATGTAGTAAGTATTCAACCAATCACAGTACACGTAATTTTTACGGAGGGGCGCGCCATGTTATCGCAGTTGATCTTCTAATTGACATAACTAATAAAGTAAACATTAGCCAAAAAGAGCTTAATATGCTTGCAAGTTCGCAAAGCTCCTTACTTTGCGAGTGTAAACTGATCCCATTCATTAGTACAACCATTTCGTTTAGAGCACATACAGTAGTAGCCTTTGACTTATAAATATATTTTGACGCAACGCATTAAATGAATTTCAAAACGGTTGCTACTTACAAAACAGATGAGTGATTGGTATCAATTAGCATTTTAAATGTTGCATCAGTCCGTTACACATGTGATTCTTTAAGATTAAGAAACTCTCGAAAGTTCTTTTTTTCTTTAGAATCTGGGGACTCCTTTTCTTCAATCCCCAATAGTTTCTACTACTAAATGGAAAAAGATAAGTCATGAAAAATGCAATTGCACAGTATTAAAAATGGCGGTAGTAGAGTAGACAGCTATATAATAGAAAAAGTATAGAGTAATACGACTATAAGCTCTAGTTAACAAAAGTTCTAACCTGCCGTAGCAATTTTCAACTATGTAGGTATATGGTTTCTTAAATAGTATGTTAATTTTCATTAGTAATACAAAGTAAAACTTACGACATGCTTTTTAATGGGAATTAATTTAAAATTTCACAACATACAACGCAGTCAACTAAAATTATTGAGTTTTGTACACATTATTATTTTTAACAAAAAATTAAAACCGACTTCCAAGGTAAAAACAATATTAATAGCATCCTTATAATATGAACTAAAAAGTATTAAATAATTTTTCCTATCTAATATGTAGTGCCTTTTCCCAAATTCGGCTAAACTTCAACTATTTCTGTACTCAATCTTCATCATTTTGAAGTCGGTACCAGATATAGCTGAATCTTTATTTTTTGACAGAAAATTTGAAACTTTTGGAACTGGCACCGACTTCAAAATTATGAAGATTGAGTACAGAAATAGTTGAAGTTTAGCCGAATTTGGGAAAAGGCACTACATATTAGATAGGAAAAATTATTTAATACTTTTTAGTTCATATTATAAGGATGCTATTAATATTGTTTTTACCTTGGAAGTCGGTTTTAATTTTTTGTTAAAAATAATAATTTCACTCTTTTTAGTTACCTAGTAGGTAAACTGTTAGTGCCAATTCAAATTGTATAAAAAATAGTTTCATATTGTCTTCACTAGATGTCACTGAGGCGCTCCTGTGTCGCGCTATCGCTTGTACGTAGAAGTTTTATATAGGTAGTTGTAACTTGTAACAGATTTTCGTTGTGTTGTTGAAAGTTTGTAAGCAACTGACGTCTGACAACTCAACAGTGAGCTTGGTGTGAGCAGTGAGCATTGAACTGACAACATAAATCATAATATTGAGTGGTAATTGATCTCGTATAATTGTTATTAAAGGTGAACGCAGATTTGGCCGCACCGCACGCACCGCAGTCGCCGCATTCGCAATTCTTCATATTATTATGAAGTTGCGAAGACTGCGGCGCGGGTAGGTAGGTATGCGAGCTTGCCTATAACTTCATATAAAGAATTCCGAATGCGGCGACTGCGGTGCGTGCGGTGCGGCCAAATCTGCGTTCACCTTAAGTTGACCGCCGTCATAGTCCGCGAATTTATAAGTGGTCGTCGGTGGTACTGCGTATATTCTACGTATCTTATTACAATTTGTTAAGACTGATATGAGTCATACGGCATACCCCAAGGCCCAAATATCAGGTAGATAGATAAATTTAAACAATACATTTAAAAAGATCTAAGTGAACACGTGAACATGTCTATTGTGATGCCACGCTGCAAAATGCTCGCAGCGTGGCATCACAATAGACATAACTACCAGTACTTCGACTGCTATGAGACTGACGAGTATTAATATCTGTCGTTTCTTTCGTGTTTCGCCAGGATAAGGCTGGCGCGCTGGCTGGTATAATTTAATTTTAAAAATAAGATTTTGAAATTGAATTCTGACAGTTTTCTTTGCATGTGCCAAAATATAAACAACTAAATTTGTAGGTTACGACCCTAGCGACGACTTTTGTCATAATACGTCAAACTTAAAAAAATTACATCAGTTCTAAGTCGGCATACTCTATCATTCTGTCTACTCTGGCGGCATGCCGCATGCCCTGACATTCCAGTTAGAACTTGAATACGATGTTTACGTACGCGTCGCCGCGCGCCGCCGCGCGCCGCGCGGCGACGCCGTTGCCTCTGCGGCGTCGACCGCCGTGTATATTAAACAGCCTATAATAATTGGTGTTGTTATGTACATAATTATTATTATTGTATCCATACCTATGCCTTGTACTATTATCTATTTTGTGCCATGAGACATTGGTGACCTTAACACGACGTGGTAATGATGATGATGACGATGATGATGATGATGAATTTGAATTGCATGGTAGCATATGCTTTCTGTTCTTAAAACAACGCCGAAACTCCCAAACGTGTATCTATAAAGAGTCAGGAGTTCTCTCAGCATCTTCGAAACCATGGTATACCTTGACCCAATATTTGACTTTTTGGTAGCATATTCTTAGTACACTTCACATAAAACCAAAATCACCATATGTTTCCATATAAATTTCGAGGAGTTCCCTCGATTACTCCTGGATCCCATCATCAGGTCACCACTTTTGTGAACATGGTACCAAATTGGAGTGAAACCTAATACGACAAAACAAAAATTTCGAAAATCGCTTCACAAACGGCGGAGTAATCGTTGAACATACAAAAATAAAAAAAAATAAAAAAAAAATAAAAAAAAAAATATCCACAGCCGAACATATAACCTCCTCGTTTTTTGGAAGTCGGTTAAAAATAACAGCTAACTGCATCTGTGTTAGGTCCCAGTATGTATTGAACACTAATGATGATTTGTTAAGTAATTACTAACTAGCTAATGAGCAAGCACGTAATGATAAAATAATAGAGATAAGTACACGTAGATAGTAACGTAAGGTGCTAACTCTTGCTAGTAGATGCAATAACTCGAAACTCCAATAATCGAAGGGATAAAATCTTAGCTGGTTCTTAACTAGATTTTATTTTTCCCAATTAACTTATCATACTATCAGAGAAATTGATTCATAGGTACTATGGTGGCTATGTAATTTGGTCGGGATATATCTTAAATCTTTAAACGAGCAATTATTGTATATATTAGATAATATTATGAGTTTTTTTTTTTCAATTGGAATTATTAATTGGAATCTCGGGATCGGCTCCAACGATTTTCATGAAATTTAGTTTCGGGGGCGATAAATCGATATAGCTAGGACTGATTTTTTATAAAATGTCATTTTATTCGTGTTTTTCGAACTAAGCTCGGTCAAATAGCTAGTTATTATATTATAAGCCCAAACGTTGCTATATATATATATATATATATATATATATATATATATATATATATATATATATATATATATATATATTATTTATTTATTTCAGGCTACATAGGCCCATACAATATACCTTAATGACTAACATACATATAAATTATATACACTTAATAACTACACTTTGTCACTTATGTCTACGTCCCATTTACTCACCTCTTGTCACCACCTTTCTGCTTACCCACCCCTTCAGATTTTGTGACAGTCAAAAGCAAAGTGAAGCTCCCAATCTCTAAGACCTAGCTCCTATATGATCTAACCTAGACTCTAACTTAATTATTACAAGTTATAAACTCACCAATTCCTGGAAATCTTTTGTTCTCGCGGCCCATATGGGCCTTAGTCGCCTTACGGGGCTTGATGGGTTAACTAATAATAAAACAATTATTAGGAAGGCCTAATTTGCATGGTAATTTGGCATTGCCTCAATGTTACCCTCAATGGTAGCATTGCAGTCGCCAGAGGTTTTAACCTCCGAAAATTGTAATAGTGAATGGATTTTTGTTTTTGAGGTGTCATTTTTGTTTTTACACTATAACTTGCAAAGTTTACCAAAATTTTTTTTGTGCTTTTAATTTTTTAGTTACTTAATTAAAAATTAATATTTCACTATATAAAACCGGTCCAGAAAAAAAATTTTTTTCTTGTTCCTGTTATTTAATGACTCTTATCCGATTGTTTACGTTGAAAATTAACCAAATAAACAATTTTTAAAAAAGAAAGTTTGCTTTTTACAACTATAAGGTTTTCGCAAAGTTTTTAGAGATTAACGCTCGTCGTAACCAAGATAAAAGAGTTTAGGTGGATTTAAGGGTTGTAACAAAAAGTGTGTTAAACTTACTTGTTGTGCGTATTTAATTTTTAGAGAAATTATAACTTTTAAGTACTTAAAAACGTTTATATATCTCCAAAATATATTTTTCTATATTTGTTGAAAATTTATTTAAGTGAGAGCTAAAACATTAAATGCGTCGACAAATGAAAGACTTTTTCTAGTCTTTGAAATATATTTAAACTTCCTACTTAAAGCCAGAAAAAAATTGGGTGCTACAAATCTCACGTACATACTAAAGACGCATGCTGCGACCTATGTTTGGAAAATGCTTACCTGAATACAAAAAATATCAGTTCTTAACCTAATTTGTATTTTTTTCCTTTAAGTATGTCTTAGCAAATATAATTAATGGAAAAAAATTAATAAAAATTAAATTTTATTCTGTAAATACCTAACCAAAAGAAATTAAATACAGATTTTCTTCGAAATATCCGTGAAAAGTTTGTGCTACATTTTCAGAAAATTTAATAAAGTAAGGGTTAAAAAGTTATACACATTAAAAAATAGAAGGCTTTGTTAAGCCTAAAAAATAATTTTAAACTTCCTATTTAAAACCAAAGAAAAATAGGAACGCCATTTACCTGGCGAGCCACACAACAAGCACATTTGGAGGTATGCTCATCTACATACAAAAATAGTAATTTTAAATCTAAATTATATATTTTTTCAACTTATTTTCTTTCTTTAGAATATAAGCAACGATACAATTTAAAAAAATAATGATATATTTTATTATTTTGCTATATATTTAAAAGAAAGAAATATGCTAATTTTCTTCAAAATTTTACAGTTTACGAGTTTACTTGAAGTGGAAGGGAATAATTTAAAAATCAAAAGCACAACTTTTCAATAGGTAAACTTTATTATTTATGCTATCAGCTACACATTCCTTTTTTTCTGTTCAATTTTCATCCACTATTGCAAAAATCGGAGGTTTGCACGATTTTTACGCTCTTTTACTCGACGGTAATTCAAAGTCGTAAAGCTTTAGCGAGTGTATCTGTGACTAAACAGATAAAATATTATATTGGTTCAGGTACGACAGTAATATGCTAAAAATACAAAAACGATAGTTGCCTTATAAGTTATAAAAGAATAAAATTGCAGGTTTTTTATGGAACAAACAAAATTAACTTAAGGTGGTTCGTTTCCCATACAAAAAAACAATCTACATTAATTGCTAATTTCATACTATTACTACATAAATTTGTATGCACATCTATACTCTATACATTTGTTGCTTATGTCACTTTTTAGAAAAAAATCAATAAAAATGTGACTTCTGTGTGAAATAAAGTATTTTAAATATATTTCGCGGGAATGGTATTGCAAAATAAATAATAGATGTATGTATGTAGTAACAAGATGATGCCCGCAACTCCGTTGTGCCAAAATTCGTTTATCGAGCGGGAACCGTACATTTTTCCGGGATAAAAAGTATCCTATGTCCTTTCCCGGAACTCAAAGTCAAATCAAATTTCAGCCAAATCGGTTCAGTGGTTCGGGCGTGAAGAGGTGACAGACAGACAGACAGAGACACTTTCGCCTTTATAATATTAGTATGGATATGGATAGTATGGAAGTATGGAAGTATGGATAGTATAAAATTAGCTGATTAATGTCGATTGTTTTTTTGTATGGGAAACGAAGCTTAGTTATGTGTGCTTTTTAGCAAAAATAAGGAAAAAAATGGTCATCTCTTTGTTTTCTTTGGCAAAGTAAGACTCGTTAGGTAGCTTATAAGGAACTAGGAAGAACCTCCTCAGTCTATAAAAGCTGAATTTTGACTTACTTTAAGTTTTAATAACCAGCATATTGGGGTCATAATTTCCAAAACAACTGTCAATTATTATCCTATTATTAAGACTATAATTTCCTGAACGTGATAATTAAATTTCGATATTTCATTCGGTGGACAAAAACATTACATAACATAACAGGTCTCGCCTGCGGCGCCAAAAGCTGCCATACTGACACGATCACACAAAAAGTCTGCCGTCTGCAATCTCCCTAAACAGACAATATATAAATGAAAACAGGCTAAGCGCGAAACGGCAAATGGATGCTGGGTTTTGTAGATTTTTTCTTTATTCAAATATACAAGGTGTAATAAAACTAAATGATAATACACTAGGGCTTGTATTATTCCTTACAGAGTTCACTGTGAAAGTATACAGCACTGATTTTTTTTTTGTGATTTTTATGGGCAAGCGCTCGAGCGGCATCAATTTTCCCATACAAAAGTAAAAAAGTTACTCTTTCAGCGCTGATACTTTTACAGCGAACTCGATATAGGGTACCCATACACACTCTAAAGTAGTATCACTTAGTTTGGTTACACCCTATAGAGAAAATCTACGAAACCCAGCATCGGATATTATTTAAATATCATAAAGGAGAGGTTTTGAAAATTTCTAAACTATTGGACCAATACTCATGAAAATTTATGGTGACAACTATTTTCTTTAATGAAATAAGGGGGCAAACGAGCAAACGGGTCACCTGATGGAAAGCAACTTTCGTCGCCCATGGACACTCGCAGCATCAGAAGAGCTGCAGGTGCATTTCCGGCCTTTTAAGAGGGAATAGGGTAATAGGGGAGGGTAGGGATGGGAAGGGAATGGAATAGGGTAGGGGATTGGGCCTCCGGTAAACTCACTCACTCGGCGAAACACAGCGCAAGCGCTGTTTCACGCCGGTTTTCTGTGAGAACATGGTATTTCTCCGGTCGAGCCGGCCCATTCGTGCCGAAGCATGGCTCTCCCACGTATAAATACTATAGAATAAGTACCATGGAAAAAATCCATTTCGGCCTAATGTACGGTTCCTGCAGGATAACATTTTGCACACAGTCGTAACTCGTAGACAAATTATAGTCACGTCTAGTCATACCACAGAATGTCATATACTTACAAATTAATCTAAAGTTAAGACGCTGATAACTCCCAATGGCCTTGAGGATTCGCATATCTTGCATCACTCTCGCACCACTGTCGATTTTCTTGCCAGAGAGACAGAGATGTGAAATGTTCACTCGGTAGCGTGGATACATTTTTCGTTTGTTAGAGGAATAAATAAATATTATGAGAAATATAGATGTCAGAGCCGAAAATAAAATCTTACAAGCTTTGGATTTTTGTAAAAGGTATCAAATGAACAAATTTTTTAAAGCATAGCTTGTATATTATTTTTGTTAGAACTTTTTTATGTTCCTGGAAGATGTGACTTTGGTATTTTTTTTTTCATCTTGTAGCAGTACATTTTTTATTATTTAAAATAAAGAAGCTTTTCTAAATATAATAAAAAATCACATATATTTTTTTGTGCCAGTTAATGAAATATACACGTCTAGAAAATTGCACAAAGATTTCGAATTGGCTGCTGTCTTCGCCTTAACTTCTATCCTAATTTTGTCGTTTTAACAACTTTAAGGGCATGTTTCACCACTTTCTGATATAGTGCCGAATAGGGTATTCACAGCTTTTTTGACAGATTCATCTGTCAAGTTAAGTGGTGGATAGCCTATTCGGCACTTATCAGGAAGTGGTGAAACCTTAAATAATTTTCTTCTGAAAATACTTCTCAAATCATAACACGCTATAAACCACACCTGATTTATATAAATTTGCGAAGGTGTTAAGAGTAGGAAGACAATTGAGAATAAATTATGTATTTAACGATAAAAGCTACCTTATATCGATGTGTTACCATTTCAAGAGAAAGATTTGCATAATGGGTCACACGGGAAATAAAGATCGCGTATTTGGTAAAAACTAATAAACTCAACCATAAGGTTCAATAAAACTTTAAAGTTCATGTTGAAAACGGCTGATACAAATCAGCAAAATTAATTCTGGGTGTATTTCAATATTTCAGCTTCAAGGATAAAAATAAAAATTGAGAGATTGAGCTGATGAACATACATATATTAATAGTACCTATAATTAAGTTAGATAAGACTAAATATGTAGGCATGCTAGTATTAAACAAAGCACAGACTTCAGTGCTATCTGGACTGCATATTATAATATTATGTCTTGTCTTTATGAAAAGCAAAGCAACAACTGGTAGTACTCAAGTAAGAAGGTTGATTCTGCTAAACAAACCCACAATACCTTAGTTTTGTTGCAATGTTGGTATTATAAAGCTGCAAGATAGTAAATTTTAAAACAGTGTAAGGAACTCGTATAATTCGAAGCATTTCGACGATTCTACGCCTCGAGTATACTAATCGCTGTAAACTATTTATCAATTTGCGCTCGTAGAGGGACCAATTTTCGCCAGAACTGAATACCTAAATAGTTATTATTATAATAAACAATAGTAATATAGTACCTACTGACAATTATTATTGAGCAAATAAAACAAACAAACGCCAAGCCATAGATGTTGTGTTAGATAACAATAGATTTTTAATTAATTCGAACGTAGAGCTATTAGTATGTATCAATAAGATATCAAACAAAGTTGTACTTGTTATACGTGACCATATCATTGTAAGTATACAAGTGATAAAAAATTATGACAAAGACAATTACTTAAAGTGTAATTAGGGAATAAACGTAGAGAAAAAATCAGCATTTTGTTGCAAATTAGTAATTATAAGCAAGCGTTTAGAACTACAAGCTTGTCCCCTCACAAAAATAATCTTGTTACCGTGCAAAGAATAGAATATCATTTCGAAATAGGCAAAAGACGAGACTTTTATCTAAACTTTATTTTAATTCCAGTATCAACAACCGATCATAGCACCTCCCCTATTTTAGGTAATCCGTAAAAAAGTAAAGTAAGCATTATAACAGCTCGTATGCAAGAATTAGCACGAAAACGAGCAAAAGAATTATACATGAATTGTGCGCTTTTATAATTTTGGACGTGGTGGTAATATCGTGGACGTCCGCGGTAAAACGATGATATAGGGAAGTAAAATGTATGGAAATATTATATGAAGACGCTATTTAATTTCCGTCGACGATAACTTTTTAACCGACTACCAAAAAACGAGGAGGTTATATGTTCGGCTAACGGCTTTTTTTTAACGTGCACGTTAGAGGACATCACGACGCGACGTCTACACTTCTGAACCGCACAAAACGTCCGCGTGTGTTAAGGCGCTATAATATTGAAAGTAATTTTACCGCAAGGGCGATTTTATACTTAAGAGCCCGGGTTACCCTCGAAATTCTCATACATACGTAATACCAAAATCATTTTGTCATACGAAAATATTTAACATGTTTGAGTTATTTTTCAGCTTAAAATAGTAATTACCTAGGTTCCTGAACAAAATTTAACTTCAAAATATTTAAACACTAAAAAAAATTTTTTTGTGTATAATTTTTTTTTTACTAAATTTACTACTAAATATTTAAACACTAAAAAATAGAGTAAAACACTAAAAATATTTAAATAAATAGTAAATTTACTACAAAATATTTAAATACTAAAAAATATTTTTTAGAGTTGAAATATTTTGTAGTAAATTTAATATTTATGTATATATTTTTTAGTGTTTTACTCTATTTTTTAGTGTTTAAATATTTAGTAGTAAATTTAGTAAAAAAAAATTATACACAAAAAAATTTTTTTTAGTGTTTAAATATTTTGAAGTTAAATTTTGTTCAGGAACCTAGGTAATTACTATTTTAAGCTGAAAAATAACTCAAACATGTTAAATATTTTCGTATGAAAAAATGATTTTGGTATTACGTATGTATGAGAATTTCGAGGGTAACCCGGGCTCTTAATTTGTATGACTATAAAGTCGTGAATACGCTGCGGCCAGAAGCTATCGGCTCGCTCGGAAAACATGCGAAAAAACGTAATTATAATCATTTAAAAAAAGTGTGTCAGCTCCGACGCACGACTGGAGTTTACTCCTTAAGTACGAGTATCTAACCATACGCAAAAAGAGTTTATTCAACTGAAAAAAGATTAATATAATATGAAATCAGATGTTCCGCCAATATTATTTACACCGCTTTCTGCCATAGTTATTTCAAAATATTTTTTCTCAATTCTAAGGCCAGAATCGAATAGAGGAGAAAAATCCAGGAAGATCAAGCCGAAGAAACTCATATCCAGGACAAATAGTTGCCGAGTTACAAGCATTCAAACTTTGACATTGACAGCTCGGCAACTGTCAAACGTCGAACAAAAGCGGCCATAACTCAGCTTCCAATAGGCCTAGAGGAACGGGGTTTCTTCTAACATCAAAGGAAACACTTCGGCTACCTCCTCCCTGAATTTGAACTAAATCAGAGACATCATTTTTTTTCTCAATTCTAAGGCCAGAATCAAATAGAGGAGAAAAATCCAGGAAGATCAAGCCGAAGAAACACATATCCAGGACAAATAGTTGCCGAGTTACAAGCATTCAAACTTTGACATTGACAGCTCGGCAACTGTCAAACGTCTTACTTAAAGTAGCCATAACTCCGCTCCCAATAGGCCTAGAGGAACGGGGTTTCTTCTAACATCAAAGGCAACACCTCGGTTCCCCCTCCCTGAATTTGAAATAATTATATTATTTTATATAATATTATAATATAATTATATTATTATTATTATATAATTATATTATATTATTATATTATTTTATATAATATTATATTCCGATAGGTAATATTACCTTTATGGTCTTAATACACTCACAGCCAAATTAGAAAGTTTCCGTCGTCCAAAAACGTGACACATTTTCGTTACTTGTTAGTAGGTTTTACCCCTCGGATTTTTCTCATACCGGGCGCCTTATATATGAAAATCGATTCTTACGGAGTAAACTCCAAAAATAACTAGGAGCATTTAAGCAAAATGCTTATATACGATTTTGAGTTTCAAATGCGTCTATCAATTAGACTAATTTCCTACAATACATCTATTTTTGTTTAAAAATAATCTTCAAATTTCGTATTTTTAAGAGGTCATTTCGAAAATTATATGTATCGAGGCAAAATACATTAATCGTGTTTCTAGTTCTTCTCAAACCTAGATAAGGCTATGAAGATATGTATATCTCAATACCAGATTTGTAACATTTCTGAGGGTCCTATAGTATTACGTCAAAAAGGACAGTTTTTTCAATATAGCGCCTTAAAAAGGGCATTTAACGTACTCAACATTTTATCGTGGAAGCCGGCGTCCACGATAACATGACATCCAGAATTATAAAAGCGCACATGTCTCAGGAATTTTCCAGACTTTGGATAGCCCTTTACAATTCGTTTGTAAACAGTTCGTCGAAAGCGAGCAAGGAAAGTTCATACGTAACGTATGAATAACAGTACTGAGTACAAGGAATTAAATACGATGGAGGACATAATATATTGCACTATACCGTTGACTGAAGTTCCATTTCCGGGTCTTTGTAGGTAGACCAATCAGAATATAAGCTTAAATGTAGAAAGGGCATTATCCAACGACACTATGCTGTAGAATTGTTCTAGAATCTTCTATTCGTAAGGTATTGAGAAGGAAGAAGTTTTAAGATAGAGATGAAGCGCGCTAGACAGTAGAAGCACAATTCAACTCTGGTAGAAGCAACGTCATATATTATGTAATATGTATCTCTATTTGTCTATTTTGTGGGAAGTCTTCGATATGCGAGATTTGATAGGACCGTTTATGTAGACGACATAATCACTATAGTAGAAATAAATAGCTAAATGAACTCTTTACAGGTTATAGTGGTAAACGCAGAAATTGTACCTACTATATTTTAGCACGATAAATTTTATCTTATCTTATTTTGACCTTAGTATGAATATACCTTACTTTCTCTTTATACAAACTGATGTGTACAAAAATAACAGTCAACCATGTCATAGTCTTAATAATGACATTAATACTACAATAGTATAATATAAAAAATATAGCAAACAATTATAGTCACGGCCGTCGGTACATTCCAACGCCACTACTGGAAGTGTAGCAAGGTCGCACAAGACGGTAGTAAAAAGTACATAACAATTTTTGCTAATAACTTACGCAGATCTAGACCTTTTGATTGTGTTTACTAGGCGTTAAATGAAATGACAAAGAACTTTGGTTTCCTCCAAGCAACTACGAAATTGCCTCGAGGAAACCAAAGTTCTTTAAAATATGCCGAATTTGTGATAATTGTATCACGTAAGCAGGTTTAACAAAACTTACAAAAACTGACTTTGGTTCCAAATTATACAAACTATAACCTAATATTTTTAACTCATAGAAGTTATAGACGTAACTTCTAAGGACGGGTTCCACCAACTTACACTCTAACAAAATGTCAAATATCTGGTTAAAGCACTTGTACTAATACGTATTCCGTGGTTAAAGTTGTAACTATAACAACACCTCTGGTGCGACCTAACCTAAGCGTGGTATCAGCCGTTTTCTGCGTTTGCACCACAATGTTGGGTGCCCCTTGGCAGCGTTATTTCTTCAGCTATAATCAATGTTTAAGTCACCAAGGTCTTCGGTCTTTAGGACTGAGCTAACACTTAAGTAAGAAGATTTGGTAGGAACTTTTTATCCTAAGAGACGTCATAATATTTAATCACACCCTGTACTTAGCCTTGCGTTCCTTGGGACGTGCGTTTGGTGAAAACCAGAGAAGCTTCTTTCAAATTGGGGGGGTTGTATTATAAAGTACAACTTGTTATGTACTATCAGAGAAGTTGATTCGTAGGCAGATGAAGGTCCTACATACACGGGCGTATATATATCTTTGATAAGGGGGGGGGGGGGGGGGGGGTCCCTAACGTAAAAAAGCGGCCAAGTGCGAGTTGGAATCGCTCATGAAGAATTCCGCAGCAGCAAATAGGCAACGTGTTTAGGAAATCAACAATATTTTTTTAAATACACGTACCGCACCGATTTTAGTCGGCGAGGTACATATTGTATATTAGTGTCGATTGGACAAGTTGGTCGCGTTATGTTAAACACAGTCGACAGATTACAGCTAACAATGAATTGACATAATCCGAGCAATAGACCGTCAAAAGCCGAATCAATTGCTTCGCTGGTACAAGCCGTAACCGTAAGTCCGTAACTGCAAAAGAAGCATCTCGTGCCTAAATTTTTTTTATAAAATAAGGGGGTAAACGAGCAAACGGGTCACCTGATGGAAAGAAAAACTACCATCCCCCATAGGCACTCGCAATATTAGAAGAGCTGCAGGTGCGTTGGCGGCCCTTGGAAATAGTGTTTGGGGGAAATTGTGCGTACGCAATGAATGTTCAATGACAGCCATTGCTGTCGGCGACGTGCTAACAAGCATGGCAAACAAAAAACATTCAATGCCACACCATCCGTTGACTCTCTAAGTAAGGCGTCCATTAGACGGTAGGTTTTGCTGTCAGTTTTACCACAGTCATGGCTGTGACTGATGGCTAAACTACCGTGTAAGAGCGTGACAGACGGTTGCATGAAGCTGATTGACGAAAATATGGATATTTTGATTTTCGCTTCATGCAACCATCAGTTACGAATTTCGAGTGAGTGTTGTCACATCTGAAAAAATTGGAAAAAAAATAGAAACGTATACCTTTGAAAATTTTGGTTTTGACTGACATAAAACTGAAAAGAATTTAGTGACTGTCTAGTACCATTCGTCAGTCCATCAGTCAAACATAATTCATGATTGACGCTTGCATGCCCGTGTAATGGATGCCTAAGTCTCTACTAATTCTATTGATGAGTTTCAAACAGAACCCGTAACTATTCATGCGAAAGTATGTATGTCTGTGACTCTATCGTTCTGTAACGTCAGTTACAGCTATGAACTAATATTAATAAAATTTAGTATGGAGATGCTTTGAGTCCGGGAAAAGCCATAGTTTAATCCCTTGAAAACAAAATAGTTTCAATAATGTTTTTTAATGTTAAGCTTAAGAGTCCGTATACGAAATTTTGTCGATTTTGCCGAAATTGCAAAGGTTCGCTACAGAAATATTATTAGGTTTTTTCCCCTTATTAGACTTAAAAATATATATATTAATTATTAGATTTAAAATATATTTAAGCGCGGAAAGCCGACTCGAACTTGCGGCGAGTAATATAATGTGAGATTTATGTTGTTTTAATCGTGTTTTTTTGGCACATTTTGTTTTTTTTTTTCTTTTTTCTCGAATTGGATAGAATTTTATCTATAGATTATTTCTGTCGTTTTCTTTTTATGAATTACAGCTCCAAGTTGCCGAAATTAAGGCGACGCCTTGAAAATTTGGCTGCAGCGATGCCGATTTTTCTCAGCAATGACTAAAGCTAAGAAACTAAAGTTCATTGTCAGTATTCATCATGTCTTTGTCTTTGAATTGCCCATAGCATAACACAATTGGACAACTTTTATAACACAGAATTATCAATCGAAAAGACCTCTGTAAAAAAGGGATTCCTATTTTTCCAACAGAGGAGAGTGATTTAAGGTTCCAAAATGTGTACATAAATTGGTTGAAGCATACACTTTAATATGTGCATAGCTTATATGAAATGTATTTATGGTTTTTAAATTACGCGACAAAAACCATTTTGTCGCTTACGCCCCTTCCATTTTTTGCTGTTCCATTGCTTGTTTTCTATGAGAGGCCGGCCCGGCCTCTCATAGAAAACAAGCAATCTAAAACATATCCAACACGGTTTCTTACCTTAACGCGGCGTCACCTTAACAGCAATTCTTTGCCCATTTTCTCTAAAATTTTTCCGAGTTACATATTTTTTTACTCAACTATTTCATATTAAAGTGGTAAAAAGTAATTCCAACATTTTATAGACGACTTTCTCAACAGTACATTGTATTTTTTTCATAACGTTAAGAGGTCAATACAATCCATAAACAGGTGATATTCTAAACCTTTTACAGCAAAAATCACAAAACTGTCGCGGGTTTGAGTTGAATTATTTAAAAATACTTAAAAAAAAATCTAGCTCCAACATTAGATTATAATTGAAATGATCTTACATGTTGTGCATTAAAACTTATAGAAATAATGTATTTTAACTGTTAAATCACGTCTGTAAAATCAGCGAAATCGGCAAATATCGTATACGGACCCTTAACAATTGTCACGTTCAAACGTAAACAGCGCGATTATCTTTTAAACAAACAAAAAAACTCTGTTTAATAATATTTCTACTGCGAATCCAACACAGTTCCAGTTCCTGTATTTATAAAATTATATTATTTTTGTTATAAGTTATATTTTATACGAGCAGAGTGATAACATTGATAATACTATGTTAATGGCTATTTGTGATTTACACTGATATTATTGTTATTGTTAAGAGTCCGTATACGAAATTTTGCCGATTTCGCTCATTTAACAGGCGTGATTTAACAGTTAAAATACAATATTTTTATAAGTTTTAATGCACAACATGTAAGATCATTTCAATTATAATATATAGTTGGAGCTGGGTTTTTTTTTAAGTATCTTTAAATAATCCAACTCAAACCCGCGACAGTTTTGTGATTTTTGCTGTAAAAGGTTTAGAATATCACCTTTTTATGGATTATATTGACGTCTTAACGGTATGAAAAAAATACAATGTACTGTTGAGAAAGTCGTCTATAAAGTGTTGGAATTACTTTTTACCACTTCAATATAAAAAACCCTTTAAAAACAGAAAACCTCTATCTGCCCGATAACTTGGCGATCGTCCTTTTTCGCCTGGCATATGAAAGACGGGCGTGAGTGTGAAGAGAGCAGTAGAAAATAGAGGACGGGCTCTTAAAGATTTGCTAAAGATTAATTCTATTGCTTATGTTTTAAAGACTTTAGGTAAAGACTGTCAAGAGTCAAGATTGTTAAATGTGTATTCACTATTCTTAAAAGTTAATTTTATATTATTACTTATTTTAATGCATGAGGCGCTTACTGAAAATCAGCGTTGCGAGTTGCGACTATGATCGCAACACATGCTGAGTAAGCACTAATTTGGTAGATACGGTTTTCAAATGTTTTATTTCTTCTTATAAATGTACAATTATTTTTACCAAATAAAGTTTCTTTCTTTCTTTCTTTCAATAATGTCTTATGACTCTTATGTGATCGTTATTATTTATTATTAAATCCACGATTCTTAGTAGACCATTGACCAAGTTCGACCACAAATTACTTAATAATTAAATACGTTATTTCCTAATAATTATTATTCGCAATTATTTTCCCAGTAAGGTCAATTCAGTCACATATTCTAAGAATGTTAAATTCTTGGCAGAGTCAAGTTGAGCCACTCGACTCAAGCACATGTCAACATTGAATATTCTGCAAAGCGTTTGTGTGGTTAGTACTACCAGTAACCAGTGTGTACGGAATACGATCGTAAATTAGTATCCAAACGGAATTTGAATTGCCTTAAACGCCATCTAAGGATAATTAAATGACAAGCAGATTGTTCTACGTGACAGAATACACGCAAAAATATTCTTGTTACAGAATATTTTTAGGATAAAAAAATATAAAATGTATAAAAATAAAAAATAATCTCTCCGGCGGGGAATCGAACCCCGGTCTCCCGCGTGACAGGCGGGGATACTGACCACTATACTACCGAAGACTTGTTGTTAGTGGCGAAATATCAGCTTATATAGTACGGGGTCTATAATTTCGGTATAGAAAATAAAATAGGTATGTGCTTATCTTGCCTTAATGCCAAATTTTATCGATAGATTTACATACTAATTTCCAATTAATTATCGATTATGAAATATTTAGTGGTCATAAATTAACGATGCAACTCATTAACATTGTGCTTAATATCCGTTTTTTACATAAAAAAGAAATATAAAATAACATAATTAAGAAACATTCTTGATTCTTTAGAGCATTAGATTTCACAGCATTTTTAAGAACGTGACACCGACGATGTCATTAAATTTAATAAATGATAGATTTAATGATGACACATCGCTACAGATACATATTGATAAGTTTCACAAGTCACAACTGCATGATTTAATAAATCCTTGACATTTGTGAGGGCGGAATCTTGTCAAAATATTTGATGATTATTTCATGCTTGAAGATGTTTTATTATGATATATATTTTTTTCTACTTTTTGATGTATACAGCATTACAATTTAGGTACACGTCAGCATTAGAAAATATCTAAAAATGAGAAAAAAAAGTCGAAAATATTATTTTAAGGGCGAGATCTCATTCCCTTAGATCTTACAGGCTACATATAATATTATTATCATGAGTTGTGACAAGACATAATATGATATAATTATGTTACACAATATATTATTATATTATAGTGTTATGTGGTGTTATGAGAATTGAGACCACTCCATACAGGTTTGTTTTAAAATTCTTTTATTAAAGTTTTTTTACCGATTTAATTGTATTCGTTGGAAGTGGAAATATATGGTTTTATTCGTTTACAATGTAAAGCACTTAGTACCTACATACGAATAATCGACAACATCCGCATTTTTTTATGGGAAATAGTGTTGTCACTCGTTTTTATCGACAAGAATTTTATCGTACAAACGATGGGACTGGAAGCGATTCAATAAGCATTGTTCTGTAACATAATATTATACAATAAAATTATGTATTATTACGACGAGTAGGTATACTGTGACAGGTGAAGTGATTATACCGGGAGTGTGATAGATTTCTCTCAATATTTTGTAAAATTTAAAAAAACAAATTGCATGCTGGGAAATGTTGTTTATTACTATTATATTATTTTTAAGAAGATAATATTATTAAAATGTTATCGAACAATTTGTTTGAAAAAAAAATACATAAATAAATATTTTTTTATGATTTTGACAATGTTAATTTTCAGAGATCATTTTGTTCACTGTGAAATACATTTTTACGAACGAAAATTTATCGAACGTACAGAAATATAACTCCCATACCAGTGGACCGCTCAAATACTGCTCTATAGTTTTAATCATACACGTAGCTAGAGCAACAATAAATTTCAGCTAAATCGGTTCAACGGCTTGGGTATTAAGAGGTAACAGACAGACAGAGAGACACACTTTCGCATTTATAATATTTGTATGGAAACGCCTCCGTGGTCCAGTGGTCTAGAGCATCGCTCTTGACACGGAGGTCGTGGGTTCGATTCCAGCGTTGGAAACATGTTATTTCCAGGTTTGGTTAGGACAATGCAGGCCGATCACCTGATTGTCTGACAAGTAACATGATCCATGCTTCGGATGGGCATGTAAAGTCGGTCCTGCGCCTGATCTCTCGCCAGTCGTGCCGGTCTTCCGTCCCACTGGGTTATAGGAGTAAAGGAATAGAGAGTGCTCTTGTGTACTGTGCACACACCAGGGCACCATAAAATTGCTCCTGCGTGCCTACCCTGGTATCAATGAAACCGGCCACCGTCACCAAAACCGGTGTGAGGAGTATTATTATTATTCGTATGTATGTATTGCTTTGTGTAACAGAGTACCTAGTACAGGAGATTTTTGGTGTCATGTGCACTTCTCACGAGCATCGTGAGTAGATAGTATCGCTGTCAAACGTGCGAGGACACACGATTTGCCGAAACTCAAGTGTATTAGACTATGTTACAGCGAAATAATCTAGACTTAATTAAATTAGGATCCAGTTACGTTAGACCTTGATTTAGTTGCAACAGGTAGTTTATCAGAGATCTTATTTTGCTTTCAAACGTTTTAGATTTTGTATCTATAGTTTCTGATTTAATAAACAGTGAAGTTATTTTAAAATAATTTAGCTTCAACAACAGGACACCTGCAGGTTCACCATAAAGTTGACAAAATAGTAGATCGCTATTTTTTTCGTAGCCGTCACATTTCTGACGTAAATTATGAAGTATGGAAACAGTTTTTTCCAGAAAATTTAGAGTTCATAAAGTAAATTATAGCTCCCAAAGAATATTATAGTTACTTCAGTCTTTAATTTACTTTTACAAGATTTCTAAAAATATATTATATTACACGTTTTCTTATTTTTGATATATTTTTAATTTATTTTTAAAAGCATCTTTGATCGATTCAAACTTTGTACAAAAAACATACCTACATAGAACTTAAAGTACACGTAGTCATAATAAGTACTAACTATTGTATACGACAAAAGAGCACTGGTAAACCCAAATGCGTCGATTCCAAAAACCTTATCTACTGACATTCGCCGATCACGAACTGTGCCTTTACAACTACATACCATTTGTTACACGGCATCACGAAATCGGGGGAAAATCCTATCCTAAATACGCTCAATTGCACAACAATTTGACTCTATTAAATCTAAATTATTGCTATGACTGTGTCACGCGGGTTTTAAAACAAGAGTTACAAGTGACATATTATGACATTATATTAATTATTATTTAGTACTGTCACATACTGACATGTGTACTACCATATATCGATATTTTTTTAAATAAAATTAATATTATCGATATTTTCGGTTTGTAATTTCACATCTCTATGTCAGTTTAGGGTTGCAATGGTAGAAATTGTAACTTTACTGTTTTATTGCAGAACCAAAAAAATATTATTCGGGCTAAAGAATTCGTACAGTACAAAAGAAGCAAAAAGATATTAATGAACGATAAAAGCTCAGTGCATATCCAGGTAACTTTATATTGAGAGGAAGGTTCAAACATTAAAGTAAGAGCTGCGGATAGCTTGGGAGTATTCCAATGAAAAACGTGTACACATTCGAATAAAATATAACCCTTTTTGGAATTCAATTAATTAAAAGCATAATTCATAAAACTAACCAGCTGTTTACAATAATAAGTGACAATGAATACTAGAAGTGACTTGTTTGAGTTAACGCACGGTTATGGTTGTAAATTTCAATGATTTGTGTACTCGTGTGTAATATTTGCACTTATCTTTTAACATCAAGGCCGCCGTCTTGCCAATATGTTTTACTATTATAATAGGAAATGATATTCTATATGACAATTTTGTAAAGGAAATCTAGTTAGAACTCTACATTATGAACAAAGCGTGATAATTAAGTGTTATCCAAAATATTTAACACTGAAATGAATTCTTGATGTCTTGTAAAAACCGGTAGCATGCTAATTACTGGAACATGGTACCGATCAATGATATTTTTTATCATAGGTACCGATTGAAAAATCCACAGCCGAACATATAACCTCCTACTTTTTGGAAGTCGGTTAAAAAGTCAGATGTTTGCTTGACCATATAATATTCTCACAACATAGTCTGCCTACTGCCTAGGTAGCCTCCTATGATCATTTTATTGATGCAGAAGATATTGTCATTAATTTGTATTTTTCTTTTGTTCCAGGTGGATATACAGTGACATAGTGTAAAGTGATAGTGCAATGTTCTTTCCATTATGAAAACAAAAACGAAGTTGTCCACGGTAGATATGTGCTAGATATGGCTCTCACAAACTTCAGCTTAGATCTCGGGGAGGCAGCGCCTGTGGTTGCGGCGACCACGTCTGCTCCTCTGCGAGTTGACCTTGACGACCTTCTATACTCCCCAGAGGAACACCAGGCCGAGTACGCACCCACCTACTCCGGCAATGAACCTTTTGAGCCTCCCCAGGGTCAAGCGCGAAGGCCGAAGGTCAGAAAGCGAGCCGGCCCCACCTACCTCCCCCCACCGAATCAGTACACCCAGTACCCCAGACAGGACGTCCCCCGAAACCCCTTCAATAGTCAATTACACACACAGGTATACCAGAACACAAGACTCGATATCACGCTAGGCAACCAGAGGGTGCAAGAAATAAATTCGCACTACGACAGCGCGGGTCAATACGTCCACGATCCAGCCGGGGACTACGATTACGGACAGAGGAATAAAAAGGGTCCTCCAACGCATAACCCGGGGTACGGGGAGCCCTACCCGCCCGCGACGACGCCCGGCCCAACATCTAGTCGAAAATTTGATAACCCAAACCAAAATTTTAATTACAATTATAACCCTATCGCACCACCGACTTCAACGCCTAGTCCGAAGCCGGCTAACCCTCAGACGCCGCTGGATAGACCGCGAGGGTTCACGAAGGTGGAAGCGAACAGTCCTGGCGGGAAGACACAGCTACACGCCATCTTAGATTATGACGATGATTACTACGAGGACGACAATGAATCAGGTAATATTCATTTTCAGATACATGGTGAAGCTATTTTAAATGCTGACAATGATATGTGAGTTTTTAAGGGAATATCAGTCCATTTCAAAATCCATCTCAATATATGATTAAAAAAAACTTTGACCACCTACTTAACTTCAACCCTTCGTAAGGTCAAATTCTAACTCAGTTAATAAAGGTCAAACTTGTAATCTACTTATTACGTGCAGACTTATTTTGGATTGCTTTAAGCAAAATCAGAAATCACACACTTTTAAACATATTTCATGCCCAAAATCAAACTTCCGTTCTTTATTGGTATTATCTGTTGCGGAAAACGAAAAGAATAATGCTGATTTTATACAACAGTGCATAAAAGGCTCGGCCATACAATTTTTAATAGGGCAGTCGAACCTGTTAAGTCAACAATGTGGCAATATTGAAATTAATTGAGCTTACTCATTCAAAGCAAATTGTTGAAATTAAATAGAATTATGTCAATGATTAAATCAATTTGATCCAAGGTTGCTGATCGCTTGCACCTATATGTGAGAGGCCTTCGATTGCTTGAGACCATGGAGTTTACTTGAGATTGAAAGCCCAATGTCAAATCAACAATCAACGTCCTAGGAAATTACACAAAATTCCTATATTTGCATGGATATAAAACAATGTTAATTCGCTGTCAGTTTTGATATACTGTTATATCTTGAAAATTGTTAGCATGAACATATCCTGGTAGTTATATTGGTAACTAATAATAACTGAAGACATGAGTGGACTCATATTTTCTTTTATAATTTGAACGTAACTTACCTACTTCATCATCTAGCTATTAACATTGATTTCAAATCATTTTCCAGTCCTAAAGCCTCAATTTATGCAAAAAACGACAGTTTTTAAATTGTTACTTACTCAATTAATTTTCTCGTGTCAATTATTATAGTCTTCTTCAATCCATCTTCACTTTTTAGTTGACATTTTTGTAATTATATTGTTTAACCTTAATTATTGTCTTAAATTGGTTACTAACAAGTTCATACATCAATCGCTCAACCATCTTGTTAAATCACTTGAGTAAGATATTTTAGTTTTCTTGTTAATATACGGTTCTATTAATCTTAATCTAGACATAAATCTCATTATTAATTTAAAATCAATCGAGCAAAGATTTCTAACATGATTGATGGTATCTTCACTTGGCATAGTTTTAAGCTCTATCCAAAGATATATTTGTTTCATCCTTGAAGCAAATATCCATCGTCTATTTATGAGAGTACTTATACCCAAAATATGGGAAAATTTTCAATTGAGTCTACTTAAACTGTCCCTAAAAGACGTATATTGATACGGCTACAAATCAAAATCTGACAGTTTTTTTTTCCGTGTTTATTTTGTTTAATAACGATTAATATGCAAATTTTAAGAAATATCCACAACGTAAGTAAGAATAAGAATGATTGCTTACGTATTACGCATAATCTTGTAGCTTCTTTCCTTTTCGATTGCAAAAGCTTGAGTGAGAAGCACTTAGAAATGAACCAAAATTAAAATATATCAACAAGCCTTGTTAATAGTAACATTAATACTACTTCATTCACGGTTCAATCTAGACACCTTCCCAGTTCCCTTAAAGTGTCAACGTCATAATTTCTGATGGTCCAAACTCCAAAAATTTAACGATTGACGTTCTTTTGTATGCCAATGCTGTTTGGCCATTTGATAGAACTAAGAACGGATTAGGTCAAGTAGCATGCATTAAAATATAAGAATCGGGTAGTGTATTCAACCGAAAATGTCGAGACGTGATACGTTTAGCGAGACATCGTCGGTTGCTCAACCGAAGGCCGTTCAAAGACATTAACACATGTGAGGTGATGTTGCATCTGCGTTAGACGACCTTGGTTTCACTTTCGAACCTGTCTCGATGAATCTGGGGCGTTACGTCAAACACTATTTTCTTCTTAATTATTCATTTGATTTTGAAATTGTATATTGATTTGGATCTTTATGTAGACAATACAGATCGCCTAATTGGCTTGATGCATTATAGTGGTATTCTTTTTATGCCTCTTTTTTATAATAATTTATCATGCAAATCATGCAATAATATTCTTCGATTCTTTTAAACTATGTCTTTTAATAAATAAGGTTCATTGCTCTTCCATGTTCATAATTTTCAATTTCTTGTCTCATAGATTCCAGGCATCACGTTATGCTCTTCATTCATTGTCATCATTACACATTGTATTTTACTTATTTAGCTAATTGTATCACAGGAATTTATGAATAATTTCTAATTGATCAAACTAGAACGTTAGAAGTGTCTGTCCACTAGCTATAATTCCAAGTATAGCATTGACAATGAATAACAATGAATTTAGATCACGAAAAGCCAATGATAAGCTGGCCCTTTCAAATACCGACCTTAGTTTAGGCGACTTGATTCCTTTGTTGTCCTTCCAGCTACTAGCAGTGGTACTGGATACAGGTTGATATCAGACAAAGTCAGGGGCAACCACCTTTAATGCTAAGTACTCATACGGTTTTATTCAATAGTTTCGAGTATAAAAATTATCGTGTGGACCGCAAAACTACGCCTAAATCTTGACGGCTCGCGTCGAGTAAGTTCAAAGGAAATTAGATTTATTTAATTCCATTGCGTCCATCGAGTTTTGCGGTCTACACGGTAATTTTTACTCGATTTGGAGTAAAACTATCGAGTAATACCGATAGTGAGTACTAACCATTTAACTGGATTGAGTTTTGGCTTCAACTAATTACTCACTTTTATTTAGTAGCTTTTAGCTTATTATTATTTGGTAGTTTGTATCAATTGTAACACGCTTCTAGTGAACTTATATACTAACATTTTTGTTAAAAATGCAAGCATTTTTGTTAATATTTTGCATAACCTTGATCTTTATCTGTTGGTCTACAGTCTACACGAACCGACTATATCGCCCACTCGGTGCTTTATAAATGCGTTGAAATGCCATATTCTTTTTTTTTTTTGGAAATTCTTGTTTGGTTATAGTTAGTTATAGTGTGGTACTTATATAGGAATATGCATTTCATTATACTGTCGAAATCTCCATGCCCTTTTATTTTTTTTCTCGTCCTTTATCTTTTAAAATCTCTCTACTTCTCTAATTTTCTCTTTCCCTCTTTCTATCTCAAGTTGTGATTGATTGTTTTTAATGTACCCACTTTCAACAATGTTCTATTACTAATTTTGTATGTACGGCAAACCGCATGTATAGCGACATTGATGTTTACCGATTACCATACCTAGGATGATGAAACCTAGATTGATATTTTAATCGACACTATTACCACCATAAGAAGGCATTAATTGAGATGTTAACATTCTCAAAGTAATGTTACATGCTTACAAGCTTTTTTGCAATCATACCGACTAGTTAGTCGGTACAAAATAAATATGAAGACATAAAATAGATCAAACTTTTTTTTTCATAATTTTAGCAATCTAGTAGTTCACAATATTTATTATGTATACTAAAGTGCCAAGTTCCTTCCGAACCTCATAGACTAAATCCACCTCAGTGACTCTCACATTGCTAGCGTTATTTTTGATTTATACGAGATCATTGTTGAAAATAAGTATCGTTGATAATAAGTGATTACACTTTAAAAGTATTTAAGGTTTTTTAATGTGCAAATTTCTCCACGATGTGGCAGAATTAATTACCTAGCTTCACACCACGTCAGTCTGGACCTGTGCTAAGTACCTGATGGACTTGTGTTACGGGTTCCAGACAACGGAAATATATTTAATACTTTTATACTATATATATATATATATATATATATATATATATATATATATATATATATATATATATATATATATATATATATATATATATATATATATATATTTAAGATTTTTATTATATGATACACATATTTAATACACATCCATGACCCAGGAACTTTATAAACATTTGTTCCGTCGGCGGGACTCGAACCCGCGACCTCCGGCTTGAGCTACCAACACGCTCACCACTGCGCCACGGAGGTACTTGGGAGCAAAAAGGTAAAACAAGATTAACAATAGAAGGAAAAGTAACAGAACAAAAGGTAGTGCAAACGTAACTAAAATTAGTAACAAAGTAAGGTCAGAGTGAGTCCTCATTAAATAAAGTAACTATGTAGGTCGACGCATAAAAATCAGCTGACATTTAGTGAAATAGATGACGCCAGAAATGGACATTTAAATAAATGCCTTCAGTCTTAAGTAAATTCCATTACATAATTTAAGGTAAGGTCAGAAAAGGCTTTTAGACTGTGTGTGGTAATTTTTAAGTATCTTAGATAATAACTTTCTTTCTTTATTTTTGCATTATTTCCATTTTATGTGGTTTATCAGGTTATTAAATATAGTGGAAAATGTGCAAGAATATGATCTATACTTATAAAATTACATGTCCTGACTGACTGACTGACTGATTCATCATCGCTGAGCAAAAACTGTTAAAGTTACAGCCGCGAAATTTGGTGAGTAGGGTTGTTTTATTAAGAAGACACCCACTAAGGAAGGAATTTTAAAAATTTTACCCCGAAGGGGGTGAAATAGGGGTTGAAAATTTGAACGAAAGTCCGTCATACATGAAACCCATCTCCATTATTATACTATGCTAACGCGGACGAAGTCGCGGGCAACAGCTAGTGTTATAATAAAATTACTGATACTATTCTAAAATATTATAATGTTGTAATAGTTTTAATCTTTATGACTCTACCTAAGAATAATACCTAACAAGACTGCCAAGAATTTAACTACTATTCGAAGATACGTTCTTTTTTATATTGTCATCCATATTGATATATACATTACGCACCTAGGGCAGGAAAATAAGAAATGTCTCAGATCACATGTAATTGTTGGCCGAGGCGAAGCCGAGGTCAAAAACATTTGATCTGAGGTTTTCTTATTTACTGCCCGTGGTGCTTATACTATTTTTCTCATCGGCGGAGGCGGAAAACGGCAACATCGTTAAGCGCAGCGGGAAGAAAGTTGACGTTTTCCGCCCGGAGGTGAGAAAAATGCATTTTTTTCGTAATTTTCATGACAGTATTATAAATTATAATCACCTTTAGTGCCATTTTCACCAACGCATGTCAAGGTTAATAATAATAATTTTCGTTTTACCTCCCTACACATGTAAAAGCATGCATGAAATTTGACAAAAAATAACAGCAATAGTAAATTGAACCTCATAATATATTTGAACTCAAAGATCAATTGTAACATTCCAGATTCCGGAGGGCCATCAGTTACTCCTCTGCTAGGACCAATCTTTGTGAGGAACGGTTCGGTGCCTGTGGTGCCGTTAACATCCTACCCTACAGTCAACAATGGATCATTTTACCAAATACCTGTAAGTTGAAAAACATAATGCCCGTTTTCACCAACGGCAACCTAAGGTTTATTTGGAGTAGTACCTCGCCCCTCCTCTTTAGGATTTCACCAATTTACGTGTCGCCTAAATCCGTATGGCCTAAGGACTTACGTGATTATAAACATTGATTTTAAAGAGATGATTGATCTTAAAATATAATGCCCGTTTTCACCAACCGCATCTTAAGATTAAAATAATTTGTATCTTTGTCAATAAAATAACAAAATAAAAACACAACATAAAATACTGGTATCTATCTTGATCTATGTCTGTGTTAAAAATGTAAGCGTTCCCATTTCCCACTTCTCAGTGACCATAATAAGTTAGATAGTTTTCATCATGAAATTAATTCTCTTGCCGAGAGACCAATAATTGTATTAAATTATACGTTGTGTCGTTTAAAATACATATTATGACATATGAGATAATATGTGTATTAAACAATGAGTTCTTATTTACCACTTCGACTTTACCAAGTAATAACAGTTTAGGTTAACTAAACCACAAGCTAGGTCATGTTGCTTAATGTGTAGGTACCAAATAATTAACATTTCTCAAGGGCAAACACTAAAATTATCATTATCATCATCATCACTATCATAGTAGGTCCTACAGGACTCTGAACTAGTTTAGATGCTAGAAGGGATTGTTCTCAATTCGAAGAAGATTTGGCTAATATTATAGAACAAGTTATCATATCATCACCATCACAATCACCACTATCATAATAGTCCCTACAGGACTAGCTAGAAGGGATTATTCTCAATTCAAAAAAGATTTGGCTAATATAGAACAAGTTAGCCATGACATTTTACCTAAGTATGGGTTTCTATTTTGTAATAGCCTAGTAAGAGATCTTATAAAGAAGATATAAAACCAAAGCTATTGAATATTAAGTATTTGGACTTTTGACTTTTCTCTCTGTTACCTAGCAGACTATAATATTTTACGTACTTATCGCGTGCTTAATTTCAAAATACATAATAAAACCACCTTAAAGTTCTTTGAATTTCTGAGAATTCACGTAATTCTACAGGGCTAAGTGAAATGCTCTACTTATTCGACATTTTGCCATCATTAAGAAATGGGATGATAATAAGGGTATCTCGAAAATGATGTAACATTGCATAATATTCATGAATGACATTCAAAGTTACTTGGCCTTTTAAGGTCGTTTGGCTTGAATGCTGCGGAAACCTCTAGCCAAGAAGGTACTCAGCCGAATCGCTTGGGTTTCAAGAAGATGTGGAAATTCGTTTCTCATTGTAAGTGTCTAAACACACTAGGCCGAAGTTACGCGGCGTAAATTACGTTCGCAATGTCAAACGCATACAAAATACGGATGGACCGCGACGGAATTATAGTGTGTCGTCGGTAATCCATACTAATATCCATACTTCCATACTAATATTATAAATGCGAAAGTGTGTCTGTCTGTCTGTCTGTCTGTCTGTCTGTCTGTCTGTTACCTCTTCACGCCTAAACCGCTGAACCGATTTTGCTGAAATTTGGTATGGGGATAGGTAGAGTCCCGGGAAAGGACATAGGATACTTTTTATCCCGTAAAAATGTACGGTTCCCACGCGATAAACGAATTTTGACGCAACGAAGTTGCGGGCGTCATCTAGTTTTTTTTTTTTATTATTTACTATGGTTACCAACAGCATATGCATTTAAAAAATAACAGTCAATTATAGTATACAGGGATTTTCAATTCCTGATGCACACACCTTTATAGGCAACACAACATTCATAAGTATAGTGTTACAACATGCAGAATTACAATAAAAACAATTATAAATTATATGAGCATAACATTAAAAATAAATTAAATTAAAAATAAATTAAATTAAAAAACAATAATAAATTACAATTTAAAAGTCTGATCGAATTTCATAATTATTATTAATAACATTTAAGAGCAACACATAATAATTATTTATTCAGGTAATATTAATATGTATACATCAACTTATTTAAATTTACACTAACAATTTTATATTATATTACATTAATTAATTGATTTAAGAATGTTTCTTATGTTCGGGATATTGTATTAATTATTGGTAGGTAACTCAAAGCACTTTAAAATACATTGCGGGCGTAATCATGCGGAATTTACGCCGCGTAACTTCGGCCTAGTCTGTTTAGACACTAAGTACCTACCTATTATCAGAGAAGTTGATTCATAGGCAGATTGTGGACCAAGTTAATTCGGTTGTGTTATGTCAAACCAAGCCAACATCGTGGTTAACATTGAATTAACATAATCCGACAAAATTTCCTAGGCCCGGCATCTACCTATTAACCGATTTCTTCGATAGTACTTCAAAATATCAATCACAGGCTTTCTCACTCGCGTAAAAAATACGCGTACGTCGCGTAGAAGAGATTTGATATGAGAGATTCAGCGTATTTTTCAAATCGAGGAAAGACCAAAGCCCCAGGCTAATTCTTTACGAATTTAGGAGATCTATGCATCTTCTTCAATTTAGGAGAGGAGCGTGCCCCAGGGTCATTCATCTCAAATTAAAGAGAGTTATGACTCTAGTTTAATCGTCGACTTGAAAGCCTAAGCTGCGGAGACGTTCACTGATCATCGGGGCTAAAATGGTAACATGTAGCAATTCCTCTCAATCAATTCAGCAAATGAATTGTCAAAACTGTCAACTGACAAATGTCAAATCAGTACAAAAATACAGAAATGAATTGCAAGCAGAGTTGCATTTTGCGATTTTAAAGAATTGAATCATATTATGATTCATATCATGATTCAACAAAGTGACCATTTTAGCCCCGCATGACGATATCTCGGCTAATTGTACAATGTACATAGCTCATCAGGTTACATCACAAGCAAATTCCTAATGACAGTGCCCTTGGCTGTACCCAAAACAATGCAACATTTCCAGTAACGATAGATAATTAAGCAGTACTTCAATCGATGTTTGCCGAATAGAATGTCATTACGTTCAAATGGTAATTAAGTAGGTATATATTGCACACTAGATGATGCCCGCAACTCCGTTGCGCCAAAATTAGTTTATTGTAAGGGAACCGTACATTTTTCCGGGATAAAAAGTATCCTATGTCCTTTCCCGGGACTCAAGGTATATCCATGCCAAATTTCAGCAAAAACGGTTTAGCGGTTTGGGTGTGAAGAGGTAACAGACAGACAGACAGACACACTTTCGTCGACAGTGTCAGAGAAATTGATTCATAAGCAATGGTATAACTTATGTTATTTGGTCGGGTAATGTCAAGCCCAGCCAACGTTACTCCTAACATCGTCTTGACAAGTCTGCTATCTCCAAATAAATCAATTTATCTGATTGGGCATAATTTCATTACTATAGTTTAGCCCTTACTAATAAAATCTAGCTTCCAGATTTCTCTATCAAAGAAGTAAGACAAAATCAAAAAAAAAATTGCACTCTGCTCTAATTCTCTTATCAAAAACTGCGCAACCTTCAAATATGTTTAAAATTTCCACTGAGTATAAGATTGATGCTCATATCGTAGGCTTTAAAATTTCGTCAAAGGTATATTATCTCTGGACGGTAAATATAAACAAATATAAGCTAATCTAATTGATCTAGTTGATATTTGGACGCAGACCTTGGCCGAACAGGTGGGCGGTAAGGGAAACAAGCTACAGAGCCAGACTTATTAAAATTGCGACAGCGTAGGACCGCAGGAAATGACCATTCCACGACCACGCTAAGACATTTAAGCCACACGATGTGGATAGACACGATATTCTACGATATTCTAAGATTTTAGTTGTTTGTTTGAGATGATTGGCTGACTCATTGCCAAAAATTACCTCAAAAGACCAGTACATCAATTAAATATTTTGTTACCATTTCGTATTAAATATCAATGCAAAAAAGTTGTGAATTTTGACAAAAGACGACGACGTCAATATACCTTTTTCATTACAGGCCTTTGAAATATGGTTACTAATCTTCTGATCTTGTTTATATCATACTATTAGCTAACAGTCTATTAATCTATTCGGACAGCGGACTGTAACATTAGATGTCTTAGCAACGATCGACGATGTCTTACGCAGATATCGTAGTCGTATCGTAACATCAGAAACAGCTTTATTAGTCACAGGCGTAGGCTTAACTCTGATAAGACATACGTGAGCGCCTTACACGATACATTCCCATGTCTAAACCCAATATCCATATTTGTATGATCATTCACCTTGCACGATATCTTGATTCTTGACCTCTTGTTATGGTAACAGGTTAAAGTTACAGTTTTTTTGTTATGGTTTATCTCATAATCAGTAGTAATAAAGTTATGATTTTCTGAGGTACTATAATATTTACCTTTGAGTTATGACTTTGTTTATAACAACAACTACGTAGTTATGCTACTGCACAGCTCAGTGAAAAAAGTTAGGTTTTGGCCTGCTTTAATCTAGGTCCTACGATTTGTACTTAGTACTTATCGATCTTGGGGCTCAATTAATATGTACAATTTTTTGTTAATGTTTTTGACATCGTTTCGTGACTAAAACTCTACTAGTTAAGTATATAAAAAAAATAGTGAACTCTCTAGCTTTTTTAAAACGGCTTAGGCGGGAATTATTAATTTTTTTACATAAAATACCTGTAGAAGTATTTTATAATATTACAATCTAGCCTAACTAAGACTAATAAGTAATTTTACATTATCTTAATCTGCTAGGTAGAGGCGGGGGAATAATATGACAAATCTTACAAAAATGTGTTATTAGAAGTACCTAGAGATAATGACATAACAAATAGCTCAAATATACATACATGTCTCAATCGTGTATATTATGCAAGACATGTATACACTATACAATCTGGATGACTCAAACGTTTATAAATAGAGATGGTGCTTGTGGGAAAACCATACATTTTATTTTATTTTGTAAAGCCATTATATTTTTATTTCATATTTTAATTTTTAAAGCCATTTAAGTATTAAATAGCAATTCAAAGTGCTCTTCGTTATATCATAAACTTGTTATATTTATAACTTGCAATAAAATATATATTTTAATATTTTAGGGTACCGTAATCAAGAGACGATTTTAAATTATTTGATGGTCATTTGGGGCCTGTTTCTACGCTTACTGATAAGTGCAGGATAGACTATTTACAAGTAATCTGACAGATAGAGTATATTATGTACTATAATATAAGTTGTGAATAGCCTATCCGGCACTTATCAATAAGTGGTGAATCAGCCCCTTAGAAAGGGTAATTTCGTGTCAAAATCTTCATTTAATTACAGTTAAGTAATTAACTCGTCTCTGAATGCGGCAGTTAGACGGTTTGAAAGGACAAGGGGCATTTTTGTATGGAGCCTGTACCCAAACTGTAGAACTTCCACACATAGTCGTATATATTAAATGAAAGAGCTTGAAAAGCTGAACATTTTATAACATGATAATACGTTATTTTATAACATGATAATACGTTAAGATGAAAATGAACTGGATAAACTAAGGAAAGAACGTAGAACTACATTAATGTTAGCACAAAGGTTAGCACTTAGCAGTATTGGGCTTCTGGACTGGTTAAAAAAAATATTACCTTTAGAATTTAGATGTTAAAAGATCTTCCATGCAAGCATATTTCTTTCTTTGAGAAATGGCTAGCAACTAAGACGTTGTCAAATTTATGTGTGGGAGGTATCTAAAATAACTAAATGAGTCAGCTTCGTTGTAAATCACAATAATAGAGACTGTCAATAAATTATTTCATTACTAAAACAAATTACATATTTTTCATGCTAGATAAAAATTAGTCTAGCGTGTTTAGATAGATAAAAAATATCTACCCTAGATTCCTAGGCTTATGAAAACTTTTAGTGATCTTTGATTATTTTGAATATAATTGCTTTGGGTACCCCGTAGGTACCCTATCATTTAAAGTATGTTATAGAATTCAGTACGAAATATTAACACAACTATAATAATTGACATAACGACTATCACTTTACATTTACAGTTAAAAATAGTGACGTAAATATGTTTATTGACATTTTAGTTACGACTTACTACTGAGTATTGCCTAAATGCGTAAAATATAATAAACAAATCCATACCACAATCCATACTAATGTTACAAATGCGAAAGTGTGTCTGTCTGTCTGTCTGTTTGTTACCTCGTCATGCAATTGCGATTGCATTATAAACAAAAATGCATCAAATTTGGTATGGACTTATGAGTTGTGTCCCGGGAAAGGAAATAATATTATAGAATATAGGCTATAGTACGGGAACCCCTAGAACAAATTTTTTGTGGTTACTAACAAGCTAATTTTTTGTGAGTAGCTTCATTTTGATAAGACAAACAACTTTTTTATCTGCGAAAAATCTTGAAAGTGGTAGCTAACAGAAATAGAAAGGATTTCATACTTTGATTTGATGGTCCTAAAATATGGATTGTTCTATTTGTAGGACAATGTTACTCTTAAATTATATAACTATTAACCTACCAATATGTATAACCGATCTGTCACCAGCAGTTTTTTCGGACCTATACGACCTGCAAACCTTGAAGAAAAGAGCGTATTCCCTTTTAAAAGGCCGGCAACGCACCTGCAGCTCTTCTGATGTTGCGAGTGTCCATGGGCGTTTGCTCGTTTGCCCCCTTATTTAATTAAGAAAAAATACACAAAAAATCAGCTAGTTAGGGTTCCGTTTTAGGGTACCGTAGTCAACTAAGTTTTGTTGATTACAGAACTCACTAATACTTATACTTTTTATCCCGGAAAATGTACGGTTCCTAAGTGATAAACGAATTTTGGCGCAACGGAGTTGCGGGCGTCATCTAGTATAATATTATAATTGTATTTGTATAACTTTACTAGCTGTTGCCCGCGACTTCATCCACATGGACTTCAGTTTATAGTTGTTCCCGTACATCGATTAAATAGTTAACGCGGAAATCACAAAGTTCCTTTTTGTAGGAACCGTACATTTTTCTGCGACAAAATATATCCTATGTTTTGAATAGCTTTGGCGAAAATCACAAAAGTTTATTGAGCGGGAATCGTACATTTTTTGGGACAAAATCCCTTGTCCTTCTCGAGACTCAAAGTATCTCCATTCTCCATACCAAAATTCATCAAAATCGATTGAATAGTTTACGCGCAAATCATAAAAGTATATTATCGTGCGGTAATCGTACATTTTTCCGGGACAAAATTTATCCTATGTCCTTTTCCGGGACTCAAAGTACATAATATATCTATACCAAATTTTAGTAAAATCGGTCCAGCTGTTTACGCGTGATGTCGTAACCAAGGGAACTATATTAAGGAATCATTATACGTTCCGCGCGGCTTCGCCCGCGTAAATTAGATATTTCACAGACAAATTAGTCTACAAAAAATAACCTACGATCCTTCACGTGCTCTACAGTCTACTTCCTATCTGACCCAAATAACAGAAAAATTGCTCTAAGTAGTTCGTAATATAAGCCCTTTAAAATAATTCTCCCCGTTTTCTCCACATTTACCTCTATTTCTTTGCTCCTATTAGTTTTAGCGTGATAAAATATAGCCTATAGCCTTTCTCGATAAATGTGCTATCTAACACTGAAAGAATTTTTCAAATCGGACCAGTAGTTCCTGAGATTAGCGTGTTCAAATAAGCCCTTTCAAATAATTTCCCCCGTTTTTTCCCTATTTTCCTCTATTTCTTCGTTCTTGTTAGGTTTAGCGTGATGAAATATAGCTTATAGCCTTTCTCGATAAATGGGCTATCTAACACTGAAATAATTTTTCAAATCGGACCACTAGTTCCTGAGATTAGCGCGTTCAAATAAGCCCTTTTAAATAATTTTCCCCCGTTTTTTCCACATTTTCCTCTATTTCTTCGCTCCCATTAGTTTCAGCGTGATAAAATATAGCCTATAAGCCTTCCTCGATAAAATGACTATCTAACACCTAAAGAATTTTTCAAATCGGACCAGTAGTTCCTGAGATTAGCGCGTTCAAACAAACAAACAAACTAACTAACAAACTCTTCCGCTTACTATCAATGAAGTAATATTTAAAACATTGTCTTACTAGACGTTCCGAGCGGCTTCGCCCGCGTAAATTAGATATTTCACAGACAAGTTAGTCTACAAAAAATAGCCTATGATCCTTCACGTGGTCTTATACTTCTTATTTGTGCCAAATAACAGAAAAAATTGCTCCAGTAGTTCGTGAGATAAGCCCTTTCAAATAATTGCCCCCATTTTTTTAACATTTTCCTCTATTTCTTCGCTCCTATTAGTCTTAGCGTGATAAAATATAGCTTATAAGCAGTAGTTCCTAAGATTAGATTAGTTCAAACAAACAAACAAACAAACAAAGTAACAAACTCTTCCGCTTTATAATATTAGTATAGATATTAATTCTTATATATGTATATCTAAATATAACTAAACTTGATCTATATTCGCAATGGCGCCAAGTCCCAAAGTTTTTGTCCGTATATTAACACTTACAAGGTCAATGACATAATATTATACTAAATACTTGTAATTGTATGTGATATGATTTATGAATAGTTTAAATTGTACCTATTTAAAAATTATAACTATTTATAGCCCTATTTCTATTTAAAAAAAAGGAAACAAAGCGAACAGCCCATAGACGGTCCCAAATTTTATCATAAAAAAAAACCTCTTTCTATTAAAAATTAACAAGGTTTTCTTATAATAATAACGTTGTTAACGCTTAGATAGGTGTACTTTTACTCAAATCCTTAGGTGAACCATGAGTCAAAAAATGCTAAAGGGCGCTAGTGTTCGGTTTCGTTATCGACTTCGGTTACACCGAAAAAGCTCGCGGGAGAGATATTTTGCTAACGGAGTTTCCATCTCCGGCCTTGTGGTCCGCGGCCCGCGGGAGATATTTTATTTCCCTCTGGAATGTGTTTTAACACATCCATCGATCCTTCACCTATCCGCCACCTGGGGACGCGGCCTCTAGGGATTCAGGCTACCCCGAGGCACTTAGAGGTAACGCGCGCTTGCATGTGTACGCTTCAATAGAATCCGGGGTTCTTAAAACGCGCGTTAGCAAAGCGCGCACTTCGAAACGCCCAATGTGTACCTGGCTACCTGCTCTTAGTGTTAGTGCAAGTTTTTACGTATTAACAACAATATAATTAGTATCATGAGAATTGATGTTTAAAACCCGAGCGAACCCGAGAGAGGGTAATTTTTCCACTGTCCTCAAAGAGGGTTCAGTATCAATTCATTAAAATTTACATAGACTATACAAAATATATGTTATGCCTTATGTGTAATAAACTGAAGTTATTTATTGCAAAGGAAAAGGGAATTCCAGTGAATTTTGCTTTTAAATGAAGATTCTTATTCTAAGCACGACTCTACGTGCGAAGCGTCTATTCCCAAGCTAACACGTGAAAATAAATATTGCATGATCAAATAATGACTCATAAACAGCTGTAAATTGTAATATGCTCTTTGAATCATCATCATCGTGTACGTCCTTTGCTAGGACTCTCAGATGGGTGAATTTCCCAACCGCTTTTTTTTTCGCGGCTACTATGAAATTGGGGGTGTGAAATGGCTTTTTAGGGTTAAATAAAATTTCATCGTATAGTTTGTGTGATTATCCATATGAGGCAACAGACACGTTTTTAATTCGATAGCTAGAACATAAAAATAACAAATTCTAAAGGTGTAAATTAGGCCCCTCGGTGACTGTCCCAACGACCTTTTTAGTCCTAATTTCGTCAGCCGAGGAAAAAATATTAGTGGTACAAACAAACGGATTCTTTTATTGGGTTCTTAAAGAATGGAGGTATAATCAATACAAATTTCATAATCTCAATTGTTATACTTTCAAAATAGCGGGAGAAATAAAACTGTCCCAACATTTTATCTGGATTCGGTGAATAAAAAAGAAACATGAATTGTCGAGACCAGAAGTACTTTTGAACGTAATGCCGCTTCTCGAACTCAAGCGCCAGTCATGCTTGTGCCTTCGGAGCTAGAGGTGGTTTGCTGCGTCGCTGCATGTTCCCGCTAAAAACGTAAGTATATCGTCTCGGTGACACCCGACACTTTTCTCTACATTTCCGTGATTCAATTTATCATGTTAATTGAACCAGCTAGAAGTATTAATTTATTTTCTTACAAACACTTTTAATAATATGTATCAGTATGTAGTATAGATATCGGTATAATTATTATAGGTGTCAAAATATTCAACGATTCGTCGCAAATTTTCATATCGTTGATTCCGTTTCGGTGAATTCGGTGACCTATTTGGTCACCCGAAATGAAAAAAAAACACCGATATGAAAAAAAACACGGAAATGGTGACTCGGTGACTTTCGGTGACCTTCGGTGACAATAGTTTTCATATCTGACCTTCGAAAGACGAGCATTGCTCGTCGTTTGGGAACGCAATATTTCACGCGAAGTACATACACATGCAGTATCTATCTTGATCTATGTTTGTGGATAGAACAATGTATTTTTATTAAAAAAAAATCATGTTACAAACGATTTTAATTACAAATAACAAAATATTATATTAATACTGGGAAATAATTGACACATTTGCTTTGAATAAAAATTACCACGCGCCAACTTCACGAAAAGGTATCTTCTAGTGCTTAGTTAAAATTTTTCGTTATTAAGATATACTTAAGTTAAACAGTTAAAGTAAAGATTGAGTAACTATTATTCTAACATTATTATAACCAAAACTACTTTTTGATAGGATTCATTAAATTATAATATTAAATAATCATATTATATTATCTCGTACTGTTTTTGCTAATTCACTAATCAACAAAAGTCAATATTTTAGGTAATCCTAATAAACTACGTGAGGTCAAAATATTAGTCTCTGAGTTTCTTATTCATAAAATGAAAGGTAAATATTGTGTCCTTATAAATATTTAAAGTTAAAAAAATTACAAATATTGACTGAAACGACGTTAGATGAATGCTAGGTGTTTTTCGTTACGGAATTTCTTGATAAACGCGATCAAAGCTATACAATAGCTCAAAAAAATGAAACATGAAGAAGCACCATATTTCTTTTTTATTTATTAACATTTTTTTACGATTTCGCAGATTGTTATTCATCCTATATAAAACAACTTTAAAAATCACCGAGATGAAAATAGACAGACATAGAATAATAGACAGACAGACAGACAGACGGACGGACGGACGGACGGACGGACGGACGGACGGACGGACGGACGGACGGACGGACAAACAGACAGACAGACAGACAGACAGACAGACAGACAGACAGACAGACAGACAGACAGACAGACAGACAGACAGACAGACAGACAGACAAAAATCTAACCACATTTTTGGCTTCTATAGCGATGTAGTGACACCCCCACTTATTATTTTTTGAATATCTTTAATGTACAGAATTCTCATTCCTACAGTTTTATTATATGTATAGATAGATGTATGTATAGAGATAAGTACTAGGTAACGCCCGCAACTGTTGCACCGAAATTAGGTTATCGGGCTGGAACTGTAAATGTTTCCTAAACAAAACCTATTTTATGTCCTTATTCAAAGTAATCTCCTTACCAAATTTCATAAAAATCGGTTCAGCCGTTTAAATCCCTTTCTTTTGGGAAACACCACCATCGTGTCGGGTAAAAAAAGATTGTCGAGAACCATTATCAAATTAGTTTTACTGTACGTTACAATGATGACCACAATTATGAGAAAAAACCAGATCTAATCAGTGTCACGGTGCGAACTTCAGCGGAAGTTTAAACATTGTGTAATTGTATTGTTCCGATGTTTTTTGCTCGGCCATTTTGTTTCTGAATTAGCTCAATTAATTGACAGTCAGTAGCGAAAAAAGACGTGCTGACAACATGGCTAAATATTATGTAAGAAAATTAGCTTCAATAATATTACAATTGTTGCCGTTTCGCTCACTGTTTGGACACTGATGCCCATTTTCACCAACCTCTAATTTTCACCAATCTTAAACCTAGCAACAGTTTTGAGATTGGTGAAAAAGGACATCCGCCTCCAAAGCCCAAACATTATTGCTTGAGTCTATCTTTCAGAGCAAAAGCGTTTCCACCAACGCCATATTTATTTTACCTGAATCATGAGGCCTTAAGATCCAGGTGAATTATTCATTGGTAAATTCTTAAGAGATGCACCAAGTCGCTATTAGACACAAACGTAGGTTTGGTGAAAACGGGCATTAGTTTATAATGTTGGCGCCAAGTTGCCACTGATCTTTATTATACAAGTACGCTGGATCGATGATACCCACCTGCTTTTTGTACCTATTTGAAGCGGAATCAGCGCCCCCATTATGCGGGCTGAGATCTAAATCTGACGTAACCACAACCAATAACAACTGCAGTTATCATCACTAGTATTACTTCCAAGTACTCTCACCACTGCTATCAGCGCCAATATGGCGGCTTTCAAACGTCAGATTTAGTTCTCAGCCCCCATAATGGGGGCGCTGATTCCGCTTCAAATAGGCACGAGAAATTGCTGTCATTTCAAAGTGTATCATCGGTCCAGCGTACTTGTATAATGGAGGTCAGTGCAAGTTGTCAACTCCTGTTTTTTTTTACATTTTTTTATTTCTTTACAGATTTTATGGACTGCTTTATCCCTGGCTCTAGGCTACGAGCTCCAAGGACAGATCATCCGAGGTGTACCGTGTGTGAAAAGAAATTTTCAACTCTACTGTCCGACTGCCGGAAATACTTATCCGCTGTGAGTAAAATATATTTCTATTTTCTACCTCAAGAATTTAATTACGTATTTAGTACCTAAGATAATAATAATTGGTAACTTGCTATTTACTACATAATAACTAAATAGATAATTTACTATGTAGCTGTTAACAAAGCCAAAACTTCACAAAATCCAGGTTCTAGTGATCATGTAAGTGATAATGTACCTACAAAGTTGAAACTTTTACTTTAAATTATTATAAACCAACTTCACAACTTCTTTCATAGAGGTGCATAGTTAACTTTTGCGTGTTATAATATGCGACAAGCACTTAGGTACTTGTCACAGAGTGAAAATTAAAAGAAAATCCGTTTAATTTCATATTCAAATAAAATCCACCACAATTCTAACACCACTTCTAAGGCCAATAGACACTATTCGACAAAGAATAATTACTCACAGACTTTCATCTTCGAACTCCTAATATAAATTATATCCTCTGGCCATAATGACGAGTTAATGTATTGTTAATTGCCTGCCAGTTAGGATGCGTTCACAACAAACTCAACTCAGCTTAATAACTTAATAACAAAGTAATAACTAATAAGGTATTGTCCGTAAAAGGAGTGAGCGAAATAGTGAACCACTCCAAACTCAGCTCACTAGCTCAATATCAAATTAGTGAAATTATTAAGATATTGCCCGTTAGAACTTTAGGAGGAAAAATTTAATATTTATGGAAATATTTAAAAATTTATAGGACCTTTTGCCACATAACATCCTTCGCTATCAAAACTGACAAATGCAATTTGACTAAGCACCTTAAGGGCTGGTTTACACGTATTAAGTAGATAAGTAGTTAACTAAATTTTAACTTAATTTTAAGTTACCTATTGCATGTAAACACAAAATTTAGTAGCAAGTAGTAAGTTAAAATTTAGTTAAGTACTAAACGAGGAAATTAGAATTTTGACTATTTTCTGTTAGGTTGGCAGGCGAGGCTTGTCACTTGTCAAATTTCGGGCAGGTACTTCAAATTAAGTTAAAATTTAGTTACTACTTATCTACTTAATACGTGTAAACCAGCCATTAGGTCCAATTTCATCAACGACTGTTAAAGACGTTTAAAAGTTAATGCTTGAATTACTATAACGTTTCCTCTTTCAATTTTCATATGAATGAAAGAGAAGAAATTATATTTTAACAAGCTATTCACACTAACAGACGTTGGTGAAATCGGGCCTTAGTCAAATTGCTCTCAGCTTAGACTTAGAGGCTATAATGAGCTGTTAGGTGTAAACGTAGCCTTACAAGTTACAGTGTAATCGACAATTGTGTAAAATTATTGTTTGTAGCTTAAACAATGTTGAAACTGTGCTTCTACCTTTCGTAAATTAAGGCCGTAAGTACCGTAGTTATAGCCTAAAGGTTTGTTGAACTTTCATACCTACAAGGATAATGTGGCTCACTGACAAGATGACAATGACATAGAGGCGATGCGAGGCTCATTTAATCCTTCGATCGGGGATTCTTGGAAATCTATTGTTATTCTATTGTTGTCGCGATCACCGATGACAATATTTTAATTATTATCTCAAAGGGAGGCCAAAAAATGGATGTCTCTCAAGGTAACAACACTTTACAATATTATGGCGAGTGGCGACGCTTATAGTATAGTCACACGCCGAGAAAGACTCTTGTAGAGTTGGTTACGTCGCTTATAGCTTTTATCGCGGGCTTTGAGCGCGGCGACCGAATTGCCGTTGGCAGTAATTGGCGTTGCCAGACATCGGCGGTGTTTGTGTGCCTGCGACCAGACGTATGCGAATTATAATTGCATAAGTTACCGCGGCAATAGCTTTACCGCGGCAGTGCCCGAGTGCCACGCTTATTTTTAATTAGACCCGTTTCTTTTCAGGGACAAGATCGAGAACTTCATAGATGAGAACAAAGCGTTAATCAAGCGGATGTACGGGTCGTTCACGACGCCGGGCGGGAGTCGCGTGCGCAGGGCCCCAGGCGTGCCGGACCTGCACACCGGCGACTCCTTCTTCCGGCACGTGAGGCAGGCACGACAGGCCTCGAAGTCATTGCCTGATGCGCAGTCCGTCAACAACACTGGACGGTAAATAATATCTCCATCCTCTCACCTACCATAACACCGTCAATGGCCGATTTTGCTGACCATCTGAGTGCCATATTCTCATGCCTATTGAGGCTCTACTCGGCATCATTCTTTTCACGACCCGGGCGGGAGTCGCGCGCGTATGGCGCCAGGCGTGCCGGGCCTGCACACCGGCGACTCCTTCTTCCGGCACGTGAGGCACCTGCCATGCAGGCGACAGGCCTCCAAGTAATTTTCTGATGCGCAATCCGTCAATAACACTGCGCGGTAAGTGATGAGGTTCCGTACCAATTGTGGTTTTTTGCTTACCATCAGGGTTCTATTCTCTTGCCTTTTGAGGCTTTCCCCAATTTCATCAGGCCTCTATCTGATGCGCAGTCCGTCAATAACACTGGGCGGTGAGTATCATGATCCTCTCACCATGACAGCGTCAGTGGCCGATTATGGTGACCATCAGAATGCCATATTCTCATGACTCATGCCTATTGAGGCTCTACTCGACATCATCCTTTTCACGATGCCAGGCGGCAGTCGCGTGCGTAGAGCCCCAGGCGTGCGGTACCTGCATATCGGCGACTCCTTCTTTCGGCACTCGAGGCAGGCACGACAGGCCTCCAAGACGCTACCTGACGCGCAGTCCATTAATAACACTGGACGGTTAGTATTCCCTACCACGGCGTTCTGCTGACCATCACTCATCAGGGAGCTTTTGACGCTCTACACAACTTCATCAGGCCTCGCGGTTCCTTTTTAATGCACATTTCGTCAATAACACTGGAAGGTAAGTGATGGATTTCACTGCCGATACTGAGTATCAGGGAATTTTTGCCATGCTTCGGCACGAGAAATACCATGTTCTCACAGAAAACCGGCATGAAACAGCGCTTGCGCTGTGTTTCGTCGAGTGAGTGAGTTTACCGGAGGCCCAATCCCCTACCCTATTTCCTTTCCTACCTTCCCCTATTCCCTTCCCTTTCCATCCCTACCCTCCCCTATTACCCTATTCCCTCTTAAAAGACCGGCAACGCACCTGCAGCTCTTCTGATGCTGCGAGTGTCCATGGGCGACGGAATTTGCTTTCCATCAGGTGACCCGTTTGCTCGTTTGCCCTCTTATTTCATTAAAAAAATATATTACCAATGCCATAATATACAAGGTGTAACAAAAACAAGTGATAATACTTTAGGGTGTGTACGTGTTCCCTGTAGAGAGTTCACTGTGAAAGCAGCAGCGCTGAAAGACCAATTTTTTTTTTCACTTTTGTATGGGGAAACTCGTGACGCTCGGACCCTTGCCCATACAAAAGTGAAAAAAAAAAATTTGGTCTTTCAGCGCTGCTACTTTCACAGTGAACTCTCTAGGAACACGTACACACCCTACAGTATTATCACTTGTTTTTGTTACACCCTATATATTCTGTGCCAATGCCTTCTCCCCGAGGACTCGACTTGACTACTTCCGGCACGTGAGGCAGGCGAGACAGGCCTCCAAATCATTACCTGATGCGCAGTCCGTATCCGACATCCGAATAACACTGGACGGTAAGTTCGGGCTCCTACCACGGCGTTCTGCTGACAATCAGAGGTCTATTTTTTCGGTTTTAAGTTTCGCTTCCTTTTAAGGTTCGCTTAACACTGGACGGTAATAAATTGAAAATAGAATCAGAACATTTTATTTACCACTATACTCAGTCACCTTCCTAATGTGTGAATTATAAAATAGGTTCCTTCTCAAATCTAACGATTCAAACTTTTATTTCAGGATTGACTCGTGCGAGAGCAAGACGGAGATAATGACGCCGTACTGGGCACTCAACTCTGCGAGGAAGTTACGGGCCATCGTCAATACCATGCACTTCGAACAAGCCATACATCAAGAGGTCTGCAGGTAAAGTAGAGTTCAAAAACAATTCAATAGTATCTACTATCTATATTTCAATTCTTTACAAAAACATACAAAATATTATGAAGTACATTGTTACGTTTGGTATTACTGTATAGTATTCATAAAGGTCCCTCTACACGTTGGGCCGTGATGGATAACCATGATTGCCATATTATGATTACGCATATGTCTACAATAAACATAATCGACGTGCATAATAATAGGCGATCATAGGACCAACAGGATGGGTAACGTAGAAAAGCTGAAAAATAAAGTTAGACATTAGACATAATAATATAGTGCAACAAGTAAATAGTTACAAAGTAAAAAGGTATATTTTGATTTCAAGACAATACAATTTTCAGAAAGCATCACATTTCTATCGTAACAAAAAATAATTTATTTTTAATTCATGACTTTCCAGCAAAGAGTCAACATCGCGGTGCTCCGGCGACTGCGGGTGTGAGCAGAAGTACAAATGGCATCGACTCCTGGCGTACGATCCCAACGACGACTGTGCCGGCATCTTCATGGACTGGTTCCTCTTCCCCTCATGCTGCGTCTGTCGATGTAAACCTTAGCTTGAAAAGGCAATATTGCCAAGTAGAATGGAACAACAAGCAAGATTTTTGTAAACAATAATTGCTAATAAGGATAGATTTGGCATTTCATTTGCAAGGGGCAGACCCGTCATATAAAACGCCGCCATGGCCTCGTGGTTTCTAAACTTGTCATTAAGAATTTTCACCTGCCGCCAGGCGGAGCTTTGTCGTGTCCAACATTTGTCAAATGTCACAAATACTTTTTGAAGACTTGTAGAAGTACCTTAATATTTAAAGCGCAATGAAGGAACGAGACGCAACATAATATTGAGTATAATAAATTTGTTTGCTACCTCGCTCCGCTACATTCTTGCAATGGAATCTTTGGCCGCAATTTAAGAGAAGCTAGAGCAGAGTCTCTTTGGCTCAAAAGCTATAACTATAAAGTTTCGACACAAATGTTGCTCTAGCTTCTTACCCATTATCTTTATAAGAAATAGTTTCTGAATCTTATAATAATATAATGATATTGGGTGTAAGCTTTATTAAATAAAATGTACAGTTTTTTACGATACTGCGATCGATATGAGTGGAGAAACTACTGTAAAAAATCTTATTAACCTTAAACTTAAATAATATTTGGTTGTTACCTAAATACTTATAGGGAAACACTAAACGAAGAAAAAATAAGGTGATTTATAAATACAGGTACAGTCGAAGATAAATCATGTTTATTGCTTTTTATCACTTTATTATCAAAAAGTGGAAAAACTGGATATTTCTTCGACTGTACATACCTACTTTATTTTTATGTTTACTACTCATCATAAAGTAGTTTATAATGATAATAATATAAAATAAATTACCTACATTTAAATATAAGTCATAAGATAAGTACTACTTAAAATAATATGTAAATATCAGAACAATAAAATGGAACAATTTTTTGTGCCTCTAGTAAGTATGAAAATAAACGATTTTATCGAATACAAAGACTATGTAACGATATAATTATTATTAAAATAAAAATATATCGACTTTTAAACGTCGCCTTATTTTGTATTTGGCTTTATCTTAGTGTAATTTTGTAGGTTCAAAAATTATCCGAGTCTGTAGGTAAAGCTGCTGTATGTAGCCCGAAGTGAGCAAGGAGTCAGGAATCGAGTCAAAATAATTCAATTTGTGGCAAGCATTGGTGCTAAACCAAGTGCTAAACATTATAAATACCGTCCAAATTATAATCAATGTTTTGTAAGTTGTACGTAAGCAAAATATTTTTCCTAGTAGAGCATAGAGTTGGTATAATTTTGGCTGTTCAGTCTCGAGGCTTAAGTTGTAAATATTATTTTTTAAAATATATTTTATAAGATTCCAAATACTAAATTTTCTGTACATTTTAAGCGATTGACAAATGTAAGTAATAATAATATGGCTTTTAAAATAATTACACTGCCATCTTTATAAATTGTTTACAAAGGAAATAAATTATAGAAATACGAACGTGGTCTTTTTTATTTTTCCAATCCTTACTTAAATTAAGTTAAAACTTTAAAAAATACCTCTTTTGTACATAGGTAGGTACCTAATTTACTAACTTCGCCCTCTGTTAGCAAATTCGTCTGTGATTGCCCACGATTGACTCAATATTCTATCGTGCATACTATAAATAACTTGGTTATCGTTGTGGCAATCATGGTTATTCATCATAGCGCGTCGTGTAGAGTAGAGGGGCTTTTATATATTATTATTATTAATTATTTAATAAACGTTACTAGTAATGCCATCTATTGAATAATTACGAAAAACTCTTTGAAACCCAAGCCTTCAGAAGACTGAAGAGTTTGACAGATAGTGTATGGGCCATGAGGGCTTATCACTTAGGTTATAGGCACATAGGTACCTATGTCAAAATTTCAAACCGCAGACTTGTTAAGGGTGTCACAGACAGAGCAAGTAATGTATATTAATACATATTATACATTACATTCCGGGATGTGTAGCTTTAAATTATATTAATGTATCACACTCAGAACAGGTAATATAATGTATCTTTCCCTACATTTCAATCTGTTAATCAATTGTTAATAAATTCAAGTATACGCCCCGCTTGACGCACGTTTTAGCTGCTAAGGTGTTATACAGGCTGTTCTTATTTTTAATATCGCAATACTATGGACTCTTCGAGTAACTTGTGATTAGATTAACTAGATAGTTCATCAGAAGATGATTCGGATTGTGATTTTGATGCGCGCAATTGTTACAATATGTACTCGAAACAGAATGATGAATTATGTGGATTGAAGATATTTGATTGAAAATTTAGGCTTTGGGAAACAGACTGCCTGCAGTGCCTGCTGTGGAGTGCTGCGCTGAGGTGGTAACACTGTGTGTCTCTGTCTATCATATATAATAATATTATAATCACGTCAGAAATTTTTGAACATCCTATGAAGAGAAGAGATGTATATTATACACGGAAATGTATTGAGATGTATCAAAATATAAATGTACATTTTCATATAGCTCTGTAATATATAATAGATACGAAGATATAAAAATATACATTAAAGCTGTTGTGTGGTCTCCTGGCGATTTCTATAGAAAGATGTATCGAGATGTATCGTGTTATAATAATATACATCTTTGCATTACCTGCTTTGTGTGTTACGCCCCTTAGAACTTTATTAAAAAAAAACGTTTTATTTCTGAATAAATTTGAATCAAATGTTTTCAGAACGTTGAGCTACATGTTGCCTACCACCGGTTCGGGAACTAACCCGGCGAGAAGAACTGGCGTAAGAAACTCGCACGGGGCCACTTTTGACTAAAAAAGTGTAAAATTTGTATTTTAAAAAAAATAAAATTTACAATGTAAATAACTTAATCAAAACTTAATCTAATACATTAATCATTATACAGGGTGTAACAAAAACTAGTGATAATACTTTAGGATGTGTACGTGTTCCCTGTAGAGAGTTCACTGTGAAAGTAGCAGCGCTGAAAGACCAAAAAATTTTTTCCTTTTGTATGGGGAAACTCGTGACGCTCGGGCCCTTGCCCATACAAAAGTGAAAAAAAATTTTGGTCTTTCAGCGCTGCTACTTTCACAGTGAACTCTCTACAGGGAACACGTACACACCCCAAAGTATTATCACTAGTTTTTGTTATACCCTGTATAAAGTCAACATGAATATACAATTGTAAGTCACATATTAAAATTTTAATGTAGAAGCAGCAGCAAGCAGCCATCCTACTCCCAAGAAGCGACATCGTTCAGGAAATCATTGACCGTATAGTAGGCTTTGGCACACAAACGTTCTTTAATTACTTTTTTAAATTTATTAATTGATAAATTTTGAACGTTTTCCGGAATTTTATTGTAAAGGCGTATACATTGACCTTTAATAGATTTACTTATTTTGCTAAGTCTAATCACTGGTATTTCCAGCTTGTGCCTATTTCTAGTGTTTCTACCGTGACTATCACTTTTAGTTTTAAATTTAGTTAGATTCTTTCTAACATACAACACAATATCCAAAATGTATTGAGAAGCAATAGTTAGAATACCAATTTCTTTCAACTTTTCTCTCAGAGATTCAAAAGCTGACATTTTATAAATTGAGCGTATAGCTCGCTTCTGCACCACAAAAATTGTATTGATGTCAGCAGCGTTTCCCCATAAAAGGATACCGTAAGACATTCTACTGTGAAAATAACTAAAATAAACTAGTCTTGCCGTGTCTTCATCAGAAATTTCCCTAATTTTTCTTATTGCATGGTCGCTTTGTTGAATCATAATATGAATCATAATATGATTCAATTCTTTAAAATCGCAAAATGCAACTCTGCTTGCAATGAGAGGTTTTCTTCTTTTTAATCTCCACCAGACGGCGGTTCCCCACCGATCTGAAATTATTGCAGGTTGGCATCACGGATCATATTGGTTGTGCTTCTAAAAAATATCAGTGTACTGTCAAGTGTGGCATAAATCAAAATATCTTAAGCCTAAGCAATCATTGGCCTAAGCCAGGGGTCACCAAATGGCGGACCACGGTCCGCATCCGGACCGCCAACCCATTGTGTGCGGACCAAGCATTTTCGAAGATGAACTTCGTTAAAAATAAATTTCGGTCTCGACTTATTGTTGAACATCTCCAGGATTTAATGTCAATAGCTTGCACCAAAATGATTTCACTAAAAACTTCAGATCGATAATTAGCTACAAACATTGTCACTTTTCTCATTGTTAAAGTAAATAAGTAAATCGCTTTGTAAATGCCGTGATTACCTTTGTTTATTTTTTTATATGTGGACCGCCAAGGTCATTTTATTTCCTAATATGGACCCCAAGCGAAACTAATTGGTGACCCCTGGCCTAAGCGATTAGGCCAGTATACTGGTAACAGTTTAGGAACACGCTAATTGTCAAACTGAAAACTGACAACTGAAAGAGTTTTGGCGGGCATGTCATGGGCATGTCACTTTCAAACTTCTTCAACTTTTTATTGTTGGTGTGGTTTTTATTATTTTTTCCCAAATTGTGTTATTTGGGTATTTGACGTTCATTATTGGTAAAATATTAGCCATGAAATACCCGTTAACTTGCACAAGTGCAGGTAAGATGTTGTCAAAACCAAAATGTATAATTCCTGTGACATTTGGTGTGAATATCGGTAAATAGGGCTATTTCTTCCGTGAGTTTTAACTAAAACATCGTTGTAATAACTTTGTTATCCTAGTCATTGGAATATTTTTTGCGTCTTTTTCAAATTGAAATGCATCAAGTTTTACATTCTTTTGCCCAATTTTGTAGCAATTATTGATGATATTCCCTGGTATTACCGATAGTTGTCTACCCATACGCCATCTAGTTACTAAAATGGAAACTGTTTGACAATCAAATTAAAAACTAAGAAAATCCCTCATTCATTTCCATTGAGATACTATATATTAGGAGAGAGCGGTGTATAAGCGTCAAAAGCGTGTAATGTTATGTCCTACTTACTAGGACATAACAAAGGAGTCGGTCTGCATATTTCGCCCATGACTATTAACAATGTCGGATGTGCAAAATCGACAATTTTTTATTTCATAAAACATGCCCTTATAACCAAGGCTATCATTAGCTGAAAAGAAAAATCTATATTATGCATAGTTTCTGAAATAGCTACATTAAAAATGTCGTATATGAGCGTTTTCAAAAAATATTGTACCCCTCACTTTTGGCCTGTCCCCCGTGTTTGAAGTCGAATAACAAGTAAAATTTATATGTGGCTCATTATTGTAATGCTTGACAAGTAATAAGCACATCATAACTGTATAAATTCAAACTATTAAATTCACTATACTTTGCGTAATATTTTTAAATTGATCATTTTCAAAACCAAGGCGTCAGTTTTTGGCGTGTCCCCTCTCAAATTTATCTATGTTATAGAAGCTTTTCTCAAAAATGTTATACTAGGGTACCATAGGTTTTAGTATCGTTTCAAAGTACTTTTATTTGCAAATCGTCGTATATAGTTTATAATTTAACTGTAATGCTCACATAAATACAATTTGATTTCAAAAAATATCTTAAAAAGTGGTACCAACCAGACATGTCGGGTTTGTCACACTAAATAATGCCATTTGAAAATTATAGATGACTATTTGAATTTTTGAAATGGCTTCATCATCCTTTATACTCACTGTCTGGCATTTTTAAAAAGCTATTTTTATAATAGGTTTTGAGTGAAATAGACATGTTTTGTGAGTGTAACGGCCGTCAAGATTTCTACTGTCAGGTTTGAGACACATTATCTACTTGATACAGGCTAGTTTACGTCATTTAACTGTTTTCAGAAGATAAGCAATGTATTAATAAAACGTTATTTATATATGATCATCAGTGTAGGCAAATGTTTTCGTCAGAATATAATTTTGATTACAAACTGAGAAAAGAACGTCACGTCAGTTTTGCGACAAAGTGCTTCGTGACATATAGGCTGACAAGAAAAGTCGCAAAATGAGAGCATAAAGCTAAGTCTACATGTCATTGTAAGATTTTACATTTTTATGTTTCACAATGCTACTTACTAGCGAAAAAAGATCTCAGAGGTATAGAGAAGAATTGAGAAGAAGCCCAGAGACTAAAAAATTTCACAAATGTCGCAAGAAGAAGCGGAGAAAAGGATTTATTTTAACTTTGTAAATTTTTGGTTTCAATGTAAACCCAGCCTTATAAAATATGGTCTATCGGTTTTGCGACTGTCCCCTGTTTTGCGACAGGAAAAATATTAATTTTTACTTATTTTTATATATCGGATACATATAATTTGAATGAAATATTTAAAATGGTTTTACTATTCTGAAATACAAAAATCACTTGGCCGATTTTAAACGACATACATTATTCTATCGTAAAAGTAGCGGCTACTTTGGCATCAGCTGTGACAAAACAGAACTTAAACCTAGTCAAATTGGCATTATTTTCTATTAGTCGACTTTAATGTTCTATTTTTCAAATAAATTATTTTATTATCTTCGTAACGCAATTAAAATATTTCGTGTATTTCTTCATAGTTAATAGTTACAGAGATTGAAGACTGTGGCAAAACTGACACTTTTTTCACAGTGCCCAATTAATTTGATGATTTCTCGTAAAAGAAATTAATCGGCAAGCAATTAAATATAATTTCCATAAACTATAATGTATCTTTAAAATATCTAAATCAAAATTTCATCAAAAATGTAACATTTAAAATTGAATCATGAATTTAGTCATGGTACACTTTATTTTGAAAACGCTCATATTACTAAGACAGTCCGCTAACAATGTCGGATAGTAATTACCTACGTTGTTAACGGGATGCGGGGGTGAGTGAGAGCGCTCGATGTGCCACTTCCGACTATGTTAACGGAGGGAATGGACATCGCGCTCTCACTTGTTTTTTTTTTTGCAACCTCAGTTATATTTTATAATTTTCGACGCCATTTTTAATGTATACAAGATCAGCACGACTAATCAAACTAGGTACTCAACGAAATTAAGAAAAATAATATAGTAATAGGGAATAAAATGCTGATGGAAATATTATGATCAAAGCTAATGCTAGTGCAAAAAATGGTATTTACTATTCTTTATTATATTTTTTAAAGATTTTGAACAGTATAGCTTATGTTTTATTGTTTTAGATTTGATTATAAGATCAATACTTACCTTCATTACCATATTTTTATCGTAGGTCATTTAAAATTGTCGGATGTGCCACATCCAACGTTCTTAACCGGTTTTACAAATGTGTAAAATGTCGGTTGTACCACATGCGACATTCTTAATCGGTTTTATAAATGGTTAAATTGTCGGTAGTACCACTTCCGACATTGTTATGCCAAGTTATAAATTGGTAAAATGTCGGTAGTAAGTACTACATCATAATCATTTCATTTTTTTTCTTATTGATTAAATGGCACTTGTAGTTTGTACAATATCTGTCGTTGCTTACCGACTGTAAAAAAATTCAGAAGGCTTCAAAATAGGTCATTTTTGTACGAAAATTAAGTTTTTGTTGGCACTCATACACAATGAATGAATATAATTTATTAATTCAATAATCGTGTTTTGGCGGTCTGGTGTCTAATAGCTGATTTTCTAGGCATTTTTCTAATACATAACAGTAATAAAACATAAGCTTTACTGTTAAAAATCGTAAAAAAGGTATTAAAAGGACCTTTTTTCACACTAGGTTTAACTTCAGTCACAAGATTTCCACGAGTATTGTTTTCCTATACTATTATTATAATTTTCTCAAATTCGTTGAGTAGCTAGTTTGATTAGCATTGCTGACCTTGTAGACAATGTAAATGCAGAGCTTCCAATATGTCGTAGCAAACATATAGATTTACTCAGATTATGTAAAAGTGAAATTATTCTCAAAAAATACCATAGAATAAATAGAGAATCTCGGATGAAGAAGACTGCTTTTGATTAATTAATCTAATAAATATTAATCTAAGTTTTTCATGACAACGAAAGCTGTGATAGTACGTAAGTGCCCTAAAAAGTTGAGATTTTTAAGAACTACCTGATTCCGCAAACTTCGTTTCGCTGAAAAATTAATTATTATTATTATTATTATTTATTAATACACAACAATGAATAAGCAGTTAACAAATATCAGTGTTAAAAAGCCCATACTGGGCTTGTGCTAACACAGCTTCACGGGATGTAAATTATAAGTAACGCTACAATGGAAAATTAAGTAACCTACATCTAAATAATATCTTCTAGTACAATTAATTAATTATTTTATTAAATAAGCATTCACCTGTTAATCACACTGCATTGCCATTCAAAATAGGTACTTGTAATTTTCCCCATTCATACAACGCGTGCGCACGCTATGCGCCCGCAGAACGAGTGTGCAGCTACGCGTTGCCATTTGCATTATAGGCATAGCTACTGCCTGTAAACAAGTCTCGACTCTCGTCGGTGTTGCGCTCGCTTATACAGGGCGATAGTAAATGTTACACATTATTATTTTATATTATATTGGCTGTATGAATTTATGTTTGTACTGAACACAATATTAAGTATAGTGGAAGTATTAACTTAAATTATTTATATTTTTACATAAAGTATTACCTACGTGAACACTCCAAATAGTGTGTTTTCATTATACGTTTTATATTAGTTTCGTTTAAATTATTTAAAATATCTTTCGGTATTTCGTTAAATAATCTAGGAACAATATATTCTGCTGTTCTTTCTCCGTATTTATTTGTACTTCCTATGGTGGCTACTTTTTTGTGGGTCATTTTTCGTAGATGTATTTTAGCTGTGACAGGTTTCATAATAGTTTGATTATATATATTTTCTGTAAGAATTAGGCATTTAAATTTTGTGTGTATTGGCAGTATTTTGCAGTAACCAAACAGCTTATCATAGTTATCTTTGTGTTTGTTTTTTATTTTTTCTGGGACAATTATTTTTAATAGTCTTAGCTGTAATGTATATATTCTATCTAAATAGCATTTGAAAGTTCTACCATAACTTGTAAGTCCGTATGATATTATTGAGTCAGCTAATGCATTATACAGATTAATGAGAACTTTGTTCTTAATTATATAAAACTTCGTTAGCAATATTCTCAATCTCTCGCAAATGTGGTTGATATGCGGACCCCAGCTAAAATGATCATCAATGAGGACTCCAAGGTAATTTGCTGTATTAATTTGTTCTATGTTTGGGCAATCACACGTCTGGGATCTCGTATGTAGACATAGGTGATTGTGTGCTATAAGTTTAAGAGATTGTGATATCGATTGTCGCTTATAGTTGATATGTATAAGTTTTGTTTTTTGGGTATTGAGTACTAATCCTGCATCGTGCGACCACATACCTAGTGCAGTAAAGTCCTCTTGTAACTTTTTAACCGACTTCCAAAAAACGAGGAGGTTATATGTTCGGCTGTGGATATTTTTTTTATTTTTTTTATTTTTGTATGTTTAACGATTACTCCGCCGTTTGTGAACCGATTTTCGAAATTTTTGTTTTGTTGTATTAGGTTTCACTCCAATTTGGTACCATGTTCACAAAAGTGGTGACCTGATGATGGGATCCAGGAGTAATCGAGGGAACTCCTCGAAATTTATATGGAAACATATGGTGATTTTGGTTTTATGTGAAGTGTACTAAGAATATGCTACCAAAAAGTCAAATATTAGGTCAAGGTATACCATGGTTTCGAAGATGCTGAGAGAACTCCTGACTCTTTATAGATACACGTTTGGGAGTTTTGGCGTTGTTTTAAGAACAGAAAGCATATGCTACCATGCAATTCAAATTCATCATCATCATCATCGTCATCATCATCATTACCACGTCGTGTTAAGGTCACCAATGTCTCATGGCACAAAATAGATAATAAGGTGCATTGGGGTAACTTCGGAAGAAAAAAAAAATGGGGATATTTCGAAAATGGCAAATAATTACCAAACAGAAAGTAATTTTGAGCTCTGGCTACATTTACCGAGACGCCAATTTAATCACCTCCCCCGCTTCCTTTACCTCGAGCCGTCAGCTGGGAGTGCGTGTGCGCTAAGTTCATTTTTTCGCGCCAAGTGCAATTTTATGATTTTTTGGGATTATCGAAATTACCCCGTTTTGTTTTACACAGAAATTAGGTAAGTTACGTAATAATTTGTTTGTTTTAAAGAAGCTTTGACGTTTTTTGCTTTCTTAAGAATATGTAATGTTGGTCTAGCTATGATTTTTAACAAACATTCTAAATAACCCCAGTGGGGTTAATTTGTTAACGAAATTTCCCCAATTATTTTTTCATAGTCTTTTGCAGGGGTGCGCAACATATAAAATATTTACCTGCCTTTACCAACAAACATAAACGAATGAAAATACAGAGTCCAAACTTGATTCGACTCGTACAAATCATGTCGATTTTCGACATTAATAGGTTTAAAACGTATTTTTGAATAGACGTGTAGAATCAATTTTAATTGTTGTTGAAATAAAAATAAAAACAGTTTTAAAGTATAATCCGGGTTCCCAAAAACATTTTTTTTATTACTATCCAGCAAATGTTTCGTGAGTAGCTTCATTTTGATAAGACGAACAACAATTTCCTTTGCGTAAATTCTCGAAAGTGGTAGCTAACAGAGATAGAAAGGATTTAAATTATAATATTTCTACTTGATGGTCCTAAAATATGGATTGTTCTACATTTTGTAGGACAAGATTACTCTTGAATTTTATAACTATGTATTAACCTATCAATATAAGTACAAAAAATCAGCTCGTTAGGGTTCCGTTTTAGTCGTTTTAGTTCATTAATCAACAAAACTTGGTTGACTACGGAACCCTAAAACACAACCCTAACCAGCTGATTTTTGTATATTGATAGGTTAATAGTTCTATCTCTGTTAGCTACCACTTTCAAGAATTTACGCAGAGGAAATTGTTGTTCGTCTTATCAAAATGAAGCTACTCACGAAAAATTAGCTTGATTGCAATAAAAAAAATTGTTCTATGGAACCTGTACGACTATATAAAAATGGTTTAAGTGAAGAAGCCACTTTTATTATTTGCAGGTGTCAACTGCTCGGGTGCTGATTGCTGACGTGGTTTTTAAATGCAGAGCTAAGGCGCGCCTTTCCTCTGCAATTGAAAACTACTTCCTTTTTTTAATTTAGTTTTAATTTTGATTTAGCTATTTGCGAGACTGGGTAAAAATTATTTTTATTTTTAACAAAAAAATGTGTTCCTATTTTATTTCGTTAGTTATAGTTTTGCTGGATATTAAATTTAAATAAATACAATAATATTATCTAGTGTTGGCTTTTTTATTGTTCTTATCTATTTACTTCTTTGCTCCAAATGTTGAGGACATCTGCGTCCCCGATGGGGTAATTTCGAAAATTTTTCAGTCTAAAACTTAGTTTGGTGTCTTCTATGGCTTGTATACACAATGTTTTTGTATGGGGTAAAATAGAATAAAAATAAATGTGTGCCTTAAATGTATTTTTACATTAGGTCGTGTTTCGCTGTTATTCGAAATTACCCCTTGAGTTTTCGAAATTACCCATGAAAAGTAAAAATAGGGTTTATATTTTAAAGGGGTTATACCAGAATCCGTAAATACTTTTGAACTAAAAAAGATACAATTCACATGGAAATATGTTTATTATAACTGAAATGTTAGAGTTATAGTTAAAAATATATACGATTCGTCTTCTAAAGTTGAAACAATGACACAATAGCCTCACTCTTCCAAAAAGTTTACGAGATTGCCCCAATGCACCTTAGTACAAGGCATAGGTATGGATACAATAATAATAATTATGTACTTAACAACACCAATTATTATAGGCTGTTTAATATACACGGCGGTCGGCGCCGCAGAGGCAACGGCGTCGCCGCGCGGCGCGCGGCGGCGCGCGGCGACGCGTACGTAAACATCGTATTCAAGTTCTAACTGGAATGTCAGGGCATGCGGCATGCCGCCAGAGTAGACAGAATGATAGAGTATGCCGACTTAGAACTGATGTAATTTTTTTAAGTTTGACGTATTATGACAAAAGTCGTCGCTAGGGTCGTAACCTACAAATTTATTTGTTTATATTTTGGCACATGCAAAGAAAACTGTCAGAATTCAATTTCAAAATCTTATTTTTAAAATTAAATTATACCAGCCAGCGCGCAGCCTTTAACTTATCCTGGCGAAACACGAAAGAAACGACAGATATTAATACTCGTCAGTCTCATAGCAGTCGAAGTACTGGTAGTTATGTCTATTGTGATGCCACGCTGCGAGCATTTTGCAGCACGTGTTCACTTAGATCTTTTTAAATGTATTGTTTAAATTTATCTATCTACCTGATATTTGGGCCTTGGGGTATGCCGTATGACTCATATCAGTCTTAACAAATTGTAATAAGATACGTAGAATATACGCAGTACCGCCGACGACCACTTATAAATTCGCGGACTATGACGGAGGTCAACTTAAGGTGAACGCAGATTTGGCCCCACCGCACGCACCGCAGTCGCCGCATTCGGAATTCTTTATATGAAGTTATAGGCAAGCTCGCATACCTACCTACCCGCGCCGCAGTCTTCGCAACTTCATAATAATATGAAGAATTGCGAATGCGGCGACTGCGGTGCGTGCGGTGCGGCCAAATCTGCGTTCACCTTTAATAACAATTATACGAGATCAATTACCACTCAATATTATGATTTATGTTGTCAATTCAATGCTCACTGCTCACACCAAGCTCACTGTTGAGTTGTCAGACGTCAGTTGCTTACAAACTTTCAACAACACAATGAAAGTCTGTTACAAGTTACAACTACCTATATAAAACTTCTACGTACAAGCGATAGCGCGACACAGGAGCGCCTCAGTGACATCTAGTGAAGACAATATGAAACTATTTTTTATACAATTTGAATTGGCACTAACAGTTTACCTACTAGGTAACTAAAAAGAGTGAAATTATTATTTTTAACAAAAAATTAAAACCGACTTCCAAGGTAAAAACAATATTAATAGCATCCTTATAATATGAACTAAAAAGTATTAAATAATTTTTCCTATCTAATATGTAGTGCCTTTTCCCGAATTCGGCTAAACTTCAACTATTTCTGTACTAAATCTTCATAATTTTGAAGTCGGTGCCAGTTCCAAAAGTTTCAAATTTTCTGTCAAAGAAATAAAGATTCAGCTATATCTGGTACCGACTTCAAAATGATGAAGATTGAGTACAGAAATAGTTGAAGTTTAGCCGAATTCGGGAAAAGGCACTACATATTAGATAGGAAAAATTATTTAATACTTTTTAGTTCATATTATAAGGATGCTATTAATATTGTTTTTACCTTGGAAGTCGGTTTTAATTTTTTGTTAAAAATAATAATGTAAGACTAAGTCAAGGTTTTTATCGGAGATAACGAGACATGTACCGAGCCTTGAGCTGTACCAATTGTAACTCCGATCTTTTTACTCATTGTATTGCCTATTTTAACAGTATAATAACGTCCTTTTAGATAATTTTTACACCAACTTTTTAATTTACCTCTTATGCCCATGCTGTCTAGTTTTTTTAATAGAAGTTTATGTTTTATTGTGTCGAAAGCTTTGCTAAAATCAATCAAAACAATTATGACATGTTCTTTTTTATTTAGTTTAACTTCGTCAGTAAATTGAGATAATAATTGTGTTGTACTTTTTTTAGGTCTAAAACCAAATTGTTTGTTTGTTAGTATGTTATGTTTATCATAGTAATTAAGTATAAGTTTGCATATGTATTTCTCAAAAATTTTATCTAAAATTGGTAGTATAGTGATGGGCCTATAATTCTCGTAGCTGTCTGATTTTCCCTTTTTATATATGGGCCTAACTATCCCTGTTTTAAGTTCAGATGGATATATTCCTTTGTTTACGCTGCAGTTAATTAGATTCGCAATCGCTCCGCATAGATGTTCGCTAGCAAGTTTGATGTCAATTGTGCGGATACCGTCTATGCCAGGGCTTTTGTTTGTGTCTATATTCTTAATGATTTTACTGACCGTAAATGCAGTAGCTTTTCTGAAATAAATTGATTTGTCAATATAATTTGAGTAGCTGTCCTCATTAAGGAGGGTTTTGTTACATTTTGGAACTACTATATCGACTGAGTTGCGAAATGAATCTGCAAAGCCATCAACGACTATATGTTCGGTGTTTTTATTGATATTGAATGATTTATATATTGTTTCTTCTATTGTGTTTTTTGTCCTGCCCATCATATCGTTCAGTATTTGCCATAATTTTCTGGGGTTATTTTTATTATTTAATATTTGTGTATTACAATATTTGTTCTTAGATTTTCTTATCATTTTATTTAATTTATTTCTTTGTATTATGTTATTTCATGATTGTATTCTGACCTAAGTATTCTATTAGTGGGATCTTTTTTACATTTTATATACATTTTATTTAATTCGTTGCAACTATCCTTTATTTCCCGTGTGACCCATTTTTCTTTATTTCTCCTAGATTGTGTGTTGATTTTAATAATTTTGGTAGATTTTTTATACGCATCTATAAAAGCCTGTTTTATGAAGTGATATATTTCCTCAGGACATGTCATTGAATTTGTTAATTCCCAGTTTATTAGTTTTAATTGTTCGTGAACGTTTTTTGTGTTAATAGTTATGATATTTTTTACAACACTCTGTATAGCCGGTAAGCCCGATAACGCCATACAAATGGCTCGATGGTCCGCCAGTACAGTACCGAGCGCTGCGGTGTGAAGGTCCTCTCTGTAGTTTCTGACAAATATATGATCAATACAAGATTGAAATGGACTTGCAAAACAGTCAGTCCTTCGTCAGTATTTTCTGTATTTCCCACATATTTGGGCAAATTCGTCTCTCCAGCGTATTTTGCAGATGTCGATAAGATCCATAGCAAGTTGTTCGACTTGGAAAATATAATATTTTCCATTACAAATTCGTGGTAACCACGACCGTTGCCGCGTCGGCGCCTTGCTTTAATCTTTAATCAAACTGCCCTAACTTCTAAAATATTTACCCCATGGTAATAATTTAAAAGACAATTCTATTCTTTACAGAATCACAATAAATATTTTGATATTTATTTAGGTAAGAATCAATTGTTAATATGCAAAAAAAGCCACGCTAGTAGAAGATGATTTAAAGTTAATTTTTAATGAAGGAAATGGTTATTATTCGTTAACCACAAAAGATACATATATGCTGTCCTGGACTTTTTTGTAGACAATGATGAACACTATAAATATTTGTAATATTATTTCTATGAATCAGCTATATTTTTAGCAGCACAAGCGAAATAATGTAATTTATTGCAAATTTTTGCCACTTTGGGCTATATTTTTGCGATTTTCGGTATGATCCCTAATATTTTTCTGAATAATACACTGCCTATGTTCTTTGCACACAATGTAGCTTACCAAGGGTAAAACAATTTTTAAAATTGGGTCAGTAGTTATTGAACCTATTCAATACAAACAAAGATACAAAGACTTTTCCAAACACGAAACAAACTTTTCCTCTTTATGATTGATACAAAAAAAATATTAATTTTGTTAAGTTTATTTAAGTTATGATATCAAAAATTCAACAAAATAATGATGGCAATAATTTTCTATTTCAATGTTTTAAGTTAATTTACATTTCCGACGAAAATTTGATTTTCCGAATTATTTACGTCATAAGAAATGTTTTATATTTTCATACATACATTGTTTTCACGTTTTATTTGACAGAAGTCCATAAAAAGATATATTTTCTTTAAATTGTTGTCATTTTTGTTGATAATTTCTACATACGACATATTTTTAAATTAAAAGTTATCACTTAACAATGGCGTAAGTGCCACTTCCGACAAGCAATTATTAATTTTGTACAAGCAACAACGTCGGTTCTGGCACTTCCGACAAATCAGCATTACTCGTACTCCGTTAAAAAGGTCAGAAGTGACTTTTCTCATATTTATTCATAAAATACGGGATACTCTTAATAATATACTAAACGTAAATAACTTATAGAGCACAACCCTGAAGTTTCATGATTCTACTTGAAATAAGTAAAAAGTTATTCACAATTTAGACTTTGAATCGCTCTCTAAAGTTGCTGTTTTTCACATCCAACATTGTTAATAGTCATGGGCGATTTCATGTAATAAAAGTGTTAATAAAGGTTTTTGTGAACATTTTATGCTAGATATTGTTGAGTTGTTCCGCTAAATAATAAACCATAAGAATGGCCAAAGAATGCCTCAAACACGTGAATTGAACATTAAATACCTAAGTTTTGAACAACGTTTTTTGGGCTTTTCAATCGTTATTTTTGTAAGCTAAAAAGATAATTTATAAGTTTAATAATCTCTCATTCGTGCTATATAAGGCATTAGTGCTAAAAATGTCACATCAATTAATAATTTGTCTACAAAAATTGCATATCTTTTTACGTGTGTTTACGGATTCTCATTATTTGAACTATAGTTTATCGATATCATGAACTAAATAACTTTCTTTTCTGTTTTATAATGTGCTTCGAAATGATCGACAAATAGAAATATTCTAGAAAATAAACGTACACTACTTGTATGAAAATAAACACAAAATGGCCACGCGATGACGGACTAAGATTACATTTATACTTACTATAATACTTTAGCTATTGTATGTTCATTTCTGTATTTTTGTACTGGTTTGACATTTGTCAGTTTGACAGTTTTGAGAATTCATTTGCTGAATTGATTGAGAGGAATTGCTAAATGTTACCATTTTAGCCCCGCTGAGCTTACTTGCAAGGTATTGTAAAAGTAATGTAGATGATAATACCTCAATGGAACTTTACTTGTTATATCTTTGCTAAACAAATGTATCATTAAAAAAAAATGTCAGTTGTCACCTGCACAGATATTTTGGACTTATGTCAATGTCAATGTCAAAATCCCTTAGACGAAAAATGGGAATGAAACTTACGTTTTGCGTTGTTTTATTAATTTGTCCCATTATTAGTCCCATTTATTAAATAATATTTAGGACTGATATTAAAATTAACAATGTTTCGAAGCTCTATACGTCTTATAAAATCAGGAAAAAGATGTGTGCCTGCTGTAAATAGCTTAGCAGCAATAAGGTTTGTTTTCGTCGTAATAATTAGAAAAGTAAAGCGTGTATAAAAATAATATATAATTAATTACTGCTCTCTTTATAGTCTATAAAACAATACCGTAATATGAATTCCTCCATTCTGAAAAACACGTTACCTACTTTATTGCTAAATTACTTTCATTTTATTTATTTATTTATTTTTTCAGCAGGCCTCATTTAAAAAACTTTAGTGTCCTTTGCAACAGTGCAGTGACAAACAAATGTAATGATAAAACAAGACCACTCCTTAAAAAGAATGATTGCCGCACTATGTTTGTACAAACACAAGAAACGCCAAACCCAAACAGTTTAAAATTTCTGCCTGGCACTAAAGTTTTGGAACCTGGACAGACTCTAGATTTTCCTAATATTGGTGCAGCGCAATGTAGTCCTTTAGGTAATAAAAATAGATAAAACGTTGTAACAAATGTTGTCTATATTAAAACACACATTAATTACTTAAGTTGATTGTTGTGTAAAAAGTATTGTATAAGATCATCAATTAAATTTTATTTCAGCAAAAATGTTATTCCGCATTGAGGGTGTTAAAGCAGTTTTCTTTGGATCTGAATTCATAACAGTTACTAAGCAAGATGATGATGTTGAATGGAAAATACTGAAACCAGAAATATTTGCAACAATAATGGACTTCTTCGCCAGCGGATTGCCTGTTGTTACAGATGCCAAGCCATCTGGTGACACCCGTAAGTTGTGAATCATAAAAAATAAGTAGAGTATAGAAATAATTATAGTATAGAAAAAAATAAGAAAAGAGTAAGTATAGAAATTTATACAAATAGTCCTAACTAGATTAAAATATTATTTAATTATGTTGTATGACCCTTAGGGTGGGTTTCCACTGACGCGGAGCCGGTTGGAGAGGAGCTTAGCGGTGCCCGAATTGACCAATCGTGCTGATTGGTTAATTCGGGTTGAAGTATTCCATTGAAGCGGAGCAAAGATTTCGAGCATGGTGATTGGTCAATTTGGCACCGCTAAGCTCCTCTCCGTCCCACTCCACTTTAGTGGAAACGCACCCTTAACCTTAACCTATCAAGCCCCATAAGAGCACTGGTAATCGCAACAGCTATAGAATAACAATAGATTTCCAAGAATCCGCGATCGAAGGATTAATAATAATTTATGACTTTATCAGATTTAATTAATATCAGGATGAAATCTTTCCAACTGACTGATGTAATATTATAATGTTGACAAGTAGGTTGACAAACAGTAATAAAGCTGTTGCGAAGTCCTGCTGTGTCCACTAAATAGTATTTAAATTTAACATTAAAACTTACTTTACCTATTCCACAGAAATAAATGAGGATGATGATGAGATAGTTCAAATGATCAAAGAGCTTTTGGATACACGCATACGACCAACAGTCCAAGAGGATGGTGGAGACGTTTTGTTTGTTGACTTCAAGGATGGAGTGCTGAGGCTCAAGATGCAAGGGTCTTGTTCATCATGTCCTAGTTCAATAGTCACCCTTAAGAACGGGGTAAGAAAAAAAATGACTATTTTTTTTAAATTGTTAACACATCCTTTAAAACGAAATTGGATTTTTTCAAAGAAAGTGAAAGACTGACTAAACAGACTGCCATTTTGTCACTACATTCTGTAGTTTAAATTTCTTATGTTTTCTACTGGTTATGTTCAGTTAGCTAAAGCAAGGATGATATTAATTTCTTTAAGGTTTTTTGATTTTTATTACCTATGGATTTTATATTTTAGGTGCAGAATATGATGCAGTTTTACATCCCTGAAGTGCTAGCAGTCGAACAAATTGATGATGAAGGCGACAAACTCAGTGATAAAGTATTCAAGGAGTTTGAAAACCTTAAGAAAAAGGAAAAGACGGAATAAAAATGATATTATAATTATTATAGTTATTAGTTTATTAAAATATAGATTTACCGTATTTGTTGTTTATGATCATTGTTTTATTATATTTTAGTAAGGAAAGCTTAGATAAATAATTGGTCTCACGCGCGCGCTGTGACCGCGCGAGATCAAACAAACATCATATTATTATTTTTAACAAAAAATTAAAACCGACTTCCAAGGTAAAACAATAATAACATCCTTATAATATGAACTAAAAAGTATTAAATAATTATTCCTATCTAATAGTGCCTTTTTCCGAATTCGGCTAAAACTCAACTATTTCTCTACTCAATCTTCATCATTTTGAAGTCGGTACCAGATGAATCTTCTGTTCTCTAACAGAATATTTGAAACTTTTGGCACCGACTTCAAAATTATGAAGATTAATTATTTATTACTTTTTAGTTCATATTATAAGGATGTTATTATTGTTTTACCTTGGATGTCGGTTTTAATTTTTTGTTAAAAATAATAATTTCACTCTTTTAGTTACCTAGTAAGCAAACGCGTACTATACGTAGAATAATACACCTGTATATTATTCTACGTATCTTATTACAGTCACACTTACAAAATATTATAATATCAGCTGCAGCCTGCAGATAATTTTAAACAATACATTAAAAAAAATCGAAGTAAACACGTGTGACGTGCTAAGTAGCCGGTCACCGGACTAGTTTCAATAGGCTGGCACTCGCTCGACTTGTCGCACACGCAGCGCACATAGTACCTACGTGAGTAATTTGTATTCTGTGCATAGTACCCGGCCTCCAGTTATATACAAAGTACTTTGTGCCCGGCCCGCGCCCGCGCCGCGGCGCCGCTTGATTGACAGCCCTGGCAGATATGCGATGGGATGCGTTATTATACTATGAACGCTAAATGCAATGCAAAAGGTTGAAATTAGGTTGTTTTCCAGAATATCTCGGCGAAGTGAAACAGAATGTTACATTATCGAAGCAACTTTAACTTCTCAGGAGTAATGTCAAATGTGTGCCTTATGCTCTGGAGATAAGATTGAATTTGGTGACATTGGTGACCCTGACGTGGTAATGATGATGATGATGATGAATGTAATTTGCATAGTAGCATATGCTTTCAGTTCTTAAAACAGCGCCTAAACTCCCAAACTTGTATCTATAAGGAATCCGGAGTTCTCTTAGTAGCTTCTGAACCATAGTATACCTCGGTGCAAAATCTTGCGTTTTGGTAGCATATGCTTAGGATGCTTTTCATAAAACCAAAATTACCATATGTTTCCATATAAATTTCGAGAAGTTCCCTCGATTACTCATGGATACCATCATCAGGTCACCACTTTTGTGAACATGGTACCAAATTGGAGTGAAACCTAATACAACAAAACAAAAATTTCGAAAATCGGTTCACAAACGGCGGAGTAATCATTGAACATACAAAAAAAATAAAAAATAAAAAAAATATCCACAGCCGAACATATAACCTCCTCGTTTTTCGGAAGTCGGTTAAAAATCACTTTTAGCAACTATTTTTTATACAACTTTGAAATACTCTCAGTTAACATTCCACCACGGGTGCGGCGACTGACGCTGATTATATTGATTGATATAATATATTAAGCTACCGCTGGACAAAAATTTGGTCGGTATGAAATGACTTAGCAAACGCTAGCACTACCTCCCCTACTATAAAGTTACAGTTAAAGTCAAAGTTAGTTGGTGCAACCCAGTCGTATTTTCTTTCGCCTCCATGGTTAAGTCCAGTCTAGTTTAAAGAGTAGCTCTTGACTGGTTGTGGGTTCAACTATCGCGTTGGAAAGATGAACTGTATCTTCATCTTACTTACATCTATTATAATATCTCTTCCACGCTTTAGCGTGTTTTAAACTGATGCCTTGTTGCGGTAGGTTCTATCGTACCCGCAACTCTGAACTCTGCCTTAAGCGAGGAGTGAAGCATCATGGGGTTTTACTTTTTAGTGGGTAAACTACGCAGGAGTATCACATACCCTGGCCAACATCCCCAGTTTGCCGGGGACTGCGGATGCGTAAATGTGCGTAAAGCATTTCCCCATGTGTGTGTGGAAAAAAAGGTACCAGCAATACCAACTGGAAATCCTTTTTTTTTCAAGGGCATCCAAGTTGAAAGTCGGATGTTGGAGGCATGGAATTAATATATAGGTACTACGTATAGTATATACTAATTCCGTGGTTGGAACTTGGATGCCCTTGGAAATAAATAATAATATTTTATAGACTGTGCTTTGTTTTGGTTGGTGGAAAATTCTTGACAGGCGATGTCAGATCTATTGGCGGTTGCACGTGTGAGTGTTACAAGCCTTGTAATTTTACCACTAGAAACAGTAGTTTTTTTATCATCTTTATCTCTTTAATATACAGGTTGCAATTATACCTTCCTGCCAAATTTTTTCCAGGGCTTAGGTATCATTAGGAGAGTCCATTTAACCAAAAAAAATTGGGTGTTATTTTTTTTTCAATTACATATTTTATCCCATTTAAAATCTTTGCAGAACGGTCATTCGCGGTGCGGGGGAGTAAGAGGGGGTGCGCGGGATGAGGCGCGCGCGGGGGCACATCACGCGCGGCCGACGCATCGTGTCCATTATTTGTAGTGTTTTTTAGGATAACTTTCGGAAGCTATTTCTCAACATTTTAGTACTGAGTGACTATAAAAGAAAAAATACGTGTATTTTTATTTTTAACAAGGATCAATACATCAAAATTAGGCAGGAAGGTTTAATTGCATCCTGTATAAAAATGAATCCATATTCGCATGGTCACGACTCACGACATCACACCTGAACGGCTGGACCGATTTCGCTGAAATTTGGCATAGAGACACTTTGAGTCCCGAAGACCAAAGTCGTCCCGGAAAAATGTATGGTTACTGCACAATAAATTTTCTGATTTTCGCCTAAACTATTCAATCGATTTTGATGAATTTTGGTATGGAGATACTTTGAGTCTCGGGAAAGGACAAGGGATACTTTTTGTCCCGGAAAATGTACGGTTCCCGCACAATAAACTTTTATGATTTTCGCTTATACTATTTAATCTATTTTGATGAAATTTGGCATAGAGATACTAATTTTAATCTATTGTTACTTAATTATACCAATTCGAATTAAATAACCATCGTTAAGACAGGACAAAATCTGTCGGGTCAGCTAGTCTATACATATAATAAAATCGTAGAGGTAAGATTTTTGTACATACCAATGTATGTACAAACATTTACTTGAAAAAACGAGTATTAGAAATGTAATAGAACACAATATCTTAACTGTTTTTGGAATGTTTGTTTCTCTGTCTGTTTGTACAGGCTAATCTCTGAATCCGCTGAACCGATTTCAATGAAATATTTTGGCATGGTGATACCTTACGTCCATGGCCAACTATATCTTGGACACTTTTTTTAACTGACTTCCAAAAAAGGAGGAGTTAATAATATTATATTTTACTTTGCTGTTTGTGGTCCGATTGTCAAAATTCTTTTTTTGTTGTATATATTATATTGTAAAGCCGAATTTGATACCAAGCTTACAAAAACGGTGACTTGATCATGATTCTTTCGGGATCCTCGAGGTATCGACGGAAATAATAATATAATAATAATAATATCTATGGAAGCTTCACACCAGTTGCTGTCAATTAGTGCCACGTTTCAGTCCCCGCTGGGTCGTACCGTCGCACCGAGTTTGTAGTAGGTACTAGGTAGGGTGTGTTCAGACTCCAGTATGATCTCACGGGCACTGCAAAGACCCATCACTCACATACTTATGGGTAGGACTGGTAGGAGTGGTAGGACCCTCATCCACGGCTTCATCAGCTTTTGAATACCTTTACGCGAGACGTGTACGCGCAAGTATGTACAAAAAGAATATTCTTAGCTCAACAAAAAAAAAGTCATAAGGTCAATTCAGACCGCAACACGTATGTGTTTCTGTATTGAATTGACAGAAGTCTGTCAAATCGGTCGCGTTGCGATCTGAATGAGGGACAAATGGTGCTATACAGCCGTAGGGTCTATCGTGTCAATTGTCGTGTCAAACAGCTGACATATTATGTCACGAAATAGCTTCCACAAGTCACGATATAGCTGTCATAATATTATGTCTGTCTGACACGACATTTGACACGAAAATCCCTATCGTTCCTCTGATAGCAAATGATATAATATTATCGAAAACCCTCGTTGACCCTATAGGGTGGACCGTTGGTTTGGTACTGCGGTTACTGGTTGGGTATGACAAAGATTGAAATCCTATCCATAAAAAAATAATACGTCTTAAAGAACAACAATTCTCATTTAATTATTATTTTCACCACAAACAAGCTACACAAGCTTATTTTAATTTTTGACCGACTTCCAAAAAGGAGGAGGTAATACGTTCGGATGTATTTTTGAAGTGAAAACTTCTTTAGCGGCGTTGAGCACTTGTGGGTTGGGTAAAAACTGTGAAACTCGCGAAAGATTTTCATGTTGATCAAAAAACCATACAAAACGCGTAAGACGGTTGGAGAGTAGTGTTTTGTGTCGAACTCGAACTCGAACTCGAACTCAATTTGAAACTTGATCGAAACTTGATCGAAACTTGATCGAAACTTGATCGAAACTTGATCGAAACTTGATCGAAACTTGATCGAAACTTGATCGAAACTTTATCGAAACTTTATCGAAACTTGATCGAAACTTTATCGAAACTTGATCGAAAGATACCTAGAAGCTATCTACAAATTACAAATGAAAATGCTAAAAATTATTACTCCTAAGAATATTATAAAGAAAATTGTAAACAGTGAAAATGAATTATTTAAATATTGTCATGTTATGAGTGTATATATGATAAAATTAAATTTCAAATTTTAACAGTATCTTACAATCCAGATTGTCTAATAGAAAAACAGAGACCTTCGAACTTAAGAACAGTATCCTTTTTAATAAATATGTATTGCCAAAATTTAACAATGTTTATGGTCAAAGAACTTCAGATTATCTAATACCACATTATGCTAATGAACTACCTAATGACCTACAAAAATTGTATAAAGCCATAGATAAAACCACCAAGTATAATGCTAAGAATTTGTATCATAAGTTAAAACAGTACTACTTACCTAATGTTAAAAATAATATCTAATAATATTATTGTATGTAATGTACGTTAAGTAAGAACTGCACTACATTTACCTAAATAACAAGTTAATAACAATCTACTTATTGTGTAATTAGCGACTCGCTGGAGCACAGATAAACCCTGCGTGGTTTCCGTGGTACGGCACTTTGTTAAATATTGTATTTGTTTAGATAAGTAAATAAACGATAAAAAAAAACTTGATCGAAACAACTTGATTGACGATTTTTTTTAAATCGATTTTCATAAAAAATGGGTTAAAAAATGCACAACGTAATCAAGTTTTCACTTCTGCCGGCACTCCCGGAGTGCAACCAGTTTTTTGAAGTGAAAACTTCTTTAGCGGCGTTGAGCACTTGTGGGATGGGTAAAAACTGTGAAACTCGCGATAGATTTTCGTGTTGATCGAAAAACCATACAAAATGCGTAAGACGGTTGGAGAGTAGTGTTTTGTGTCGAACTCGAACTCAAACTCAATTTGAAACTTGATCGAAACTTGATCAAAACTTGATCGAAACTTGATCGAAACTTTATCGAAACTTGATCGAAACTTGATCGAAACTTGATCGAAACCTTGATCGAAACTTGATCGAAACTTGATCAAAACTTGATTGAAATTTGATCGAAACTTGATCGCAACTTGATCGAAACTTGATCGAAACTTGATCGAAACTTTATCGAAACTTGATCGAAACTTGATCGAAACTTGATCGAAACTTTATCGAAACTTTATCGAAACTTGATCGAAACTTGATCGAAACTTGATCGAAACTTGATCGAAACTTGATCGAAACTTGATCGAAACCTTGATCGAAACTTGATCGAAACTTGATCGAAACTTGATCGAAACTTGATCGAAACTTGATCGAAACTTGATCGAAACTTGATCGAAACTTGGTCGAAACTTGATCGAAACCTTGATCGAAACTTGATCGAAACTTGATCGAAACCTTGATCGAAACCTTGATCGAAACTTGATTGAAACTTAATCGAAATTTGATCGAAACTTGATCGAAACTTGATCGAAACCTTGATCGAAACCTGATCGAAACTTGATCCAAACCTTGATCGAAACCTTGATCGAAACTTGATCGAAACAACTTGATTGACGATTTTTTTAAAATCGATTTTCATAAAAAATGGGTTAAAAAAATGCACAACGTTAATAACCAAGTTTTCACTTCTGCCGGCACTCCCGGAGTGCAACCAGTCCTTTTTTTTTAGTAGCAAAAGCCAAAAGCTGAAGTTGGGTATTAATTTTTTAAAAAAGAGTTGGCATTTGACAACATTGAATTCTCCGAAAATACAAGACGTTTCAAGCAGGGTTGCCAGACGTACGAGAAATCTCGTACCATTACGAGATTTAGAGGGTCTGTACGAGATTCAAGATTAACAAAAATCTCGTACACTTTTTTACGAGATTTTTAACAATGACGACTACTTTCGCATACCTTTATCAGCCAAAAAGTTAATTTAGTTAGTAGTAGTAGTAAATATACAAAAATCGCAGTCTTGACTCTTGGCTTTGCCTCATGCAACTGTGAGCGAGTATTAATAATAACTACCTAATTAAAACAGATTTAAGAAATCGTCTTATCACAGATACAGTACCTAAATGGTACACTTTTAGCTTCCGAAAGCACTATGAGAGAGGCCAGAATGACAGCTGAAAGGCTAGACTCTAAAAATAAAGATGATTTTACTAACATCCCTTATTTTGAATATAAGTCATAAAAAATGATTTTTAATTGTTTTGTTTGAATTTAACAGCCCCAAGCGCAAAGAATATGACTACACAAGTTACATAGTACAGTAAATAGCTTAAAATCATTAATTTTATTTGAGTTTCTTTAAATTTATGATTTTACGAGATTATATTTTGTTGAAATTACGAGATATTTATCAACCCTGGTACGAGAAAAAAAATGTATCATCTGGCAACCCCGGTTTCAAGCATGTTCATTGCTCGTAGTCAACTCGTAGTTTATGTTTTTGTGCTTTTCCCTAGGATTTATCTGTCGAGGCTGTGTGCGTCGTTAAAATTTTAGTTTCTTTGAAACTTTTATTGTTACGGTGATAAAAAGTTTAAACCTTCGATATTTTCTAAAATACTGTAAGTGTCTTTCAATAACGTGAATGCTACGAAGTTTGGATTAACAATATTTTATTGTAATAGGGTACTTACAAACTTTCGTAGGTACTACAACAAATTCCTTCATCAGCAGAATATTGTTTCAGATTGCAATGGCAGATCCTGGGAAGGGTCGAGGTCGTGGGTTAGCGCTTTTGCAGGCTCTGCAAGCGCAAAAACAAGCGGCGCAGGCAGAATCACCCAAACCAAGTCCAACGCCAAGTGAAATAGTTCCTTCCAATGCCCCTTCTACAGTAAGCTATAATGTCATGACTTTTTAATAATGTTGAGTATTATAGGTCTACCAGGATCTGACGGCAAATTTTGATGGCAGATTGGCAGATAGAAAAAAATATCCTTGATCATTGGATAATTTTTATATTTGCATGTTTCACACACAGAATCGGCCACTACAAGGAAAAAAAAGGATCAAAATGTTTTATTCCAACTACCCTGTAATTGCTTGTCAATTTCTTTTCTCAATTTTGGCCATCAGATCCTGGTGGACCAATAGTAGGGCTGCCATCGGCTAAAGTGTCATCTCCGATTGAGCACAACAAAATCCTGGATAATGGACATTTGCCAGAAAAGTGGTTATTTCCTGGACGCTAACTCAAACATATTTATGATTGCGTCTAAACAATTTTTGCTAAAACATCTTTCTTTTTCAACAATAATTCATAAAAATGGATTGTATATTATAGGAAATATTTGATTGTATGGTTGGAAAAGAAACCATAATATTATGTTGGTTAACATTAAGGAAAGATGCTATTTAGTTTGTTTGTTAAGGTTATTATTTCTGCTGATAAGCCCAACCTAGGAGGCACCAAAGAATCTTCAAATGTCTAAAACTTGTCTTTAACTGCACAACAATACAATATTATGCAGAATCAGTGAACTTTAAACTACAGGAAGAGTAACTCCGTCAAAAAAAGTGCACCAAAAGGCTACAAAATGTGACCCGAATACATGTATACTTTATGCATGTGTTCGGTACACATTTTTCGTGTATATTATATACGAGTGACATTCAACCAGGTTGACATGATAATTATTGTCAAACTCATTTTACAATTTGTTTACTTGCTTTTTACGTAGCTTTTTACAAAATTTTCGTTGTTAAAATGCCCAAATTCGCTGTGAAATGGTGTAGAAGTCATACAGATACAACTTTGAATACAGGAATAACCTTTCAAGTTTCATCAGTAAGTGAATTTTTTAAAATTATGCTTAGGTAAAGTTCTTGTATTTTTTCCAACCCAAAAACATGCCCAAAAAGATGGTTTATTTAAGTTGGATGCCAGGGTATTTGCGTAAAATTAAGCTGGTCTCTTTGTGTTTGTCTTATTAAGTTTACATGTTATTGTAAAAATGCATTAATCAAAAAATAATATAATTACAAAATTTTTACAAAGTCGCCATGGACAGTGTTATGCAAGATGTAATTTAGTTTTCGTAGTTCAAGATTCGTTTAGTAAGAAACGAACCAAATTGGATGCCGAGCCAGATTACTTGTTTATGTAGCATACACTTTAATAGTCATGATATATTTTGTATGAGTAATGACCGAAAATTAAAGAGATTACGAAAATCTGCATTTGCACCGTAAGTTTTTTCTTTCAATTCTGTAATAATTTAGCACATAGATTTTTGTAATCTGAAAACGTCTTGTCTAGGTGCTCTGGATAGTTTTAAATTCATCCGAGTCATACAAGGTTTGTTCAAAATTATTATATATTATTATTATCGATGACTTAAGGATAAGAGGAAAATGTTTGATTTTAAAATAATAATTATGTACTCCTTTCTTCGTGATAGTAGATATGTTTGGTGTATACTGCATAATGCCATCCGCTTTTGACAATTATTGTCCACGGATTTGTTTCATAACTGTGACAGTGACAATAACCGCGCAGGCTGTCGTCCAGCGCGCAATATTATGATACGTTACCTGGGAAACGACCTTGGCGAGAATCTGAATTGTCATATTTTAGTGTTCGAAAAGGAGCCAAATTTATAACGGTTGAAGTATGGGAGTTACGTTTCCTGTAGTTTTGTTATTCGTAGTGCAGAATAATATAATTTCACGTATCTGGCACTTTGATAAATTGACACATCCAATAATCTGGCACCCTCCATGTGTCCCTCTATGATTTTCCAATAATTACCTCTACAAAATACTTTATTAATTATGTATAACTTTTCCACTGTAGTCCAGTAGTTCGACCATCCAAGAACATTAATTTGGCACACAAATTGTTAATAGTTCTGGATTAGTGAGGTTATGCTGTAATGACAAATTGATGAAGAAGATATCTATAAAATTATGTAATATCGCTGGCCCCAAAATAAATGTCCCCTGGCAATAAAGGCGTAATATCAAAAATCGTTTTGTTCAGGAGAGACAAAATAAGCTAATTTGTTTATAGTGCAGCGTAAAGTGGTCCAAAACTAGTGTTTGAAGTGTAATATGAAAGCTAATTCTTTTTCTTATTTAACCATATCAAAATAATTGTAATAGTGTAAAAAATTTTTGAAATAATTGAATAAATGTGTTAATTGTATATTAATAAGCGATATTATTTTAAACGCAAGATTGTTAATTGACTTTATGAAAACACCAAACCACTTGATACTTATGCCTGTAAGAACAAAATACGACGTATTTTTCGCTTTAGCTTTCGAGCGTACCAGCCGATTACTCCCTTCTTCTGGGGAATCTTATAGCGAAAGCTTAGCTCTATCATGTCTTCACTGGTTTTTTTAGTTATGTTTCATAGAGTAATGCAAGAATACGATTTTAGTCGTAAGAGGATTTTCCATTCCATAAAGCTGTTGTCATTTATTATACCTAAAACGTTATTTAAAAAAATGACAAAAATAGGGGTGATAGACTAATACTCAGAGAAGCCAAAAATCAAATAACATTAAAAAGGGCGTAACCGGCGTTTACCGCTTTATTGCCTGGGGCCAGCGATATGTAGGTCAGTCAGGTCAGTATCAGTTTTTCATCAATCTGGTAAAGATTGATTCAAAACTGATCGATTGTTTAACCCACGGATTGATAGACTGATCATTTTTTTAGTGTGTACTTTTTATAACCATCAGTATTCTGTCAATCAGATTGATGGGTCAGATTGATGAAAAACTGACCATGTAACCTACGTCTAATTCACTTATAGGTCAGCAGTGGCAGTGGTGCTGCAGGAGGTCGGGGGAAAATGGCAGCCACACTGCTTGCCAAATTGCAACAGAAACCTGGAGGTATGGAATGTTATTGTTATTATGAACAAACAATGCAATGAACAACTTAAAAATGTCTATGTTTTGTCACCAATTCTGTAATCTATCTTCTAATATATAAAATTCTCGTGTCACAATGTTAGATAGCGTACTCCTCCGAAACAGCTTTACTGATTTTAACCAAATTTTATATGCATATTCAGTGGGTCTGAGAATCGGCTACTAGGTACTTTTTATATTGATAAGTGCATTTGTTGAATAAATAATAGTAAATTATTACAACTCGAGACTGACGGCCACCATTGTTTGTGCGACAGAATAGCAATCAGGTATCAGATAATTAGATAATATTTATAGAATTTAATTAACCCTATTTTAACAGATAATTTTTTTGGTGGTTGATTTCACATTACATTATAGTTTAAGGGCCAGTTCACAGTGAACCGAATTTCAATTAGCGACTTGCAAAAGTCCCTGTTGTAGTTTAGCGGTCCCCCGACACACCGTGACAACAATTATGGACTATAATAGAATAACTATATTAGAATAATTACATAAATCTAATTACAATAAAATCTAAGACTAAAATATTAAGTATGTACTTTACACTTAGAAGTTATTTAAACTAAGTCAGTAAAAGTTATTTCATTACTTTTTAAAGTTGTTTGGTGGGGTTTTTTTTGGATATCTTATTTTAATTTTTCAAAGTATCTCCATCCTAAATTTCATCAAAATATGTTAAGCTGTTTAAACTTGAAGTGGCAACAGAAAGACACATTTATAATGATACTAGAGGACTCGATATAGGTACATTGTCCTGCATCATATTACTAATTATGGCTGATTTATGAACTTAAATCCTAAACCATCTGGTAGTTGGGTTGGGACACTGCCCAAATACATACAAAAAAAAATATTTAAATTGGACCAGCTTTCGAATTCAGTGACAAACATGATATTCAGTGAAATACCATAGTATTATATTTATAAGAATAAACTTAAGGATGTTGTATGTTTATCAACAGTTCCTGTTATGAGTCCCGCTTCAGATGTCCAGCCTCCGGCGGTGGCACCACCTCGGGGTGCCGGGCGTGGGATGAAGTTGCTACAGAGTCTGTAAGTTTCTTTTCTTTTCGTTGCTTTGTCTTGGAAAAACAATGCTTCCATAAAAAAGACAAAAAACAATGTTTCTGTAAGAAATGCTCTAACAATTTTTTGCTCTAAAATTTACCCATACAATAATCTATCTGATATAATCTATCCCTCTCTCTCCATCCTATCTGCTCGATAGATTTAATTTTTCCCGCCCTCCTGAAATCCCGTCCAGATCCAGTGTCCGAACAAACCTCTCCCTGCCATCCCATCGCACCAATTTCTACTCCTATTCCTTCACCGTGCACGCAGTCAGATTATGGAACTCGCTTTCCCACACTGTTCGTGACAGTCCAACTATCGCTGTGTTTAAAAGACGACTGAAAGAGACCTTAATTCTCAATCACCGTAAATTGCGTTATTATGTAATATGTCGCAGTCATCAGGTTCAATCTGCGATTTGATTGGATGACTAGCGCATTCATTGAATGACACCATTCAATTGAATGACTCGGGCGAACGTCGATTGAACGATCGTCCCTCAACGTTTAACTAGTTAGCGATTTGTAAAAGCGGGTGAAAACACGCATTATAGGAAAAGCACCTGGACTATTTAAATTTAATTATTACTACGAATAATAAAAACAAAGGAAGAGTAGGTAATTGTGTCAAAAAAGTTCCGATTGTACAAAATGTGACCCCAATACTTGTATGTAGTACAACAACTTGTATGTATTGTACAATCGGAACTTTTTTGACACAATTATCTACTCTTCCTTTGTTTTTATTATTCGTAGTAATAATTAAATTTAAATAGTCCAGGTGCTTTTCCTATCATGCGTGTTTTCACCCGCGCTCAGATCGGGTCCGCATGCGGGTGACAACATGCTACCGCGCGCGTGCTTTGCCCGCATGACAGGAAAAGTATCTATGAAATGATAGGGCATGGGATGCGGTCAATTTTCATGGGCGCATCCTATCATTTTATATGACACGCATAACCGGAAAAGCGCCCTAAGACTGGCCATAGACGGACCGTAAGTTGCAGTCTTATCGGGACCGACTGCTCTAGTACGGTCGCGTTGGCAGTTGGCACAGACCGCTCAAGAACTGCTCGAGCGGTCTGTGTATTGCGGATATGAATTTAGTATGAAAACTGCAGATCGCCGTGCGGCGACGCAACCGCGACCGCATTTTACGGTTTCGACTGCAAGATGCGCTTCGTCTATAGCCGGCCTTAGAGCTATTTTCGCATTTGCATTATTGAGGGAGTAGTAAAAAAAATGTAATGGAAATTAATTTTTTTTTTAGAAAAATGACAACAGGGCAGACAGGGCAGCAACCTGGCTCCACACACGCTCCTCCTGTGGACGACAGTGCGTCTGAAATCACACAGATGATGGCCCAAAGCACCGTCTCCACTACTACTTCTGCGGCGAAAAATAAATATTTTGTAAGTTTTCTTATGAGTATACAATACATTTTCCCTCTCGAACAGCGTCGCTTGGCGATCGTGTTACACAATGTGTGTTCCAAGTTCCAAGCAATTGTTCATTGTCATGCTCTAACTGCTGGAAAATTTAGTTTTATCCACTTCGTGATTCTCAATATTTAGCATTATGTGAATCATGACACTTAATAGGTTTTTTAATCGGGAGTTACTTTAAAATTTCTCATTTAAACATTATTATGGAGGGGAGTTGACATTATTTAGCTGTAACAGCAAAATAAGCTTGATAGGAGCAGAGAAAGCTTGATAATTAGATATGTATTACAGTATTATAAGTAAAAAGATAATGATTTATTTTGTAATATTCTTAGATATGTGTATTATTAGCTCTAAATTGTTAGATAATTAAGTTAATTTGCTTGTTTTTCTAATTAAAATAAAATTTATCACTTTCTAGAGAGAGGTAAAAGAAACCCCGCCTGTAGTTAAGAAGGGTGAGACTGGTCAACCAGTGGAGGTAACAGCCAACTTCATATATCTCAATTTTGAAGAAAACAATGTGTTTGAATATGAAGTTAGATATGAACCTGATCAAGATTTTAAGTCGATGCGCTTCAAGCTACTCAACGGTAAGTTGAACAAACTTTATGAAACTTTGCCTGATCATAAATCGAAAATGTATGATGAAAATGGGCCTGCTTTCAGGCTGACTGGATTATTTGGCCTCCCTGTTATATGGGGATTAAGGTCTTATTCTTATGCCTGTTTCACCAACCGCCCCCTAACGCTAAGTGTCCCCCTAGCGGTCATGTATCTCTTACAACAAATACAATTTTTAACAAAACTCATGTATCAACTTAGTTCTAAGACCCTATAAGGTGACATATAGACTTTTGTAAAACTTTAAAGGATAGGCACACTTATGGCCGCTAGGAGGACACAGCGTTGTGAGACGTATGGTGAAATTGGGCATAACTATAAGTCTTATTAATAGAGAAGTTTCTGTAATAATCTTTTTATAATAACACATGGTAAAGCGTCAGTCAAAATACTTTCATAATTTATGTGTACTTATGTATGTATAGCTACAACATAATTAATTTTTCCATATTTGACCACTTCTAAGGACCTAATTACTTAAATATTTTTCAGAACACAACAAATTCTTTAAAGAGAAGACTTTTGATGGTACGACTCTGTATGTACCGCACATGCTACCCAATGAAGCACTGAATTTGGTGTCTATCAACCCTTATGACAACACTCAAGTGAAAATTAATGTGAGTATTATTGGAATTATTGATTTGTGCACATAAAGCTATAAAGAAAAGCAACATGTCTGTTGTGAGTTGTGACTTAACAGTTAACACAATAGTCAGGATTTTCGCACTTTATCTATTCATGTTTGAGCGTCAACCCATGAAAAAAATAACGATTAACACGTTCTCTGCCGGTAGTACAAACGGAAAATTACAAAAAAAACTTTTTGGTCGAAATAGATGTATTGGGTCAAGACTTAAACCATGACGTCATTTAGGGTTCGATGGGGTGCAGGGTTCCTGAGATATAATAAAAAACCCATTGAGGTCACATGTGACCTACGCGGTGCTGTAGTACGGTAAAGTACGCAATCGTTATCACTTATCACTGCGCCGGTCACGTTTCCGGTCACCGCGGTCTGTCTGTCTCCTGTAACTCAATTACCGCTATGACTAGACTTCTGACATTTTCACAAATTATGTATATCTGTTGCCGCTATAACAAAAAATACTAAAAACAGAATAAAATTAATATTTAAGGGGGACTCCCATACAATAAACGTATTTTTTTTACCTTTTTGTCTCGTAATCAATAACGGCAACAGCTAGGCAATTGAGAGTTTTACAATATGCTTAATTTTATCTATTGTCTAATAATTAATAATAAAATTAAAATAAAATTAATATTCCCATACAAAAACACAAATTTTCGCCTATTTTTCCTCTATGACCGTACAGAACCCTTCTTGCGCGAGTCCGACTGGCACTTAGCTTATTATTTTAAAGCAACTTAATAATTTAATATACAACATAATACTGATTAAAAGATAAGTGAAATAATAATTGTTATTATTGATAAATATCCATTTTTCCTCGTACACTGCATTGGACACACTAACGAAATGTCAAACCATTATGTACATAAATAATTTACCATTTGCTAGCAATGAACGGTTCCATTTTTCACCAGTTACTTCGGGTGAGATTAAAGCCATAATCAAGTCTATCGACTCCAAAGCCATAGGCTGTGACAACATCAGTCGGCAGATGTTACTGCCTATTATCGATGAAGTCTTGCCAGCCATTACCCACATTATCAACTTTTCTCTAGAATCTTCTTCATTTCCCAAACTGTGGGGTAAAGCTTACATTCGTCCTTTACCTAAAATTCCTAATCCATTACAACCATCCCATTTTCGTCCTATTTCCATTCTTCCCTTTTTATCCAAGGTTCTAGAGGCATGTGTTCAAAAGCAGTTCTCCGGGTTTGTACTCCAAAACAAAATCCTCTCACCACTCCAATCAGGATTCAGACCTGGACACAGTACCACCTCTGCTTTGCTAAAAATAACTACTGACGTAAGGGCTGGCATGGAGGATTCAAAGATCACTGTCTTAGTTTTAATAGATTTTTCCAACGCATTTAATAATGTCGATCATGACATCCTTTTAACAATTATTTCTCGTATACTCTCACCCGAAGTTTTGAATTGGTTTCGTTCCTATCTTCGAGGACGCCAGCAGAGTGTTAAGGTTGATGATTCCTCTTCTACTTGGGTAGATCTGGAAGCTGGTGTACCTCAAGGCGGTATTCTCTCTGCACTTTTGTTCTCATTATTTATTAATTTTATATCCCTAGTAATACTATTTTGTGCGTATCACCTTTATACCGACGACTTGCCGCTTTACATCCAAGAGAGGGTTGAAAATTTACCCACTGCTATCAGAAACATGAACCTAGATTTAGAAGCGATATGCATGTGGTCTGCCAATTTTGGTCTACATGTAAACCCCAATAAATGCCAAGCCATTTTGATTGGCAGTCTACGTTTGTTAAGCCGAGTAGACGTTGGAGCCCTACCACCCATTGTTTTTGCTGGCAGTGTTATCCCATTTAGCTCTAGCGTTAAAGACCTCGGGCTACATATAGATGGTAATCTTGACTGGCGCACCCACGTTACCAACGTCTGTCGTAATGTTACCGGCTCCCTGCGTTCTCTTTACCGTCTGAAAAAATTTTTACCTCACAATATAAAGGTGTTGCTGGTTCAGGCTCTCATAGTGCCACTGCTCGATTATGGTGATGTATGCTGTTATGAACTCCGGGAGGAACTGCTTAATAAACTTGATCGTATGTTAAACAATTGCATTAGGTTCATATTCAATCTTCGAAAGTTTGATCACGTTTCTTATTACCGATCTAAATTGAACTGGCTGCCCATTCGTCAACGTCGTTTACTGCGTGCACTCTGTATGTTGTACTCTCTCCTTCACTCTCCCAGCGCTCCTCTATATTTAACTTCTCACTTAAAATTCTTCACTAACACCCACAGTCTGGAACTTCGATCATCTAAAAAATTGCGACTCCTCTGTCCTCCTCATAATTCCAGTATTGTTCACTCCTCATTCTATGTACAGTCCATTCGCCTTTGGAACGCCCTCCCCTTAGAAATCAGGATGTCCCCTAATAAAAATATTTTTAAACGAAGAGTGCGACAATTATATTTAAAATCAATTGAATGAATATAATAAAGTGTAATATTATTAATTAGTATAATAAGTTAACACTTGGAATTAATATTTGACAATATAATATACATAATTTATGTCTATGATACATTAGCTCTGCAATGACATACTTTATGTAGGTATATTTATAGTTTATGAATAATATATATTTATTTATATTAATATTATAATATTTATAATAATATTATGTATTGTATAATATATTATGTATTTTATTGTTTATGTAAGTCTATTGTAATTAAATTTATAAATAATAGTTTCAATGATCATTTATATCTTAGTTATAGATCCATTTATTTTACCGTTGATCCTTTGTGTCTCATTACCATGAATGCGCCTGTATTATACATTCTCAGTATCACCCTAAGGTTGGTTGGTAGAGAATGCCATAAGGCATTAAGCCCGCCTATGTAATTTGCATAAAGTGTGAATAAATAAATAAAATAAAATAAATGATAATGATAATGATAAATAAGAAGTCATAGAAATAGTAATTTTTTCCAGTCCTTTGCGTTTCTGCATTAAAATATTAATCGTTATTTTTTAACTACTTGGTTATAGTACGGGAGCTCTAAAACATTTTTTTTATTACTATCAAGCAAATTTTTTGTGAGTAGCTTCATTTTGATAAGACGAACAACTTTTTTATTTGCGAAAAATCTCGAAAGTTTTATAGTTATATATGTATACTAAAATCTGCAAAGCATTAGTTACTAATTCACGTTTTTAGGGTTCCGTACCCAAAGGGTAAAAACGGGACCCTATTCATGAGACTTCGATGTCTGTCCGTCTGTCTGTCCGTCTGTCTGTCTCCAGGCAGAACTGCCTCTCTCAAGAACTGCTATAGCTAGAGTTCTGAAATTTTCACAGATTGTGTATTTCCGGTGCCGCTATAACAACAAATACTAAAATAAAAATAATATTTAAGGGGAGCTCCCATACAACAAACGTGATTTTTTGGCCTTTTTTGCTCGTAATCAATAATGATAAGAGGTAGGCACTTGAAACTTTCACGAAGGCCTTAAATATAATTGTAATTTATTAATTAATAGTTATATTTAAATAAAATAAAAAATAATATATACAAATACCCATACAAAAAACACAATTTTTGGCCTATTTTTGCTCAATAACGGTATGGAATCCTTTGTGCGCGAGTCCGACTCTCACTTGGCCGATTATTACCATTTAGGTCAGTGGCGTAACTATAACATCCGGAGCCCGTGGCAAATTGATGGGGCCCTACCAGTAAAAATCGTCACGTTAATAATAAAGCAACGTATAAAATTTTTCTCCTTTTGGGTCGGGGGCCCGTGTCATTTTACCAGCCCTGCTACCCTATAGCTACGCCACTGATTTAGAATATATGGGTGAGGCCGCCAATTTTTGCTGATATGACGCAGAAAAATTTTGCGAGAGAAAGAAAATCTACGCTGCTTGTGACGTTGGAGCACCTAAATTGTAGGGAATTTATTTCTCTACGCTATCATAGCGTTGAGAAATATGCCGTTGGAGCACCAAAATGATAGCGTAGAGAAAATCAAACTTATCTCTGTAAATAATATACAATGCGGTTTGTATTATAGCCCCAAACATGGCCCTTTTGACTACTCACATGATGCATTGATCGTTTTATGTGAAACAGTAATACTTACATTTGTGTCACAAAAAAACTTCCTTTGAAAAAACTGTGTACACAGCCCGACTGAGGTTCAAATGTGAACTGTCGAGAAATGGCGAATATTACGAGATTTTCCATAGAATACGTAAAAACTCGGCGTTCCCGATTTTACCTTCCCTAACAACCAACGATAACAATAAATCGGTATTATTGATGACGTTTAAAATGTGGGGTAGAATTGATGTTTCTAACGATTAATTTAATTTGAAAAAGTTTATAAAGAAAGTTATCTTAAAATACTATAAGAATTAGATGAGGTAATAGCCATTTATATAAGTACTAGCGATCCGCCCCGGCGTCGCACGGGTATAAAATATATAGCCACTGAAAAAATGATTAAAATCGATAGCCTATGATCCTTCACGTGGTATACTTCTTATCTGTTCCAAATAACATAATAGCACTTTGTTTTCTTCCTTAGAATCAGTTTTCGAGCATAAGATAAACGCAATACTTTTTAAAATACAAAGGGTGGAGAAAAATAATTGCAAAATCAGCAAAAATTGGCGGCCTCGCCCATATAATGCTTACAATGAAGCAAACAATAAAGCTTATACAAGTATAAAAAAATAGTACAATTTCAAATATGTAATGGTTTTATAGATCGTCTTCAGAAGAACACGGCGCCTGAGTGAGATGATACACATTTACAACGTCCTCTTCAAGCACATAATGAAGGATCTCAAGCTCGTCAGATTCAATCGGTCACATTTCAACGAACACGCGGCTATTCAGATACCACAACATAAGTTGGAAGTGTGGCCCGGGTATGTACCATCGAAGATATTGATTCCTAGGCAATTGACGGACCTACGTTATTTGATCAGATTATATTATATGAATTGAACTGATTCAATGTTAGTTGTGATCCGTCGGATGGGTTTGACATATTGCGGCCAAATTATTAAATTATGTAGGTCCACCATTTGCCTGTGAATCAACTTCTCTGATAGTTCACAAATCACAGTTCAACACTTATGTGTGTGTAGGCCATATTATCACAGGAACACTAATTAAAACTGTATTATTTAGGGCTTAATATAATTTGTTATCATTTCTTTCTACGTCATAATAAAAAAAGGAAAACATTTAAGCCTTCATGAGAAAAAAGCTTACTAAATAACAAGCTTTTTATAACATAATCCGTCGATCGCCAATTCCTGGAAATCTTTTGTTATCGCGGCCAATATGGGCCTTACGGGGCTTGATGGGATAAGTAGAAGGAATACTTATATTGAAAGTCAATCTAACTATATCAATATCTTATTTCAACATTGTTAATATTTTAGTAACATTAACGAACATTGATTCCAGATATGTCACAGCCGTGGACGAGTATGAGGGTGGACTTATGTTGACCCTAGACTCGGCTCACCGAGTACTCCGGACTCAGACGGTTCTGTCACTCATCAAGGAGGCAGTGGATGCCCAGGGAGCTAACTGGAAAAGGCTGATCAATGACAAACTAGTTGGTTCTTCGGTTATGACGACATACAATAAGAAACTGTTACGGTGAGTTAGGTGGAAGGACAAGGAGTAAAATTCATAGAAAAATGTGTTGCCGGCAAGAGCATTTGACACCCTAGATCAGCCTTTCCCAAAGTGGGCGATAACGCCCCCTTGTGGGCGCTCAAGATCTAAAGGGGGACGGTGTGGGACCCAGAAAAAAATCGGGGCGTTGTGTAGAGGCTTGCGGGATGATTTATTTCATCTGGATGCATTTTAAATTTAATAATTGGGGGCCCTGAACATATTTTGTTCTCAAAGTGGGCAGTACACAAAATAATTTTGGGAACCCCTGCCTTAGTTTCTAGAATCTAGAATATACAAGTGATATGGGGTAAAGGAAGAAATAATATGATTTAGATTTTAGAGCATGATAACTCGTATCGACTTCTTTCGTTTCGTATTTACCGCTTGAACAAACAAAATATGGCCAATAGGGTATTTGACAGATTTTTAATTTCTATCTTGAATTACTTGGTTGCGATTAACAAGTTCTACGAAAGTATTTTTTTTATTTTAATATACGTATTTTGTAAGAAACATATAAATAAAAATTCAAAATTCGAATAAGCCGCCGAAACGCTTTATTCAGCAATATAGCGTCGCGCTTTGTAAGTGACGTCACTAGCGTGTGGACCAATGTATATTTCAATCTGTTGTGTAAACGACATTACTCGCCTATGACGTCATGACATTAACCAATCCGGATCGTTTTCGAATAAGTAGCGCGAGAAACAAAAAGCCTGTTTTTTGTGTTTTTGGATATACATATTAGAACTGTTATTATTTTTATTAAAACTTATGTAAATTACATGATAAACTATCATTTTATGCCTTTAAAGCAAATAATCACAAAAAAATTGTTACTGTCAAATAGCCTATTCTGCTAGCCAAACTGGATTATTTCCAAGTCTTCATATTGAACTGGGTTTTTTATGTTGAGAAGCGTGTCACCTGTGTCCCTGATGTGATTTTCTATGGCCCGTATTTTTGGTCAGTACTTAAGATGCGACCAGGTCTCAAGACGCGGTTTGGCTCTGTGATTGGCCCAAATTTTGACAGTCAACCAATCACAGAGCCTGAACCGTGTCTTGGACCGAGATGCATCTTGAGTACTGACAAAAAATTCGGGCCTATGTAAAACAAAACGTAACTACTGTGCATCTTTGTTTAATAACATTTTTGAGTTTTATGTCTTATTTCAATTTCCAGAGTCGACAGTATTGACGACACGCTGTCACCAAGATCCACATTCGAAAGAAATGAAAAGGGTACCTTGATAAAGACAACCTATATTGATTACTATAAGAAGAACTATGGTATTGATATTATGGACCCAGATCAACCACTGTTAATTTCCAGGTTAGTTTTAATTTCTTCCATAAGTATATATAAACCAATTTGATATCATTGATACAATTCGCATAAATTAGTCACACATACTGAATTAAGGTACCCGTGGCGGTAGAATCCCCCATAAAAATCTTGGTTTTTCAACATTGTTTCATTGCGTCGTATAAGGGTCAATTCAGACCGCAACGCGGCGTGACGTGGCGCGGCGCGGCATACAATACCCGGCAGTAAATATTGCACATCGACCTTTGGAAAGAGACATTCGGCTAATTTCGGTTTCATAGAGCGTTATCTTTGTAGCACACACCTATTTGACATTATGTCAGTCGTTGTTCAAATTTAATAGAGTGCAGTCGCGTCCAGTTCAAAATATATATCTAGAGTTGTTAACACCCCTAAATTTGCTACAGCTGTAATTTTCCAAAAGAATTTTAAATACGTAAACATAATTTGAACACCCTTTTTTATTTTATTTTACCCGAATATAAAGCCATAACTTATAGAAAATTTGGTGTATTTTATACAAAGAATAATAAAATTGTCAAAAGAGGCAAACCTTAATTGTTTTAACAGCTCCTAATATATACCGGACTTTTTGTATTTCGTGCGTAAGAGATAACGCTCTACAAAACCGAAATTAGCCGACTGTCACTTTCCAAAGGTCGATATGCAATATTTATTGCCGGGTACTGTAAATTTGTATGGATTTGACATATTTCAATAATAATTGTGTGATACGTCATGCAAGTCTGTCAGTTCAATATAAATTTAGAAATGCATCTACGAGTTGCGTTACGGTCTGAAATGACCCTAACGCTGCGGCGACTCTCAGAGAGACAACAGAACAATTCGCTCTTTGGTTTTTTAAATCGCGTAATTAAAAGCTCATTAGCTGCTTGGCAATGTCAATTGTTAATTTGTTGTTTCACAGACAAACTAAGACTATGCCAGGCGAAGACAAACCCACTGATTTTATGATCTGCCTCGTGCCGGAGTTGTGTCAGCTCACCGGTCTTACGGAAGACCAGCGGAGCAATTTCCACCTGATGAAGGATGTAGCCACTTACACTCGTATCACGCCTAATCAACGACACCACGCGTTTAAAAAGGTGAGATTTTAACCAAATACTTAAACAGTCTTATTCATAAAAATCCCCTAAAAAAGTTTTCCAACACTCCTTACTTAAAATGCTTATTAGCACTAATAAATCTCTTATAAAATTCTCTATTCATAAACGTTCTATAAACCCGTCATAACTATATTGTCGGTAAAAGATTTTTTAACGTGATTAAGTTGTCATTCTGACGAATCCATAGATTAAATGTCGGAAACATCTGGTGTCTGCTATGTATTTATGAGCTTATAGTTTTCTATTGTAGCTCCTAACCTACTTATCCGACCCGATGTTAAGTCATATTCCGAGCGACATATACTTACAAATTCGGGTTATATTTTTACAAATGGTCTAAACACACTAGGCTGAATTACGCCGACGTAAATTCCGCCGCGTTTACGCCGCGTTTCAAATCCATACAAAATATGGGCAGAACGCGACAGACGACACACTGCCGAAATTCCGTCGTGAGCCGAATTTGCGTCGAGCCGAGTCGACCGTAAAGTTCGGCAGCGATTCGGCGGTAATGTTTTGTATAGCAACACACTATACGCGACGGAATTATCAAAACCGAACATAGAAAATCTAAACTTATCTCCAAAGCGTTAACGCACACATTACATCTGAGAATTTTAAATACTCGCTTACGCGCGCGTTCGGCAACCGAAATTACGCCGCTAAATTTCGGCTCTTCGCGTAATTTATAGCGTGTCGCATCAGACGTAAGCGGCTGAGCGTAATTTCGGCCACGTAAATTACGACGGCGTAATTCAGCCTACTGCCTAGTATGTTTAGACACAAAGAGGTATGTTTTCAATTTTGTAATTTTCTAAATGATTGAGTGACAAATAGTTTCATTGCAAAACTGATGTCTACAGTCGCTTTGCTATCACAAACGCGTTACTGTTAAAAATGCGTTGCTATCTCAAATAACTAATAGCTATAAGCTTTTGTGTTTATCTAGATTGAACTCCCTAACAAAAAATTATCCAAATCCGTAATAATTTTCGCATCAAAAAGTGTACAGTCGAATTGTGCCAGTATAAAGCTTTACTGTATTGCATTACAATCCATTAGCTTTGTCCACACTGTGCCTTTTTCTGTTCGTCAAGGGCATACGTTATAGCGCAGTCAACAGCGAACGTAAGGCATGCCCGCGACGCATGCCCTCTAACCGTCAAAAACTTTTGCTTTGTTATTAAAAATGACAGTTGGCGTTGCGTTCTCTGACGCATTCAATTATTCAATTTGAAAGTTGAAAGAATGAAGATGATGAAAATTGAAAATGAAAGCGCATAATGTGGACATAGCTAATCAGTAGTTTTTGCGTCCAGAACAACCATTCAGCTTTGACATGTATAATTGTCATAAATTATTTTTGTAGTATATCGAGAGTGTTATGAACAATGAGACGGCAAAGAATCGTCTCAAAGGATGGGGCTTGAGCATCGCTCCGGAGACAATAAACATCACTGGTCGAACTCTGCCCCCCGAACCCATACATTTTGGCAACAATGTCAAAGTGCCTGGGAAACCGAACGCAGAATGGAACTCTGATGTGACTAGGAATGCTGTACTCCAAGCGGTAGATGTTTTGCGTTGGGTGATTCTGTACACTGATAGAGATAAAAATGTTACTAATGTAAGTATGGTAGTATTGTTTGAACGTTATTATGTGGTAGATTTTTGTATATCATAAAAGTGTGGATGAGTGTATTTGTTGTTGCATAAATGAATAAGCTTTATAATACTTAGGGCCTGTTTCTCCACTTTCTGATAAAGTGCCGAATAGGCCACTCACAACTTTTTTGACAGATTCTCCATACTTGATCTGTCAAGTTAAGTGGTAAATAGCCTATTCGGCACTTATCAGGAAGTGATGAAACAGGACCTTATTAAACTAAACGGTAATTTAAAAGACGAAATCCTATCGTCATCCATAATTTCATCTTGATTTAGACGTTCATTTTGAAGTTTAACTTTACAGAATTTTGTCGACACGTTGAAAAGATGCTGCGGCCCTATGGGTATAAACGTTGCCCAACCGAACATGATCCGACTGCCCAACGATCGGACTGATTCGTACGTCACGACATTGAAACGATGTATCGTGTCGGAACTGCAATTAGTAGTATGTATATGTTCGACTTCCCGCGACGATAGATACGCCGCGATTAAGAAGATATGCTGCGCTGAAAACCCCGTGCCTTCCCAGGTAAGTTATTTGTATTTACATTGATAGAAGATTGATTGATTGTAATGTTTCGCGTAGGCTATACAGGATGTCTAAAAGGGTATGTATTAGTCCCCTATATAGATAGTCCCCTATAGAGATAGAATTCACAGTGAAAGTTGCAGGACTGAAAGAGTAACTTGTTTAAAAAATTGTATGAGCACATATTTAATGACCCTGGCGCCCCAGCGTCATGAATATGCCCTGTCCTATAGACTGAAGTCCATAATTTGTTAGTAATCTCAATTATTATATTATTACAAACTAGATATGAGCGCCGTTACTCAATTCCACGGCGGCGGCGCCGGTCCAAAATCACTACGGCGGCGGCGGCGTCGGCGGCGTGACCTGCGGGATGATTCAGCGTTTCCGCGCGGAATCTTCCCGATTGCGGAAACTATTTCACTTTCAAGCAAATGACAAGTGAATACTTTCCGATTTTGCTGTCATTTTGGCAGTAGTGACATTTCTTTTGTATGAGTGAAATAGTTTCCGAATTCCGCCACGGATTCGAGAACATCTCACCGCGGATGGGAGTTTGACATCGGACGACGGAAAATTATCCGAGGATTAGGGCGTCTGTGCACTACACGGAATTTTACCGTCCGGTGTTCCGGTTTCTTACATTTTGATATGGCGAACGTCACAGTTATGAACGCCGGACGGTAAAATTCCGTGTAGTGCACAAACGCACTTAGAGATGTTTTCACGGAATGTTACCGCCACCTCCGAGACTCGTGAAATCTTTTCACATCGAGAACCGTGTCATGGCGGATATTGTTAGATGAAATTATTTAAACGATTCAGTGCGGTGTCATTTTTTGCATTTTTTTGCGCCTGGCGGCGAACAAATATTTCGTGGCTCCTCTGAGGCGCCTAGCGCCAGGAACTTTGATGGCTCCTCTCGAGCGCCATCCGCCATGAATTGTAATTCATCGCTGTTTCGTCTTGTTTCCAATTGTTTTTCTTTTAGTAGATACCCAACAGCGAATGTAAACGGATTAATAGTTCGTTTCAAGTATTTAGGAGTGATTATTTACGTGTACAAACAGAAATGGAAGCTAAGTGACTAATTTTTATCAGGTGTTGTAAACCTTTGGCTGTATTGATCAGTTTATATTCGTTTTATTGTAGAACGGGATATTACATGCATAACGCCAAAAATGTATCTACTTTTTATAGCATTTTATAAAGAAATAAACAGTTGTAGTTTTTGAATGAAATATCTGAATTCAACAAATCAATCAAAAAGGAAATGATGTTCTACAAATAAAAAAACTAAGGAAGAGTAACTGTGTCAAAAAAAAATTTCCGCGAGCTACAAAAAGAGACCCGAATGCATACTTTAGAGCCGCATAACGCAAAAAAATAAATGAGTTCAAAGAATTAATGTTTAATTTCACAAAAAAATAATATTATACATATAATATTATATATACAAATAATATTATATATTATACATACAATAAATTAGATTTAATTCACAAGATTTTGTTGATAAGGATTAACGATAAAATAAATAGATTTATATATTATAAATAATTAATAAAACTAATTATATATATATATATATATATATATATATATATATATATATATATATATATATATATATATATATAATTAAAATAAACATACATAAACAATAAAATACATATTATATTAATACTTATTTAAATAAATATAATATTCATAAACTATAAAATATAATATACCTACATAATATAGTATGTCATTGCAAAGCTAATGTATAAAAATAAAAAAAGTATACTTATTATCAAAAATTACTTCCAAGTGAAAACATAAACTTCCTAAAATTTATTAATTTTATTATTCATTCAATTGTTTTAAATATAATTGTCGAACTCTACGTTAAAATATATTTTTATTAGGGGACATCCTGATTTCTAGGGGGAGGGCGTTCCAAAGGAGAATGGACTGTACATGAAATGAGGAGTGGACAATACTGGAATTATGGGAAGGACAGAGGAGTCGCAATTTTTTAGATGAACGCAGTTCCAGACTGTGGATGTTAGTGAAAAATTCTAAGTGAGACGTTAAATATCCCCCATATTGCGCTATATTATAGCGCTTATAGCGCTGGGAGAGTGAAGGAGTGAGTACAACATACAGAGTGCACGCAGTGAACGACGTTGACGAATGGGCAACCAGTTCAACTTAGATCGGTAATAAGAAACGTGATCGAACTTACGAAGATTAAATATGAATCTAATACAGTTGTTTAACATGCGGTCAAGTTTGTTTAGCAGTTCCTCCCGGAGTTCAAAACAACACACATCACCATAATCGAGTAGTGGCACTATGAGAGCCTGAACCAGCAACAACTTTATATTGTGAGGCAAAAAGTTTTTGAGACGGTAAAGAGATCGCAGGGAGCCGGTAACTTTACGACAGACGTTGGTAATGTGGGTACGCCAGTCGAGGTTAGTGTCTATGTGTAGCCCGAGATCTTTAACGCTAGAGCTAAATGGGATAACACTGCCAGCAAAGACAATGGGTGGTAGGGCTCTAACGTCTACTCGGCTTAACAAACGTGGGCTGCCAATCAAATTGGCTTGACATTTATTAGGGCTTACGTGTAGACCGAAATTAGCAGACCACGTGCATATCGCCTCTAAGTCCCGGTTCATGTTCCTGATAGCGGTAGGTAAATTTTCAACCCTCTCTTGGATGTAAAGTTGCAAGTCATCGGCATAAAGGTGATACGCAGAAAATAGTATAACTAGGGATATGAAATTAATAAATAATGAAAACAAAATAGGAGAGAGAATACCGCCTTGAGGTACGCCAGCTTCCAGATCCACCCAAGTAGAAGAGGAATCATCAACCTTGACACTCTGCTGGCGTCCTCGAAGATAGGAGCGAAACCAATTCAAAACTTCAGGTGAGAGTATACGAGAAAGAATCGTTAACAGGATGTCATAGTCAACATTATTAAATGCGTTGGAAAAATCTATCAAAACCAAAACAGTAATCTTTGAATCTTCCATGCCAGCCCTTACATCGGTAGTTATTTTTAGCAACGCAGAAGCGGTACTGTGTCCGGCTCTGAATCCTGATTGGAGTGGTGAGAGGATTTTGTTTTGGAATACAAACGCGGATAACTGCTTTTGAACACATGCCTCTAGAACCTTGGATAAGAAGGGAAGAATGGAAATAGGACGAAAATGGGACGGCTGTAACGGATTAGGGATTTTAGGTAAAGGACGATAGGCTTTACCCCATAGTTTGGGAAATGAAGAAGATTCTAGAGAAAAGTTGATAATGTGAGTAATGGCTGGCAAGACATCGTCAATAATAGGCAGTAACATCTGCCGACTGATGTTGTCACAGCCTATTGCTTTGGAGTCAATGGACTTGATTATAGTTTTGATCTCACCCGAAGTAATTGGTGAAAAATGGAAAACTTCACTGATAGCAAATGGTAAATTATTTAAGTACGTAATGGTTTGACATTTCGTTTGAGTGTCCAATGCAGTGTACGAGGAAAAATGCAGATTTATGTCATTCAGATTAATAGAACTTTGCAAATTATCATGGCGTGATTTGCCAATACCCATAGTGCCAAGGTGCTTCCAAATGCTAGCAGATGAAGAAGAATAAGATGTTAAGCTATTAAGGATGTGTCGGCGTTTTGCATTGCGAATCACCTGGTTACACCGATTCCTTGCAGCCTTAAAATAGATCCAGTTATTATCGGTACGATTAGACTTATATTTGTGGAATGCCCGGTCCCTGCGTCTCATAAACGATTTAATTTCTTCCGACATCCACGGTGCTGGTTGATGTTTTAGTTTAACTCTTTTAAAAGGTGCGTGAGTGTCGAACAGATCATCAATTTTACTATTAAATATTTGGACTTTATTGTCTAATGAGGACTCTGACTTAAGAGGTTCCCAACCAATCTCCGCCGCATCGAGCTTCAATTTATTAGTGTCCATACGCGAAAAACAACGTCTATATAATGTCTTGGGTTTAAATTTAACAGGTTTTAGGTTATACTGCACAAAAATCAGGTCATGGAGAGAAAAACAAGGCGCATGAAACTGACCGTGACCTAAAACTAATGAAGGATCAGAAGTCAAAATTAAATCTAACAACGTGTCCTCACCATTAAGATTGTGGTGTGTGGCTTGGAGAGGTAGGTGATGTAAGCTGCAAGATTCTAATATACGCAAAAGTTTTTGAGAGCGTGGAGATGAAACATCTAAAATATTTGTGTTAAAATCCCCCATGACTATATGGTATGTATAGTCTGTGCCTATAGACTCTAAAATCGCTTCTAGTTGAGTAAAGTAGTGGACGGCAGGGGGACAATATACGACACCTAAGGCCAGCTTCGATCCTTTAATGCAAACCTCTAAGAAAAGATATTCAGCATTAGCCATATATTGAAGCGGTGAAGAGGCGATTATTTTATAAGGAAGATCACTGCGTAAGTAGATGGCAACACCACCGCCACGTCTGTCAGCACGATCACTACGTACCAAGATGAAACCGGGCAAACTGTATGGAGGGGAGGTGAGGTTTCAACCAGGATTCTGATATAAGTATAGCATGGACATTACAGCCTGTAAATGTGTCTAACATGTCGTAAAAGTGACTGGGAACACTTTGGGCATTGATATGAACTATATTGACATTATTAGAGTTACCAGTGTTAAAGGTTTGTTGCAAGAGTTCACCCAGAGTATTATCAATTGAATGAAAGCTATCACTATTAGTAATTGAACTATTTAAACTTTCCACAGAAACAAAGGAATTATTATGTGACAATGACATTATACAAATAAAATAATAATATATTAAAATAAATAAATAAGTTTAAATAATAAATATAAAATATATACTTATAATAATGTTATGATAATAAAATTCTAAGGACAAAATATTTTAGTATTATTTCAGCAACACCCGCCAGCTGACTTCAGGTACAATAAACGTAAGACATAAGTAAAGTATAGAAGTAGCAATATGGTTATTAAGACCAAACCTTAATTTAACAGAAAACTTACATAAATTATATAAAATTAAATTAAATAATGCAAAAAACGGAAAACGGAAAAAAGCAAATTATAAGATACACATAAAAAAAAAACATTATGTCAAACGTGACAGTTGTCAGCACGACAACTGACAGTTGACACTTGACAAAAGAATAAAAACAAAAATATTATTTATAGTTTACCCTTCTTCTTATTTCTACATTAATGAAATTATATAATATAATAGTCATTGTCACAATAAAAAAAGTACAATACGCACTTAATACTTCAGTCGGAATTTCCAGGAATTGCTATTGTATTCTATTGTTGTCGCGATCACCGGTGCTCGCGCGGGGCCTGAAGGATTAAAACATAAATAGCAACAAGAAAGTAAACTAAGACAACGACATAATATTATAAACTTATTGAAGAAAGTTAAAGCAACCTAAGCAATGTTGTATTATGGTTTATTGATGCTGGAGGTGGATGTAGCAGATAATGCCTTTGGGTATTTAAGCAGAAGGGGCTGGAGCTCATCTAGAGATATTAATTTGTGTCGTTTGCCATCAGTGCTCTTTATGACAATGATCCCGTCCTGAGTCAAACATGACCTCATACCGAAGTGCAATCTGGCCTTAGAGAACACAACCTGCCTTGATTTAGTTAAAAACTCTTTCAATGCGTACGGAGTCCCCTTGAGCTTAGCTTTAGCTCTCCAAACGGCAGCTTTAATGTCATTTGAAATGAACTTCACTAATATAGGCCGGTGTCGTTGGGTGTCAGAATAGGCTACTTGACCTACTTTTTTTCTTCATGCTAATCGCTTCTGAATCATTCATTTTCACAAAAAAATCTAATAGTTTAATATTTTACACAGTAGAAACCCATAAAAATGTTTATTGAAAAATACGCCTCTTAAATGGCGCCGAAAACACTGTCCGCCATAGTGTGACGTCATACGCTTTGTATTTTAAACTCTCTTTATTGAACATTTTTTTATGTGCTAAATGTACGAGTATAAAGTGCCCAAAAATTATAAAAGAATTAAATAAGAAATTAGAAATCATTTGTAATGTTGAAAACTTTTGGAGAAAAGTTTTGGCCATTTCATTTCCCGTCTATAATAAATAGAGATAATATATAAAACTGATGTTTTAAGCAAATTATTCAATAAAATATATTTTACAAATCTTTCTAGGCTTATTCTTATTATTTATGTACAGATAAACTTAGATATAACGAGCGCGATAAATAAAATATATTAAATTACTATGAGGATGACGTCACATCCAAATCGGAAGTACCGCAAAAGCGTTTTCGTCAGTACAAATCCTATTTTCATAAAATCATAATTTCAAATCGACTTTATTTATCAATCATAAGCTTTTATTTGATGATAAGGGTGAAATACGGTTTCCTAGGCCAAGTTCTACTAGAAATATGCATTTGTTCAATGATATTGAATATAGGTCAAGTAGCCTATTGGATATGTTGCCTAATCGATGACATACCTTTATGGAGTTGGCTGAGATATCCTTCAAATGCAGTTTCTGTTGAAGAATATTAAGGAGTACGGCTCCTATATTCAATATCATATTACATTATACTACTTATAATTCGGTGGCCATATTAATCACCAATTGAAAATGCTTAAGACTCCTGAAGTGTAAGTTTTTATGCAATATCCTAAAACTAACACCGTACACGTAAAATACGCGACAAATAAAGCCACTTTCATTGAGGGGAAACCTCTGAAAAATGTAATTTTATCATAGTTTTACAGGTAAACATTTTGGCTCCTCTCGAGCGCCACACGCCATACAGAAAATATTCGCGCCTCTGCGGCGCCCTCCGCACGGAATCGGTTAATGATATTAAGAATAAAATAAAGCAATTATTAATACTTAGCCGTGTCTTGTTAAAAATATTAAATAAATGTCGTAATGTAATAATTATGTGTTAAATCTTTAGGAAGTGTTCATTGAACAATAAATATTTTTTATTTATAAATGCAGTATTTGTATTAGTATTTGGTACTTAAAGATTTAGAATGTATAAGTACGGTATAATATTTTTTAAATTTTTTATTAATCCTTCGACCGGGGATTCTTGGAAATGCTATTGTATTCTATTGTTGTCGCGACGGCGCTTCGCTCTTTATCCTCGGCGGCGGCGCGTCGTGAGAATTTGAGACGGCGCGTCGGCGCGTCGGCGCGGCGCTCATATCTATTACAAACTATGTTAGTACCAAAGAAATATAATATAACATGCAGTATGATTCATAAAGCATTCCTGTTTTCATTTTTTAAATTAATACATAGGTACTTTATATATTTTTTGCGAATTATTTTAAGAAGCTATCCTTTTAATTACAGGTTATAAATGCTCGAACCATTATGAATCCTCAAAAGATTAGGGCGATTACTCAGAAGATTTTACTCCAAATAAACGTCAAGCTTGGTGGTACACTGTGGAGTATAAGCATACCGTTCAAGACAGCCATGGTCATCGGTATTGATTCATACCACGACGCAAGCAGGAAGAAGAGAAGCGTTTGTTGTGAGTTAAATTTATTTTATGAATGAATGAATGAATGAATGAATACTTTATTGTGCATAATCAGTAATCACAGTTACAATAACAACATAACATAAAAAGACAAAATATCGAGAGCACACATAGGCGGCCTTATTACCACATAGCAATTATTTCTTCCAGGCAACCTTTGTAAGAAAGAAGCAAATTGCTGGAGAAAAGGGTGTTGTGCTTAAAGTATAAAAATAATATTATAAATAAAGGATTAAAAGTAAACACTATAAATATATATATAAATACGATTATCTAATATATAAAATTCTCGTGTCACGGTGTGCGTAATTGAACTCCTCTGAAACGGCTCGACCGATTTTCGTGAATCTTAGCGAGCATATCGGCTAGGGTTGAGAATCGGACAACATCTACTTTTTATATTGATAAGTGCATTTGTTGAATAAATAATAGTAAATTATTACAACCTGAGACTGACGGCGACCATTGTTTGTGCGACGGGATAGCGATCGACGTTGCCATGGCGACATACTTATTTAGTCATTTCAATAAAATTATATGGGCGAAATATTTTATATTATGGCAAAGCAACGTTTGCTGGGACAGCTAGTAAATATATATGAATACGATTATAATATATAGTAATGAATAAAATTCTTAAATTATGTTATAATATATTATTATTGGTATAAATCATACAGTATAATGAATTTAAGAAAGTGTGTCTGTCTGTCAATCAATTACCATGAAATTTGGTATGAAGATACGGTAATTTTTCTCACAAAAATATACTGCTTCCGCGTGAGATACCAAAATTTGCGCAGCGAAGATGCTGGCATCGAGTGTAGGTCAACTCACGTCCACACAATATTCGGTCGGCGACATCCTGAAGGTGGTCGGCAAAGCGTCTGCAACTCTTCAGATGTTGCGAAGATTCATGGGCGATAGAAGGTGTTTTGCTTCATTAAAGAAATCCTCGCTCCACCAAAGATACTTTAAAATCAAACATTGCGTCTTCCCCCTTCCATTTTTGCCGAACGATCTTAAATAGCGCGGTCTATATTATTATCTACTAATCTATACTTATGATAAAGAGGACAACTTCGCATCGAATACGTTTTTGCCGGAAAATACTGGATACTGTTTTATAAATACGAGTATAATATAATTCATGTACCCTCCATTTTCAGCTTTCATAGCGTCGTACAATCATACCATGACACAGTGGTACTCGAAGGCGGTGTTCCAGGAGAAAGGGCAGGAGATAGTCGACGGACTGAAGACCTGCCTCGTCGACTCGCTCAACCACTACCTACGAGTTAACGGACGGCTGCCGGACAGGATTATTATGTATAGGTACGTGGGTATTCGGAGTGTAATGGTCTAAACACACTAGGCTGAATTACGCCGGCGTAAATTCCGCCGCGTTTAAATTGCATACAAAATACGGGCCGAATACTAGGGGTGACACACTATTACGTCGCGATTTGTATGCGTTTGACATTTGCGGCGGAAATTACGCCGGCGTAATTCAGCCTAGTGTGTTTAGACACTAAGGGTTATATCAGACCGCAACGCGACGGGCAAAAGCATTTCTAAATTACTGAATTAACTGATTTCAATTGCGTGAGACGTCTTGCAAATCTGTCAAATCCATACTTTAGAAATGCATCTGCGCGTCGCGTTGCTGCGGTCTGAATAATTGACCCTAAAGACAAAATTTATTTGTGAACGTTATAGACTACAGGCCCATGTCGAAAATGGATGGGTCATATGCACCACCTGGTGACGTATATAGGACGATATTAGAGCATAAAATATAAGATTTAGCACTATGCCGTCACTTGTAAGCTGTCCAACTGAGTGCTGGTGAGAATTCAAAAGTGCATGTAGGGTGACTACATTTTGGTCATATTATACTGTACGGCATATTTACCATCGATAGATACATGAAAAATAATAAGAAAGCCCGCAGTGCCGTACAAAAATGATGCGCCACTAAGTCGGTATTTTTATTTTATTTTCTGACAATTTCCATGGTAAATTTGGTCATTAGATTCTATAGGGCATAGGTTTCATACTGTTTCAATACAGCTTCGAATCAATAATTCCGCAACGCCGTACAAAAATAATGCGACAATGGAAAAAATCGAGGGTTACAACCCCCTCTTTTTCAGTGGTCCAGGGGGTGATTTGTTTGAATCAGTACGGCTTCAGTTGAAACATTATTTTAGCACTCAAAAGTACTATTAAAAATAATTATACGTGGGAGAGCCATGCTTCGGCACGAATAGGCCGGCTCGACCGGAGAAATACCACGTTCTCACAGAAAACCGGCGTGAAACAGCGCTTGCGCTGTGTTTCGCCGAGTGAGTGAGTTGACCGGAGGCCCAATCACCTACCCTATTCCCGTCCCTACCCTCCCCTATTCCCTTCCCTTCCCATCCCTAACCTCCCCTATCACCCTATTCCCTCTTAAAAGGCCGGCAACGCACCTGCAGCTCTTCTGATGCTGCGAGTGTCCATGGGCGACGTTTGCCCCCTTATTACATAAAAAAATGCCGTCTAAAAATTTTTTTCATTTGAATAATTATCTTAATTTCATGGTATACTTGATTTTTAAGCTGTAAAATTATTTGACTCTGTACGGCAACTTTATTTTTAATATGATATTGTAAAATACAATTTTTATATAGTATTGCCGTTCAAAAGAAACTGTTCTAAAAAAATTAAAGAGAAATACAAAACCTGAAATTTTAAACATTCATAGATTAATAAAATAAATCAATTTTCTACATTTTTCCTTTGTCTTAAACAGTATTAAAATAAATAAATTAGGAAAAAAATATGCCGTACATTTTAATGCAGAGTAAGCAGAGTAATAGAGCAAAAATAAGCAAAAATTGTGTTTTTTGTATTGGAGTCCCCTTATTTCTTTTATTGAATGTTTTTATCAATTTTTAAATTAAAAATGAAATTGAGTATTTTGTGAACATTTCAGGTGTCTACCTGTTGCCATCATTGATATCGAGCAAAAAATTGCAAAAAAATGACGTTTGTTGTATGGGAGCCCCCTTAAATATTTATTTTATTTTATTTTTAGTATTTGTTGTTATAGCGGCAACAGAAATACATAATGTGTGAAAATTTCAAATCTCTAGCTATTAGCGTTCTTGAGTTACAGCCTGGAGACAGACAGACGGACAGACATCGAAGTCTTAGTAAAAGGGTCCCATTTTCACACTTTGAGTACGTGACCCTAATAAAACAACTATTTTTTAGAAAAAAAAAATAGATATATTTAAAGATGATAATACAAAATAGCGTTTATAACAAGAAAAGATAATTATTCAAATGTACAAAAATTTTTAGACGGCATTATTTTTAATAGTAATTTGAGTGCTAAAATAATGTTTGGCACCGAAGCCGTATTGATTTAAATCACCACCCGGACCACTGAAAAAGAGGGGGTTGTAACCCTCGATTTTTTTTCCATTGTCGCATTATTTTTGTACGGCGTTGCGGAATTATTGATTCGAAGCTGTATTGGAACAGTATGAAACTTATGCCGTATAGAATCAAATCACCAAATTTACCATGAAAATTGTCAGAAAATAAAATAAAAATACCGACTTAGTGGTGCATAGTTTTTGTACGGCACTGCGGGCTTTCTTATTATTTTTCATGTATCTATCCATAGAGATATTAAAACAACAAGAGTGGCTGTGGAGGCGTGGCCGGTCACCGGCCGCCGGTGTAAGTGAAGTAAGACCAAAACGGGTAAACTTCACGAAAACACAATTAGTCGGGACGTGATTGTCTAAGTACATACTACAGGAGTGTTTTTTTTTAAATTCCTAACTGTTCGGTGGTTGTGTGCAAGAATCGAAGTGACCATAAACTTGAAGGGGTCACTTTTCATAGGTAAGTACAAAAACAATTTTGTATTTCCAGTATTTTTTACAAAAATCTCATTTTTTTCGTTAAAATAATTGCACTAGAAATTTCCAATCGGGTACTGAGAGAAATATGTAACCTAACGATTGAACGCATTACATTGCTCGCTAAGTGTAGCGTGCCAGTTGTTGAAAACAGTCTGAGCGAGTAATGAAAATTGCGCATATTGAATCGGTCGCTTCCCGTGCACGTCCGCTGATAAGCGCCGTGAGTTATTATATAGTAGCGCTGTAATTTCTTGTTGTCGATACGTCACGTTGCCGCTATTAGTATGAGCTATGGTATGAGTAATAAACTAATAACTAATATTAGGTAGATTATTTTGATAGTTTAATAAATATTTATAAATATGTAAAACAATCTAAGAAATTACTTCGTTACCTTCTTTTTTATTATTATTATTTTTGTGTAGCAACTATCAAAGTACCATACCCAGTAGCCGATTCTCAGACCTACTGAATATACATATTATAAAATTTGGTAAAAATCAGTAAAGCCGTTTCGGAGGAATACGCTAACTAACATTGTGACACGAGAATTTTATATATAAGATACCTATTATAAAAATGTGTAGCATTCATATTAATATATTTAATAATTTTTACTGATTTTTACCAAATTTTTTCTATTATTTATTTTATATATTCAGTAGATCTGAGAATCGGCTACTGGTTACTTTTTATATTGAAAAGTGCATTTGTTGAATAAATAATAGTAAATGATTACAACTCGAGACTGGCAACGACCATTATTTGTGCGACTGCATAGCAATGGACGTTGCCATAGTGATGGCACCGTGGCCACATCCATCGCTATCCCGATTCCCGTACTTATTTAGTCACTACAATACTTAAATAAAAATAATGTGGGCGAAATATTTTATATGGCAAAATATCGGGACAGCTAATATTTTAATAAATGATCAGAATTTACATTATTTTTATCTCTTAAAGAAAAATCGTAATAATCTTTTATTTTTGACCTAATGACTTTGCATTACACTGTGACTGTGAGGCAACTTACACGTTAAAAAGTAAGGTAGATTTTAAGTTTGCAATATTTAACTATAGAGACTTGTTTAAAATTGTACTGGGACCTGCTACTAAAGCTAAAATTGTATGCCATAATATGCAACAACGTAACTATTCGATAGTAATTTATCGACAGTCAATCACTAGCGTAGGTGTGAAATTTGTTGAATGTGTTTTCTGGTCGAGGCGCGTACTTACACAGTAGATAGTAATGTGTGTGCAGCAATGAGAGCATCTCCTTGAATGTGTGAGTGGCAGGGATTTGTTAATGTGTGGGTGTAACTTGTGTAATTATTCAGGTGTCAATGTATGTGTCGCTTACATCAGGACTCAAACAAAATCTCTTCTCTCTTGTTTCTGATATCTGTGTATCTATCGATGGTAAAAATGCCGTACAGAATCATATGACCTAAATGTAGTCACCCTACATGCCAGTGGCGAGGGGTGAATATTTTGAGAAGGGAAGCCGGAGTAAAAAATCTACTTACCAATTTTGGTAATTTATAATTGAATGACATGCTTTTAATTTTCAAAACTAAGTTTGGAAAACAAAGTTTCCTTCGACAGCAAAATATAATCTGTCAGACAACAGTCTTGCTGAATTAATGCCATATTTTCCGAACTACACGATTACGTCGTACGACTCATAATTCACAAGTCACAATATAAATTAATTTAATTCACGACACTCTTCTAAGTTCTAACGCTAAAACAAAATTTAAATTCGACAAAACAAAACAAACGACATGTTGTTTACAAACAGACTATCCGCCATATTAATATGTCAATCTAAAAACCAGCAAAATAAAAATGTATTACGCGCCTGTCATATTTAGTACCGCTAAAGGCATTCTTAATAAAGTCGTATTACAAAAAATCCTACCAAAATAAAATGTATTACGCGCCAGCAAAAGTATAATGTCGCTACATTCATTCTTAAATTCGAATCATAGCAATTTTACTTCATGACTCATCTATCTCGCTTGCACTTGTGGGTTGCTAATTAACCTTTCTCCGTAATAACTCGTCGGGCATCGAGTTATTTCCAAGTATATATCGCGCGTGCTAGAACGAGACAGAACATGACGACCAGTTTACAGGAATGAAAAGGACAGATGCTTACTATGAACTGTCGTTGTATGGAGAAATAAGCCGCTAATCCACGGCTTGATTCTCTGCGCCCGCACATTGCATTGCCTTTTAAAATTTGTAGGCGATAGTTATTAATTCAAACTATGTATTTCAAGTGAGAGAAAAATTTATTGCATATAACATTGTGAATTCAAAGTTTTTTAAGTAGGTATGTAAAATATTTATTAGATAAATATGTCGTTGGCCCATATATTCGATTTTTCTAAGCCCTAAGGGAAGCCGATGGGAATCGGGTTATATGGACGCTTCGCCACTGCTACATGCACTTTTGAATTCTCACCAGCACTCAGTTGCTTAGGGCCGGGACACAAAAACACGGCACGGCGCCGTACGGCGTCGTACGTCGTTGTGCCGTAGAAACTCGCGTAGAAATTCAAGATGAGGCGACGTGTACGACGCCGCACGACGCCGTGCCGTGGTTTTTTATGACGCGCGTCGTGGATTCCCACTACACGGCGCCGTACGACGTCGTGCCGTGTTTTTGTGTCCCGGCTCTCACAAGTGACGGCATATTGCTAAATCTTATTATTTTATGCTCTAATATCGTTCTATATACGTCACCAGGTGGTTCATATGACCCATCCATTTTCGACATGGGCCTGTAGTCTATTAGAAAAAGGTTGCGTAGTCATTATGTTTTTATAGCTGGTTTCAGACTACGCTATAATATGAAAGCATATAGCACAAGCACAAGAATACCGCATATACAGCACAAGAATACTGCGCACCATACAAAGCGTATAGCAAGCCAATAATATAATAGTACAGTAGAGATCAACTACGATAAAGGATTGCACAAACCTATGCGACCAAAGCGACTGCGAAGCGGTAGCGTCTACCGCGCGGCGGACGCTGCCCATGTAATCTTATGGCGCTGTGCACACCTGCACGACCGCGACGCGGGATGTTCGCGTCGGCAGGCGGAACGTGCGCGTCAAGTTGTCAGACGCGTGTTTTGAAGTGTACATAACTAGACTTCTTTTTTAAAACCTTTTTTTATATTATTTTCTACAACTCTTTAGTTTATGATTATTTGATTTGTATACGTTTTGATAGATTTTGTCATGATATTAACGATTGACGGTTCGCACCGTAGTCGCGCAGGTGTGCACGGCCAGTTTCGCGTTGCAGACGCTCCCGTATCGCGTACCGCGTCCCCTGTCACTGACGCTTAGGTTTGTTTTAAGCTTTACTTGGCGCGCCCCTCCAAAATTCAAAACGTTTGAAGTGCGTTGTCAAAACGACTTGAAGTGCGTTGTCTTGCGCAGTAGGCTAGTTATGATTAGTTGACCAACAAATAATGGTAATAAGTGACATTAACTGAAATATTACGTGTACTGCGATTGGTTGAATACTTACAACATACAAACTCTTTCATAAGGATGTGAGACTACACACATTGAAACAGTCATTTGGAGGGGCGCGCCAAGTTATTGTAGTTGATCTCTACAGTGTGAACATGTCCATAACAATGTATGGTGTGTGATATTCTTGTGATATGAGCTATATATTATGTTATTATAGCGTACTAGCTGTTGCCCGCGACTTCGTCCGCGTGGACTTCAGTTTATAGCGCGCGATGTCAACAAATTTTGGTGTCAAATTTAAAAGCTTTTTAAAACCCTGGTACCCCTTAAATCAAAATACAGCTGTGCAGTGTGCACATAATAAGTATATTTTTTTAATTAAACTATTTATACCAAATTTAAAGCCTATTTAGCCATTACACAACTCTAGCTTTACCCACAAACTATTTATCATTGGTAGGTTTAAGGTTACGTCACTGCATAAAGTACTGAGTAGTGAGATATTTAATAGCGTGTATACCTAACAATCGAAAGAATCGAAAAACACGGTTCAACATGGTTCCACCTCTTATAAAAAGACTTATGAGCAAGCGATAGTGCGATGTAGGCGACTCTTAGCGCCATCTGTTATGAACTTTTGGAACTAACTTATTTTTAACAAATTTACGCATTTTCACCCCCTTACAACCCCTTTTTCCAGTTAAAAAGTAGCCTATGTCCTTTCTCAGGCTTTAGACTATCTATGTACAAAATTTAATTACAATCGGTTCAGTAGTTTTGGCGTGAAAGCGAGACAGACAGACAGAGATACTTTCGCATTTATAATATTAGTATAGATATGCTATAATATTATAGCGTAGTCTGAAACTAGCTTAAGGGTATATAGCATAGAATTAGAACGTTAGAAAAGGCATTCCATACAATCGTCAGCGCGAAAATGTGTCACCCTCGAGATGAGTGAGCCTCACTCATCTGAGAGCAGTGCGCTCTTGGACGCGGCGACAGTCGGATGTGTATGATTCATTGATTACCGCGTTGCTTTTCCCTACATTTCGCTCCAGAATTCCGTCGTGTGCCTTCCGACAGTGCAGTAACAACACGAGGAATACAAATAAAGCCAACGGTGTAATATTTCACACGTAATTACTAAGATTTCATTAATATTTAAATTATTGTCTTCCATTTTACGAGAAAAATCAAAGCGAAGCGTAAAATGAGCGAAAGAGAAAGTAGTATAGGCTGTTAGTGTAAGACAAAAAAGGACGACAATATTTTCTCGATTCGATTAAAGCGTAAAATGAGCGAAAGAGAAAGTGGTATATGCTATTACTGTAAGACAAAAAAGGACGACAATATTTTCTCTATACACATTTTGCATGCAAAAACATTGCTACAGTTTTGACGGCATACGTCGTATCTAAGTATTTTGATATCGTTGGTATATAGAATATTATTATAATATTATTGCTACGAATAATAAAACTAAGGAAATGTAACTCCCATACTATTACCGTTTAAAATTTGGTTCCTTTCGAACTGTCATGTAACGTCAGCCTTCATACCGCTCAAGGCCACCTAAATATTGCAAATGTATTGAAATGTGTACCTAAGACACACTTTTTTGACAAGCATTTTGGAGCATGTTTTTTGACGGAGTTACTCTTCCGTAGTTTTTATTATTCGTAGTAAGTATTATTGTCATAAATTCATAATTGAAGACTTTAATGGTGACAGTTAAAAAATTGCCGTCTTTTTGCATAAATGGAAGCTTTAGGGCCAGGAAAATGTAACAAATTAAAAATGTGGATTTTGTGTGTAGCCAGATTATGTAATGAGTAATTCCGCGTATGTTATAAAATGTTACTTATCGGGTTCATCCACTCACGTCTTCAATTGTTTATGTGATGTTAAGGCGAAGACAACTGCCAATTCGACATCTTTGTGCAGTTTTCTAGACGTATGTATTTCATTGATTGGCACAAAAAATATATGTGATTTTTGATATATTTGGAAAAGCTTTTTTTTAAATAATAAAATAATGTACTCCTATTGGATGAAAAAAAATACCAAAGTCACATCTTCCAGGAACTTAAAACAGTTCTAACTAAAATAATATACTAAGCTATGCTTTAAAAAAGCTAAACAGGTTTGCGCTTAAGCCGCTAAACCTGTTTTGCTGAAATTTAGTATGGGGATACTTTTTATCTCGGAAAATGTATGGTTCCCGCGCGATAAACGAATTTTGGCGCAACGGAATTGCGGGCGTCATCTAGTTATGCATTGACAATTTGTAAAAATTTCCAGGGACGGTGTAGGAGACGGTCAGCTAAAGACCATACAACAGTACGAGATACCACAAATGAGGGTCTGTTTCCCGTTAGTCAACGAGCAGTACTCACCGACACTCACATACGTAGTCGTACAGAAGAGGATCAATTCTAGAATATTCCTGAAGGCGGGCAGAGGGAACTATGAGAATCCACCCCCTGGGACCATAGTGGATCATGCCATTACTAGACGCGATTGGTGAGTTATATATACTGATGTTATAATTAAGAACGTGTCTTTCTTTCTGTTACTTATTTAGAGATAAACTACGATAACATGGCGCGCCCCTCCAAAATTCAAAACGTTTGAAGTGCGTTGCCAAAACGTTTGAAGTGCGTTGTCTTGCGCGGTCGGCTAGTTATGATTAGTTGACAATGACATAAGAAACAGTGAAATATTACGAGTACTGGTTGATTGGTTGAATACTTACTACATACAAACGCTTTCATAAGGATGTGACTACACACATTGAAACAGTAATTTGGAGGGGCGCGCCATGTTATCGTAGTTTATCTCTACCACCGACGAGAAATGACGTAGGACAGTTGGACGGTGTTGACGGGTGCATTCGTGTTCACACAAAAAAAATGTTGTACTGAGTTATGAATGAAGTTATGTTTTTTAGAGTTTAGATCATTTAGCACAAGACTGCATTCATAATTCAACAAAAAATTTGTGGCATAATACACAAATGCTTATAAGTGACTTGAGTACTTGTAGTAAGCATAATTCTGTCTTCTGTCAAAACATATTTTGCTTTATTAGGGTTCCGTACCCAAAGGGTAAAAACGGGACCCTATTACTGAGACTTCGATGTCTGTCCGTCTGTCTCTCTGTCTCCAGGCTGTAACTCAAGAACGGTAATAGGTAGAGAGTTGAAATTTTCACAGATTGTGTATATCTGTTGCCGCCATAACAACAAATACTAAAAACAAAATAAAGTTATTATTTAATAATTATTATTAATCCCATACAACAAACGTGATTTTTTGTGCCTTTTTTGCTCTACTTATATCAATAATGGCAATAGGTAGGTATGAATGAATGAATGAATGAATATTCTTTACTGCATTTACACACACACATATAGAAATTCAAATTTCAAACTTAGTACTAAGAACTAAATAAACACAAATGGCGGCTTTATTGCTATACAGCAATAGGTAATTGAATTTTTCTCAAAATCCTTAGTTATATGTTAACTTTAATATTTAATAATAATATTAAAATTAAATAAAAAATTAAGGGGGGCCTCCATACAAAAACATAATTTTTGGCCTAATTTCGTTCTATAATGGTACGGAACCCTTCGTGCGCGAGTCCAACTCGTACTTAGCCGATTTTTCTATCCTTTTAAAGACGTTATACTATTTCGCACTTTAGAATAAGGTCTAGACAGTAGACCCTCTTTAACCCATCAAGCCCATAACAATTATTGAAAATCTATTGTGTCTGCAATATCCACGATGGAGGACATTTCAAAGATCGGAAAACTAAACTAAAGGTTCAAATAAAATTGCAGGTACGACTTCCTCCTAGTCTCGCAGAAGGTGAATCAGGGTACGGTCACACCTACCCACTACGTTGTAGTCTACGATGACAGCGGCATGACACCGGACCAATGTCAGCGACTGACATACAAGATGTGCTACCTTTACTACAACTGGCCCGGTACCATACGAGTGCCCGCGCCATGTCAATATGCGCATAAGTTGGCATACTTAGTAGGACAGAATATACACCAACAGCCATCTGATATTCTGTCGGATAAGTTGTTCTTCCTGTAAATACCAGAGTAGTAAGTTACACAATGAGTAAGCTATGCAATTTTCCAATTTAACATAGTACCATCGAAGAAATTGATTCATTGGCGACCAAATTTCATAGGTCATCTGCCTAAAAATCAATTTCCCTGATAGTACAAAGACATTGTATAGTATAGCATATCTATTGTTTTTTTTTCATTAGTAAGGGTGATAATGTGCCATCTAAAATATTGATTCAAAGTGTCCATGTCTGAAGCCATTACAAGGACAATGTACATCATATCATATTTTATATTTTTAATAGTAAGGGAATAATAAGTACTATCAAAGAAGTTGATTCATGTGTAGATGGCGGGCCTACGTAATTCGGTCGCGTTACGTCAAAACCAACTGACGAATTATTATTACGAATAACTATTTCTTTGACATAACCCGGCCAAATGTTCAGCCATCTGCCTATGAATCGATATTTTAGAAGGCTCGATACCTCCTTTACTAATAAAAAGAAGCAATGGAAATGTTACATAATATTTTGTTCGTGTATGATACATTGGAAAAGTCGCTCGATTGACAATATTGTATGGCTTATTAATTGTAAGTTTTATTATTAGTAAGGGTGTACGGGTTAGTATATACTGAGACGAGATGATGCTTGAAGGTGCTATAATAGCAGTATAACATCGTTATAGCAATGCGTGTGATAGATGTGATAATGAGTGCTCCTGTATGTATGCACACATTCAAACCAATATTTGTACGATTGTATAATGTTTTACTATTGTATATTGTAGTAATTACAATATACGAAAGTAAACATCTTTATTATAACTGTTATTATAGTATGTTATCGTAGTGTTTTATTCTCACTGTCATTAGATTTTGTATCGTGCGTCGCGTTTCGTTTCGGTGTGTACGAACCTCAAACAGAGTATTAAAATATTATAAGCTGTAAGATTGCTGACTTGTCTTTGAATATTTTTAGATTTAGATAATAATCAGGCGCCATTGACAAAATTAAAAGATAAAAATATTTTCGATGTTGAAATTGTAGTAGGAATTTTAGGTTTAATCAAATTGAGTACAAAGAGTATTCTTATTTTACTTGTATATTAAAGCAATATATGCGAATATCTTTGACATGTTAGATTATATAAGTATGGTTTATAATACTATAATATTATGTTATAATATCAAACCAGCCATTTAAATATCAATTTGTGCTCGAACATGAAAATGTGCTCAAATTGTTACGGAAAAGTTAGTTAAGAATGTTAGCATATTTTTACAGCTAATTACTAGATATAACATTTGGATGGTTGGTATATAATTTTATTTTTTACCTAAGTATAATCTGGCCTGTCTCACTTCCATACAAACGGCGCGAAATCGCCGAGATATTTACTACTCTATTATGGAAAACAACCTAATTTCATCCTTTTGCGTTGCGTTTAAGCTAGAAACAAATTATCGGACGCATCCATAAGTCGCGGCTGATGGATGCGGCAGACGTCCGCGGATGCAAAAACATCCGGCCAGCCAGATTCTGTTCGGACGTCCGAACGCTCAAGGTCGCGTCCGCGACTTATGTCAGACAATGTGCACAGTTTAGTGTATTTTGTATTATACATATAGAAACAAGCCGCATTCAATAAAAACGTCCGCGGAAGCTCGTCTGATAATTTGTTCCCAGCTTTAGCGTTCATAGTACAATAACTGTCTGCCGTCTCGCTTCAATCTGCCCAGGGCTGTCAAGCGAGCGGTGCGGCGGCCGGGTACTATAACTTTTGTTTCGCGGATGCGTGTGCGGCAACTCGAGCGAGTGCCAGCCTATTGAGACTAGTCCGGTGACCGGACGCTTGCGTTTATCAATTATGTATTCTGTGGTATAACGTCCTCCTAGCGAGGTAATTCACAATTTCCGTTCGTATTCGGTAACCTGCCGCACGTTCATTGGTCGACGCCACGGATTGAAGAAATATGTTATGAGGGCTTGGCGCGCGTCGACAAATCCTACCTAATAATATTATACTATATTATAAAGCTGAGGAGTTTGTTTGAACGTGCTAATCTCACACACTACTGGACAGATTTTTTTGTTATTTGGCACAGTTATAAAGTAAATAACGGGGAAGAACATATATGCTACTTTTTGCTGGATAATATACACTTTACAGTTGTGTATAAAAGTGTCAGTCGCATGCAAAATTACATTGCAAAGTAGTGTTTATAACGAACCAGAGTCCGAAATACTCATCAATAGATTATTATTATAAATTAATAATATTATGCATATTTAATACCCCTAACGAACTCTAACAATCTCAATCTTGGGCAGCGTACACATCCGTCGCTATCTTTTCAAATAGACGTTTGCCTAATCTCCAATCTAATTGTAGGGGCGAAGCCCTACGACGTTGTTGGGAAGAAGGGATATAATGAAGGAAATACCTGGTGATTGAGATGCTGGCGGCTGCGCTGAGACGAATTGAGCTGAGGCGGTCACGACACTGTCACCTTGGTCTATAATCACTATCACTGAGCTGAGTTCATGAGGATAAATCACGGATAATTATTGGATTATTCGCGAAGTTTGGGTCGATCGGCTAACCGTAGGATTTTCGTATGTAACGAACGCGCGCCGGTAACGGTTCAAAGCGGAATGTGTTATGTGTCACTCGCGTGTCTAGCGTATGACAGTTGACAGCGCAGAGTGCAGACTCACGCGCTGCAGTGCTGCCAACGTCGCGCTAGAGTTTGGCGCGAACACTAATATTTGTCAGCTCCATCGACTTCAACACTTGTCAACGACCGTCTATCATGCATACATGGCCGGTCCATTCCCACTTTAACGTGATAATTCTATGATTTACACGGGTGACTAAAGCCGCACGATTTACGCCGCACGGCGAAAATCGACCCATCTAAATGGCAATTCGACTACGTCGCATGCGGCTTAAGCCGCAAGCCCCAAAGTCGTGCGGCCAATGGTCGCATACGGTGACTAAAATCGACCGTGCAAACGCTCAGTCGCAAGCGATCGCTTGCTGCAAATTGATAGTTTGTCGGCACTAGTCACAGGCGATTTTTGTAGAATGTGTAAATGGGGTGGCGATTCGACTGGTGACTTGCCGCGCTACTAAAATCGACCCGTTCGTTAGTCACCCGTGTAAATCGACCATGAGCAATGTCACTAGTGTGCTAGCGCATGTCATTCGTGGCGGATCAACTAGCGCCATAATCCTGCATCGCACAATCGAAGTTTTCCAAGTGTATCGGTATATAAACTACAGCTGAAGTAAATTCTTAAATATGCTAAATGTACAAAAACTGTACTAAAAATAATGAATACCAATAACTAGACAAGCTTTTCTTTGTCAAATTGCATGACAAAGACAAAACCGCGCATATTTTAATAGGGGGTTTGTAGTATTTCTGCTTTCATTTTGTAAAATATATTAGATATTTTGCTTCTACATTATTATTACTGTTATAGTGTACAATATTTGTGGAGGTCAGGGGCCTAATCCCGCTAGGGGACTTATACATTTCTTTGTTCCTGGGTTATAGATGTGTATTAAATACGTTTATAGTATAATAATCTTAACTGTATGCATATTGTATAGTATGCTAGTGTTAAATATAGTTTTTATTTCGTTCTAGTATAGTTAGATTTTAGTTTATTTAGTGCTTTACCATAGTTTTGTTTGCTTACTCATTACATCAAAGACTGATAAAAAGTAAGTGAAAAAAATCATATTATGCACCCTTTTTTCTTCATATTCGATTATCCGGATTTTCGAATATTCGGACGCGTAACGACAACAATTAGTCCGGTTATTCGAGTTCCTTCTGTAAATGATTTTAATGTTATTATTTTGTCCCAACGATTTAAAATTAAAGCCTATGTATATTTTTCTATCTATAGATCTATATCTATCTCTCTCTTTTTACGTTCAGTAAATACTTAATCTGTGAATCTCTGGTTTGTTGTGCATATAAATAGTACATTACGCATCTAGGGCAGGAAAATAAGAAATGTCGGCTTCGCCTCGGCCAACGATTACATGTGATCTGAGGCTTTCTTATTTACTGCCCATGGTGCGTATACTATTTTTCTCATCGACGGAGGTGGAAAACGGCAACATTGGCAAGCGCAGCGGGAAGAAAGTTGACGTTTTCCGCCTGGAGGTGAGAAAAATCTCTTTTCATCCTTCAAAGTTCTTTTACCATCAACTAAAAATTCTGTTCAGTGATATTTCTAAAGCTGCCAAAGAGATTACCATATTACTTAGTTCACATAATATTTGATGTTATGGATAAGAACTTTGAGATATTGTGTATTTCGTATTTTTTTTTAAATAAGCTTGAGCTAAAAATTTCGTTTTACACAGAAAAAGATAGAACAAGGAAAACATTTTTTTTTCGTTTTTTCTTTGTCCCTGTCTAGATGCTTTTAATTATTATGATGAGTCCTGATTCTGGTGATTTTTTTTTCAGTTTATTTTTTAATGTTTTGATGCTTGTCAAATAAAATTTAATTAGTAATAACTAATCATAGTGTACTTAATTGTAAGATATTTCTTAAACTGCCAATTATTATAGTTTTAAGGAAACTATTTTGTATACCATAGACATATTTTTTGACATTAAAGAAGCTCTAATATTCTGTTTATGTTTAAGTTTTGTTACTTTTATTTGAAATTATTTTTAATAAGTTTTAGGGCCATTACTTGGTATATAAAGATGGTACCACACCAATCTATGCTCAAAATCTCTTTAGGTGATAGTATCAGAAATGACGAAATCCGTATATAGAATTTAACAGTAAAGCAAAGTTTGGAAACTTACGATTCTCATAAGTCGATCGTAGACTATTTCACAAGTACGTAAAACAAGTACATACATGGGTTCTTAGAGTTACTTAGTTTATTTAATATTATGTAACGTATTTTAAGCTATAATATAGTAACTAGATAGCAACACATATTTTTTAAACCAACTGTTTTTCCATATTTTTGCTAAAAGGTGCGAGAGTCTTACGTCGGTTCTTCTCGCCGGGTTAGTTCCCAAACCGGTGGTAGGCCTCATGTAGGTGTATAAAATAGTTATAGACGTAGGTTATGTATTGAAGCTTTGTAAATTATTACCATTATTTTTCTAATTTTCGTTTTGTTTTAATATTCTCCCTCAGAACGAACTACAGTGTATACCAGCGGTTCTCAAACTTTAATGTAGGGGAATTGTGCTTAAGATGACATACTTTTTGTTTGAAGGTAAATATTTAAAATAAAATAAGTCACATGAGATCAGTAACTTACTTTTATAAATAAATGATTCATAACTAACGAAATTAAAGAGTTTTGGAAAAATCAACTTAATATAACAGTGAAAAAAAACATAAATTGCACGCCAGGTCGACGAGTGTAAGATGACACATCGATATGGTAAGACGACATACTATGATTCCTTAGACTTTGATGGTATGTCGTCTTATACAAAACGTGAATTCCAAGCTGCATCATCATCCCTCTAGTTGTCAGTAGTGTAAGGATCTTCATCATTGTCAAAAAATATAAAATAAAAATAAAACACGTTTATTTCAGGCTTTTTAACCCATATTAAGAAAGAAATAAATAAGTTTAAGTACTTGCCACCTTCTGGCGCTCCGGGCACATGCACATGTGTATGGATTTAGTGCCCCAGAAGGGGGCTGTCCAGCTTGACGCTGAGCACTTTCAGGATGCTGTTGGGGCTGCCCCGCGTGCGGAACATCAGCGATGCTATGCGACGTCGCAGTACGGCGTGAAAGCCGTCTGTACGAGCGTGCGCAAACATCGCTGATGCACTACACCAGCGAGGGAGCCCCACCAACACCCTGAAAGCATTATTATATTGTACTCGGAGAGCGTTGATGGCCCGCTGCGTATAGTTGACCCACAGATTGCAGGTGTAGAGTGTTTGACAGAATGCTTTAAATAGTGTAATTTTAACATCTGTACTACACCTTGCGAATCTGCGAGCCAACATATTACAGCGGACCGCCATCGCTCTCCTCCATCGTCTTTTAAATCCTCAGTGACCACATTACCGAGATATAATTTAAATTCTTTTACTCTTCGGAGCGCAACACCATTGAGAAGCACTGGTGCTACATCTCCGATTTTACGAGCCCTTGAATTAAATATCATGAGCTCGCTTTTTTTAACATTATATGTAAGACCGTGCGGCCTGGCGTAACTTTCACATACACTCATCATTTTTCTGAGGGCGGCTATTGATGGGCTGAGCAACACCATATCGTCGGCGTCACTGATGCTGTTAATACAGAAACCATCAATAAAACAGCCTACTCTGGTGTCACTCAGCTCAGCAATCAGTCTGTCCGTGTACAAGTTGAAGAGAAGGAGACGTTATCCCCCCTTGTCTCACTCCACACTCCAACCTGTATTCCTCGGAGAGTTCTCGGAGCCATTTGTTAGTTTGGTGGAAGTACCAATATTTAAGAATATTAGTTACCTCGCCCGGCACACCAGCCTCCTTAAGTTTTTGCCATAAGATATCGTACCTAACCAGGTCAAATGCCTTGGAGAGGTCCAGAAAAGCTGCATACACAGGCCTGCTCCTATCTGTGTAGTACTTGACAGTCTGCTTGAGAGACATAATGGCACATTCTGTTGAGAGTCCTGGTGTAAAGCCGATCTGTGCGTCGTTTAAAGTTATATATTTCTTAAGTTGTCTCTCAAGCAAGCTATCAAGTATCTTCGATATGGTTGTAGCTAAAGATATCGGGCGGTAGTTGCACTTATCGGAGCTATATTCTGTCTTGTTTTTTTACTATAGGAACTACCACCGTCTTCATCAGCTCATTTGGCAGGTAGGAATGCCTTATACATAGAGTAAATAGAGTAGTGTGTTTTCGCGGGTTCTGGATCACGATTCTGGGTCCACCCCACCCCCCGCAACCTTTCTCAATCACTTTTTGTCGGTTCGAACGGCGACATCGCCTTAAAAAAAAAAAAAAAGAGTTTGGTGTCAAAATAGGGGTTTTGAACCACGCCCGTTCGAATTATGCGATCCGTTTCTGCGTATTTGCACTAGTTTCAAAGTTAGCTTTTGTGTTTAACCCTCATTATCTACTATCACCACATTCCATTGTTCCTTCATAATTACAATCGCTACTTATTGCATTGTTATGCTCGCCTCGGTGTCCTATTGTTCGAAATGACTACCTGGGCTTATCGCTTACGTCACCTCAATTTCTTACAAGATTTTAAATAAGTAAATAAAAATTGATAAATTTTTCATTACAGTTCTTTTATTTAATTAAAACATGTAATAATAATAACTCTCATAGTAGTATGTTTTCGTGCATTGTGAATCACTATTCATATATAGTTCCCCTCGGTATCTAGTGAATATTGACATGGGCGCCGGCAGGGGGGTGCCAGGGGGTGCACTTGCACCCCTTGGGAATCTCGGGATCAACAGGAATTATTGAAATAAAAAGCATTTTGTAACCCTATTACCATGCCGTACAAGGATAGTTCGTAATTTTCGGCACTAAATGTATTCTGTTGACGTAAATAGACAGTCACAGCTGTTGTTCGTAAAAAGTAAAAAGAAAAAAGAAAGAAAACTAAAATCTGCACCCCTTGGAAATTATTTCTGCCGGCGCCCATGAATATTGACAATGCATTCCTGCTAATAACATTTTGCTGTGTTGCAATTCTCGTAAACAACTCATCTCATTTTGTAGCCTGATAGTATTATAACGCCATTTCCTTGCATTTCTATTCAAAAATATTTATGTATCAAAATATTCACCGATGCCATGTTTGTCTATGTCAAGGGTCACCAATTAGTTTCGCTCGGGGTCCGTTTTAAGAAATGTGAAGACCTTCGCGGTCCACACATTAAAAAAATTAAACAAGGTATTTATTTACATACTCGTATCAATGAGAAAAGTGTCAATTTTTGTAGCTTGTTTGTAGTGAAACTGGTGCAAGCTATTGATATTAAATTCTGGAGATGTTCATCAGTAAGTCGAGATCGCAATTTATTTTTAACGAAGTTCATCTTCGAAAATACTCGGTCCGCACACAATGGGCCGGCGGTCCGGATGCGGACCGCGGTCCGCCATTTGGTGACCCCTGGTCTATGTGAATAGCTACCCAGTGAGATCCTGGTTTTGAGTCCGGATCCAAATTGCTTATAAGATATGTAGGAGTCGTTATATGCATTGGCAATCGATTCGCGGCATATACGCTATTTTTTAGACTAGGATGAATCTTTTTAAAGTATGATTTTAGTCGTAAAGTATCCATAGTCCGTTAAAAAAAGACTTATTCATTCACTCTATCATACGATTCACACGCAAGTGAAATAAATAAGACAATAATATTAATCACATTTTAAAAGCTTTAAATAATATGAGAGAAAATATTACCTTTCGTTACGATGAAATATCTAAGTTTGTATCTGTGACAATCGCAGATGATTCATTGAAGTTCTTAGCATTGTCACCTAAGTTAGGCATTCAATTAGGGTTTGAGCATAATAGGAACTTGGTAGAAAAAACGTTTGGCAATCGCCCTGCAAACTTACATCTGGGACTTCCATCACAACTCTTTGTTTATTGTGATATAGTGGAACCACATATTGTTGGAGATGTAATGACCTCTTTACTTAGAATTATACCACTAGACCCTTCAAAATATATATATGGAGCAAATGAGATGCATGGGTTTTCTCCCCCTCACTACTTACCAGTCAAGCACTGGTCAAAAGATACCATTCCAGTTTGGAATAGCGTGTATTAAACTGCATTTCAGAAAGTTATAAGTTATAATGTATCATCACAATAATATTATAAATTGCCCATATGAAAATTATTATACTCATCAAGCTGGTTCTGGAATAGGTGTAATATATAAAGGAGTTCCTTATCAACGTGGTCATGATGTTGGAAGCTTTTTGGGAGGTTTGTTTCGATCCGTCCTACCTTTGCTTTCGAGTGGTGCTAAAGCAATAGGAAAAGAAGCTTTGAGTGCGGGTGTTGGATTCCTATCTGATATGGCGAAAGCACGACCCATGGATGAATCAGTAAAATCACGACTTAAGGAAATTAATTCAAATTTGAAAAGAAGGGCAGATCAAAAAATTGATAAATTAAATATGTCTGGTACAGGCTATATAACTAAAAGAAAATGTCTTGGAGCAGTCATTCCTTCATCGAGTGCTAAAGGAAGAGGTGTTAAGAAAAAAAAGTTAACTCGTCAATATCAAGGAGATATATTTTCATAAATTTAAAAACAATGTCTTTCTTACATAGTCACTCTTGTGAATGTATAAAGTCTGAATTAGATTTATTTGCTTTACCATCAACACAAACAAGCATCGAAAGTGGAATGTGGGTGCACTACAAACCAATATCATCTTTAGCTGACGATGGACCCATAGAATTTCAAGTTTCAAGTCAAGTACCTAAGAGATGTATAGTTGGATTTGTAAATAATTCAGTATTTAATGGTTGTTTGTCTAAAAATCCGTTTAATTTTGAGACCTATAAAATGAATTCCTTTTGTTTATATATTGACGGTCAGCTAATTCCTTCAAAAGCTTTACAACCATCTTTCGATAATATTATTTTCACTGGAACCTATCATACATTATTCTCAGGAACAGGAATACATTATCTTAACGAAGGGAATGGTATATCTCACGATAAGTATTCGAAAGGTTATTGTTTGTTAGCATTTGATCTCACACCTGATTTATCAGCCAATTCTTCTGGTCATTGGAGTCTTATTAGACATGGTAGTGTTAGATTAAAAGTTCACTTTGAATCTGCTCTAACTTAAACGATAAATTGCGTTGTCTATGCAGAATTTGATAATGTTATTGAAATAGTTAAAAATCGTAATGTAAACGTTGACTATAGTAGCTAAGAAATAAACATTGTATTATCTTTCTAAGTATTATTAAGTTCTTAATCTGTAATATGTTTTTAATGTGCAAATAAATGATTATTGTGAAGTTGTGCTTTCATTTTTATTAAAAACCCCAGTCAATTGCATGTTAAATAAGAATGTCTTATCTTATTTATTTCACTTGCGTGTGATTCGTATGATAGCGTGAATGAATAAGTCTTTTTTTAACGGACTATGGATACTTTACGACTAAAATCATACTTTAAAAAGATTCATCCTAGTCTAAAAAATAGCGTATATGCCGTGAATCGATTGCCAATGCATATAACGACTCCTACATATCTTATAAGCAATTTGGACCCGGACTCAAAACCAGGATCTCACTGGGTAGCTATTCACATAGACAAACATGGCATCGGTGAATATTTTGATACATATGGTCGCTTCCCTACGGGAATGCACAAAATGTTTTTGAATAGAAATGCAAGGAAATGGCGTTATAATACTATCAGGCTACAAAATGATTGGACTTCTGTGTGTGGAGAGTACTGCTTAATGTACTTGTTATACAAGTTTCATAACAAGTCATTGTCAGAGTTTCAGACTGAATTTGGTACACTTAAAAATGATGTGTTTTTGAATAAAATGTTTGAATCTTGTTTTCTGAACAATACGAAATAAATAATTTGTTTGAAAGTAAACCAAAGTTTTATTTTAACCTTAGCTTTAATTGTACTGTTAAAAAAAAAAACTTTGGAATGTTGTTAACGAGAATTGCAACACAGCAAAATGTTATTATCAGGAATGCATTGTCAATATTCACTAGATACCGAGGGGAACTATATATGAATAGTGATTCACAATGCACGAAAACATACTACTATGAGAGTTATTATTATTACATGTTTTAATTAAGGAAAAGAACTGTAATGAAATATTTATCAATTTTTATTTACTTATTTAAAATCTTGTAAGAAATTGAGGTGACGTAAGCAATAAGCCCAGGTAGTCATTACGAACAATAGGGCACCGAGGCGAGCATAACAATGCAATAAGTAGCGATTGTAATTATGAAGGAACAATGGAGCGTGGTGATAGTAGATAATGAGGGTTAAACACAAAAGCTAACTTTGAAACTAGTGCAAATACGCAGAAACGGATCGCATAAATCGAACGGGTTTGGTTCAAAACCCCTATTTTGACACCAAACTCTTTTTTTTAGGCGATGTCGCCGCTCGAACCGACAAAAAGTGATCGAGAAAGTTTGCGAGTCGCGAGCGGGGGGTGGGGTGGACCCAGAATCGTGATCCAGAACCCGCGAAAACACACTACTAAATAGCAAACAAAACAAATAGTCTCGGAAGATGTGGTCCCGCGTATTGAAAATGTTCTAAGCTGAGACCATCGTGTCCAGGTGACTTTCCTCGGGTCATGCTTTTTAAAATGACAGCAACGTGTCTCGCTGTAACTCGCTCAGGCACTTTCGACACTATGGCCTCGTCACCCCCTAACTTGTCAATTTCACTATTTAACGGAGACTCCACCTGGAAGTGACATCGGAACATGTTCGCAATACCTATCTTTCGAGTCACTGATGCCGTCTACACTCGTCGGGATACTGGGTTTTGGGTTTAATTTCTTTGTTTCCTTCCAAAAACTTTTAAAATCTTTATTTTTATGTTTAGAAGCCAAAATGTTCATTTTTATTAATTCTTCATTATTTTGACAGTATTTTAATTTATTTTTAAATATTTTTCTCGACTGATGCATCAGTATACAATGCTTCAGTTACCGATTTAGCAGAAACATAAGTAACTGTAGTACTCAGACCAATAAAAAAAGAAAGACGGAGTATTTACAGGTAATGTGGTGAAGTCGCTGTCGATCAATGTGTGCGTCACGCCTAGCATAAATACCCTAGGTGTGCGCTTGTGTGCAAAAAAATAATGTTGCCAACTCAGGGTTTCAGATTGTCAAACTCCCATCCTGTTGCAGTCTTATTAAACTACTAAGTAATGACTACAAAAGTTGCTATCAAACTAGATTGTTAATCATCATTCATTAGTAATTGCTGAAAAAAGTAAATACTTAAATATCTATATTCTATATCTAATAAATTATGTGTTTCAACTAAGAACAGACAGACAGACAGACAGACATACATACAGACAAAAATTGTAAAGAATGTTGTTTGGTGTATGCAGTATGTATCGTATACAGATTAATATGCAAATAGTAAAATAATCTTTTAATACTACAAACAGACACTCCAATTTTATTTATATTAATAGATTTTAAATGAATAACGAATTTTAGGTTAAAAATAAACATTTGTCAGGATAATACAGCACGTAATAATATTTTTCCCCTATTATGGGGAAAAATATCTTGCGACCAGCATGCAGCACTCTTTGAGGTTCTGTGTTCCGAGACTCCCGAGACAATTTTTAAAACTAATAAATTAAATTCGTTATTTCGGTGGTAATACATAAATACTCAACTAATTACTTGTGAAACGTAATCCCACAAGGTTTCTTTTGAGCACAAGAATTGTTTTTGCACCATTTAACGATGCAGGACGGCATATTTTGATATTTCTTGACACAGATGAAAACGACATGCGCCGTCACTCGTTGAAACCGGAATGGCGGGCGGCCGGCTTCCTATGGCCGTATCGGCTTCCTATTGCCTGCCTCACCGCGTAGCATGGATGGCTCTGTCTATCTTTTTTTATTGGTCTGAGCTGTAGTATGTCATCTTAAGCCGACGTCTAGTATGTCATCTTACCAAATGAGTAATAGTGGATACAAATAAATGTTGTAAAAAAATACTTAACGTACACACGTTTATTAATATTTGTGGCCTATAAGAATCCATGTTCATAATAACAATTTGTTATAAGAAAATATTCTGACCTTATGCGTTTTTTCATCCCAAAACAAAAGTGTTAGAAAATTTTTCTCATCAAAATTAGAAAAAATCTTTATTACTTTGTAAAGTACGGTCCCTGTACGGCATACTAAGTTGGGCTACTAGGGGCACACTGAGGTGCTCCATAAAACGTCACAAGTTCACAGACAGCACTATTATTTCAACGAATTTTGCCGATGTGTCGTCTTACCTGACTATGTCATCTTAAGCACAATTCCCCTATACTTTTTGATCGTCGAAACTATGGTGCATACCAGAGTTGGGCAAAAAGTAATTAGATTAACAATTACAGAATTACAAATACTTTGTAGTTGTTAATCAGATTACAAATTAATCTGATTGACGAAGAATTGTGCACCTGAAATTACGCGTTAGTTGATTAGAATGTACTTAGACTAAAATGTATTCTAATTAGTTTGTAATTAGATTAAATTTAATTAGACTAACGAGTATTTTAATTACCCAATTACAATGTCCAATGCTGGTAATTATAATAAATAAAAAACTTCCACACCGGTTTCGGTCGCAGGAGTAATTTTATGGCGTCCAAGTGTGTGAGCAAATTGTTCTATTAAACCAGAGTGCTCTTGTGTATTGCGCATACACTGAGGCACTATAAAATTAATCAATAATTAAATTATTAATTATTAATAAATAAAATTAATGGTTCAAAGTTGGAAATAATGCATTACTTTAGTTAATGCATTGACGTTTCATTACTCATTACTTCTAGTAATAAGTAATGAGAATTTTTTCTCAATTTTGAGGCCAGGATCGTATAGAGGGGAAAAATCCAGGAAGAACAAGCCGAAGAACCTCATATCCAGGACAAAAGTTGCCGAGTTACAAGCATTCAAACTTTGACATTGTCAGCTCGGCAACTGTCAAACGTCTTACAAAAGTAGTCACAACTCCGCTTCCAATAGGCCTAGAGGAATGGGGTTTCTTTTAAAACCAAAGGCAACACCTCGGCTACCCCCTCCCCGAATTTGAACTAAATCGGAGATATCAATTTTTTTTCTCAATTCTGAGGTCAGGATCGAATAGAGGAGAAAAATCCAGGAAGAACAAGTCGAAGAACCCCATATCCAGGACAAATAGTTGCCGAGTTACAAGCATTCAAACTTTGACATTGACAGCTCGGCAACTGTCAAACGTCTTACAAAAGTAGCCATAACTCCGCTCCCAATAGGCCTAGAGGAACGGGGTTTCTTCTAACATCAAAGGCAACACCTCGGCTACCCCCTCCCCGAATTTGAACTAAATCGGAGATATAAAATTTTTTTCTCAATTCTGAGGCCAGGATCGAATAGAGGAGAAAAATCCAGGAAGAACAAGCCGAAGAACCCCATATCCAGGACAAATAGTTGCCGAGTAACAAGCATTCAAACTTTGACATTGACAGCTCGGCAACTGTCAAACGTCTTACAAAAGTAGCCATAACTCCGCTCCCAATAGGCCTAGAGGAACGGGGTTTCTTCTGACATCAAAGGCAACACCTCGGCTACCCCCTCCCCGAATTTGAACTAAATCGGAGATATAATTTTTTTTTCTCAATTCTGAGGCCAGGATCGAATAGAGGAGAAAAATCCAGGAAGAACAAGCCGAAGAACCCCATATCCAGGACAAATAGTTGCCGAGTTACAAGCATTCAAACGTTGACATTGACAGCTCGGCAACTGTCAAACGTCTTACAAAAGTAGCCATAACTTCGCTCCCAATAGGCCTAGAGGAACGGGGTTTCTTCTGACATCAAAGGCAACACCTCGGCTACCCCATCCCCGAATTTGAACTAAATCGGAGACATAAATTTTTTTCTCAATTCTGAGGCCAGGATCGAATAGAGGAGAAAAATCCAGGAAGATCAAGCCGAAGAACCCCATATCCAGGACAAATAGTTGCCGAGTTACAAGCATTCAAACTTTGACATTGACAGCTCGGCAACTGTCAAACGTTTTACAAAAGTAGCCATAACTTCGCTCCCAATAGGCCTAGAGGAATGGAGTTTCTTCTAACATCAAAGGCATTACTTCGGCTACCAGGCCTGTAAAATTACTCCTGCGTAACTGGCCTGGCTTCATTGAAAGCAGAGTGCTCGTGTATTGCGCACACACTTGGGCACTATAAAATTACTCCTGCGTTACTGATCTGGTTTCATTGAAACCAGAATTCTCTTGTGTATTGCACACACACTTGGGCACTATGAAATTACTTCTGCTCAACTGGCCTGGTTTCATTGAAACCAGAGTGCTCTTGTGTATTGCGCACACACTTGGGCACTATTAAATTACTCCTGCATAACTAGCCTAGTTTCAAAGAAACCAGGCCAGTTACGCAATGTCCTTTTCCGGGACTTAAATATGCCAAAAATTTAGTATAAATCGGTTCTGTGGTTTAGGCGTGAAGAGTTAACAAAGAGACAGATAAATAAAGGACAGACAGACAAACTTTCGAAATTTATAAACTCGTATGGATAATCATCAGTAAGGATGCTACTATGAAGTCGCCATTTCTTTTGTCCGACGATAAATTTCATAAATTTTTGTGTTTTTAACTGTAAAAATATAATACGAGTCGAAACCAATTACAAAAGTAATTGTACAAAATTAATTAATTAGATTCATTTGAAATTGGATTACTAAGGAATCGATTGCTTTGTGTAATCTCTATAACCACAATTTTGAAGTAATTCAAATACAATGTAATCAGATTAAAATGTATTCTAATTAGTTTGCAATTAGATTAGTAATTAGATTAACGAGTATTTCAATTATGCCCAACACTGGTGCATACCAACACTGTGTAGTGGTCCATGAGAACTTTACTAACTACTTACTGCAAACCTGCTAACGTTTTGCCTCTTTGGAGAATCCGCAGACTTTTATTAGTCAATAGAATCTAGCGCCACTTTGGTGGTGTTTGGTGGAAGTCAATAGAATAGTATACTTTTTGGCACAAAGTTAGGCAGCGTAGGAAAGCAGGAATGTGCTTATGTGGCTTTAACACACGATTTTGCGTATGTTCACTAATTAACTATTGTGGTTAATTTTATGGGATATTGCTAGAAATAAAAACATAGTAAAATCTCCCAGACGCAAGCACACCGGGCTTGGCTGATACTACTTACGTCCGTCTTCGTGAACCAGCTAGGTCCAAAAGACTTACAAACACTTGATACCTTGAATAATAAATATTATGTACCTACACCTACGAGTTTCTTACCTCATACAGTGAGATCTGAAAACTAATACCATAGCCCATAGGTTAACACTTACTTAGCTAAAAGACTATTACATTATGTTCAACATGGGGCACACGACAACAGCGTCGTTAGGACTCTAATATTGTATTGGTACCTTGGAGTTTAGTTCCAGCTAGGAATGCCAATAATGATTTTCCGAAGTCATTAGGTTTATATTATTAAAGAAAGTTACATGTCTTTTCAGTCAAGAGCCAGTAATACTATTTCATATTCATTTCTTGCGTCCTAGTATTATTTATAACCCATCCCTTATGTTTAGAATTTAGTATTTTTTGGTTTCGAATTGACTTAAGAAAAATGCATAAGTACTGTTTTAATATTATGTATGTTTGAAAAATGAGAAGAAATTGCGATAACATATCTTTTTCATTTGTAAGTTTGGTTGTCTATGCTAATGTATTTAAAACATCAGTATGTATTTTAAGTCTATGGTATAAAAGTACGATACCGTACTAGAGATCAACTACGATAACTTGGCGCGCCCCTCCAAAATTTAAAACGTTTGAAGTTCGTTGTCAAAACGACTTGAAGTGCGTTGTCTTGCGCAGTAGGCTAGTTATGATTAGTTGACCAACAAAACTGAAATATTACGTGTAGTGTGATTGGTTGAATACTTACTACATACAAACTCTGTCATAAGGATGTGACTACACACATTGAAACAGTCATTTGGAGGGGCGCGCCAAGTTATCGTAGTTGATCTCTAATATATTATTTTGTCAATAAAAAATTACTGTTTTTTTTTTTCAAATAATTTTATAGCCTTCTGTTACGAGAGAATGTTAAAAATAAATCAATAAGTGCCTTACTCCGCATTTTCATTAAATTTAAAGTTAACTCTTTGGATAAAGCGGTCTGTATCTTTTAAAAATATGTTACTTGATGGTTATATTGGGCCTTGATGGATAACTATGATTGTGAAGCTGTATAAAGCATGCGTCGATTTCGGGCAATCGAAGAATGATCTTCTACATGCTCGATATCACGTCTTGTACCTAACAGCCATGCCACACGACGCGGTGGGGCGCCGCACCGGAGGCCATCTCGCTGAAATACCGGCCACACGGTGAGTGCGACGCTGCAACGTTTTGCAGTACCGTGGCAGCGACGGACTCGAGCTCCACCAATACGTACACCCCTCCCCGCCTCGTCTCGATTCCGGTGCGCGTGCGGTGCAGCGCCGGAGCGCACCGGACGGCGCAGAGTGCCATAACTACCATACCTGATACCAACTAATACAGGGTGCAATTAAACCTTTCTGCCAAATTTGGATATACTGATCGTTGTTAAAAATAAAAATACACGTATTTTTTCTTTTATAGTCACTCAGTACTAAAATGTTGAGAAATAGCTTCCGAAAGTTATCCTAAAAAACACTACAATTAATGGACACGATGCGTCGGCCGCGCGTGACATGCCCCCGCGCGCGCGCCTCATCCCGCGCACCCCCTCATTCCCCCGCGCCGCGAGTGACCATTCTGCAACGATTTTAAATGGGATAAAATTTGTCACTGAAAAAAAAATAACACCCAATTTTTTTGGTTAAATGGACTCTCCTAATGATACCTAAGCCCTGGAAAAAATTTGGCAGGAAGGTTTAATTGCACCCTGTATATTATATTCTATTATATTCTGTGATCATACATTTTTATAATAATAAATAATATGTAGGAAACCGGAGCGGCACCGGTCCGGCGCTGCACCGCATCGTGTGGCATGGCACTGAGACCCGAGTCCATCGTAGCCAACGTAGAGAGTCCGCATAAAACTAGTTGACCCAAACATACTGCCATTAAAATGCAAAAAGACATTACACACTATAAAGTCTAAACTCTAAACGTACATGCTGAAATACTAGCTAAAATCTATCTATTCACCCCCAGGTAGATATATCAATTCCATTAGGTAACATACTGAGGTAGGTATGTAGGCTACCTATACCTAGTGGATAGCATAGACTCGTCACTATTTAGGAAACTGGCTGGATCAAACATGCAACGAAGGCTTATTAAAGTTGCCATAAAAAGAACCAAAGTTAAGAGCAAATACTAGATACAAGTTACTGAGATTCTACAAAGTTCTCTTTGATGTAAAAATGTTAAGCTTAGCAATAGCCCGGGGCCGCGCTTGACGAGATGAGCCGATGTCATTAACGCCCACACGACATGCAACAAAATGAGCGGCGCCAGCTAATCGTAAGTGCTTATACGAATATCTTAGCCATCACTTCACCGTCACACCTAAAATGTGGAAAACCATAATTTATGTGATATGGCATTAGGTATGTACCTTTTTATGTAAACAACTTGGTTATGGATCTGTAGTAGATAGCCAGAAGCGTAGCGAGCCTTGGCGGAGCCCCATATAAAAATTTGTTTGGGGGCCCGTAGTAAGGCTTTCTTGACTTTTGTAAATTAAAAAATTGAAAAGTTTTCATATTTTTTTTCTTACGCACGTTCCTGTGGCCCGGGGGCCCTGTATATACGGCATATACGGCGGTAACTACGCCCCTGTAGATAGCAGTAGTAGGTACCCTACTTACTACACAACATTTTGCAATCAATTTTATACGGCTGTTAGGCTTTAGCTACCTTAGTTTGCAATTCAATATTTATTGATTGTCTATAAGAAAATTTGGCAATAGCACAGAATCTTATATATAAAATTCTCGTGTCACAATATTAGTCCACGAACTGCTCCGAAACGGCTTTACTGATTTTTACCAAATTTTATATGCATATTCAGTAGGTCTGAGAATCGGCTACTGGGTACTTTATATATTGATAAGTGCATTTGTTGCATAAATAATAGTAAATTATTACAACCTGAGACTGACGGCGACCATTGTTTGTGCGACGGGATAACGATCGACGTTGCCATGGCGACATACTTATTTAGTCACTTCAATAAAATATGGGCGAAATACCTACTTTATAATATTAAGGCAAAGCAACGTTTGCCGGGACAGCTAGTATAATATATTAGTAGTACCGGCAATAGCAACAATCAATCCTACCGGAATCGTACATATTTTTGGGTTCAGAAGAATTAGTTTGGCCCCGTTACGCCCGGTGCACGAAATAACAAACGAACATAATATTAAATTATTGCGCATGCGACTCACTGCAGCTCACTGCAATATAAAAGGAAAGTAGGAAATTTTTTGGCCTTGTTTATTTTAAATTATCCTGAAGTATCGCCTATTCGGGTTGCAGCAGATGCGTGGTTAAAGTTAAGGTTAAAGTTATGGTTAGATATAGTTATGGCTAACTTAGCTTTAACCTTAACTTTAACCCTAACTTTAACCCTAACCTAAGATGTCTGTTGCGTTTATTTTTAAAGCTACAGGTAATGGGATTGAGAGTATAAAAAATTAAATTATCCGTAAAAATCGACACTGTGAAACTAAATTTTCACGAAAAAATTTAAATATAGTTACCTAAGTATGAGCGGTTATGGTTAAATATGGCGTCGGACGCCATATTTAACGGTAACCAAAGATTTGACATTTTGCACTGTAGTTATAGTTAAAGTTACAGTTATAGTTAAAGTAAATTGGTGTAACCGACCCTTAGTAATCAGTAGGCATATCTATATAGGTACCTAGTACCTAGCGTCCACCAAATCGAAAGCAATCATGTGATTTGTGAAGACCGTATGCTGCGATTTACCAAACTAGCAGCAGTATTTTAATTTTTAACATCCAGTTAAAATATAGCAAGGCAATAATTATTGTACAAACTGCGTGCTCTATCCACGTTTTATCTAGACACCATCTAGTCCCTACACCGGGTTTAATCACAAAGAATGAAGGTGTATTCGCCATTTATTCTTACACCCACCCGATCTAGGTAACCTATGGTCCAGCATGGGTAATCTATGTCGGTCTACCTAGGAACAATCTGAAATACCACCGTGTGTGGGTGTGCTTCGTTTAACGAAAGTGCGGCTGTTCGTCAGGTGCGAGCGGGACGGCGCTATACGGAGAGAAAGAGAGCGACGAATACGCAACCCGTGGGAAATGCACAGTAGTGGTCAGATCAGGCGGCGCGCGCGCCGGCCCAGCGCACGTATTATTGTCGGATTATACAATCGCAAGATGGCGTATCTCAATTTTAGATTGAGCTAAAACATACCTTACACCAAGAACACAAGGTATATTATTGTTTGACTGGTTAATGTACATACAGCATGTTCTTTTTCTAAAGTTCGGGTACGTGGCGAGCATAATGCTTCGAGATTTTTTTAGCGATCGATTGAGTCGGTTTCTGCGGCGACGCGTCGTTTGGGATGCAAATGCGATGTAAGTCTGATGGCGCGACGCCCCAATGTTATCACAATGTTCACATTATTGATACATTCCTGTGCGCTGAATGATATTATCGGCTCGGGACCGCACATGCGCACACGCAATTGTTTTACCCTGTCTATTACCAGGCATTAGGTACAGAGAAATTGATTCATAGGGTTTACGTCTAGCATCATACATACATAGCATTTACCTGCCAATCTAACCAAATTACGAAGGTCCGCCTTCTACCTATACTGTTACTAATATGTCTTCTGGTACATTTTATCTGATGGTACATTACTTGTTAGAACCTTTTGATCTTTGAGACGTACCTACCTAAATAAGTAATAACTCAAAATCAAAAAACCTTTCTTCTTTCTAAATCCTGCATGTCTTACTCTAAATTTCCTTAGTCTGTGATGACTTCTAGAAAAAGTAGATATCCTTCCAGAAAACAGCATCTTTCCGACTTACAACAACAGAAACATAAAAGACCGATTAAGGCAAGTTAATATAGAGTATAGACAGATGTCTCAGTCTTGACTACACACATCTGCTGGCTTTAACGCTTAAAGAGAAGGCTTTTAAGGATTAAAGAGCGGGCTTCAAAGGGTGCAATCAAAATAATGTTAAGGATGATCCGTAGAAGCCACGTGAAAGCTGTTTTGTTTCCTACTGTTATGAATACATCCTAATGATCTAAAGGCACCTGTTTGGTTTGGCTTATAACATCTGTTCTAGCTTACCATGGAGGTTTGCGAAAGGTTTTTAAAGATCCATTTCTGGTTTCTTTTGGAGGTAAATTCTTTTGAAGCCAAAATGTAGAGACGAATGACGATGAAATGATTAAAGATGAATACCTGTTTCATGTTTTTGAAATGGTATTTTTTCAATTTTCATGTTGAAGTTATGGTATTCTGGAGTGTACCAAATACGCGCCACAGGAACCGGGACTTTGTCATTGTTATTTAAAAGGTTCCGTACCTCAAAAGAAAAAACGGAACTCTTATTTTATTCTAAGCATGTCCAATACAGTCTACCTACAATCTACATGGTAGAAAAATAACCGTACTTAGGTATTACAATAATTATTTTGGTCAATCTCTCTCTCCCTCCACTCTGCCAAGGATTGGCACCTAACCTTGGCCTGATCCTTGGCACTAATTATTATTTTATTATTATTTATAAAGTTTATATTATAATTATTATTAACTTTATTCTCACCACTAAACTCCTAAAGGCGAATCACGATCGTGAACCCTCAGCAATGAGGAACACGACGGCGCGAGGAGGAAGATGGGCCATCTTTTTAAACTTCTGTATCTACCTCGAGCAGGGCCCCCGTAAGGGCTACTGGCGCCTATGTGGAAAAAAAAGGATTTTGGCGCCCCTTTACGCAAATTTTTTGAGTCCTTACTTTTGGCGCCCCTAAAGATGGCGATTTGGCGCCCCTAAAGGATGGTGCCCGAGTGCATTGCACACATTGCACATATGGTAGCGGGGGCCCTGCTATAATAGGACCCCGTTGCTTAACTTCGCTGTTTGTCTGACACCAGGCTGTAAGAACCACGATAGCTATGCAGATTGCAGCGGAGCTGACGAATGTACTTTTTGGGAATAAAACGGCAGTGTCGTCGAAATAAAAAAGCGATTTAGTTTAATTGTATGTGTCGTAGTGCGTGGGTACGAATTATTGTGTATTGTTGCCGCTGGGTGGCCGAGGATTTCGTCGTGACTTATAAAGTGCATTTATAAATCAATTTGTTCGGTGTGAATTGTACCCTGTTAAAGGTAGTTGAGTTAATATCTTACAATGTGTTGCCCGTTACCTCGATCGCGCAATTATTCGTTTATAGCTTGGATACTTATTGTACCTACAACTATTTATTTTGTAGGGATGAAATTTCTCAAGAACGGTAGATTATGCCGAGATAAAACTATCCTTTATCCCGGAGCTCAAATCATCTCCATACTTACCAATAACCATCATTCAGTTGATATAGATATAAATTAAAAAAAGAACGACACAAAACTGTAAACACCAAAGATATTGTCAGGAGTAGGTAGCAGTTGGATTTGTGATTTCAAAATATTGATTAGAAGGTAGAGATAAACTACGATAACATGGCGCGCCCCTCCAAAATTCAAAACGTTTGAAGTGCGTTGTTGCTTGCGCGGTCCGCTAGTTATGATTAGTTGACAATGACATACGTACGAGTACTGGTTGATCGGTTGAATACATACTCACAACAAGGTTATAATTCTATGCTTACAACTACATACAAACTCTTTCATAAGGATGTGACTACACACATTGAAACAGTCATTTGGAGGGGCACGCCATGTTATCGTAGTTTATCTCTATCCTTCAATAACAATATTGAAATGTACTGTCAGTATAGACTCGAGAGTTGAGATCCGCAGGCCACAGAGTTGGAGCAGAGAATTTAGATGACTACTTTTTGGACCCATCAAAGATTTTCCTTACTGTATCCGAAGCGCAAGTCTCATCGATTCTATCTTCAATTAGATTTTCCGCCAAACAAGTTCATAAGATCCTCCTTGCTGCGGCCCAATTCTTATATCCGTTCGACTGGATTTCCCGCGAGATTATGATGATTAATTCCGACGATCAAAACACTCCGTAGGCGACGACTAAATTGTTTTAGCACACTTCTGCACTTTAATATTCAAGGCGTACCGCAATAAAACAACAGGGTACCGCCGCGGATAAAGATATGCACAGAAGTTTACACCAGCACCGCTGGACGCCGCACGCTTGCCAGTTTATGGCTGATAGATCTGAATTAATCTACATTTTAATATAAACTCTAACATAATGAAATTAAGTTTACAATTAAATATGGCGACACGTCGATGTGTGGCAGGGTTGCCGCGAATTTTATAATTTTCGAGATATTTTCCTGCTTTATAACGTGAGATGAAATTTTCACTGAAAGCGTTCAGCTAAGTTAGCTTAATATGACTCTTGTAATTTGGGTTCTAGTATCGTATCTCGCATTGTCTAGGGCACTCTAGTGCAGATGGCTTGACCGCGTGGCCGCGTGTGTCTGTGTCGTTCCGTAGAACTCTCAAGTCATCCAACTGGCCGCCACCGGCCGCGGCACCGCCACCGCAGGCCGCGTCTGTCTAGGAGACGCTTAAAGTCCCGGCGGGCCGCGGGTTGGAGATAGCTGCTCTAGGGCCTTCAACAGAAAAAATGAATTTTAGTATGGTGTAGCAAACTTGAAACATTTCATATCCAAAATTAATGCCTTCAAACCTAATAATTATGTACGTGCCTGAGTCACTTTTCGGTGACTGCATCACAGATTTTATTGATGTTTTGAGTACCATCCAAAAAAGTAGTGTATTTAAATTATTAACCTACAATATCGGTTTAACAATAAACAAAACGAAATCAGTTTATTATTACATCCAAAGCTGACAACCCTGAGCTGTAGCTACTTATAACATCTGTTTTATAGAGACTTATAAAGTCAAATACAATAACAAATAGAATAAAATTATTGTTTTCACATAAATAACAAACAGTTGACCAAATGAGTAAGATTTAGGGGTTTCTATTCTAGATGTTTGGGGTTTTTCCATTATTTTCATTTAGTACCTAAGTTTTATTCTAGTGTCGCATTTAGTGTCTACTAGTTTTATATATTAACTAAACAGTAAGATATGAGATATCCTCTAACTTTAATGTTATCATCCACTAGTGAAAGCCTATAATACCTATCGAGGCAAAGAGTCATCATCTGCAACGACTCATTTTGTGTTTATTTCGGGTGCCATTTTAATATTTTATATTTAGAATTGACGCCGTGACGTTACTTTTCGTTGCATGAGGTTTTTCCGGTCAAATATACGTCGTAGCCATTGATCTCTATTAAACAAGTACCCTGGATCGCTGATACCCTTTGAAATGACAGCTATTTCTTGTGCCTATTTGAAGCGGAATCAGCGCCCCCATTATTGGGGTTGAGAACTAAATCTGACGTAAAAATGACGTTTGAAAGCCGCCATATCGGCGCTGATAGCAGTAGTGGGAGTACTTGGAACGAATACTAGTGATGACAACAGCTGTTGTTATTGGTTGTAGTTACGTCAGATTTAGTTCAAATAGGCACAAAAAGCAGGTCGGTATCATCGATCCAGCGTACTTGTATAATAGAGATCAGTGGTCGTACTTCGTAGCCTTACCCTAATTTTTAAATCTTGGTTCCAAATAGTTTAAACACCAAAAAGTATCTATTTCACGTTGTACAGAAGCGAGCGAAGTCGCAGACAACAACTCTACGTCCAGTGGGGGGTCAGTTTTGAGACAGTTTTATGTTTATGTAATTCCCGACATAAATCTCGCTGTGTTTTATTTATTGACTTGTTTTATTGCCGCTGCTGGTTCCATTTTTAATTGGCGATCACTTGAATTTTTATAGTTTACTTCGACGTGTAAAAACAACATCAAATCCTATAAGGCATCAGTTTTAATCAGATTTTTATTTTTTATGTCCGCCATTAAAACCAGATCGGATTGTTAAAATAAGTAGTCACTTGACACTTTCCATTTTCGGAAAATTTATTAGGATCTAGATTTCGCTCGTAATTTCGTTTGCGAGATTCGGTTATTGTTTTGGACTTTTTCGAGACTGAAAGGATCTTCAATATCCCAAACAATAAATAGATCCAGTATAGTATTTAGCTTAAGGGGGCGACTAACCCAAAATTGACGATTTTATAATTCATTTTTATGTTTTTGTTTCATTTTTTTAAACATCGATCCATACGTAATATTAGTATAGGTATTATAAATGCGAAAGTGTGTCTGTCTGTCTGTCTGTCTGTTACCTCTTCACGCCCAAACCGCTGAACCGATTTTGTATGGAGATACTTTGAGTCGCGGGAAAGGACATATGATACTTTTTATCCCGGAAGAATGTACGGTTCCCGCGCGATAAACTAGTTTTGGCGCAACGGAGTTGCGGGCGTCATCTAGTTCAGATATATTTTCGCATTTACATATAACATTAGCCTGATATGAATTAACTGTTCACTTGACTCTTTACTTTTCGGAAAAATTAGGGACAATAAACACCAAAACATTAAATAAGAGCTTAAACAAAATCTCTACGAAGAATTTCCAACCATTACCTCAAAACAACTTGACTGATGTCGTTGAAAATGACTTCGATATAAAAGGTATTTAGTCGCCTATACAAATACGTCACGCTTACAGGATGTATAAAAAATCGGCCAAGTACGAGTCGGACTCGCGCACGAAGGGTTCCGTGTACCATTAAGAGCAAAAATACACAAAAATGTGAATGTTTCAAGAGCCTACCATTATTGATATCTTGTGTAACTATATAAAATATGTTTGTTATATCTAAGGCGTCCTCCTTAAATATTAATTGTAATATTTTGTTTTTAGTATTTGTTGTTATATACAAATACGAATACACAATCTGTGAAACTTTCAGAAGTCTGAGTAATATAGCGGTTCCAGAGATAGGTACAGCCTGGAGACGGACAGACGAAGTCTCAGTAGTATTGTCTCGTTTTACCCTGTGGGTACGGAACCCTAAAAAGGGGCCTTCCTGTGAGGGCTAAGGGCTAATTAAGATATGTAGATAGGGCCGGCCCACCGATGTTAGGGCATTGTCCTGATTCATGCCATCTCAGATAATATGTAAAGGGCTATATAATTGAGTTTGAGCCCTTTGATACAGCTTGGGTTTGGTTGTGAAGTCTTATAGAAGATTAAAGTGTGTAACAATTGTAATGTTACTAAATTTTTATGTGTACGTATTTTGATTTGAAGACCCAAAAGTTGTAATGATTTTATGATAAAAATATGATGAAATACTGCAATAGAAAAATATTACAATTCGTAAATGAAGGCTATACTTATAAGAATGTAACCCGTTGTAATGATGATGATATTCATTTCCACACATAAAGTCCAACAGTTTGCAATAAAAAAAGATTGCTTCCCAATTACTTTTGCAATTATTCACAATAGAGCCATCAAAGAAAATGCCATAATTTACAATAAATATAGAGCAATTTTCCGCAAGTTCGCAGTTTGCAATACTGTAGACATTATAGGTATTTTAAATATACTATCAATGCGCAATTACCTGGGCTTAAGAGATTATAGGTAGAGCTGAGTTCCCACGCCGCGCCTCGGGCGATGGACGAACAGACAGACAGTCTGAAAACGCGGACGTTACCGATGTTATGGTCTTTATTTTAATATAATATGTTATAGAAGCTTAGAGGGTAATATTGTTGTTGCATACGAAAAGCAATGTTGAAAATATAGGTAATACTAGATCATATTGCAACATGACGAAACTATCTACACATATATTCTGCTTACCTACATATACATTATGTATAGTTTTATAGTTACACAAAATATCTAGGTAAAGAATAATTTAGCGGCCATTCTCCGGTTTGGCATTATTTGCCTCATTACCGTAACCATTTTTTTTCTTCGTCGATTTGACTTAGACACATTGAAATATTAAAGAAATGAAAGATACGAACACAATAATAAATGTGGCGTGAAACAGTTAGTTAAAGTTTTTTGGATAATGAGACTTAAAAATTTATGGGTACGGTAATTAGACAAATGTAGTGTTTTACGTAACGATACAACGACACAATTGACAAAAACTAGCTTAGGGCAACGTAAATAGGTCAAATTATGTAACATAAACATAATATAGATAATAAAAATCTAATTTCAACATAATTGAAAAGTAACGATTACGGTAATTAGACAAGTTTGTAACCAAAGCTACGGTAATTAGGTACTAATGTGCTTTATCGGCGGCACACTAACATTAACGACGTGGGACCGCTGATGGGCCCTGGCACACACTAAGGAGAAGCAACCCGTGCACTCGCAATGGTCAAATCCTGATATTTTTGGATGGGCATCCAAAAACAGCAGGTGTTACGGTAATTAGGACTTTTGATCGGACAAGCGATTATTTCATGATAACTATTTATAGGCTGGGCCTATTGAGTCGATATTTTGCAATGCGATAACCAATTTTTATAGGCGTTTAAAACCATGAATAGATTAAATTAAATAGGTACGTTATAAAAATTACAAGCAAGTTTCGAGATTAAGTTGGCGTGGGGACACGTTACGGTAGTTAGAAAAACATGGTTTTTGAACACGACTTCAATTAATTTAGTCTGAATTACTTAAATTAGAAGCCTGTGTTTAAGTTTGTAGCTAGATACTGATGCTATCTACCGTTTAAAAATATTACATACTTGAATAAGATAATATTACAGAGTATACAAGCCCGGGACACGTAAATTTTGCCCTCCTGAGAATGGCCGTTAGATGAAAAAAATATTTAAAAGTATAACTAATTATATTTCGCAGCAGTTCGACTTCCAAAAAAAACCAAAATTTCTTAAAATATTTTATTAATTAAATCTTACAATTAAATTACAATTAAAAGTGACTCGACTATTCGACGATTGAATAATAAGTGACAAACAAATAGCTATTGCAAAAATGCTGTAAAATGAGGAATGCTGACTCCGCGCCTCGTGCCGCTGCCGCGTGACTGTGGTCGGGTGCTGCGTCGGCGATCTTCCTAGGGATCCGTAGCGTAACAAACTAACTTATTCCTTAGACATGATCTTTTTGTTGATATTTTCTTAGAAGTTTGTTTTGAATTACTGCATTCTTAGTTTAAAAGCAAAAATGTATTGGCTAGTAAGGGTCAATTCAGACCGCAACGCGACGCGTAGATGCATTTCTTGCAATTCTAAATTGTGTGAGACGTCATGCAAATCTGCCTGCCTAGCATACGCCAACGAGATATCTCACTCTCGAGGTAATTAAAAACTACTCGTCAAAATCTCGACATTATCTCGACAAAACTCCATAAAAATGTGTTATTTCGATGATAGATCTACGCGAGAAAAAATTTTTGTCATGCTAGGGTCAATAGAGATGAAGATACAAACTATCAAACATCGAGAAACATGTAGAGTGAGATATCTCGTTGGCGTATGCTAGGCAGGCAGTATGCATCGCGTCGCGTTGCGATTTGAATTGACCATAACGTGTCATTTCACACATTATCTATATCTATACAAATCAAATCAAAATCAAAATTGTTTTATTTCTGAATAAATTTAAAATAAATATTTTCAGAATGTCCTACATGATGCCTACCACCGGTTCGGGAACTAACCCGGCGAGAAGAACCGGCGTAAGAAACTCGCACGGGGCCCACTTTTTTACCAAAAAATACATATTATAAAACAAAGTCGCTTTTTTCCCTCATATCCCTTTGTTCCCTTTAATATTTAAAACTACGCAATGGATTATGATGATTCTGTCAATGTTAGAAGACTATAGGCTATATTTTATCACGCTAAGACTAATAGGAGCGAAGAAATAGAGGAAAATGTGTAAAAAACGGGGAAAATTATTTGAAAGGGCTAACTTGAACGTGCTAATCTCAGGAACTACTGGTCCGATTTGAAAAATTATTTCAGTGTTAGATAGCCCATTTGTTGAGGAAGGATATAGGCTATATTTTATCAAGCTAAGACTAAAAGGAGAATGTGGAAAAAACGAGGGAAATTATTTGAAAGGGCTTATCTCGCGAACTTCTGGAGCAATTTTTATGTTATATTTTGGCACAGATAAGAAGTAGACCACGTGAAGGATCATTAGGCTATCGATTTTAATATTTTTTTCACTGGCTATATATTTTATACCCGTGCGACGCCGGGGCGGGTCGCCAGTACTTTATAATGAACCCCATGTATTTTTAAACTTTCACATTATCCTGAGTCCTGACTATAGGACACGGTATTTTTCCGTCACACAATCTTGCTTGCACGCGCGTCGTCAATCGTCATATTCTCTGAGCAAAGCGCGCCGACTGTATAATACGACATTGTATGTATTGTATGCGCTGTACCGTCTAGATACGGGAAATGAGAGCGATGTGCGCACAATGCATGTAATTCCGCTTTCAAGTTGTAACTAGACGTTCCGAGCGGCACCGGCCCGCATAAATAAGGTTAAGCAGGAACCTTACATTTTCCCCCCAAAAAAAGCTCAAATGTGCTTCTCATGGTCTACTCTATATTTGTGCCAAATTACTTACATAAAAATCTGTCTTGTAATTCGTGAAATTCGTGCATTCAAAAAAACAGACGCATAAGCTTTGTAATATTAACTAACTGTTGCTTGCAACTTCGCCCACATCCAACACATATTAACAAAGATTAAATAATTTTCCACGTTTTTCCACATTTTCTGCTGATTTTGTTGCTTCTATTGGTCGCACCGTGATGTTATACACCCTACAAAATAACGCAGGTCCGCTGTCCGTGGCCTAAAGGGTAGACCTATGGTTCGCACTCGTAGAGGCCAGAGGGTTCAGCCCCTTTAGACAAAGTATCTTTCGTTAAAAACGATGACGAAATTCGTTATCAAAATGTATGCGTTTTGACATAAGTCATCGCTAAGTGACATTTCACTTGCGAAGACTAATGTCAAATCCCATACATTTTGATAACGAATTTCGTCATCGTTTTTAACGAAAGGGACTTTGTCTACGGCCTCAGGTTCGATCCCGGGTGGAGGCGTGTACCAATGAGACATTTTCTGATCTCAAGACATAATACGGACGCTCGTACGGTGAAGGAAAACACCGTGAGGAAATCCGCACATAGCTGGTCCCAGACATAATATTGACTAATTTTTTCCTCTGGACTAGGCCGACTATGTTGCGAGATTGACGTATGTGCTTGGGCAACCATACGGACATTTAAATCTTGTTCCAGGCACTACAGTATTTAAAGAGTGGTTACTTCGCTCTGAAAATACTGTTTAAAATTTAAATCATCCACAACAGATGCAAAGGCCGCCGTCTGTCTTAACAATTTAGTCTCTTTCAGGTCCAAAATAAGCAATTTAAAAGTTAAGTGAATCATTATTGTAGTATATTAGTAAATAATAATCATATAGGCTATTATACCAGTCATAAAAAGGTGCGCACTGACTTACATACACTTATCTTAACATTATTTGGCGGCAGATAAAAGTACTTCCCCTATTAGGTATATCTTGTTCAAACAATGTAAAGGAAAAGCCCATCCTCAAGTTTTAGGGTTGCCACATGTCGGTTTTCTACAATTATTTAAAAACATTTTAAAACAATCATAAAGAATTATCAGCGAAGCCAAGGAGGTACGAATATTATAATAAATATATTAACTATTAAAAAAAATGTAAAAACAATTCTTTAACTTCTACTAACATTTTAGATATTTTAGTTTAAGGCTCTAAAATCATAACATTTTTCTTATTTTCTTTAATGTATTTATAACATAATTCCGAACTATTAATAAAATCTTTCTTTATACTTACTTTCTTTTTATTGATCCAACATAATAATACCATATTAAATATATTTATATATAGATTTGACAGCCCTATTTATATGAGTCGTACTTGTAAGTTACAGTTTACGCTAGGTGCGGTTTTATTGTGGGATTGTTAAGGTTACACTCAACGGGAAAATTAAATGTTATCATACTTTGGTAGCTTTTGATAAATATGTAGTACAATAATAATATGAACAATAATTTATAGTCTGATTTTCGTAATTTTATAAAAGCTGAAAGTTTGCCTGCATATGACTCCCATAAAGGTAAGAACTACCAGCAACTATTGAGTTTCGGTCGCTGTTACATTATAATTTTAGGAAGCGTTATTGAATAACGTGCAGCGGTTTGTTCGACACGAATATCAGCCTTATTATATTAAATACTTCTATTTCTTTTACATTCTTCTTCTTTCATAGGCGGAGTTTCAGGACCTTAGATTTAAAAAAAACCTTGAAAAACTTCCCTTATACTCACTGATAGCTATCTAAGACAGCCCTAAAGGCTTTTTAATTAATTTTCATCTAGAACTCGTTAACAAGGTCGAGTCAAAGTTAGGACATGCATTATGAACTGTTGTGACATCAAAAATGCAACTTTTAATTTTTATATGACATTTATTTGTATAGACCGCCCACAAAACCTTGCTGGTGGTCCGGTGGGGTCCGCGAATACTGATACGCAAAAATATACATTCTATTGCTTACAATTTACATAATATTATCGCGTATAATATTACAGGTTTTCCACCTGTTTCCAAGAATTACGTCACATCTAAGCTTTGTCAGCAAACTTCCTCTGCTCATGTTTTCCAAACCACGTCCGGTGTGATACTTAGAAAAACTTGGTAAATACATATTTCCGCTGTCCTCTTTCGGTTTTAGTTAGGAAAATCCCTCCTTATCTTCTGTGTATCTTCTGTAATCAACATAAGGGGATCGACCATAAATATATAACATACTGGATAAAGCCTGTAACTCCGTTGCGCCAAAAGTCCTTTATCGCGCGTGAACCGTACATTTTTTCGGGATAAAAAGTATCCTATATCCTTTTCCAGGACTCAAAGTATCTTCATTCCATATTTCAGCAAAATCCGTTCAGCGATTTGGGCTTAAAAAGGTAACAGACAGACAGACAGGCAGACAGATACAAGAAGAGAAGTATTAGTATGGATAGTATGGATGCAGTGTTTTTGAGGTTTTTGGACCGGAGTTTTTTTTCTCAATAGCTTTCTAGATTGGTTTACGTTTTGACGTCGCGTTAGCCAATCAAAAATGCTAGAATCGCTTCCGTCAGAAAACTCAGCATCAGGCGCGATCCGAAGGGGGCGGGGGGGTCACAGGGGACATGACCCCCCCCCCAAAATCTAAGGTCAAATAGAACAATTTCAAAATCTTGCCAAATAATAAAAGGAAATTTCTATCTATACCCTAACCACCAGTACGTCCGACCTTAGACAGCTGTGACTGTCAACCCAGAACCGTCCGAGGGCGCAAATAAAAAAATATATACATATTAGCAGTGACTAGTGAGTGACCCCCCCCCCCCCCCCAAAATTTCAGGCTGCGACCGCGCCTGCTCAGCATTGGAAGCACATCCAATTGTATTATTGCAGAGTCCTTAGTCCTTAGAGTCGAAAGCAAAAGCATAATATTATGAACATTGTAATATTGCAAGATTTTTTACGAGAATAGATCTACATTTGTGTCTGAATCTACGTATGGGTCAGCACTTTCAGTTGCTTTGCAATGCTTTCAGTTGCTTTACAAACGAATTGCCGCAATACGATGATTGCCAAGTTATCTACATTTGAGTGGCATATTATATATGCTTGATATATTATAATGTGCATACAAAACATTAACGGTTAGTTATCTAACGGTCCAGTCATTTAATTAAATGGCAGCCTCAGGCGATTGTCAACAGATGGAATATATTATAGGCGCAGATTAAAGTTAATTCAGTTAACGAGCAAGAGGATGGCTTTTAATTATCTGCCTGAACATGGCTAGTCAAATCAAACCTTAACAAAATCAGCATGATATCGTATTTTAATCATTAAAAACATGATGAAAATATTTTTATTTGAAGAAAAGTACCTCTAATAACTATTCTATTTTATGCTAATATTATATTGTGTCTTGAATAATCTCTTCACGCCTAAGCCACTGAACTTATTTGGATGAAATTGTTATAACTTGAGTCCGAGGAAAGAAAATAGGAAAAAGTTTTCATTGTGAAGGAATAAACTGTAACCAAAATCTTTGCGGCGCCTATGTAAGTTGCGGACAAAACAACCACATTTTAACAAAGTGCCTATATGTCATGTTAAGTATAATAGTATTAATGACTTGTTGACATATTATGTTGCTCGTGAAAAATGTGAGTATAATGTTGCTCAAGGCTTCATTATAAAGCAATATTCCTCGTTAGTTAATGACCATAATAGAAAAAAAAACTATTAATTATTTTTATAGATATGATAGAGCAATTAATATGGAAATTTATTTTTGGACAAACAAAACCAAAAGGGTTTAATAGACGGTCGTAAATAACACAATTAAATGGCGAAATGTGAAGGTTTATCACAATATGTTATCGTCTTTAAGCAGATCATATTATAAAATCTCTTTAACCGTAACCGTAAAATATAAAAAAGTTGGAAACCTTGTGACTTTTTAACGTTTCTAATCTTACAAAATAAAATAGAGCTTACAAAGTTTAATGGTGAAAACTAATATTTTTGTTTATAGGCTAAGAGCCGACGCTGACTTCTGTAAGGTCACAACCAAATAATTACTTTTTTTTAATTTTGTATTCGTAAATTACAATATTAAATAAAAAAAAAATATTATAAAAACATATCAGCTATAAAATAAAAAAACACCGCTACCTGATATCTCGTTGATCTAAAATAATTAATGACTGCTATGTATATTTGATGAAGTCATTGCAGAGTGTTTCAAGGTGGCAATGTCACATGCACATGTCGTTAGGCTAGTTTTGTAACTGAATATAGGCTATAAATATTAACTGCTCGGTGCTTGCACAATGCACGTGTTATTGGTATAACAAGCTTTTGTAAAGTTTTTTTATTTTGTATCATTATAGCAAAATTAATTCACTATTATAGTAAATGAATATTGACAATATTATTGTATATAGCAATTTTAATAGTGATTATTATTAATTATCGTTATTTTTATTTACATAATGTGAACTACCAATGTTATTTTGAGTATTTCCAATATTATAATATACTTGAAAAAGAAGAATAAAACTTCCTTTAATATAAATCATAACTTCGCAACATGAATATTATTGCAATATTTTATTTTATTTGATAAAAATAACGATTATTGTGTACAGTTATTAAAGACGTAACTTGATCGTCAATGTCTAAAATGTGTCTACGAAGTTCATTGACACAATCAACTTCATTCTAAATCAAACATTTACCAAAAATCAAGTTTACGATAACTTTTAATTATTTAACCAAACTCCGGCCCACGCGCTGCCTTAACTACTATTAATTATTTACAATTTTTCTTTATTGTCTCTAGAATCAATATATAGACAAGCTTCGGCCACTCCTTCACAATTTTATTAAAATATGTCCATAAATTTTGAATTTATTACGAATAAATAGCGCACAGTCGCGTAGGCGTATATATATTGCATTCACATTAAATATTCATCTTTCTATCAAAAGTGTTGGTTTAAAGATTTTTTTCTAATGTTGCAATTGGCGCTGGCGTCGTGAAAAATTGTTTTTCATTAACTTTTTTGGCTCTTGACTCTTGGTCTATTTTTGTTCCGCGTTTCCACTTTTTTTGCTGGATTTTTTTGTGAATAGTTGCTACGATAAAGACAATCTATTTTTTTTTTTGTTTTCGTTATAATAATTATGTAATTATAAAAATTATATTCTTAACTTACCTACATATTTCCGCACGGGAATTTCTTCTGCGATTTTCGATACACTCATTTAACGCAAATACCCTCTGAGTGCATCACTCCAAAGTTCTTAATTGGCATAATTGATTAATTATATCTTTATAATTATCCGCCAATTTAAATCGAGTTAAGCTTTTTTAATTTTTATGCCCGTCTTCCTCGAATTGATCGCCATCAATAATTTCGGTCGAGAATTAGGACCCCTGATAATGAGAGGCAAAACTACCGAAGGGGTTTTTTTGTCATTTTATGTCTTTATTTGCGAGGTAGAGGTCCGTAACACTAATTGCTACGCTAAAAGATAAAATCGCGTGTAATACGTCTTGTTTGTTTCGAAGAGGATTGTAAATTAAATCCTTTTTGGTTTAAAGTGTCTTAATTTTTAGAAGCAAAAATGAATATTTGTGTAAAATCCTGTCCAGTCCAGGCAAAAAGGACTTGAAAAGCGGGGTTTCCTTTTGCAGTTGCATAGATGCCGTTTTGTTAACTGTGGATTAAAATTAACAATGGACGGTACAGTATTTCTTGTAGGTGTAATGATTTTTGCAATAAACTTTTTCGTAGCTTATCCAGAGCTACATTCTTTCTTTGATTTATTATCTCTATGTATAAATAATACACTTATAATTATTGTTGTTTTCATCAAGTAATTTTAGTCGATAATATTATCAATTTATCAGCAACTTTTTAAAATATAGTTTTTAATAATTGCACTCTCTTTTGCACTGCATTTTGTATTAAAGGTTCATTGCATACACAGACTTTTCAGGCTATCTTTTGTTAAAATATTAGTACCTACTTACTTATTAGTATTATCACCAGCTACTTTTCTAAAATATTTACTACTAGGCTTCGCAGGGGTATAAAATAAAGAAGTAATTAATTGCGTAGGTATGCCATTTAAAAATTTGGTTTGAAAGAAATAGCCGCTAATAAATCATTTTGTCAGCATAGAAAGAATTTGATTTTGTTAGCAATAATTATTAAAATCAGGCTGCAATTCGTGTTCTGTAAATAATCATGACAATGGTCAGCAATTTAAACACAAACTGGCAGCGAGTTTCATTATGTATCTGCACAATAAACAGTCACTCGGCAGAATAATTACTTGGTCAGCAAGATTATACATTCGGTCAGCAGAGAAAACTTTGAGTATTTTATTTCATTTCATTATTAATGAAAATACTTAACAGAAGGCCTACTTACCACGGATACCGAAAGGGGGCTCGTGGAGCGCAGCCCCCCGCCAAAACAAAAACAAACACAATCCAGAAAGTCCAAAAGTAGGTTAGGTTAGGTTAGAACTTAGACCACAACACAGAGGGAGCCGAGCGAGCGAAGCGAGCGTGCTGCGGCAGCAGCCGGCGACCGTGACAAAATAAAAGGGGGCTCAAACACAATCTCAAACACAATCCAATTTAAGCCGCCAAAACAAAATCAAACACAATCCAATTTAAGCGGCACTAAAATGATTATTAGCGGCGCTTATTCTCTGAATGCTTACCAAAATTTAATTAGGTATAGGCCACTCATCGCTGCTTTGATAAAAACTCGGCCGTCAAAAAAAAAAATTGCTGTTCAAAATGATATAAAAAAAGTAATATAATAACAGTTTATTGACCATAAAGTTTACAAGGGGTTTTTACAATTAATAGTCCCCCAAACTAGGCAAGGCCTGTCCTATGGGGGAGTTTATATATATTGCAGACTGATTTATAAATATTCGCTGAACACAAGTTGCTGTCCAACTATCAATTTTAGCTTACCAATTACATATTTTAGCTCACAAATATACCAATACTTTGCTAACCGTTTTAACAACACCCTATAAAATATATAGCCTATGTCACTCATTGAAGAAATGATTAAAATCGATTCAGTAGTTTTTAATTATATTCATAGTAATGAATGTGACCCCGTGGCCCGCATTCGTCGGTAACGCCGCAAAAGCTACGTCCCGCAATTTTAGAATCTGTATAATATATTCGAAAATATTCATTTAAATCATATGCTGTAATGGGGCCATATTATAGATCTATATTAAATCAATAATGTATTTAAAGTATTTAATTAAATTAGGATTATTGCCTTATTGGTTAAAATCGCTTTGAAAATTAGCCATTATTTAAAGTTAAAAGTAAATGACAAAAAAATGTTATTGTGGGATATTCATAAGAGATAGACATAATATACCATCGCATAGTTTTCTGTAGACCTTTTTAAAGTGTACTTGGTACATTATTTTGATAAATCTCGAAGAGTTCAGCCTGCGTTTGCAATGTACCTAAGCGGAAAAATGTAAATATTTACGATATCACATTAGAAACCCCAAAAATAACAGTATTTCTCCACTATTTAATGAATATTATTATACTTATACACCTTCCTCTTTAATCACTCTATCTATTATATAAAACCGTATCAAAATCCGTTGCGTAGTTTTAAAGATTAAAGGAAACAAAGGGACATGAGGTAGGACATGAGGGACGAAGTTTCAACGTTTGGACATGAGGGAGAATTATTATTATTTTTAACAAAAAATTAAAACCGACTTCCAAGGTAAAAACAATAATAACATTAATATGAACTAAAAAGTATTAAATAATTTCTACTATCTAATAGTGCCTTTTTCCGAATTCGGCTAAACCTCAACTATTTCTGTACTCAATCTTCATAATTTTGAAGTCGGTACCAGATAGCTGAAACTTCAGTCCTCTGACAGAATATTTGAAACTTTTGGAACTGGCACCGACTTCAAAATTATGAAGATTGAGTACAGAAATAGTTGAGGTTTAGCCGAATTCGGAAAAAGGCACTATTAGATAGTAGAAATTATTTAATACTTTTTAGTTCATATTAATGTTATTATTGTTTTTACCTTGGAAGTCGGTTTTAATTTTTTGTTAAAAATAATAATAATTTCACTCTTTTTAGTTACACTAGTAGATAAACCTTCGCGTATATTTTACCTAAGTATCTTATTACAATTTGTTAAGAGTCACAACTCACTCTCACAAAATAATATATTATCAGTGAAGTGAACATATTGTGCTAAGTAATTTAACAATTTTAATGCTTCAAGCCCCAAGCGGTCACCGGCGATTGCGATAACAATAGAAAGGCTATTGTGTCTCGTTTTTCCACGATCGAAGGATCTATCAGATAAAAAATTGTATAAACTTGCATAGGATGTAGCGGAGCTACTCATAATATTTAATATTATCATAATTATTGACAGCTGTTCTTGTAATAAAGAATTCAAATCGATACTTAGTGCGCCATCTATCGATTAATAAGTATAACTAATTAAAAAGACTTAATGACTTTGTTTTGTTTAAATGCTCTTTTTAAAATAACTTTATTTCAATTCTATTTGTCTATTTAAATTTTATAAAGTAGTTAATAAAGTATTCGATCTGTATATAAAGTAGTTAGTAAAGGATTCGATCTGTCGTCTGCCGCCATGCGCCGCACGGCGGCGACGCCGTCGCCTCTACGGCGCCGACCGCCGCGCCGTCATGTATTAAATAAACAGGTGTTGTTATACAGTAAGTACATAATTATTATTATTAGTATATCCATACCTATGCCTTGTACTATTATCTAGTCTGTGCCATGAGACATTGGTGACCTTAACACGACGTGGTAATGATGATGATGACGATGATGATGATGATGATTATGATGATGAATATAAATTGCATAGTAGCATATGCCTTCTGTTCTTAAAACAACGCCGAAACTCCCAAACGTGTATCTATAAGGAGTCAGGAGTTCTCTCAGCATCTTCGAAACCATGGTATACCTTGACCCAATATTTGACTTTTTGGTAGCATATTCTTAGTACGCTTCACATAAAACCAAAATCACCATATGTTTCCATATAAATTTCGAGGAGTTCCCTCGATTACTCATGGATCCCATCATCAGGTCACCACTTTTGTGAACATGGTACCAAATTGGAGTGAAACCTAATACAACAAAATAAAAATTTCGAAAATCGGTTCACAAACGGCGGAGTAATCGTTGAACATACAAAAATAAAAAAAATAAAAAAAAAAAAAAAAATATCCACAGCCGAACATATAACCTCCTCGTTTTTTGGAAGTCGGTTAAAAAGCGACTTTGTTTTATAATATGTAGTGATATAAACATTTTTGCTTCTTAATTCCTTCATTTAGTACTTGCTAGTGACCTATGTGTTATCTGATAACGCATATTATTGTGATAAGTTATACGCCCGGTTCTTTAGAAATGTTGATATGACATGAAACGTAGGTAAAATTAAAAAGTTATATGTCATTATGATTTGATGGTCTCTACTTTTCTCCAAAAACTTTTCCCCAAAATAAACACTATTGGAGTTTTATGAGCTATGACATAGTATTGTTAAGCTACTACTAAGCTACTACTTACTAAAGATAGTATCATATTGTAGAGAACGACACTTTAATACATTCTCTATAAATGCTTTAATACTGTCAAAAAAAGTTTAAGCAAAAATTCTTCTAATCAGATTTTTTCTTGGTTAAACTCTAGTCAAATGTTCAGTCAAAAATCGATTTTAGTAGACGTTTAAACCCAACTTTGGCCTTGTCCTTACTCGGTCCAATGTTATGACTTATATGTCGCATGTGTATAGATTTATACGAATAAATTTGCATAAAACGCGCGATAAATAAATGGCAAATTGATTTTTTGACATATTTAATGATTCGAATAATATAAAAAAAGAATCGTCCGTGGATTTATGAAATCGGAGAACAAATGCAAAATAGCTTTTTGCTATTTATGTTATAAATATTGTTTTTGTTACACCTTTGTGTATAATAGACACTCTCAATAGTGTTGGGAAATTTATATAAAATTTTGTGTAAGTACTAAAATTTTGTGCAATTCGTTGTATTGTTTTTTCCATTTTGATGATTTTAACTTATTTTAACTTTAGAGTATGACGCATATGTACATTTTTTGGTGAAGGGTGTTTTTCTGATATTAATAAGTATGTCAGTGTCAGTTAAGTGCATTTTTGTTCGTCGAATCATTGAAACTTAGAACTTCATTATAATTAGAAACAAAACTTGCCAACTTTTATAAGGAAAATGGAAAGATCGTCAAAATGTCTACGCTTTCGAAACAAAAACGTCATAATACGTTATTTAAATTGTTCACCTTTCTGGTTGTTGACAAAAGCTTGTAAAGTATATTATAGTTATATATCTAAGGCTAGAGCTTATAATGTTATCGTGTCAATTTACAAAATGTCGGACAATATAAGGCTCGGCGTAAACTTGCGACAGATTTAAGAGACGAAGAGACTTTTGGAAAGAAACGCCGTGGTGCCGCGCTACGGCTTACTCCGTAGCCGCTTACCCGGCATTGACGAAAAAAAATGATATCGCAAACGCGTTACATCGTATCGCTGGTTTGCGCCTTACCTTATATTGGAACAGGACGTATGCATAGACAATTTGTCACAATTCGACAAAGACCTTTCTGATTTATGCATATTAAATCATGCAATCAATTTTAATTCGATATAAACATTATTTTTTATGCTGTCCGTCCGTTCGGCTTAATTAAGCTAATTAATTATAGGAGCATTTTAGCATTTGGGTAAATGTAAACAGGTAATAGGAAGGTCATAATGCAGAAACAAAATTTTAGAATTATTATTAATCAAGAAATTTGTTAGTACATGTACAGTACTTTTTTGGTGCAGGTTTTTTTTATAAAAATGTGTTTAATTGTAATTAACAGTTTATTGTAGTCATGTAAAATTTTTACCAGTCTTTTATTTTTACAAAAGTTTTTACAGCAAATAATGGAAGCAAAAAATACAAGAGCAACCGATACATTTTTTTTAATTGTTGATTTATTTAACGAAAGGAAAAAATCGCTTAAATAAAAAAAAAAACATGATTAGTGCACGATAAATTATTAAATGTGTATATTAGCGTAGCCAAAGTAAGATGCTTTGGTTCAGTGGTTCGTTTTGAAGTTTTTGAGGGGCTTGTTTCACTCCCCACTTTTTCCCTTTTTTTAGCTATCCCTGTCCCCCTGGGACAGGAAAAAAATCACATGGCAACGCGTTATTCATCACACCAGATGTTTTACACCAAAAGCACTTTAATGGTACCGTATCAAAGATCACTTTCACGCTTAAACACTCTTGGTTTCTATAGAAAGTTGGGAAACAAATGGTGGTCTTACATAAATTTAGTGACCAATATGGAAATTCTATTCATGAATCGTAAATTACGATCGAAAAGCGATGATGGACTGTCCATGGAAACTTGACACTTCCGGAAGTTCCGTTAAGGGTCCGTATACGAAATTTGCCAATTTCGCAGATTTTACAGACGTGATTTAACAGTTAAAATACAGTATTTCTATAAGTTTTAATGCACAAAATGTAAGATCATTTCAATTATAATCTATTGTTGGAGCTAGATTTTTCATTTTTTTAAGTATTTTTAAATAATCCAACTCAAACCCGCGACAGTTTTGTGATTTTTGCTGTAAAAGGTTTATAATATCACCTGTTTATGGATTGTATTGACGTCTTAACAGTATGAAAAAAATACAATGTACTGTTGAGAAAAGTCGTCTATAAAATGTTGGAATTACTTTTTACCACTTTAATATGAAATAGTTGAGTAAAAAAATTAGTAACTCGGCAAAATTTTAGAGTTATAAACTCGGCAATTTGGAGCTGTAATTCATAAAAAGAAAACGACAGAAATAATCTATAGATAAAATTCTATCCAATTCGAGAAAACAGAAAAAAAAACAAATTGTGCCAAAAAACACGATTCAAAACAACCTAAATCTCACATTATATTACTTGCCGCAAGTTCGAGTCGGCTTTCCGCGCTTAAATATATTTTAAATCTAATCCCACCAAAAACATACTTGTTAAAAATGGGGCCAAGTTCCTATTGGTTAATTATTCGCCTTAAAAAAGCGTTGAAATCAAATCCAATGCCAAGTTTAGATGCACTTCAAAATCGATCATAATCATCATCATCAAAAAGCGTTGAAATCAAATCCAATGCCAAGTTTAGATGCACTTCAAAATCGATCATAATCATCATCATCAACTTGATCCTTAATACTTCTAAATTTGAACTTGGCAGGTTGATTTGATTACATAAATACCAATATTAAATTTAATTATGCAATTAATCAAACGCTACGTATATCATAAATCATCGATTTTTAAGTTGATCGGAAATTATTTGGTAAAAGAAGTAAAAAAAATATAGAGGTGAAAATGAGTAAAGTCGGGTGCGCCGATAGTATGGTGCGCGCGCGTCGCGCGTCATAAACAACGCATCGTCCGCCATTTACATTTATATTGTCGCCTGCATCATATCAAATGGATAAAGACTGTAATTTAATCGGCGAATCGCAAAATTGAATTATTTATTATTCGGTTCGTTTGTAAAACACAATTATTCGGCGACCGAATGGCAGCAGTCGACGTCTTTTTTGGTGCGACTCCGAATCGGTGCGGTGCCGCAAATTCGCATATTTAAAACTAAAAAAAAATCACTATCACACTTAAGTGATATCCTCAGCAGTTGTGTCGCAGCGCTGTTATTGCCCGGTCTCATTCTGCATCGCCGTATAATTTCGTCGCGCGCTCTCACATAAAATCGACACAAATGGGTGAGTTTTTTTTAATTAATGCTCAGCTATTTTCGCTCGCGAATTTATCGTCCGAGATCGCGATATCGTGTAATTTAATGGACAATCTCGTGGCCTCCGCCGGGGAATTTCGCGTGGAATTCGGTGGCAGATTGCAGATTAATAACATTTATCATTCCCAAATATTTACATCGAAACGACATATTCTTTTTAATTGATGGAACGATAAAGATTTCTCGTGAATACGATTTTACTTTTTTATACGGAGTGCATTTTGGTGTCTTTTTTCGGACTTTATTGTTTTAAAGTAACATATTTTCGGTTACGAGTTCTCTGCGGGGCCGTCGGGAGATCTTTTAATCTCTCGTCCAAATTAGCCTCGGATTGACGAGTCGACGTCTCTCAATGGTTAAATACTTACACAAAGGTATATAGCCCGATTTGTATGGGCTAAAGAATTCAAAGACACGACTGCACTCGCGTTCTCACAACACCATGAGAATGCCTTTTACAATCGATATTCAAAAAAGAATACCTCCGATGTCTCTGTTGTCAACGGATTCTCGAAGATCGAGGGCGCGCGAGTCGAAAAAAGGGCTCTGTGACCTACGTTTTAAGTTCGAAAATGGGAAATTTCCGTTATGTTCTCTCCTGCCTCGAATTGCGTCATCGTCAAGAGACAAAGCTCCAATGGTCGTATTGTTCGTTTAATGATGAGCTAAATAATATTATTTTTAGATGTGTAGCTAGATTCACTTTATATGAGCTCGGTTTTGGCTTCAGATTACACGTATAAGGAACCGGTAGCGTTACCTCCAGAGTTCAGAGTCTTTTTTCAAGGCGTCTTTAAAAATTATCTGATTTTATCATCCGCGTATCAAAAGACAGTTTATAATTTATGATGTAAGCAATGGTATTTAAAAGGGCTCTTTATAATTTTAATTTTTAAGGTAAATAATTAAATATTGTTTCCTTCACCCTAGCTTACCTACGTACGACTTTATATATATATGAGTTTGGCTCTACATTTCAAGTAGTATTAATTCTACTAAGATTTCAATAATATATTCTTTTCTTTAACCTTAGTCTTATGTAGGTATAACTTTTTAAGGACGAGTTTGGCTCTATATTTCGAAATATGGTTTTACCGTAGGCATTCTGCATTTATTCTCTAGTCTCTACCTAGAGCAAACTGTTAAACCTTCATTGCATACAATAGCTATAACAGACGAACAAACACCAAAACTATTTACAAAAGAATTATAATTCGCCGAATGGAAATCTAATTTAAAACGCTCGGGCATCTAATTTGGGAATTAGCAACGCATGTCACTCGGTGTGGTCGTTTACATTGTCAACAATACATTTTTTTAACATTGTTTCTGCGATTGTGTCTCTGTAAGCAAACATTGAACATAATCTGCCCGCCATTGTCACAGACAATGTCAATGATTTCCCGCGGTTTTTGACAATGACGGACATAGACAAATAATTACTTTTTTTCCTAAACACTGTTGTGACGTTTTCGGCCAGTGTTTCATTTTGTCACTTCACGCTTGATTTGAGGATAATGGTCAAATCAAATTTGGAACTTTTTGAATTTGGAATAACTGTGCTTTGTTCCGTTATTCGGAGCTTTGTAAAGTCGCGCTCTTGTATCACAGTCACGGGCTTTTAAGGAAGACTTGACATGCCTTATTTACAGATTAAGATTTAAGTCTCAGAAATAGTTTTACAGTTTTACCTTACTTTAACAGTTAGATTGAGTCTAAAATTAACTTGGTCAATCAATAATAATAATTTTAGTTATAGTCTTAAAAATTCATGATAACTACTAATTTTATAAATACAATAATGTGTATGCCTGATATTAGGTACGTCTTTACGGTTAAGCCTCATAATTGATTCCTATAAAATTGTAGCAATTATTTTAAGACTCGGTTTAGAGCCGCGTAAGATATCCGTCTAGAGCGTAAGATATCCCTTTTAGGGAAAAATGTATTGGTCCCGCACAAAAAATTACCAGCGGCATCTAGAAATCTTTACACTACTATAGTTTGTTCGTTCTAAGATGATATGGGTGACAGTTCTCATATTCCTTGCTACGGATTTTTTTTACAAGAAAACAAAAAAAATCAGAATGTAATAAATTATATTCCATCTACAAAAAAAAATGTTTCCTGTAATTGTAAATGAATAAAAATGAAAAGTTGCTAAATGCTAACTTATTGATATAAAATTATAAATATGAACTTTGAAATAGGAGTATAAAATTATTGTTACGAAAATATTTGAAAAATGTCAGATGCATGAAATGGAACTTATGTCAATAGAGATTGACACAGTTGAATCGAAATCAAATCGATAAAAAGGGCGGCCATCTTAAATCGCCGGCGTCACTCTGAAACATCAGTACGAAATCGATAATTTCGATTGCAATTCCTTTACGAGATGATTCGATATTTTTAAATTATTCGATTAATTTTTTTAGATAACTTCCCTACTATTGTCAATTATAATGTGTCACCCATATCATCATAAAACGAACAAACTATAGTAGAATAGTAGAAATAACGTTGACTCCACCACCTATACATTTCATGACGTCATCGAAGTCATTCATAACTTTGTGTCTCGAATGACAGACATGAGCCGTCTGCTTTTGATTTGGAAGTGTCGAAAATAGAACCTCCACCATATATGGAGGGCATATATCATGCTGCTTATAAGCGTAGGCTATAGCTTGACAAGGTATAGTCAACTGCTCTATATTAGGAAAGTGGAATAAAATCAGCGAACACAGGTGTAGAGTTTATGGACCTATCGTCTAAGGATGATGTTCTCTACATTAAAAAAAAAACGTGTTATTTTATTCCATTTTCTTTTTTTTTAATACTCAATTGTTTTAAAATGAAAAAGAAAATGGAATAAAAAAACAAGCTTTTTTTATGTAGAGAACATCAGCATGCACATATTTTTTTTTATAAAACAAGAATACTCAAAAAAAAAACTTAAAGAATGCTTACATTAAGCTAGAGCTTAATGTACCTAAGCACTAGCTTAATGTAAGCATTACCAACTAATGTAGGGTAGAGCATTGATTGTAGTAGTGGTATTTGTACAGAATTTAAGACTCTATATTTCAAATGTATCTAAACTTTACATTTTGCTCTATTTTTCCTTTTATCATATAGATTTTTAACTGCAGGTATAGCAATAGATAATTCAAGAATGCAATGTAAGAAGTTGTTTCATCTTGAACTATAAGTAATATCAGATATTATAAAAATAAATTGGAAAAATTCTATTTCCTATGCAAACATAAATATTAAATACTTTATGCAAAAGGCGTTGAGTTATAAAAGATTTTCGTAATTGACACCGACTGTGAAGCTATCTATACTTCTATAGCTACTTGTACTAATATGTATTTTGTGCTGGGTATAGCTACAAAATAGGCGTAGATCATGGACAAACGAATAATATTTATTCCTCTTCATGTTCTAAATAGCTTGTCTAGTTACTAACTTTCTAGACCCTATTATATGAAGAGCATTAAGCAAGCAGCTGCTTGCTTATTCATAATATTATAACATTCTTTTGTTTCTAGTAATTTCGACAGCAAAGTTAAATGTAAAAAAAATATGGAATTTGACTTAACGCATCGCTAATGCCCGGGACACACGAGGCTAGTTTTTCAAGCCAGGATAGCAAGCTAGTTTTTTACCAAACTGACTAACTTGCTGACCTAGCTTGGAGCATGCTATAAATGAAGATAGTTTTGTCTATGTAAACTATCTTCATTTGTAGCATGCTCCAAGCTAGGTCAGCGAGCCAGGATAGTTAGGTAAAAAACTAGCTTGCTATCCTGGCTTGAAAAACTAGCCTCGTGTGTCCCGGGCATAAGTGATGGCTCTTGCGATGCATATTAAATAATTCATGTATTCGTTAACTTCGTTATCGCTATAATATAAATAGAAACGGTAGCCATTTTCAGACGTACGGTGGCCTCCCTACTATTTAATAATTTGTTAATTTATTTAATCTTGTGTAAATTTAATTTTACAAATTCAACGTTAAGAACAAATATAATTTACGACAAAGTCTCCGAATAATAATGAGATTGAATAAATATTTAAATAATATTGTCATTTTAATGTTAGGTGTTTAAATATGGTAGAGGCTACGAATAATAAAAACTATGTAGATGCTTATTTTATTATTCAAATTGTAGAGTAGCATTTAGGTACACACAAAATATATTATAATGAGGTATATCTTTGTCCGGACGTTGTAAAGTGGAAATTACTGGAACATTTACTACATAAAACCCATGATTGATGTGTGAAATGAAGGTTTGGAGGCGGCGCGTAACACGGTAGCCGCGGGCGCCGTAACGACCGGCTTTACCGCACCACGACGCGTATTTAACGCGTTATTATATTATTATTTATACATGCGCCCGCAATACGGACACTCTAATGCGCGCAACCTACATAATAACGCGCGGAAGGCGTAACTCGGTGGCGATCTCCCGTCTCGCTCTGCGACGCCCCGGGCGTGCGACCGAGCGAGACGAACGACCACAAATTTATTAAAACGAAAAAAAATCTAACTGCTACTGCACTCCGCGTCGCCTCCACAGAACTAGATACATTTTTCCACATCGTCGCGTGCGAGCGAGAGCGCGAGCGGCCCGCGGGCGCGAGAGGGACGGCCGTAGTTTTGCGAGCGACGCGCAGTCGAACGAGCGGGCATGTGGGCGCTGCCGGTGTTGCGCGCGCGCAGCTACTTCGCGGTCGAGTTCCACGTTACCGCCGCGTCGGCCGGCTCGATCGACTCGCGTGACCTTTAGTTTGTGAACTTAGGAAGCGTCGTTCGTCGTAAAACTCCGATTAGACCCCCCCCCGACCCGCGCCGGTGATCTTCGGGCCTCGTCGAGGGAGCGACAAAGATGGCAGGCGATCGGCGGCGCCGTCGTTGAAGGTATTCGTAGAATGCGTGATCTGTATCGGGCGGGCGGCGCGGGGCGTGAGGCGCGGGGTACGTTCGGAAGCGGTGGCAGCTCCCATCGACTCCTGGGGTTATTCTTCCTCAGGCCACTACCGCTCGAGCTGCGTAGCGAGCGAGCCAGTTTTTTCTGTCCACCGCGGTGCGCACCACACGCTCGTCGTCGACCCGCCACGGGAGTCGCCACTAATAAATTACTGTTTTTACTGCACTCGACCAGTACACGTCGCGCGCCCGACTAATTTATACGTAAAATTAAACATTAATCGCCGATTAACGCCGACCTTAGCGCCCGACCACAGTGAGTACACCCGACTTACATATTCTTAAGCGATCGAAGCTCTCTTAATTTGTGCGGATTACGAGCGGATAACGAGATCTCAGATAAGAGAAACCCAATCCGGTGCGCCTTATCTCGCATCGGAGATTATCCCGAACGATACAATTAAGGGAGAGAACGATCGATGCGCGAATTCGAATCGAATAGTATGAGCGAATTCGCTTCGAATTCGACATTAAAATAATTTTATCATCGAAACATTTCTAGGTGTGTTTTATGTGTTATTTTTATGCAAGTGTTAATTTTGTTTATGTATCATTTAAATTAGATTAATCTTATTAGCATTTACAACTTTATTAGCGATGCAAACGCAGGTGTAGAGCATCGCGTAAACGTATTTTTAAATTAAAGATAATATTACATTAAAGATTTTATACATATTCGTGTAAAATATTATGATAATAAAGTCAACGAGTTATGATAACTTAGGACCGAGGGCAACCGATTTGATGGTAAAATTATACACTAATATGTAAATTTTCCTTAGCGCCTCTCGGCGCTAAAAAAACTATGTCCTTAATAAGTTTTTTTGAGACAAACCTGCACCCGTTTTGAGCGGCTCGGTGTCCGATTGTGACCATTTTATAACGATTTATGGTATATTTAACAATAAAAGAAGAATGGTATGAAAAACTCACCTTTACAAAATATGTCCCGGCACTTAAAAGTTAAAACGATTCTTTGTTGGGAACGTTTGAACGCATCATTAGATATTGCTATTGACACGAATCCATTCTCACGATATTATAAAACGATTTCGAATAATGCGTGAATCGACAGTTTTTTGCACAAAATCTTCGACTTTGAAGTGTTCGTACTGTACAGACTACAGAATACCACCTTTGAAAAATAAAATGTAATTAATAGATATTATTAAATAAGTACGAAAATAATTTTATCTTCTGCCATCTATCTAATTGCTCTTTCGATTGTTTAGATATTAAACATACCTACAGGCTACAGCTTAAATTATTGTAGAACTTACGGGCTACGACATCGACTTTGAAGTGTTCGAGTTAAAAGGAATTAACTCAACTGTACAGACTACAGAATACCACCTTTGAAAAATAAAATGTAAATAGAGATATTAAATACGAAAATAATTTTATCTTCCGTTGTATTGCTCTTTTGATTGTTTGGATATTAAACAATAAACATTACAGATTAAATTTTTATTGTAGAACTTACAGGCTACGGCCTACGAGCTACGACTGCTACGAGAAGCATCTACCTAGTAGTTTGGAGCACCAAAGCTCGCTAAAATGCTTTCATTAATAAAAACTCAATTCCTCATTAATTGTCACATGTTAACAAATTAAATTTTATTATGGCCTTTCCGAACAAGATTTTAGTAAAAAAATATGATAATACGAGTAAATTGTTACAAGCTTCACAAAAAACTAACTCAAAACATTGTAAAAAGCTAAAAGAATATAAGAAATTCCAATTTGCATAAACGTAGGGTAAATCACATGCTAATTGCGCATTCGAAAATAAATTAAACCATTTTTTGTCCCTCTCTGTTCGTATGAAAATAAAAGAGTTAGAGCTAATTCGCATGTTTATAAATGCAAAACGCCCGAGGCGCGGGAATCGTCCATGATTACGACCTTATAGCTCAAGAGCCATTTTTAATCATGTTTCTCTCTTGATAGTTACTTCAATTATTTTTTGAATTGTACTCCTTTATTCTTTATAATTAAGTTTTGTACTCTTCTAGAAGCATGATAGTACGTATTATGTTTTATATAACTACGTATTATGATTTTATTTTAACATAATATTTTGCGTGTGTATTTATCAAGATTGTTCGACGTAGAGTCCGGTTACTAATAGAAAATAATAGCTTTTCTAATCACCGATTCTACTTCATCAATGACAAAAATGTAAAGACACCTACAGCCAATAAGAAAATCATAGTATTTGCAAGAAAATCTTGCATGGAAGAAAGGAATACAGTTTTTGTTGCGAGCTCCTAGTCTATATCGCGTACGGCGTAACACGGTAGCGTGCTCTTCCCTCACCTTTGCGTCCAATTGATACTTGAATACTTACTCGTATCACGTATATTATAAACTTTTCTTGAACAGTTTTTACAAACCTTATAACCAAACGTGATAAAAATCACAGTCATTACCGGGTAAAATTAAAAAAATAAATAAAAAATAAATTATAAACGATCGACGATTTTAACGTTCGATATTTGAAATTGTTTGGAAACATTCAAGACGCGCGCGGCGGGGTGTACGCGGTACTTTCTTTGTCTCCGCCGATCGAGAGTAAAAAGACAAAGTGTCCCATATTATGCAGTCTGTATTAACACATCGGCCATGTTTACGAGCTATGGGGTGGAATAATGTCTCTGAACAATGATTATTTATCGTCAGGATCGCTTTTGTCAAGCCGCCAACCAATTTATAATGTTCCATGTTTGAATGTTGATGGAGGTCACGAAATTGATTAAAGTTTTTTTTTCACATTTTCGACCCTTTATCTTTTTTTACTGACGCATATTTGGCAAAAAAAGAAGAGAAAATATGTATGTTCACATATTTTATTTTAAGACCTTAAAATACATAACAAGAAACGTTTAAAATACAATTCACAACTCAAAAGTAAATGTAGAGTCTATTACATAGCAACTTTACCACTTTTCGATCTTATTACCGAAGCATACAGTTCAAAATTGGTGCTGAAAGTGTACATAATTAGGTAAAACAAACAAGGCGGGACAGGAAAGTCGTGTTTGTACAAGATAGAAGACAAAGCCTTATCGCCACAATAGATAAACGAATTCCTCGCTCTGTTAAACCAAACACCTTTTTAACCGACTTACAAAATGTTAAACAAAATGCCTTTTTAACCAACTTACACAAAGGAGAATAGCTAACTAATCTTAAAAAATTAAACATACCTACAAACATAAGATTATTATTAAAATGTATTTTTAACTGACTCATGAAAGGTGATTTTTTTCGACAACTTAACTCTATGACCAACTTCCAAAAAGAAAGATTTTGAAAGATTTGATAAAGCGCTGGAAAAATACAAACAATGATTGATTTCTAGTCGGTTATACCTACCTAATTATTTTTTATAATTTTTAGCACTTGCTAAGAATTGGAAAGATTATTTACCTATTGATAAAGAATATTGTCAATAGTAGGTACGCTACCTTTACGAAAAAGAATAATAATAATATAAACTGAATAATTGTTTAATTTGCTTAAAAATAAATTACTTATTTTTATTTTGTTTTGTAACTTTTACTTTTTAAACTTATAAGTATAAAAGCACAACTTTGAATCTGTAACGCAATCCAAACTTTTACTTTCGTATGATTTTAATAATAGAAAGTGGTAGCTATTGTCATATATTATATCTATGAGGTAACGGGTCAGAAATCTGATACTTACTTGTGTTCAAATATTACTCATAAGTCATAACTCATAACTATAGTTTACGTGACTTTCCTTAACAAAAATAACGGTTCTTTAACATTTTAAGGCCAAATGCTAAAATAGAACAAAAAAATAACTAACGCAAAAAGTACTGGTAAACTGGTACAAAAATTACCTTGCAATAGTAAATATTAACTATTTTATTAAAAAAATTGAGTTTGTTTAAAATCATAATTTTGCGCAAATTTTTTACTTCATATGTACTTATTGTTTTTAATGGATTTTGGACAATAGAATTGTTTTAAGTACTTAGGATCATAAGCAACCGCTTTGGAAGATAATCTACTCATAAAATTAGTAAACAAAAAAACCGGCCAAGTGCGAGTTGGACTTACCCATGAAGGGTTCCGCAGCAGCTATAAGGTTTATTTCTATAAAATTAAAAGGTTTTTGATTTATTTTTATATTTCAGTTGGTTTAATGAAAGTTAAATTAAGGTTTACCATTTATGACGTATAAAAAAAACTACTAGTTAGATCTCGTTCAAACCAATTTTCGTTGGTAGTTTTTATAATAATGTACATCATTTATTTTTTAAAATTACTTTAGAAGTTAAAGGGGGGGGGGGGGGGGGGGTACGACACATTTACCACTTTGGAAGAGTCTCGCAAACTATTCAGATTAGAAAAAAAATGATATTTGAAATGTGATTATCAATATGATTATATACGCATAAGTTAGACGAAAAAAAACAATTTTTTTGTTTCAGTTGTACCTATGGGGACGCCTAAAATTTTTAATAATTTTTCCATTTTTGTATCAAAATCTTATTGCGGTTCACAGACTACATCTACTTACCAAGTTTCAATAGTATAGCTCTTGTAGTTTCGGAGAAAAGTGGCTGTGACATACGGACGGACAGACAGACAGACAGACAGACATGATGAATCTATAAGGGTTCCGTTTTTTGCCATTTTGGCTACGGAACCCTAAAAAAGAGCACAATGCGGTTTAAGCAAACAAAAGAATCGTCTGTAAAAATATTTAGAGCTCTTTTACCAAACGAAGGCAAAATTTGCAATATCATTAAATGAAAAAATAAAGATTTATCGAGTTGAAAATAATACAGTCATAATGTTGTGTTTTTAGGGTTCCATAGTCAACAAGGAACCCTTATAGTTTCGGTCTGTCCGTCCGTCTGTCCGTCTGTCTGTCTGTCTGTCCGCGGTTTTACTCAGAGACTATAGGACCTACGAAGCTGTAATTTGGCATGAATACACATATTAATGATGGCAACAAAATGGTACATATAATCGTAAAAAAAAAATTTTTTTTATGGTACCTCCCGTACACATCAAGCGGGGATGAATATTTTTTTTGCGCCCACCTCATTGAATAGGTTTTTAAAAAATATTGTGAGTATTTATAGATCATTTTCCGATTTAGGGATCCGTTTGTGAAATATTAAGTTTTAAAGTGGAAAAAATCGTTAGAGTCCAGTGTCCCCCCTTCTACCAGCTAAACGGTTGATTCTGAAAATGTGAAAAATTCACGGGAGTAGGAAATATGCTGAATTTAAAAGGAAATCTACCACGGCTAAGAAGACTTCATAAGTTATTGAGTAATAGTCGATCAACTAAAAAAAATTATTCGGCGAAGTATAAAGGAACTTTTCGTTCAAATTCCTTTGAAGGTAACTGAGATGATGAGGTTAGTAGTGTAAAACACGCTATAAATGTACGTTCAGTGACCATAAATTTTTTTAAAAAAACTAGCGGTACTATGGAACCCTATATTGCGCGTGGCCCGACACGCACTTGGCCTGTTTTATTTTCATGAAAACACGGAACAAACAATATAAACTTAACTAAACGAGAAGTATTATAAAAACTAATATCAATCTAGTCTAACCCAAGATTTTAGCAAACAGTCTCAACCCAAAAAACTCGTGAAATATACCTGAACATTCATTCATGTCCATTCACGTTTGCCACATATTTCATAAAAAAAGTAAAAAAAAAAAAAATGTTTGCTGGGCAGTTCGCACTGGCGCTCAGATGATTGTTTAGGAGATTTGTTTGTACAAACTATTTGATTTTGAGTGTTTGTACAGTACCTACAGGTTTAGGTGAGACGTGGTTTGAATTTACATAGTTTAATGGTAAATTAGTTAAACATATGGTATTCCAAAGACTATTAAAAATATTTAAAGAAGTATTTGTTTGTTTGCATCACATTCATATGAGAGCCTCATGGCTCTTAATGAAGTACTAATAAAATATGGCACAGATATAGGGTAGACTATGCAAAAGAACCTAGGCTGAATTTTATTGCACGAAAATCTTCGGTTTCCATAAGTCTCTACAGTATTTTTTTTTTTTTCGAAAGCGTCTAAGCTACTGGTCTGGTTAAGACCATGGTAGTTTAATCGTGGCTATAACTAGTCTGTTGCTAGTTGGTCCTCTCTACAGTAATAAAAAGGATACTTTCTTTAAGAGGGCGGCTAATGCAAAAAATCAAACATCGTCCTTCTCTCTTCAAACTCATGCCCGTCTTTCATATGCCAGGTGAAAAAGGACGACGCGGATTCATCGCCAAATTATTTTTTTCTCAATAACGCGATAAATATACAACATTTTAAACATCCGCTAGATCGATCTCTCAATGATAGAATGTTATACAATGTGTTAAAATATTAACTTAGTTCAATGTATGGTTATGGCAATACATGAAAAATTTGTAAAAATCAGATGCATCTTTGTGATTTTTTTCTATCGATAAAATTTTAAGATATCGTGTTTTTGATCAGATTGAACTCTTGGGAATATAATGTAGTATTTAATTTTAGAAAATGAAACAATTTGGGGCTTATTTTCAAGTATAAAAATGAATTATAAAATCGTCAATTTTGGGTTAATCGCCCAATTAATATGACTTATAAATGTATCTCCTGTACTTTATTGTATCATCAAACATTAGTATTTGTAATTTTTTAACCGACTTCCAAAAAACGTGGAGGTTATATATTCGGCTTTGGATATATTTTTTATTTTTGTATGTTCAACGATTACTCCGCCGTTTGTGGACCTATTTTCGAAATTTTTGTTTTGTTGTATTAGGTTTCACTCCAATTTGGTACCATGTTCACAAAAGTGGTTCACCTGATGATGGGATCCATGAGTAATCGAGGGAACTCCTCGAAATTTATATGAAAACATATGGTGATTTTGGTTTTATGAGAAGCATCCTAATCATATGCTACCAAAACGCAAGATTCTGCACCAAGGTATACTATGGTTCTGAAGATACTAATAGAACTCCGGATTCCTTATAGATACAAGTTTGGGGGTTTAGGCGCTGTTTTAAGAACTGAAAGCATATGCTACTATACAAATTACATTCATCATCATTACCACGTCAGGGTCACCAATGTCACCAAAATTGAACATAACAAAATATTCAACCTTATCTCCAGAGCGTAAGGCACACATTTGATATTACTTCTGAGAAGTAAGTTGCTTCGATAATACAAGTAACATGCTAGAGTGCACGGCTGTCACACTTACCAATCGCGGCCACGGGCGGCCGTAGACTTCACAAGCGATACTATATATTACAATAATAAAGATAAAGCTTAAAATCATATGACTCTGAAAGCCTCGCCGCTGCTAAAATTCCGGTTTGGCGCGGCCCTATCACGTGTCCACTTCGATTTTTTTTAAATGTATTGTTTAAAATTATCTGCAGCTGATATTATATTTTGTAAGTGTGACTGTTAACAAATTGTAATATGATACGTAGAATAGTATACAGGTGTATTAGGGCCGATTCACACCGGAATGGCGGAGGCGAGGCGAGCAGTTTCAGTGTCATATGATTTTAAACTTTATCTTCATTGTTGTAATAGATAGTATCGCTTGAGACATCTACGGCCGCCCGTGGACGCTCGTGGCCTCTTGCGGCCGTCGGCGGCGTTGATTTCTCAAGCGATACTATGTATTACAATAATGAAGATAAAGTTTAAAATCATATGACACTGAAACTGCTCGCCTCGCCTCTGCAATTCGGTGTGAATCGGCCCTAATCTACGTATAGTATGCGATGATTTTACTAGGTAACTAAAAAGAGTGAAATTATTATTTTTAACAAAAAATTAAAACCGACTTCCAAGGTAAAAACAATAATAACATCCTTTTTCCGAATTCGGCTGAAACTCAACTACTTCTGTACTCAATCTTCATAATTTTGAAGTCGGTGCCAGAAACAAATGTTTCAAATATTCTGGCATCTGGATTCAGCTATATATTCTGGTACCGACTTCAAAATTATGAAGATTGAGTACAGAAGTAGTTGAGTTTCAGCCGAATTCGGAAAAAGGCACCATGAGATAGGAAAAATTATTTAATACTTTTTAGTTCATATTATAAGGATGTTATTATTGTTTTTACCTTGGAAGTCGGTTTTAATTTTTTGTTAATATTTAAAAAAAATGTATATGCAAACCAAATTATTATAGCAAAATAGTTTAATATCCTTAATCAAACGTAACAAGAAATAATGTAAATACTTCTTCATATTGCTGACATATTCAGACATTAATGTTTAAAATACAAATATGTTGAAAATGCACCCGAAGCTTCGATTAAACGGCTTAGCGTCCCACGACAAAAAAACCTTGAGGCTGTAGAAAGTTCCACCCACGCCAGTCCGCTCGACAAATAAAAAAGTTAAAATTCCTTTTTTAAATGTTTTAACAGCCAGCTGCCGGATTACGCACCCCGCCCATTCACTTGATTAGTAAACGGTAGCTTGTATTCCAAGTATTTAAATTTGTCGTTACTTTGAAATTAAATTTTTAAAAAGGCTTCATTTGCCAACTACTTTTACTCTGTTCTATTTTCAAAATATTATAAAAATAAAATCTATTCTGAAATCAAATTTTTAGTATCCCGCGATATTTTCCCTGGGAATTTTAAAAACAGAACATAAATGTCATAGAGTAGTTTATTTTTGTAGAGGGGCACTAAAGCATAAGCCCCCGGGCGCGGTTTAATTAGTCTGTATGTTTGGTCACGATCTGTAATTCATAGCTCGTTAACCCTCGACTGATCTCTTTACTGGGATTTCAGTGGTTGATTGCTTCATTTTAAAATCGTTCAAAGTCGACCGGTTAATATTATTATTGCTGTTAGCAAAGATTGAACATAAAATTTTAGTTTTTTTGCTTACCTACCTCGGAAATTGCTGTGTTTTAAATATTTTGTGAATCGAAATATGCAGTAAATTTGATTGATTGACACTAATATTTATGCTACGTTTGTAATTTTTCTGTTTAATTAAAAACTGTTATTTAAAATTACAACACAAAGCCTACTTACTCATTTCAGTAATAAACAAAGCTTAAATTTTCGCACGGTTGCAATTCTTAAATCGGAAAAAGAAAAAGTATTTCAAATTAAATTACGCCTTATAAAAACGTTATATTCCGATCGACCAATCACTATCAATCATTCAATAATGTGTGATTAAGAAAAGCTAAATACCGGTAGCCGATTGGCCGACGCGTAAACCAGTAGCGGTTGGTTTTTATGTAGGTGTGTGTGTGTGTGTGTGTTTATGTAAGCTACTGTGCGTGCCTTTCCCCCATCCTCCCTGGGGGCGTATATGGGGGAATTTAAATTCCTCGCGCGTACATTATGTCGATTCTGTATTCGTGTTTTTCTTTGCGGTCTTCGCGCTGCTATTTACCTTTTTTATTGTTCCATTGGCGGTTTAATATTGAGTTTTTTTTTCAAAATTATTGTATTATTGACTATATTGCAACTTGTCATAAATTATAATAAGTCTAGTAGGTATAAGACAGCTACATCTATAAAAATATTATTTCATTCGAATGGAATTTTTGTTACAAAATGTAGTAAATAATTGTAAAAAAATAGATATTTTCTCAACGCCAATATATTAGCACTAAAAAATATTAATTAATAAGTAGGTATGTTGTTCAAAAACATAATTAATCTTCCTTATGACCAAGCGCAAATTATAAACTTCTTAATCAAAGGTGTTATTTTAGATCGCAAAAACTACACCCACGTACGCATTTTGGGTCACACAAAAAACGTATGATTGTCATAATTTATTAGTAGTTAAGTATCACCTGCATATAATTAATATATTATAAGAACTTTTGGCCAAGAGTAGATTTTTGCTCAATTCGGGCAATAAAGTGAACTTGTATTTTTATACACTCCCTCTTAATTTTGATCAAATTAATCACATTTCAGAAAAAAATAGAAAATTCACCCAACCTTGCACGGTTTATTTAATAATTAGCTTTGCTTAAACCAAAACGATTTGGGATATAGCCTAGCTGTATATTTTGTAAACTCCTAATCCATATCCACACTAGTATTATAAATGCAAAAGTGTATCTGTCTGTCTGTCATGCCCAAACTGCTTTTTGAAATGTACGTTTGCTGCGCGATAAACGAATTTTGCCGCAAACGAGTTGCGGGCATCATCTAGTACCTTATAAGTAAATAGCACCATAAAGCTATATAGCCACTTAAACAGGCAGATAGGCTACATAAACAGCTATATAGATAGGCTACATAAACATAGGCTACACTGAGGAGGGCGAGACGTGGCCGGGGGCGATCCTGCCCAGCGCCCAATATATCAGCCGACACTCGGATTCTTTACCGCTCACCGAACATGCACTCTGTGGAGTTGATATTGGTTGTTTTTTCATTTGAATAAGTTTTCGTTGTATCTGAATATCGTTTAAACCATCAAGCCCCGTAAGGCCCATATGGGCCGCGAGAACAAAATATTTCCAGGAATTGGTGATCGACGGATTAAAGAAATAAGTTCTTAATCATAGTAAACATAGCTTGTTACAGTGGAAATAGCTATCTTCTTCTTAATGGCTCCCACACATAACTGCGATTTCGCATCGAATCGCAATTTTCTGCAACAAAATTCATAATAAAAATGACATTACGAATTCGCAGTTTTGTGTGGGAACTGGGAACCCTTAGCTATGGTGTCTATAATGCTTAACCTATCAAGCCACATAAGAGCACCGGTGATCACGACAACAATAGAATAACAATAATTATAGATTTCCAAGAATCCGCGATCGAAAAATTAAACCAATTTTTTTTAAAGCAAATTAGGTAGATAAATGGAAAAAAGATTCTTAGCTCTAGTAGGTACCTTAACTGTAAGTATTAGATCCAAAGGTATTAAAATTTTACTGTAATATTATTTTGTATTTCACGGTAAATACAAGCCAATAAATAGTGCCAATCAAAAATTCAATTAATAATATGCAAAGTTTAGACAAAAAGTTTATCGTAGGTATCTTATATCTTTCCGTATACCTCACAAAGACAGTCTATTTTTGCATAATTCAACTCAACCTCGTTAAGTTGAAGGAAAGTGTTCCCCGCACGATTCATCAGAAAAAAATATATATAAAAGCAATAACTACTCTATGTATTACCCTGTTCCATAAGCTCGCATACCGTTCCTGTGGGAACGCGAGACGTAACAGTTTCTTCGCTCATTTGTATATTATAATTTGGTCCCAACAAAATGGCCGAGTATTTGAGATTGCGGAGAGTAATTCCTAAGCTTTAGATTACTCGATAACGTAAGGTTTAATTTGCATTACCTTATGGTTATTTGTGCCACCATTTTTCGTACTAGCTTAAAATAATTTAAAAATAATAATCGCAAATAAAAAACTGAAATTACTGAAGTTTTAAGTGATAAAGAAACGTTTTATTAAAATTACATTTCGTTGGTATTGGTTGCTGATTTTATAATAGATGTACTGTATCCAGAATATAGATACCTACGTACTACTTAGTAACACTAAAGTATGAAAACAAAAAATCAAATATTTTACATCAAAATGTGTCGACGCATTATAATTTTACAGTGTCATAACAAAATTCCATGATGTAACACTTTCATGTTTTGGTATCGACGTTATAATAATCGCAATAAGGTTGAAAATACACGACTGTACTTGATGAATGCTCTAAAATTAGCCTCTGCTTTCATGATGTGATAAAATTTATTAATAGCTCCAACAATTTGTATCCGATTCACAGAGTTATGAGTTTCGATTTACTACCAAGTTTATGTTGCATACATTACCACTTTCAGTGTTGCCAACTGCTGCAAGCATTTCTCCCAAAAAATCTCTTAAGTCTTATGTTTTTTCTTTACATTTATTACGAAGCTTTAAAAAATAAAAAATAAATAGTAATTAAAAAAACATAAATAACTAGGCACGGTAAATAGAAAAACTGAAGAGATATTTGACAAGAGATATAACTAACGCCAGAGTGTTTCAGGGTGCTTGGTCAAAATCCATTTGCCAGTTAGGTACTATCAGTGAAGTTGATTCCTATGCAGATGGCGGATCTAAGTCATGTGGTCGGCTTATGTCAATTATGTCGGCTGGGTTTGACGTAACGCGACCAAATTACTTAGGTCCGCCATCTGCATAGGAATCAACTTCTCTGATAGTACCTATAATAGCGAAGTTTAAAAAAATGGGATTGGCCATAACGAATTGCAAACGGTATGACACTAAGGGTCTACACAGACGGACCGCATTTCAACTGCAATCCAACCGCAAATTGCAGTTCAAGTGCAGTTTGAATGCAGTTTGAATGCAGTTGACAGGACTACTTGATACGACTGCAATAGAACTGCAAACCAAACGCGCAGTCGGATTGCAGTTCAGTTGCAGTTGGCGTGCAGTCGTGTGAACTGTTTGGTTGACAGTTCTATTGCAGTCGTGTCAACTGCATTCAAACTGCACTTGACCGGCAATTTGCGGTTGGATTGCAGTTGAAATGCGGTCCGTCCGTGTAGACCCTTAGCGATTAGCTATGACCACACTGTGCCTTTTTTGTTCATTATGACCAAATAAGGCGCACATAATATGTCGAATCCGATACTTAATATTATATATTATGTACTTACCTAGTTCTAAATTCGCTATCGAAAATTTCAAATGAATTTAGACTGAGCACTAAACGCTGTTTATTTAATCTATTATAGCACCACTAAAAACACCCCTCTTTTTTGTCGGGGGTAAAAAAGATACATTTCGGTTAAAAATATTTACCACTGTTTTTCATTGATTATAATATTTATAATAAACTTTAATAATTTCATCTACTTACAACATTCTCCCCAATTTAAGGGTAACGTTGCTAACTTGGTAATACCTCTCTTGAAGCTAACGAGAAGTATTTGTGATTGAAAACTGGTAGTATAAGCACAATGTTGCTCGTTGGAATGTGGCGTAATTAAAACGAACAGTTTTTGCACATATAAAATTATGTTAAGTTTCTTAACAAATTTAACAGCCTGTAAAAAATATATGGTGATTGTTTTTTTTAAAGAAAATTCTTGTTAAGTTCAAACTACGAGCTTCAAGAAATTTTATTAAGCGCTATTCAGTTAAATTTTAAGATTAATGAAAAAAGCACAAACTTTAGATGAGTGCAAAGACTGGGTAACACGTCTGAAATTGGCACTATTCATCAACTACTACTTTTAATGATTAATATTTAATTCTTAATAATTTTTTGTGGACTAAATTAAGTAATTAAAAATATAAGAAATAGTATGATTCCTTCTCGTAGGGGTACAGTCGCCATATATCGTCTCCTTCAGAAATCAACTGTATTTTTTTACAGCTTAATTAACTCAGTGGAACCAAAAATATTTGTAGTCATTTCCTTAAAACGTTTATAGAATTTGAGCCGGAAATTTTGTAAACTTAAGTCTTAATCATCATTTCTTTCACTCTCACATGTTGACTCAGCGGTTAAAACAAACGTAACTCTTTAACCTCATGACGCATAAAAGTTATTTCTCAAAATTAATATAATGGGTAATATGGCTACGAAATGTGATATTATATTTGATACTAGACGATTCCCGCTAATTGTTACATGCAAACTACCGAAATCGTATATTGTCTCGCAATAAAACGTACCTAGCTGTGTCCACCAAACCCACCTATAATATCTGCGCCAAAATATTATCAAAATCCCGGTTGCCGGTAGTTTCGATAATAATGCCAGTATTATGGTGCCTCACCAGGAGCATTCGCTTGTAATGTAAAGTTACAGAGACGAGTGATAACTTGATACAACTTGTAACATCAATCTGACATTATGGAATAAACTAGCTATGGAATGCTCAAAGTCGAATATTACTTTACACGCGAATGCTCGTCGGTATTGTAATGTAATGCTCAAAGTCGAATTTTTAATGTTACATTACAAGCGAATGCTCGTCAATATTATAATGTAATGCTCAAAGTCGAATTTTTAATGTTACATTACACGTGAGTGCAAGAACACCTTTGTAGTAATCTGTAGTAACTAGTAGTACATATTTTACAGCTCACAAGTTTTACTATTTTTTATGGGAAAAGGATCATAATTCATAAGAATATAACACCATGAGTACCTACCTACCTTACACATTGAAAAAATAGCTATGAAATAATAAAATAACAAATTTAGTCTACAATTAAAAATGTCGATGCAATGACGTCTCAAAAAATCTTGGAATAATAATGTTAAATGATATAACAATGTTGATTTAAAATATTATAATTACCCATGTAAATTACTTAATATTTTCCAGGTTTTTCCAATGACTATATAATTAATATTCCACTGCGCACTAGAGTTCTATGAAAAGGGTCATCGGTTCAAATCAGTAGGTGCATTAGTCATTAATTTTTGTGAAATGTCGAGCCGTTCTCATAGGTGTTGTGATTCATAATAATTCGGAAATACATTTGACTCCTGACCTCATTAGTTAAACGAGCAAGACAACACCTGATGTGAATAATTGGGACGAAGGTGTGTCACTTCGTAACATTGTGTTAGGTTCAAGGGTCCTTATTTAGTTTTTACTTAAAAGAAGTTAATTTTAACGACTAATGTTTAGAATTAAATCTTTGACCAACTTTCAAAAAAGATGGTTCTATTTTTGGCTATGGATATAATTTTCATACAAGTTATTATTGCTCCATGTTAATAATTAATCTTAAAATTATTGTTTAAATAACAATAGCATAGCGAAACAAAAACAAAGACAATTCTAAAATTCAGTGAGTTTTTGTTACTTGAAATTAAAGTTTATTTTTAACAGGTTAAGGTGCAGATTTGAATATCATTGAGTCGTGCCAAAGAGTTACAACTCGTAGTCAGCTGGATGTGTCTTCTTTTAATTTAAATTATTCCGATTCTTACAGTTTGGTAAGTTAATATAAAAAGTTTAAAATATAATATTGACAAATATATCTTGCTAGTCTACAAAAATGTTTTGGTACCATATAAAAGCAGATAAATAAAAAAAAAGTAACACTTACGTTACGTTTCTAAATCATATTAAATAATAAATAATTTGCCTTAAGAGAATTTAGGCTAAATTATTATAGTCGCTCCAGTTCTACTTACACACGTAGCATGAGAAGCACCAGGGTCCAGGACATTAAGATGAACGATATTACTCGTCTCCATACTTTAAAAACCATAAATTTTGCTACTAAAGAGGTAACGTCGTGACGGGCAGATATTTATCAAAAGCACCGACAGTTCCCTTAGATGGTAGCCACGAGCGTCGTGAGGTAACCTTTGAAGTTTTCGGCTAAGAACGACGCAAATAAACTTTTTCGCAATTTTTTTGTAACTTACAGTGATAAAATCGAAGTAAACCGTCGAAACAATAGTTTAAATCTCTTTCTTTCTTGAAAATTCTAATAAAGGACAGTTTTAATGAATTAATCCATAATTCGAGAAGAATTCTTAATAAAGCTAACAAGGTTAAGGTACAATCAATAATTTAGACTTTACAATGCGATGATAAATCACAGTATAAATATCATAAAGTAGAGTATCAGGCATGTTACACACACAGGGACAAGTTAAACGTGAAGATACTTTGTTCTACAATAATATTATACAACCTCAAGTCATCTGAAATACGCTTATGTGTGATTGTGTTTAATTCGGCTAGCAATTCAAATACTGTTTATTACTATACTGTGTATAAACTCAATAAAATATCCGCAATGCACTCTTGTAACCACAGACATAGATCAAGATAGATACCGCATGTGTCTCGCATCTACTTCGCATCTACTTCGCGTCTACTTCGCGTTCCCAAACGACGAGCAATACTCGTCTTTCTTAACTCTGTTCTTTAGTCTGCTATCAGAATCGGACGTCAATCGGAATTTTAAAAACGCTTAAATGCCTCAAAGTGCCGTATTGAGCTGTAGAAATTCAAATAGAAACGTTGGCCAAGATAATGAACGCGATTCTTATTATCGGTACGTCACAGTACGTAGGAAAAAAGTAACACGCTCGTTTTCATACAAATGGTCGCTCCATTCGGTATCTATCTTGGTCTATGTCTGTGCTTGTAACTGATATTTTATCGTCGACTGTACTTAAAGTTCGGCGCAGTCAAAGCGGCGTCAAAGGTACAGTCACGCCTACAAATTATTAAATTTTACGACAACTTTAACGCTCGAAGTCACTAACGAGGTATTCTATGCTGTAGATTTGTAACAAGTCAATAAACAAGCCATTTCCAGCACACGAAGAAATTGCGAGGTAACTAAAGTGTTACCACGTCTGTGAAATGTCGTAATGATTCTTTTGTTTAGCTTTCTTATTCAGAAATAAATGACGAACAAAAATCTAAGCCCTTATGAGACGAAAAAAAATCTATATTTATCGATGCTATGATCTTTAATTTATTTAAAACTCCTAAATCAATCGCAGAACGACCTCCAAACAAAACGAGCGGTATCATAAACATCAAACAAAATATGTAAAAAACGTAAAACTAATAAGAAGCACAAAACAGCATCATAAATTATCCTGTGTTACGCGGAATTAAAATTACTAGATTCGCCACCGCAACATATTAACTATTAATAACAGAAGTCCGCGACCTGTAATTTAGCGGGGGCAAGCGGTCGAAATGGGTGCGTATCGTGAGTGAAATGCACGCACGGTAGCGCCCCGAGCCAGCGCGGCTTTCCCACCGTGACCAAGCCGTAATCGGTGCCATTTAATGCTGCCTATAATTGCTGTCCTTATAAATAATTATATAATTAACCATTGTTAAAACAAAAAGAAAAAAAAGTAAGTAGGATTTATTTCAATCGTTAATCTTATATCGTCGAAACGAAAACAAAGAAATCCTTTACGATTTAAATCGTTAATCTATTCGATTTTAACCTTTGTATTATTTATTTATCGAAGTTATAAACCATAATTATTGGATGTATAGTATCATAAATTTATAGTTCCCTACCGGCCTTCGAAACAATGTAAAATTTCCATAAAAACACAGTAACATCAATCGGTATGTACCAATCAGCCTTGCTACCTGTCGTCCACGTGGTGGGGGCTACGCGCCTTCCGTGTAACGTTATCAGTGGTTTCCGCACCCTCTCGCCGCCGCAGTTGCTAAACGCACCCGGCCTACGTCGCACGTACCGTGACACATCTAGCGCATCTCGATCCGTGGCACTCGCTCCCATTTTACGCGTTACTCTCAGTTAATACTAGCCTTGACTAGGTGCGTATTAGTCTTAGGAACATAATAATCTTAAGCAAATTAGGTTCATCTGTGCTATAAAATGTGTTATATTGTTTTGAGTTTGAGTTGATTTTCGCGCGGCCGTGTACTGATAAGTTATCATTGTCAACAGGCGCCCTAGCCCCGCCCGTAGTAACCATAGAGCAGACAAAATGTTCGCTGTGATGCAAATCGACGAGGATCGCACCAGGGACTTCAGGCGTAAACTGCGCCCAAAATGCGAGTTCGTCTGCAAGTATTGCCAACGTCGGTTCACCAAGTCCTACAACCTGATGATTCACGAGCGCACGCACAAGAGCCCCGAGCTGAGCTTCAGCTGCGAGGTCTGCGGGAAGAGTTTCAAAAGGCAGGACAATTTGCGTCAGCACAGGTACGTCACCTTTTATTTGACACATCCAGAATTTATGAATCTTTGTTTTTTAATTTAAATTTTATTTAGAGTTATTGTTCTGTGCAGTAGTTAAGAGATTTTGTTTGTGACTGAAACCATCTTGTAAGATATAATACGTTTAATACTCCGTAAAATGTATATTTCGGATATACCAGAATATTATGTAAGTTAAGTCATACCTAGTAGATCCTAGTACTACACCTGATGACTACATAATATTTATAAAAACTTTGCTTTAAAAAGATCTGATGTAAATATCGACCGAAACAAAAGTAACTCTGTAATTATAACATAAGCCTTTAATTTCATGCTAAAGCGCAAGAGTGAAGGGCGTATTAAATTCATAAATTAAATTAAAGCAAAGGACATTATAATTATAATTTATAACAAAGTTTAAGTCGATTATATTGTCATCGGCGTACACGTATCATTAAACATTTTATCTTATAAAATGTCAATGCACTTGAAGAGCATTTTAGAAAGAAATATTATGCCCACAGAATGAATATTTTATAAAAATGTGTAAAGTGAAAACTATTTGAGCTGCAGCTACTATAACAAATTTTGTATAAATTTTCAATTACAAAGATGCTGCGGTTATTTCAGAGGCCCACGTTTTAGAAGAAAGTGTATCTTTCGTCCCAATTCATTTTGATCTGAAAGTACATTCTGTGAAAATAATAACAGGACCAAATTAATGAGTTACATGACATCTGAATTGTATTTAGGGGCTCAAAATGAAAAAAAGATTAAAATTGACATGAAGGGATGCATTATGTTAAACCCCACACACTTTTGACATCTTAGGGCTAGACAGACGGACTGCATTTCAACTGCAATTCGACTGCAAATTGCAGTTCAAGTGCAGTTTGAATGCAGTTGACACGACTGCAATACGACTGCAATAGAACTGCAAACCAAACGCGCAGTCGGATTGCAGTTCAGTTGCAGTCGGCGTGCAGTCGTGTGAACTGTTTGGTTTGCAGTTCTATTGCAGTCGTATTGCAGTCGTGTCAACTGCATTCAAACTGCACTTGAAATGACCCTTACTTCGCTATTGAGAACTGGCAAAGGATAAGATTTTTATTAAGCACTCAGGTGTTCGAACTTCGTTCTGTAGCTTAAAATAGTTTCTAATTCTAGTTATACATCTAAACTTTGTATCTATAGCACTATAATACTTTTTAGTTTATCATATAGTTCAGTCACAGAATACATTAGGTTTAGTGGATTTTTTAAAACTTTTTATCCATAAGTCTATAATACTCCAGCCAGTGTTTTAGTCTATAATTTGTGGTCTGACCGCAAGGCCGCGGCGTGCCAACTCAACACACATTAGGGTCTACCTCGTCAGCGGTCTATACAAGCTACTGTTACAGCCGCAACGACCTACAAGGTCTAGATTTTGTGACTGACATGACATGTCACGGTAGAGTTTATCTCTTTATTAGAAGTTCGAAGCTTTATTTAATTTCACCAACGTCTGTAGCGCTAGCACGGCGACCAGCGGAAATGCGAAAGTATGGACAAACTGTGGAAATAAACCTAAGGTGCCGTTCCGATCTTTTTTCGTTCCGAAAAATTCAATGAAAATGCCACTTTATGACAAACTATAGTCACAAACTGTGGAGATAAACTTAAGGTGTCGTTCCGATCTTTTTTAGTTCCGAAAAATTCAATTAAAAAGCCACTTTATGACAGACTATAGTCCTAAAAATTCAAATAATATCCTACGTTATGACATATACTATAGTGTGTCATAAAGTGGCATTTTCATTGAATTTTTCGGAACGAAAAAAGATCGGAAAGGCACCTTAGGTTTATTTCCACAGTTTGTCCATACTTTCGCATTTCCGTTGGTCGCCGTGCTAGCGCTATTGTTAGTGTTAAAAGCTTTTATTCATACCCTTCGATCGTGGAAAAATGAGACACAATAACTTATCTATTGTTATCGCGGCCGGATGTGGCCGCTTAGGGCTTGATGAATTAGAAAAACGAAATAGGTTAAGTGATACTAATTCATGTTGTTGTTGGTGAAGTTGGGGCTTAATCACAGGTTTTATGCCATATTTAATTTTATAATTTTTAAGATTTTAAATAGGTATTCAAGATTTTGGTGATGGCCTGACATGACATGTCTGATGTCACATGTTGGATGATTTATGTCTTGACTTTAAATACATTTTCATTTTTTGTACAAAGCCTAACTAATTTATAAATAACTAGCTGTCCCGGCCAACGTTGCTTTGCCATCTTCTATCTATACTTATAAAATTACCAGATGATACCCGCAATTCCGTTGCGGGTATCATCAAAAATTCGTTTGTCGCGCGGGAACCGTACATTTTTCCGGGATAAAAAGTATCATATGTCCTTTCTCAAGACCGATAGTATCTCCATACCAAATTTCAGCCAAATCGGTTCAGCGGTTCGGGCGTGAAGAGGTAACAGACAGACAGACAGACAGACACATATTAAGTAAAAAGTATATATGGAAGTATGGATAACACTCATTTATGATTTGATAGGTCTTTTTCAGAGTAAGTAGTTGTTGAAGTTTGAAGTCAACATAAAATTATGTAATTACGAGTTCATTTGTTATTCCTTATCATTGTTTATTCCTTACAATGTTATTATGATTGTTGCCATTACGCAGTTTGAAGTTTACTTACAAAATGGCTAAATGTAACTACTATTGGCCACATAATAATGATCAATAAACAACCTACAGTAACAGCAGCACGTGAGACCTTTGGATAGTATAGTTTTTGTTATAATAAAATTTACAATGTAATGTAAAATAATTTTATTTTATTATTTCGAAATTCCATCATGCATCAAAAATAATAATTAGCAACAGGATAAAATCACATCCCCAAACTTAACTAAAATTTTGTACAGTTTACCAGTAACTAAGAACTTGTGGGATAGTCATAATGCCACCTACTATCATCAATTCAGGTCACACCTTAGTGATATTAGGGTTTAACATCGATCTATAATATTTAAATATTCATAGATCTCTGCCTTAGAAGCTTCCTATTTACTCTTTCAGAAATCTAAGCCCATTGCACATAACACATATAGGTACAAACAGTTTACAGTTACCACACGTTTCTAATCCCAAAATGTCATGTTACATAAAGTTTTTCGCATGACACCACCAACATTTCATGTCGAGACGTATCTAGATAAGGGGTATCTGTGATCATCTTGGGTGTATGGGATCCTTGTAGGGTTGTCACAACAGAATTAAAACTAAGAAGTTGCGCTAACTAGTTCAAACAATACTAAGCATTAAGGTGAAAACTGTAAATCGTTGGCTTTGTTAAATGTAATTGTTATTCCAAAATTTAAAAAAAATCAGATAGCAAAAAAAATATATATAAAATTTTAAAAGCCGAACTTACGAAATAGCACAACTGGTATATCTATCTGATTTAGCTCAACGTTGTCCGTATTAAAATTCCAAAGAAAAAATCACGCAATTTTGCGAGATACCACCAAAAACTATTCCTAAGTCCAATGCTCCATCAAAAACTAAGATGTGCCAACCCTGAGTGTATGTGTGTTCGTGTGAAAAGTACAGTGTATCCAGGCTACCGAGATCGTCGATAGATCACGACGTGGCGTCGTGACGTGCCTCCTTAACGGTGCTTAATAGTCCCTAATGCTTCCGAAACTGTGCGACCGCGGTAGCCCCGACATCAACATATAATTTGCTCAAGTACGGCCGGTGCCCTCGTATAATTGACATGTTTTGGTAAAAATATTTGGCCAAGTCCAAGTTACGCCAAGGAGATTCAAGATTTAAATAAATCATAGGAGAATTTGTTTTAGAACTCATCTAAGTTGCTACAATCATTATTTGATGATACACAGTTATCTTGAACAATTAATAGCATCTTAGCACCTATGCCAAAATATTGGGCCAAGTTCATCTTATACAGGCTAAAATATTTTGTTGAAGCAGAGTTTATGTTAGAATTTTTTGGTCAATATTTTAGATGTTAGAGGAAACCACCTTACCTATATAATTTGCTAAAGAACTGTTGTACAGGAAGCCCAATATACTACTTAATATATATAAGACACTTTTGTCTTGCTTTAAAAATTTGCTTTTGTCCCCAATTATTTTTAACGCCGCGATCGCGCTGGCGAAAAATAATTAGACAAATTCAAGTAATATAAGCTGAAATATTATGACTTTGTGTCATCCTATTAATTTTTAGACATAATTAGAGCTTAAATACGGGACCCTAAAAAGAATTATGAAGGGGGATATTTATAAATGTCGCCTACTGTACACCGTGCTTCACTCATTGAGGTAATTCGTCGATTCGGTGGTTTACGGTACTTGAACTCTTGAACCTGTTGCCGTTATGATACCTTATGAACGATTTCACACCGGCTCACATTTTACATTTAAGTGATTGGATCTGTTATCAATGATTTTTATAAGAACTGAAGCTGGTTTTAAGGGAGTTAAATAATTTAAAAATTTAAGGAGTTGAAAATCTAGGCATTAAGCAAGAAAAAAACAACAGAAGTCACTTGATGAAGAAGAAAAAAAGGAGAGAAATTATTTCTCCAATTTTAACTTTATTTAAATGGCATTAAAAACGATTGAATCTTTTTCATTTTTTTTCTCTATGAGTACTGCGGTATATAATCGGATTAATCAGATCCCAATTACCAGAAGTTATTGTATGAAGAAAATATTTTTTTAAACTTTTACAAATCTTTAATTTTTTGTTCTTAAGTTCCAAGCTAAGCGTATGAGGCCGTGTGAATATGAGCTCGTGAGCGCCGGTGGCTGTACGCGGTAAATGGCTGTACTGGACCTGCAGGCTTACGCGGAACTAATGTTTGTTGTTTAGAACGTGAGAAAAAAAACTTAGAGGTTCGAAATTAAAAAAAATATATTGCCACAGATTTGATTTTTGGTGGTTGCTAGACTCATCCTTACGAGTTACGTGGACCTAATTGTTTAGGACGTGAGAAATAAAACTTAGGGGTTAGAACCGTTAGATTTAAAAAAAACATAAGAATTTGGCAGTAACTAGTTTTAGGTTAGGTTAGGCTAATTTCAAGTCAGGTTATATGATAAAAGGAAAAAATAAGAAACTACTGAGCATGAGGGTATATTTCAAATTATATCGACATATTATTATTATCAGTAAGAAAACACCTGTATTTAATACGCTGAAACATTGCCTTTGAAGAAATTTGCGTGTTCTTTTTGTTAAATTTCCTTTGATGTTTTCTTCCATTTATTTTTTAAATCTTAATAACAATAATATGCGAAGCATTCAAATGTCGATAGTCGATGCTATTTTCTCACGGTGAACACTACATTTCTCTCTCTATCTGGTATCTACCAATTTGACATTTGCGGACTTAATTAAAGTACATTTATTGTAATTTATCTGCGAGAATACCGAGATCGTAATTAACTGTGCTCTGACGTGATAACAAAGGAGTAGGTTTAATTGCGATGGTCTATATAGTTAGCGGAGTGGGTCATCGGGCTTGCGTCGATAGGTCAACTCCTTGGCGACTCGCTGCTGGAATAAAAAAAATATTGCTACGGTTTGAAGTGATTTGTAGACGTAAAGAGGGAATAAAGGGCAATTTCAAAGCATACCTATATATTTTGCTGTTTTAAACGTTATGTATACTTAAATAAATAAAAACATTATTAGTTCCTACTTTTTAAAGTGTTTGTAGACGTAGGGAATAAAGGGTAATAATTCAAGGCATAGATATTTTGCTGTTTTAAGCTTTATTAATAAAATAAAAAATAAAACATTTTTAGTAGCCACGGTTTAAAGTGTTTGTAGACGTAGGGAATAAAAGGTAATTCCGTCAAGGCATACAAGTTTTGCTGTTTTATCGTTGTTGTATAAAAGTGTTTAATGACGACCTCTGTGGCTCAGTGGTGAGCGCGTTGGTAGTTCGAGCCGGGGGTTGCGGGTTCGAATCCCGCCGACGGAACAAAACATTTTTTAATGTTCCCGGGTCTGGATGTGTATTAAATATGTGTATGATATAATAAAAATCTTAAATATATGTATAGTATAAAAGTATTAAATATATTTCCGTTGTCTGGTACCTGTAACACAAGTCCTTTAGGTACTTAGCACGGGGCCATACTGACGTGGTGTGAAGCGTCCATAGATAAAAAAAATAAAAAAAAACACTATAATGCCGAAAAAACGCAACGTATATGGTGTTGGTGGTGTTGAAATGCTATTTCAATTGAAAATAGCATTTCAAGCATAAACATTAGTAGCGTGATTTCAGCATAGTGTGCTTAGAGTTAGACAGAAACTCATGAATGATGCAAGTTTTGAATTTTCAACTAGATATCTGAGGGAGTTCAGCCAATGTTTAGATAATTTTTATCCGCCATTTTATTTATTTTCTTAATTTGTTATATACAGGCTGTAACAAAAAATAGTGATAATACTTTAGGGTGTGTACGTGTTCCTTGTAGAGAGTTCACTGTGAAAGTAGCAGCGCTGAAAGACCAATTTTTTTTTCACTTTTGTATGAGAAAACTCGTGACGCTCGGGCGCTTGCCCGTACTAAAGTGAAAATTTTTTTTCGTCTTTCAACGCTGCTACTTTCACAGTGAACTCTCTACAAGGAACACGTACACACCCTAAAGTATTATCACTTATTTTTGTTACACACTGTATACAGGATGTTTTTCTTAAATATTTTTCTGCATTCCGTACATCTACAATTTACGGTACTTTTAAATTGGATTTAATTGGTTGCGAATAAAGGCAGCTTGCTCTAAATGTGTTGTAACCGTGTACAATGGCGCTACAAATGAGGTGCCATACCGTTAATTAGGCAGAGAGACCTCATGGTTCGCCTTATATAGGGTGGTCTTAGTTTTACTATGATGACTAGTTTGTTAAATTAAAAAAATACATGCATGTGCTATCAGAGAAGTTGATTTCTAGGCAGATGTGGGACCTACGTAGTTTGGTCGCGTTACGTCAAACCCAGCCGACAGATTACAATTAAAAGCGGCCACATACGTCAGTTTTCCGAAACCGCGCCTCCGAACGCAGTAAATTCATACAAAAGTAATTGCATGTCACACACATTCGATCAGTTTCCGTACGGTTTTTTTTCGTGATGCGGTTCCCAAATCAGGAAAAGTGATGTATGTGGCCACCCTTCGGAGGCCCGGTTTCGGAAAACGGATCAGGAAATCGAATCAGAAAAACTGATGTATGTGGCCGCTCTTACATGATCCGACCGAATGACGTTGGTCTATCAACTGCCTAGGAATCAAATTCCTCGGTGGTACAAAAATCGTATGGTGTTTTTAAGGTAAATTAATTAAATAATAATCACAGAGTACTAGTTATATAATTGTAGATATTATAGCTATTCATTTTTATACCTCAGATTTTTGGGTGCGAGGTAGCTTACTAGGTTTTCATATTTACTTGTTGTGAAATAAATAATATTCCGAGTTGTATAATATAACCACATATTTCTAATTCCAATAAAGTGCAGTAAGAACAATGGCAATGCAACCGTATAGTGCTAATTCTTTTAAAATCTCGATCGTTTCCACAACATCCTGTATACGGGAACAAAGCGCGTTCCCACAGTCTCGTACAGGGTGTTCACGAAGTAACCCGGTGTTCGCGCGGAAGTATAATGCCTGTCACCTCCGCCCTTTCGTTGGCGTGGAATCGAGGGCCGATTCTCGATTACGCAAATCGCTCTATCCGATTATTTGATATCGATTCTCAATTGGAGTGACAAAATTAATTAATAGGTTAGCGTGTTGACATCGATTTTTACCTGACATTTTTATGCAAATCGCTTCATCTGATTATTCGATATCGATTCTAAATAATTTATTAATAGGTTAGGGTGCAGATATCGATTTTTAACTGATATTTGTATGCAAATTGCTCTATCCGATTATTCGATATCGATTCTAAATTGTAGTGTCAAAATTAATTTATAGATTTGCGTATGCATATTTTTTTACCAAAGTTTTTTAGATTTACGTACCTAGGTTCTTTTTAAAGTATCATCGATAAAATTAGCTCTCAACCAGAGATCAATTGATAGGTTAGCGTGTACCGGATTTTTATGATATTTTTTTTAGATTTAGGAAGGTTGTTATCAAAGTATCATCCACAAAGTTGGCTCTCAACCAAACGTAATGAATCTCGTGGACGCACATGACATTTGGGAATACTAACATATTTTACTACGAATAATAAAAATTAAAGAAGAGTCCTAAACTGTGTAAAACTTGTTCCGATTCTACAAAATGTGACCTGAATACATTCATACTTTATGCAAAAAGAGGCCCGAATACATGTAAGAATTTTGCATAATTATAGAATTAGTGACAATTATTGTCAACGGCTTTGTTTCCTCAATTTGAATGTAGTGTTTCGTAGCTATTGCCGTTTTATTTTAGTATGCGAAAAGAACATTGAAATAACCCTCAAAACGATTGAAGTATGGGAGCTACGTTTCTTTAGTTTTTATTATTCGTAGATATTTTGAGAACGGTCGAGAGCCAAATTTATCGATATATCTGCATTGATATTTTCCTATTAGTTAATTAAGTAATGTAGTGAGTAATTTATATTTTTCCGTTGTTTGAAGTTCCGAACCTGTTTGTGTTTGTCTAAAAAATTCCTATAAAGGTCCGTATCACGTCGTGAGGAAGCCTAAAAAAGTCTAAAACAAACCGCGAATTATAATCAGACAGGTCTAAGACTTTGGAACAAATTGGTAATTGTTCAAAATTAACTAACAGTGCTAATATTAGGTTTATACTAGTTACTTAATAATGTACTAATAGTTAAGAAAAATAAGGATGTATTTTTTCCTTATTATTATTATTTTATACTTATAAATTATTGCATAGAAACAAAAATATTATTATTAAGAATTGACAATTTCTATATTAGACTGTATAAGTTATATCGTTACATCGATGTACTATCCTAGATTAAATATTTCCTATTTTAAGTGTGCATGTTTTTATTTACTTTACTAACATTTGTCTCAATTGTTATAGATGTAGTCAATGCTTGTGGCGGTGAAGGTGAAGGAGATAGCACGATTCATCAACTGCGGTCTCTCTTACACAGTAAGATTCTTTTTTCAACCTTATAACAAAAAAATCTGAGGACTCTGGAAAAAATGTGCAAATATCAGCCATTATTCTTTTTAACCCTAAGAGATGACCGCTACATTTTATTCTATCACAAATAAAATCAAGAATAAAATCAATCTTCGTGCTCAACAATGCGCTGCAAGCATTTTAACACTTTGAAATGGAAAAAAAGGAAAATTCTAATTTGTTTATTGTTTGTTACAGAGAAATGCACTACAACAGAGAGACCGTGCAAGTTCGTTAAAGCGTTACAGACCAGCCAAGTGATGCAAACCAACTCAGAAAACACATCAGTATTCGTGCTTTTTGTTAACACCAGAATCTAGAATTTATAAGTATATCGTTCACTGAAAATATTGTGTCCGTGCAAAAATAAACTAAAAAAACTTTTTATTTGCTAAACAAAAAGGCGTTTTTTTAGATATTGGTGTATTGGATACAGTAGTTCAGTGGAAATATACTTATTTGTAAATTTCAATGTCATCATTCAAAAATGTATATTCGGCAAACAAAATTCTGGTGATTTGTAAATAGTTATTTATAAGTAAGTGATGAATAGAGTACGGCTTATGCTTAGCTTTTATATGTAAAAAAATATTTATACAATATTTAAAATTATATCTCTAGGCTTCCAGAACGTTTGGACTTCGAATTTATCGTTGAAAAATCGGTGGAAATCAGAAATAAAATTTCTGTGTTTTTGATGATTTTTGTAAAAAATTTGTGTTCAATTAAACATTCCAGTAACGCTTTTATTTATGTTTAGGTCTACTGCTTGTAATAGAATATTATAAAATATTCTGTGATTTATTTTTGCTTTTCCATCAAACGAAGAAAAGAGACGCATTGATAAAAACATTTTATTCAAGACAGATTTTGAAAAAAACTTTTTATTTCTATTCTTTCTGACTATTTTTGTACTTTTTTGGTAAAAAAGTAAACAGTGATCAATAGTATCCAATTTAAAACTTATGAAACTTTATTTTAATATTATGTCCATTTAAATAATAATGAATTAAGATGTCATAATATTACATAAAATATTAGGATATCGTTTTACTAGGAAACCGTTAAAGAATGGAAATATTACAATAAGTATTTTAAGGTTAAAGCTATTATATTTCGTGTTGACGAAATAGTAAAAGGAGCTTCCATAAATCATAATATTATGTCTTACACAAAATATATAAATACAGTTTATATATCTAATGTAATAAGACTACGGTGGAATTCGTTCAAAAGAATAAATTTTATTTTGGGAATAAAACTTAATTTTGGATATGAGTATCGGAGTGGCCAAGGTTTTTTTTATTTTCAAAATAAAATTCATAATTTTGATCGGATGAGACTAAAATATATTAAATGCTTTTAACATTATGCTTAAATTAAACAGATAGTTAAAATATTTCATGTGCCAATATGTGACTTGGGTCATTTAGCCATATTTTATAGATGTTAGATGTAAAAAAATTGTTATATTGAATTTTACTTATGTATTCAAATTATTTGATCGACAATAATAAATAATTAATTACATAAATGTGTGTTTGTTTACCAATCCCTGTTCCATAAACAAGATATCTGATATTGAACGATTAGTGCTAATATTTGTCATCAATTTTGTAAGTAAGTCCAAAGACTGTTTTCTGTCTAAAAGTTTAAAGATTTGGCTTTTTGGCTCTTTAAACTTGATTAGTTGGGTTCGATTCCCGCTTTTAAAAATCTTCTTGGCTTGTAAAAACTCGGTCCTGCGCTCAGGAGTAGGAAAGGCTATGAAGAACGGATGACGACGTCCGACACGTCTGTCCAGAGATCAGTCTCTCGTTATATGTGTCAGTCAACTGTTGTCACATTATTAGCTTACGAGGATAAAAGAATATAGTGCTCCTTTTTAATGCACACACTGTAGGACACGTCTTAAAAACAGTCTTGAGTAGCTGGCCTGATTACAATGAAACCGGCTACCGTCACCGAAACGGATGTGAGGAAGTTTAGTATAGACAGATATGTTGCGTTGCGTTGCATTGTAAGCCCCGTTGCTTGATGAAAAAAAGATTAATAGGCTGATCGCTGACGGCGTGTCTATATTTTTGGTGAATCTGACGGCTGGGCTTGACATAGCCCGACCAAATTATGTTGGTCCGCTATCTATCTTTGAATCAATTTTACTTATAGTACTTACCTACTTACTTAATACTTATATTAGTTACATTATTCATTCTTCCTCTTTATCTCCTGCCCGCTGTTCTCGCTTATAATGACTATTAAGGATTAACTAGCTATATGACCGAGCTTCGTTCGGTATTCAAAAGATTAAAAAAACATACATAAAATGACATTTTATGAAAATGATTCCTAGCTAGATCGATTTATCGCCCCCGAAACCCCTATATACTAAATTTCATGAAAATCGTTGGAGCCGATTCCGAGATTCCAATTATATATATATCGGCGTGCGCGATTTACTTGTCTATTGGCAACTTATTTTGAGATAAGTTTTATAATGTATGTTATCTGTTGGAGCGGCCAGTACGTCCGGATGGGGTTTTGAGTGACGCTGTCCAACTGACGATGGACTTTTGAGAGGTGACAACCATCACCTGCCAAATATCTAGAATTATTATGAATGTCGGAAGGAACGGTGTATGCTCCCAAACCCATCGGCTCCAAATCTGACGATATCTGGTTAATCACGCTCAGTGTAGATAACTAATATACGCCCACAGTCTTGGAGGATAAATGCAATGTAATTCATGGCCATTGAATCAGTTTCAATATACCGCTCGACGATCCGATATATATGTCGCAGGGAAAAGAGGATATCAGGGATTTCACGATATCCCTAGGGATATCACGAACTCCCGGTAGATACCGAATATTCTTGTTTGTTACGTCTTCTTACTAAAAATATCTTGTGATATGTCATTTCACTAAACTAAATCTAGTGAAATGTCAGAAACTCTAGTTTCCACACGTGACACGGGCACTAGTGGGAGTGAAACAAATGCGTCGCTCGAGCTGGCGCGGCTCGTCTAGCCTGGAGACAGACAGACAGACAGACTAACCCTTTGGGTACGGAACCGTAAAAACTAGGATAATCGAAGAGCTGGAGTACCTGTAGCACCTGTGCCTGTACAAGAGCCTAACCAAACTAGAGATCGACATGCCACCTTTACAAAAAATATTCAACTTGGTCGGCCGCTTCATTTGACGTCAAAAATCAAAGGTCTGAAGTATCTGATGAAGAACCCTCAGTTGGTTTCAACTGTATGATTCAGAGATATGGTGATGCCCCCTCAGCTATAGTTGCATTACACACGTGTGTGATAATAATAATAATAACTCCCACTCTGGTTTTAGTGACGGTGGCCGGTTTCATTGAAACCAGGCCAGGAGTAATTTTATAGTACCCAAGTGTGTGCGCAGTACACAAGAGCAATCTCTATATTCCTTTACTCGCATAACCCGGTGGGACGGAAGACTGACACGACCAGCGAGAGATCAGGCGCAGGACCGACTTTTTACAAATGGATCATCTAACATCTTACTTGTCAGATTCAGATGTTAGATGATCCTATCAAAGTACCCGTGTGTATACTAGAGCAAGCGAAAGAAATGCGTGGCTTGATTTTTATTCGGCGGTGTCCGCTTTTCTGACGTTTCACTAGATTTAGTTTAGTGAAATGACATATCACTAGATATTTTAGTAAGAAGACGTAACAAACAAGAATATTCGGCATCTACCGGGAGTTCGTGATATCCCTAGGGATATCGTGAAATCCCTGGTATCCTCTTTTCCCTGCGACATATATATATACAAGAATTGCTCGTTTAAAGATATAAGATAACTACATATTAGGTACCTACTTACCCAATCCAGACAGATCCATGTCCATACTAATCTTATTAATTAATAATATTATAAATGCGAAAGTGTGTCTGTCTGTCTGTCTGTTACCTCTTCACGCTTAAACCGCTGAAACGATTTTGCTGAAATTTGGTACAAAGATGATGAGAGATGACCTTGAAAGTTGAGTCCCGGTAAAGAAGATAGGATAGTTTTTATCCCGGAAAAATGTACGGTTCCGGCGCAATAAACAAATTTTGGCGCAACGGAGTTGCGGGCGTCATCTAGTTATATAAATTGCCTTACAACGGTTAAAAATATGGGTTTCTCTGAGACTCGCCCTCCATATTATAAGATTCGTTAAGAGTCCGTATACGAAATTTTGCCGATTTCGCTCATTTAACAGACGTGATTTAACAGTTAAAATACATTATTTCTACAAGTTTTAATGCACAACATGTAAGATCATTTCAATTATAATATAGTGTTGGAGCTAGATTTTTTATTTTTTTAAGTATCTTTAAATAATCCAACTCAAACCCGCGTCAGTTTTGTGATTTTTGCTGTAAAAGATTTAGAATATCACCTTATAATGGATTGTATTGACGTCTTAACGGTATGAAAAAAATACAATGTACTGTTGAGAAAGTCGTCTATAAAGTGTTGGAATTACTTTTTACCACTTCAATATAAGAAACCCTTTAAAAACAGAAAACCTCTATCTGCCCGCTAACTTGGCGATCGTCCTTTTTCACCTGGTATATGAAAGACGGGCGTGAGTGTGAAGAGAGCAGTAGAAAAGAGAGGACGGGCTCTTAAAATATTGGCTAGACCCCCTCCACCTTAATACCTCCCGCAACTTCAGATGTAACTACATTATACCAAATAAATAAAGATTTAAGAATTCCTAAAATGACATCTCAAAAATAATAATTAACGACTTAACCCTCCCCACCCACGATCTAAAACAATGACACATTTAAAATGAGATCACGCTAATATATTTTTTGCCTAAAGATAAGATCTTTACGGTTTGACCACCCTCAGAACAAACCGCGAGACACGTTTTTTGAGCCATTTCCGGGCAATACGACACTTCTAGGCGACCAATTAGTAAAAACACCTTTTTATTAAGAACTATGCTGTAGATCCACTGATTAATTGCTAGTTTTTTGTTGTTTTGGGTCAATAAAGGTTTTAGAGAAAGATCCTCATAAGATTAAATAATTGTATATTTACTTTGACTTAACGTACCTAAACAAAATAAATACCTCCTTAAGGCTGCTCTTTCGAAAAAAGCAAAAACTTTTCATCGGCATTAACAGAGAAATTATATCTGAAAAAAATAATTAGTGATCTACATGATATGATACGTAATTTAGTTTTGCCATATTTTTTTATCGGTATCACATAATAAAGAAATAAAAAACCAAATCACCTCCAAATCGTTGAATGAAACCACTTTACTCCTTCATTATTTATCAAAAGAATATATAAAAAATATCTACTGCTTTGCAATACATAAGTTAATAATTTGGTTTTTTTACTTTTTTGAAATATGTATTATATTAAGCCTTAAAAAGGTTTTTTCTCCTATTTCGCCCTATCATGGACGCGGCGAGCGTCGTAACCGCCACCGTACAAGGCGCGCTGCTATGAATGTCATTTAATTCGATATTCGCACTGACAGACAATCGACCTGCTAATTTAGGGAGAGAGGGCCCTTAAGTGTAGCGTATTTATTTATTGCGCTATTAGTACGAAATGTATTGAATTTGTCATATCGCATCACCGAGAGACATGTCACATCATCATACATGGGCCATGGGCCATGGCCCATGGACCATTGATGGCGCCTGCTTATGTTAAATCCCATACATTTTAATGTCAAATTTGAGGTCGAAATTTTCAAATGCATCTTCACTGGAGGCCTAGTATTCTTGCAGTAGCTTGTTACGAGTTTATATGTAAACTGATTAACTATTAACGGTATGATGATGATGAAATAACAACGACCACCAGTGAAGTAGTGATCTATGGACTATGATCTATAAATCAATAAACTAATTTATACAGCTAATTATAAATGCTAATTACAACAACAATAATCGGGCAATTAAATTCTGATTAATTGCCGTATCTAGCAACTTGTATCTTTGGCTAAGTGCGGACAGACTTGGCGATCTAAAGGTAAAATTATCACCACAGCAAGCGACCGCCACACACTGGTCCCAAAGTAAAATAAATGGGACATTAAGAATTTTTGGATCGAAGGTCGTAGGATTAGGCTGATTTTTTTTTGTAGACAGCTGATGCAATTACAAGTCACTTGTATAGATGTCGTTTTTTTCAAATATGCCGTATCTACACAGATAAAAAATAATAATTATAAAAAATAATAATAAATTTGTATGGACGAAATCATAATTTTGTCATTTTATTCCAGATTTAAACGTATTCAAAAAAAATCATAGCACAGCTTATAAAGGCACTTTTATCGTACATTTTTGTCATAGACGCTCAACTGCGATTTTTGCGCCTTTTAGAGCTACATGCACTTTAATTTTTTTTGTCAGCGGATGAGGCCGATTTTTTTTGTAGCATCTGATGCAATTACAAGTAACTTTTATAGATGTTGTTTTTTTCAAATATGCCTTATCTACAGAGAAAAAAAATATGAATTATTTTTTGTATGTACGAAATCATAATTTTGTCATGTTCTTCCAAGATTCAAACGTATTCAATATAAATCATAGCACAGCTTATAGAGGGACTCTTGTCTTACATTTTTGTCATAGATACTCAATGCGATTTTTGCGCCTTTTAGAGCTACAGGCACTTTATTTTTTTGGTCAGCGGATGGGACTGTTTTTTTTTTGTAGCATCTGATGCAATTACAAGTAACTTTTACAGATGTTGTTTTTTTCAAATATGCCGTATCTACTGAGAAAAAAATATGAATAATTTTTTTGTATGGACGAAATCATAATTTTGTCATTTTCTTCTAAGATTCAAACGTATTCAACATAAATCATAGCACAGCTTATAATAGCGGGACTCTTGTCGTACATTTTTGTCACAGACACTTAACTGCGATTTTTGTGCCTTTAGGAGCAACAGGTACTTTAATTTTTATTGTTTTGTATAATTCATTTTCGAATATTTCATATGGATTTTAATAAATATTGTTAAGGATAAACAAATAATAATGTTTTCTTTATTGACAAGTAAAGTAACTCTTACTAATGTCTTATTCATAAAAAAATCCTATATAATAATATATACTTAAACTAAACAAATTAAAGTAGAAAATTCAAAACATGTACGTACAGGTAAATTATTTTATGACTCATCCAGTTTGCAAACATTGTTTGGTAATGACTCATTGCCTAATTACCTCTGTATTTGGAATTTGTGCTCTGTTTTGTTATTCAGCGCTAGCGAACGCTTCGAAAACGCTAAATAATAAATAGATTGCAATTCAAATTTTCCCTTCGTACTTTTACGGGCTTAGAACCGTTAAAATACAAACTTGTATGATTATATAGATAATGTATTTAGGCGTACTTAAAAAAATTGAATTACCTCTAAAGTTTACATACAATTATTATTATTTTTTATTATTTAATAATATACAGAACATAATTAATATTAAATGCCTTTACACCATTAAACCTATAAAGGTATGTCTCGGTACTAGACATTCCTTTTACAATAAATAACTTTAAAATTAAGAACTTAAATAAACTATTAACTTACAAACTTAAATAAACTAACTAATACTTGATTACAATGTGATTTATTGTAACGGATCTTGTGGGGTTATTTTCAATGTCAACGTATATTTCTTCCTCTTCAGTAACTTCTATGACAAGGGCTAGAGTTTCTTCCTCAGGAATTGATTGATTACAGTATTTGAATAAAAAGTCACTTACTTCTTGCACTTTTCCTGGCTTATTAGATAGGCACTTAATAACTTGAGCACAAACGGTGCGCCCGTTTTCTTTCAGTTTTGTAGCAAGAGCATAGAACAGTTCTTTTTCGGAATGCTCCAAAAGAGACAAAGAACGTCTTTCCTTCTGTTTATTTGATAAATCTTCAAATGGTCTTTTATTTCTTGAGCTAGGGATATTTGTGGCAGCTTCTGATGTAGATGCACCCGCTTCCTCTTCATATGATAAATTATGCTCTTCTTCTAATTCTACGTCTTCTATGGTATATTCTGGATCAAATAACATAGGGAAATTCATAGAAGTAGAAGTTGGCCACACAATTTTAGACTCCAACCACTTTATGTTTTTATTTGATTCACCAAAGTGATTGTTCCTACTTGATCCTTCCCATCTTCTAGCTAGGTTTGACGTGTAATTTTGGCAAAACTTTTTGATAATACTGAGCTTTCATTTGGAATTTCACCTGGAACATATTTAATAATGGTTTGAAACAATAAATCACTATTTTTAAGGCACCCACTATTTTTTAAAAATGTAAAAATATCTAAATTAGTTACAAACGTAGCCATCTTGGTAAAAAAAATATAAAAGTAATTATTGGTATTAGCAATTAAAAAAATTAAAATATAATATGGTGATAGTTGATGAAAAGTTGTTGTTTTTACGAGCACAAGACGCGTAATGAATGAAAACCGACCATAAAAGCCTCATATTACTTCAAGTAGTGGGGGTAATTAGACAATGAGTTATAAAAAAATGCTTGCAATATGGATGACTCACGCAATACTCCTTCGAGCCCCAAGCGGTCGCATGCATTATTGTGTGAGTCATCCGTATTAGAGGTTCGAAGAAACTGAAAATCTTCTCAGGGATGATTCGCCCAACGACCTTGGAATAGAAGTTACTGAAGAGGAAAAAGTGTACGTTGACATTGAAAATAACTCCCCGAAAGATCCGTTACAATAAATCACATTGTAATCAAGTATTAGTTGGTTTATTTAAGTTCTTGATTTTAAAGTAATTTATTGTAAAAGGAATGTCTAGTACCGAGACATACCTTTATAGGTTTAATAGTATAAAGGCGTTTAATATTGATTGGTGTTCTGTATATTAAATAATAAAAAAAAAATGTATGTAAACTTTAGAGGTAATTCAAACTTTTAAGTACGCCTAAATACATTACCTATATAATCATGCAAGTTTGTATTTTGACGGTCCTAAGCCCGTAAAAGTACGAAGGGTAAATTTGAATTGCAATCTATGTGCCTATTTATTACTTAGCGTTTTCGAAGCGTTCGCTAGCGCTGAATAACAAAACAGAGCACAAATTCCAAGTACAGAGGTAATTAGGTCATTACCAAACAATGTTTGCGAACTGGATGAGTTATAAAATAATTTACCTGTACGTACATGTTTTGAATTTTCTACTTTAATTTGTTTAGTTTAAGTATATATTATTATATAGGATTTTTATGAATAAGACATTAGTAAGAGTTACTTTACTTGTCGATAAAGAAAACATTATTATTTGTTTATCCTTAACAATATTTATTAAAATCCATATGAAATACTCGAAAATGAATTATACAAAACAATAAAAATTAAAGTACCTGTAGCTCTTAAAGGCGCAAAAATCGCAGTTAAGTGTCTATGACAAAAATGTACGACAAGAGTCCCTCTATTATAAGCTGTGCTATGATTTATGTTGAATACGTTTGAATCTTAGAAGAAAATGACAAAATTATGATTTCGTCCATACAAAAAATTATTCATATTTTTTTCTCAGTAGATACGGCATATTTGAAAAAAACAACATTTGTAAAAGTTACTTGTAATTGCATCAGATGCTACAAAAAAAAACAGCCCCATCCGCTGACCAAAAAAATAAAGTGCCTGTAGCTCTAAAAGGCGCAAAAATCGCATTGAGTATCTATGACAAAAATGTAAGACAAGAGTCTCTCTATAAGCTGTGCTATGATTTATATTGAATACGTTTGAATTTTGGAATAAAATGACAAAATTATGATTTCGTCCATACAAAAAAATAATTATTATTTTTTATCTGTGTAGATACGGCATATTTGAAAAAAGCGACATCTATAAAAGTGACTTGTAATTGCATCAGCAGGGAAGGGAATAGGGTAAGGGATTGGGCCTCCGGTAAACTCACTCACTCGGCGAAACACAGCGCAAGCGCTGTTTCACGCCGGTTTTCTGTGAGAACGTGGTATTTCTCCGGTCGAGCCGGCCCATTCGTGCCGAAGCATGTTCGAAAAATCTCAAATTTGGGTACATTCGACCCATGAAAAATATATTTTAAAAAATAATAATGTCTAGAATTAATATATATTTTTAAATTCTCTATACAATAGTTAATAATATTGCTAGTAGAGATTTTAAAAATTTTCATTGTTTATATCTTTTTTTATCTTAGCAAAAGTAGACAAAAAAAATTGTTTTTTTTTTGTATGGGAGCCCCACTTAAACATTTACTATATTTTAATTTTATTATTAATTAATAAAGTACAAATATAATTAAGGATTTCGTGAAATTTTCAAGTGCCTAGCTGTTACTATTATTGATTACGAGCAAAAAAGGCCAAAAAATCACGTTTCTTGTATGGGAGCCCCGTTGCACGGTTACATTAACTTGACGCATCGCTGGAATGCAATAACATGCGAGATCCATAATGACGTCATCAAACATTGCGTCTTGTTAAGGCCATCCCCCGAGCAAACGACCTTGGCCATACATTTGCCGCGTCGCCGGGATCGCACCAAAACCCTATTTTTTTCTTATCTTAGTTTTAAATTGACCTAAAAAAAAATTAAAACGTGGAATATGTAGTTTATGATATTGTCCATCTATTGGCGTGTATTTCAAATAACAGTAATTTGCAAATACTAAGGAGATGCCGAATGTATGCTTGAATTTTAATAAATTGGTTTTACTTTGGAAGCTGATATCAGGAGTATAATAAACAAAAATAGAAAATTTAAAACGGGGAAAGGAATGTCGATATACTGAAGATTATTGCTGTATTTTTTTATTATAACTTTGTAGCTTTCAAATTATGAGTTTATAGGGCTTGAAATACGGTAAATTACGGTATCTCCGTAAGGAACGCCCTTTATGTGACCGTGTCATAATATTTTAGTGTTGTTCTTATTAATGATGTCGCTAAGTGTGTACGTGTCCTTATTCGCTGGCAGACCGGTTTGAGCGTAACACGGTGGCAGGCTGCCCGCGTTAGTCATCGCCTGTCCAAATCGCGTAATCTCGATACTAATAAAACATCAACTCGGTATATTGTGCAAAATATCGATATCGTTCTCGAGTTTGCGCATTCGATATTCTATTTTTAATATGTCACTTGATTATTGCAGAAAATGTACCTTTCTAGATTTTTTTTGTTGAGTTTTATATGACGCAAAAGTCTAAGTTTACTCCAATTTTAGTCACAATAGAACGCAATGTTGTTTGTGCAGAATCCGTTTACTTTATATTATATTGTGTCATTTTCTGGGATTCAAGTATCTTTATACAAAATTTCAGCAAAATTGGTTCAGCCGTTTGGGCGTGAAGAGGTAACACTTTGGAATTTCTAATATTAGAGTTCTTTAGATTAGGTTGTTACTCCTTTTTCCTTAATAAGTGCTTTGAGCATGTTGAAACTTGCAACAGTGGTAGGTATTTAGTGTGTAAGATATTCCATCGATTATTATCATCAATCGATCGATTTTAGTGAATCATAGATGTCGTAGGTATTTTTGATATTTCTTTACTCACGCCACTAAACATTTGCGGTTCAGTGTCCGCATACCTCTTAAATAAACAGTTTTATAACTTATTACCTTTTATTAGTGTTATGAAAAGTTTGGGCACAATACAAAATTATGTAATTTGACATTCAATAATAGGTTTATTAATAACCTTTTTATTGCCTGCAGAAGCAAAAAGGAAAACCGTGTTTTTCTTTGTGATGATTTATGCTACATCATTAATGTTTTTTATATTATTTTGTAGTTTTATTTTGTGTTATTTTAGAAAATATCAAGACTGGTTTGAAATCCCTCCATGTTGATGTATTATACCCTGGCAGACGTTTTTGTAGAATGAAACTACTATTTAGTTGTTTAAGGGCCTGTTTCACCGCTTCCTGATAAGGCTATCCACCACTTAACTTGACACATAGAGTATGGAGAATCTGTCAAATAAGCCTATCGGGCACCTTATCAGGAAGCGGTGAAACAGGCCCTAAGTAGTTTAATTTAACACTAACACAGATTCGTTTCTCGTTCGATCTACTACTAAACTACAGAATTACGTACACAGCGTTTATACGATGTATATGAAAATACTATTGCGTTGTTTAATTGGATCGAAATAGGAATCGAAACTGCATTAATGTTACATTAAAAAAGTAGAAATGAACCTCTACTTTAGTAAGTTGTACTTTTGTTTTTAACCGACTTCCAAAAAACGAGGAGGTTATATGTTTGGCTGTGGATATTTTTTTATTTTTTATTTTTGTATGTTCAACGACTACTCCGCCGTTTGTGAACCGATTTTCGAAATTTTTGTTTTGTTGTATTAGGTTTCACTCCAATTTGGTACCATGTTCACAAAAGTCCGTCTCAACTATTTCTGTACTCAATCTTCATAATTTTGAAGTCGGTGCCAGTTCCAAAATTTCAAATATTCTGTCAGAGAACTGAAGATTCAGCTATCTGGTACCGACTTCAAAATAATGAAGTTTGAGTACAGAAATAGTTGAGGTTTAGCCGAATTCGGAAAGAGGCACTATTAGATAATAAAAATTGTTGAATACTTTTTAGTTCATATTAATGTTTTTTTTACCTTGGAAGTCGGTTTTAATTTTTTGTTAAAAATAATAATTATAAGTTAAAATTGTTTCAGGAAAAACACTCAAATTCTTGGTTGAGAGGGATGACAGTTAAAGAGAGATTCTTTCGGTTTGATGGTCTCTTAGACAGTTAAGTTTGCTGATGATGGCTTCTTTTTATTTTCATTTTATTACTAACTCTTTATAGTTATTTTAAGAGTACAATTTCAGGGTACAACCGTTTTTATTTACACCGGAGGTGTCGTTTTATTGATATTTAAAGTTTAATGTTTGTACCCAGATACTCGAGGTGTGTGGCTGTCATTAGGTACGGAGTAATTTGTAAGGGCAAAGTCCTGCATATTTAAACTTAAAATTATTTATTCAGAACAGCATGAAATATCTGTAATAATTCATGAACTTCAAATTTTTTTTAAATTATTTTGTACCTTAAAAATGTGTAATATAATAAATTATTTAAATTGTAGTCTAATATAATTTATTTTACTGTTAAACAAATGTTTTTTAGATCATCAAACGAGCAACAATACTAATTATCGTCAACTGCTACAACTACCGACGCGATAGGCGATACCAACAGACTCGTAGCACGATACGCTGCTACAAGCGGAATGCAGTGGAAAAGACTTCAACGCGCGTCGCAGTTCTACAATCGTCAAAGTTTTTTTTTTGCATCATAAAATAAGTTTATTTTAGTTATTTTACCAACAAGCTATTACTTATGGAGCTCTAATATTATCTTTTTATTAGGCTAATAATTTCAATTCATTTAATTATTAAAGCAGTGTTATATAAAAACTTTTTGTCAAAACCTCAACTTAGTTACTCCTTAAGATAATCACTTTCTTGATTGCTGTTATAAAAATATATTAAGCCGACTAATCATAAGTAACTTAGTGCTAAGCTTTACTTTAAGACGGTCTCGTTTTCGTCAATCCGTGACTCAGTTCGGTATCTCTCTATCGGGATCGGAAGCGGCGGGCGGCGGGAAAGTTGGATTTTTGTTCCGTAACTCATGACGAGGTTCCCACGAGGAGTCAGACGACTCAGACTTATGTCCGGGTCGTGATTAAGTTGTGTTTAAGATAAGTATGAGTGTTGTTTGAGTCGTTTATGAATTAGTTGTTTTAAGGGTCAATTCAGACCGCAACGCGACGTGCAGATGCATTTCTAAATTTGCATTGAATTGACAGATTTGCATATGATGTCTCACGCAATTGAATTTTTTCAAATTCATATACTTTAGAAATGCATCTACGCATCGCGTTGCGGTCTGAATTGACCCTTTGATGTCATGATTGGTAACAAATGCGAATGTGTGTCTACTGTATCTCTGTCTATAGCTAATAATATATAATACTAGCTTTTGCCCGCGGCTTCGCTCACATTAAGAAGTATTATTATATACAACCTTTCATCCCCTATTTTATCCCCTTAGCGGTAGAATTAATAAAAATCCTTTCTTAGCGGATGCCTACGTCATAACATCTACCTGCATGCCCAGCCCAATACATCCAGTGGTATGGGCTGTGCGTTGATGGATCATCATGTCAGCCAGTCACCTTTGAGTTTTATATATTTATATAGATATAGATAGATTGTCTGTCTGTTACTTCTTTCAACTTTTGATATTATTATAATTACAGATATTATTTACATTTTTTTTTGTAATACACTTGCGGAAAAGTGTACGATTGCGGGCAAGATACATTTGAATAACTCTGGAAATTAACGACAAAGTTGCCACTAGACTTCTAAGTTGAATCGTAAATACGCACACTAAACCTCTGTTACTACCTTTGTACTCAATATTTTTAGTCACCCAGTGCAAAACGTAGAAACTGTTTAAACAACATTCTATTGATATCACACCAATATTGAACAAGTTTGATTTATTAGTATGTCGTGGACTACCCAGGGTGTAATAAGCGCTAGACTTCACTAGGGTGTACAAACACTAGTTTCGCTCCAGGCACCGCGCACAATGCGCGGAAGCATGGCCCATTGTGATAGAGAAACTGTTAATTTCCCTCTGTTTGTTTACAGTACTATTGTTTTAGGGTTCCGTATGCATTTTGCAAAGTCCTTTAAACATTTGCGACCGTGCAAGTAAGTTTTTCAAGCAACAGTCGCTTGTTTTGTATTATGTTTCTGCGCCAGAAAAAAATGCCTATTTTGAAACCTAATCAATGCAAATCAATTTTTTTTTATTAAATAAGGGGGCAAACGAGCAAACGGGTCACCTGATGGTAAGCAACTACCGTCGCCCATGGACACTCGCAACATCAGAAGAGCTGCAGGTGCGTTGTTAATCTAGTGTTTGTTAATTTCTCCCGTCTTTATAACATTATTGTTTATCTATCTTGTTCGTTTGTAAAATAATTATTCGCAGGCAGACGGCGGATTTACGTTTATCGTTATTTAAGCGGGTTATATCAACAAGCCCATGCAACAGATCCAAAGTAACATTGAGTTGATATAACCGACTAAATAACGTAGGCCCGTCATGAGGTGAGACAGAGACGGCATGATATTTCACCAAACTTCATGTCACCCAAATGGGTATTATAACAAAGCAATGCTTAGGGGCCTGTTTCACCACTTCCTGATAAGAGCCGAATAAGCTATCCACCACTTTACACTTAACCTGACAGATGAAGTATGGAGAATCTGTCAAAAAAGTTGTGAATAGCTTTAATTCGACACTTTATCAGAACCGCCGCTTCCTGATAAGGTGCCGGATAGGCTTATTTGACAGATTCTCCATACTCCATCTGTCAAATTAAGTAGTGGATAGCCTTATCAGGAAGTGGTGAAACAGTCCCTTAGACTTGTATTTTCAATAAAACCTCTATGATTGAGAATTCACGGTTATATTTTTCTGTCGGTACTTATTGAAGATGTATTGGCTATTGCCTAACTTATGAGACAGTGTTACCAATCACAGTGGGCGTGTGTGGGTAGGCCATAATGAGGATAGTTCACAGACCACATTAGAACATTAATAATAAATAAGTAGGTACGTATAACACATGAGTTTTGACGCCTCCAAACATTTCCGGATCATAGGTCGACATTTTTGTTGGTTGGTGATTTTCCAGGCAATTTTTTTTATTTGTACAGAAAAACTTACAGCTAATCAAATCTCAATAACAACTAAGTTAGAAACAAATAGCCATTTACAAGTTTTTACATTTAATGACAGTAGTAAAGTATGTTAAAAATAAATAACTACTAGAAAAAATTCATTACAATACTTAATATTACTAACCTATGGGTCACTGAACTAGTCTTACTTAGCTTATGCTAGTTTTGCGACCAGTTTCTGAGGCTTTTGATTGGCTAAACTAAAAACATATTTTAACGCTATTGAGTAGATAAACTTACGTTAATATAAGGTAAACTGTACAAGGTACGAAGTATTATCACTTCTGTTTACGTTACATTTTGCAACGTTTTACCTACATATATTTAAAATACTCTTAATTTTCTATACTCTATTCTCGAATCTTTCTTTCTGATGTCTGTCTGCCATTATGTAATAGAGACGTGATTAAAACAATTAAACCAACAGACCGCCATTGATGTAAAACACCGCCACATTAGACACGAGACATAACGCCCGCTCGTTCAGAAATGAACGCTTAATGACTACAAATACTGAATGTAGGTACTGTCTGTGATATATAAGACTAGATACGCAAGAAAATGAAACAGATAGTAAGTGTTATTTTATTCCGTTTTTAAGTAGGTATTCCTGATTTTCCCTTGTTTTGTCACCTTCTCTTAAAAATTGTACTTATGTTATTAGATTTTTTCTGGACTTTTGGAGCGGTGTTAAAAACACATATTTCGTCGAACGCGTAACATAAAGTTTTCAATACAAACCCAACGTGCAATATGGTGATTTTGGATTTCACTATGCAAGTGATCTGAAAAAGCCAAGAAGCAGAATGATGGCACACTTATCATCATAATCATAAATAATAATAAATCATAATCAACTTAGATTATTATCTTGTATTAATAATAATTAGTGTTCATGAAGTATAAAATATTATGACATTATAATGAATTCCAAAAAATTGGTTTCAATTACACAAAAAAAGCTTTTTGAGCTTTGAAAGAGAATCTATATTTTATACACCATCGATAGCAGTAATTATGAAAGCTATATTTCTCTAATTGATTATTTAGTTCTACGGTAATCGGGCATGCTCTCCACGGATCCTATACATCATAATTGTACATAATAGTCTATGGTCGAAGTACAAACAAGCATCAATGGAAAACCCATGAATGAAATGGTTTTGGTTATTACAATTTCGGTTGATAAGTGTAAAAATGTGAAATGAATGAAAGAGCGATGAACGAATGGTTGTTAAGCGTAAAATGAATGAATCGGTCGTATCTTTTTGTTTGTATTGCTAGGGTTTATTGGATGGAAATGAATTTGATCGTCTATTTCTATTTTTTTAAGTTTTATCGTATTGCAAGGTTAAAAATACGTATGAGATTCGAGGACTGCCGCGGTAAAGCTATTGCATAGTATTTATATCAAAATTACATAATTTGCATACGTCTAACGTCGCACGCATATAGACACCGTGCCGAAGTCTGCCGAATTGAAACGACATTAGACGATGCGCGGCTTTCAACGTCGCATCGCTGTACCGGTCGAAATGTTTATTTTTGTTACGGAATTTTTTGATTCGGTTGCCGCGCTCATAGCCCGCGACGAAAGCTATGAAATAGCTTAATTAAAATATATTATGTTAACAGTTCGGAAAAGAATGCTCTAAAACAATCCAAAATAATTGCTGAATTATTTGACTTTAATTACGATTTATCTACTGGCAAACAATGTCTACAATGTGCTCTATAATATTCATTCATGACGTCAAAGGCACTGGCCAGTAAACTGGACTGTATTTCAGAACATGCCCTTTACAAACTCAAAGATTTTAAAGTAACGGGGATAGAGTATTGTGCAACACAGACATTTAGTTGATGGCATTCTCGTACTGATGCTTCGATCGGAACTATTGCACTATTGCAGTGACATATCAACAGGGTTGCCTCTTGCACGAAAACTGCAAGAATTTATTAAAAATTCTGCCTCTAGACTTTTTGACGTACCATAATAATATTATAAATGTCTGTCTTGCTTATCTTCATGTTAACATGCCTGAAAATGATTGTGGAATTTTGGGTGAATATACTTAGTGTCCCGGGAAAGGGTGTCAAATTTTCATCCAGGCAAAATAATATACAGTGTTTGCAGTGCAAATATCGGGCCAAAAAAGTTGTGGTCAACATCTTGATACGGATAAATGAATAATGTAAATATGATGTATATTATATAGTATACCTACTACATGGGTAATTTTACATATATATTTCTCGTTTATATTTCGTTGTAGGTTTTAACTTTTTTATAATTCTTTGATGCAAAGTTGGTAACCCTAACAGTATGAGCGATGTAACCAATCGCATGTCATTTGTTATGCGGTTGCGGTGATAACAAAATTGCGCGAAATTGACTTTCGAAGAATATCACTCAATTGTGGTCACCCTAGTAACGCAGATTTCATTAAAAAGTCCGTAAAATGAAACACAAATCCCTTATTTATTGCATTATTAAGGTAGGATTTGGTTTGGATGTAAAATGATACTTTGTCATCAAAATGGCCGTTTCACGAAATGCTCACTGGTTTAGTGCTAAAATTATGAACTCTTAAAATTTGGCAGTGTCAGTGACTAACGGAAACTGTAAGAAGCAACAAAGCGAGTAAGGAGAATATAGCATATCAATTTACTACAATACAAGTGTAAACACTTTTGGAAATTATTCACCAGCCACAGGTCACATAATCTAGCAATTCCTCTCAATCAATTCACAAAATAAATTGTCGACACTGTCAAACTCACGATGTCAAGTTAGTACGAACTTAGACATCTGAATTGATTTTTTTAATGAATCATATTATGATTCATAATATGATTCACCAAAGCGACCATTTTTTGCCGTTTTTGTTAGAACTCTCCTAGCAAAGACCATCAATTTAACGCAATACACCTTTAGTCATCTTGCCATCCATAATATTATTATGCTGATGACGCAGTTCCAAAACAAAAATATGTATGCAGAATTTGACATCAGCATTGCAAAGTATTAAGTGGACACAACAACGCTTGTGTCTTTCATATTGTTTAATTTTCATCGTCGTATGACAACTTGGCAAAAACCATGCGTTCCAAACTTTATTTCAAACTGAAATTCGGTGGGATTTCACCAAATACACATAAAACTTAGCTTTATAAAACTTAGTTTCCATTGAACGCGTTCATTCTGCGACGAAAATCTCGTTTTGTTTCGATTGGATTTCACTACCTTCTTTTGATCGCGATTATTAAATCTAAGTTTACGTGACGTCACGCAGTTATTTTACATGTTTTCAGTATTTTAAAGCCTTTTCACGTTAATTTAACTTCAAAATAGAAAGAAACAATACATAAACTTACAAACGCATGTGTCGAAACCGTCATATTGACATTTCTTTTGTCTATGTTTTTCGTTCCGCCATGACAAGGCTTGAACGGGTTTTATGACGTTGAACTTCGGACTTTGGGCGTTCAGAAGATAAAACTCGGATTTGCTGTGATCGCGTTCCGTTTACGCTGGTGAAATGCATTTCGATGTTATAATCGCGTTTATACGTTTTGAGCCGGTTCAAAGTGCTTTGAACGCGTTCCATTTCTTTGGTGAAATCGCCCCGTGTCAATTCAGACCGCAATACGACGCGTTGATGCATTTCTTGATTTTTATTGATTTGACAGACTTGCATGAAGATTCATGCAATTGAAGTTTGTCAAATCAATACAAATTAATTAGAAATGCATCTACGCGCGTCGCGTGGCGGTCTGAATTGACCCTAACACAAAATCGACATTCGATTCATATTCGGTGTTTTTCGGTGATTCTTTAAAGTCACGATAAAGAAAACGAACATGTTAGTAGCCAACAGGCTAACTACTAAGCCCTAAGATTCCATAATTATTTTCGAATTTGCTATTAAAGTAACTTCGCTAAAACCGCCATTACGTCATATCGGCGTTCGAAACTGAAATTCTAAGTTGGCATTGTCAATGTTAACCCACGGGCGGCACGTGAGGTATAAATAACCCCGGGACACTCTTGATGCACGAGCGCTACATCGTGTTCAACACGACGCCACATCCAACCCTTTAGTGCCATTCACTGCGATGTGTCTGCAAGGGTTGTCACTTGTAAGGAAACTATATTTTAGCTGACCTCCAAATAGATTGAGGTTAAATGTTTGGTTATGGATGTTTTTATTCGACGCAGTGAAGCCACAAGGTAGAGAAAGATTTGGCAGTACCTACATAATGTCACAACATTTTTATTGTATATTCCCATCATCGCGTCCCAAACTACCGATCGAATTTTCTTGAATAAGACAGAGAAAAATTGTAACAGTTACCCAGAAAACAATTTATTAGACTTTATTTATTTGCAATGTCAGGGAAAAATTAACTTGAACAAAAATTAATAGAACGGTCCCAAAGAAGGCTTGACCTTGACCTTGACCTTGTCGTTAACATGCGAGGGTTTTACAATTAGGGTTTTATTTTTAAGATGTATGAAACTTGAATTTAAAAATCTGTTTCGCGAAACTGCCAACCCTAATATGCCAAGAAGTATGGATACAAGTGTAACCAAAGCGGCTGGGCCCATTGAATAAATCGCGCGGGCCACACGGGCTAGGGCCCTCCTCCCCTCAGCGCGTGTCCAGGACGTGGAATGACGATCATTTCTTAGTTTATTATTATTTTTAGTTATAGGGTTAGATTATTTATAGTTTGAAGTAAAGCTAGATTAATACCTATTTTTCTTCAGATTAATATTTTTTTATGTGAGAGGACTATGCAACTATAACAATGATTAGCTTTGATTATATAATATATTATAGTTCACTAGACATTGCCCGCAGTTGCGTTGCACCGAATTCGTAAAGGAAACCATAGATTTTTTCGAAATATCAACTATTTCATGTAATGGTGAAAATGGCTTTCTCTAGATGCGTAGTTTTGACCATGCAGACCAAATTTCTTAAAAATTGTTTCAGCGGTTTAAGCGTGAAGATAGACAGACAGCTTTTGCATTTAGAATCACAGTAGGTACAAATCTAAATCAAAACTTAATTCTAAAATCAAAAACTTCCAAATAGAAAGTCCAAAATGGCGGATATTGGATAACCCTCCTACGCACGTGGTAACAATTAAAAACTCCAAACACAATTACACGGTCTAACGGACCCATCAAATTATAGTTTGGCCACGGTGGTTTCGCACCCACACGTTTCCTATTTCTCGTTGTTAAATTGACCACCGCATTACATCTATATAAATGTTGTAAATGTATATTTACAACGCATTGATTGAGACAAGAAAAATGCTTTAGACTGTCAACACTTATATTATTATAAATGATTAAGTTTATGGGGATAGATTGATGTTGTAATCATTGTGAATGTAAAACGGTTTACGATTTTTGGCAGACAATAAATTATTAAGAGGCCACTCGTCACTTTCGACAATTTTATAGTTTGACATCCACTCAAAAGTCTCTGCGGGACTTAAAGTATCTGTACACCAAATTTTATCAAAATCGGTTTAAGCGTGAAGAGGAAGGACAGACAGATATACTTTAGCATTTATGGTATTAAGGATTGAATATGCAGATAAATGTAATTTGGTAGATTGTAATAATGTGCGCGTCGCGATATTGAACGGTTCGATCTCGCGTCGGGGCGGCGCGAGCGACCCGCGTGGGCGGTGGCGGGTTGTAGGGCGGTAAATGTCGATATCGATATTATTATAATATCGATATCGATATTGATTAGATCAAGACTGACTCGACTGTCCTAGGAGGGTTAAGTTTTTGAAGGTGTCTGTGTTTTATAAGCCGGGTTGTAGGGCGGCGTATGTCGATATTGATATAAATAATTAAAATTGACTATTTACTCGACTACAACAGGTGCGGTATAGGTAAGGCACTGAGATAGTGACAATGTGCAGTCGGGTTTTTTAGTCTTTTAAATTACGATTTTTACTATTTTGTGGTATGAATTTTGAAGGCTTTTGTTCTCATATAATTATTATGACACAAAATGGGTATAAATTTAAATATTGCACGGATCACCTTATAATATTATAATGTATTTTTTTAATAAGTGGGGTTTTTTTAATAAATCAAATATTTTAGTGATAACATTTTTAATCTTAATATTCATAGTACCTAATACTTGCTATTTATTTACGAACTTCAATGAAATTGTACTATAATCCAAGGCAAATATTATTAATTATCATAAGTTCTATTTGCATGTTTTACCATCTACTTATGCTAGCTACTACTTTTACTATAAACTACCAAACTTATCTTCATAAATGAATATTTTATCGATTTAAGATGTCGATGGATCTTATAATAACTTTCTCCTCACTATCGAAGCTGCAATGTTCTCGGCGACCGACGACATAAGGTCACTATCTGTGCCAGGACTTTAATATATAGCCTGTACGATAAACGACTGAATGTCTTACAATGAATTTGAAAGTAAGGATGAGCCTCAACGAACATTTTTCATAAACTCCTGGTTGCTAAATGATATGGCGCCTAAAGAGAACCTGCGTTGCTCCATACATTTCTGACTTTGCTGCCGAAATTTTTTAATTGAAAGTAGGATAAGTTCCCCAAAAATATTTTGTATGTAAGGCACATAATATATTATTTCTCTTCTTGAGGACGGTAGATATGACAAGAGTTTGGGGCACACTTGTTTTAGATACTTTAACGAGAGGACAGTGCTCATACTTACGACTGAATCATTAATTTCTAATGTTATTTCATTCTGTCCATTATATACTTGCACGATCTGGACACAAAATGCTCGCTATAAATATACTCCCGTCATACAAGTCAATCTTTATATGCTATTGTACGGTGACTGGTGAGTAAGTTTATATAAAACTTTCATAATAGTAATTACCATAATAACTATGCTTAATGTAATATGTATATATTATATAGTTATATTGGTAATTACTTAACTTTATTATTCTGATTTTTAAGAGGAGATTTAAGAAGAAGTTTATAAATTGCACCTATTTATGCATACCGGACTCAACTCATACGATGACAGTACTGAGAAAAAGCCGTTTTTATTAAAATTGTGTATTCTTTAAAACTGATTGTTATTTTAAGTAAAGTTAATTTGCAATAGTATATTTGGTAATTTATTCTATGCGTACTAACATAAATATGTTAAAAATTACTACTATTGCCAACAAAAATTAAACAAAAACAGGAGGGTTCCTTTTAGAAAAACTATATTAGTGTGGGATACATATAATCCAAAGCGAACCATCTCTTTAGATTTATTACACAAGTTAACAGGATTTCCGTGCATGAGATCTGTGCACCCGATTTGGATGTCTAACATCTAATTAGTTATAGAAACAACGATTTTAACATATAAAATTTGCTTTTAAATAAACTGCGGCCTCATGAACTTTCAAAATTTGAAGAAAACCGGAATTTTCTTCTTTCGGTTATGTAATAATAGAATGAAATTTATAATATTCATTATTTTTTAGTTTATATTGTTGCTTATATTCCCAAAAAAAAGATTGAAATGAAAAAAATATGTAATTTAGATTTAAAACTTAATATTTTTTTGTATCTAGGTGAGCATATCCTAAATTGTTTTATTGCTGTATTGCTTCGGCATTCGGTAAGTACCTACCTGATATAATGTGGCGTTCCTACTTTTTCTGGTTTTTACAAGGATGTTTAAAACTAGATGATGCCTGCAACTCCGTTTCGCCAAAACTCGTTTATCGTGCGGGAACCGTACATTTTTCCGGGATGAATTGTCCTTTCCCGGTACTCAAAGTATCTGCATACCAAATTTCAGCAAAATCGGTTCAGTGGTTTCGGCGTGAAGAGATATCAAACAGACAGACAGATAGACAGACAGACGGACAGACAGACAGACAGACAGACAGACACACTTTCGCATTAGTAGTGATGGTTTCAAGCAACGTTGCAAAAATCTTAATGTAAAAAATAATAATAATAATACAAAAAAAATAGTAATGGAGTATCTTACATTGCCATTTTACGAAATAATGAGCCATTATCGGACCTTCATTGTCCATTAAATGCAAAGAATGTGTAATGTAAAATTTGTTCATTACATTACTGTAATAGACAAATTTTACATTACTCATTTAAAAGTATTGTAAGTATAGTAGAAGATTCGTCCTTGAAGTTTTGATGCCTCCGATTTAGTCCAGATTCGGGGAGGGGGTAGCCGAGGTGTTGCCTTTGAGGTTGGAAGAAACCCCGTTTCTCTAGGCCTATTGGGAGCGGAGTTATGGCTACTTTTGTAAGTCATTTGACAGTTGCCGAGCTGTCAATGTCAAAGTTTGAATGCTTGTAACTCGGCAACTATTTGTCCTGGATATGGGGTTCTTCGGCTTGTTCTTCCTGGATTTTTCTCCTCTATTCGATCCTGGCCTCAGAATTGAGACAAAATTTGATGTATCTGATTTAGTTCAAATTCGGGGAGGGGGTAGCCGAGGTGTTGCCTTTGATGTCAGAAGAAACCCCGTTCCTCTAAGCCTATTGGGAGCGGAGTTATGGCCGCTTTTGTTCGACGTTTGACAGTTGCTGAGCTGTCAATGTCAAACTTTGAGTGCTTATAACTCGGCAACTGTTTGTCCTGGATATGGGGTTCTTCGGCTTGTTCTTCCTGGATTTTTCCCCTCTATACGATCGTGTCGTAACGGTCGTGTGTGCGCAATACACACGACCACTCTGGTTTCAATGAAACCAGGCCAGTTAAGCAGGAGTAATTTTATAGTGTCCAAGTGTGTGCGCAATACACAAGAGTACTATTATTTACTCTCGTAACTCAACGGAGCGGAAGATCGACATGACTGGTGAGAGATCAGGTGCACGACCGATTTTTTACACGGGCACACACTTGGGCACTATAAAACTTTTTACTACCTATTAATTTTGCTCTATAATGGCACGGAACCCTTCGTGCGCGAGTTCAACAAACACTTGATCGATTTCTTTTTAAATGTACCTAAGTAAACAATTTTTTTTTTGGTTTTGTGTTTTTCTTTAGGCACGGTATGAAAATAATAATTTCTAAGTGTTAGCCACTGATAATGAATATAATTGCAAAAAACATGCAAATAACGATTCTTATTCTTCGTATTAGCACATTTCTTACTGGACCTAAAGAGAAAAAAAAAGAAAGCAATAAAAAAACGTCTTAGCCACTGATTTTGAATATAAATATTACATAGGGTGAACATGACTAGTGATTGGACAGTAGTCAGTACTAGTCATTGGACACAGCACAAAAACACTATAATATTTATTAAGGTTGCTTTAATAGCTACCTGTTTATCTTTAAAATCAGGCGTTCTATTACTTTAAAAAAGGCAGTTTTTAAAGCAAACTTTATTAATAATGTTGCGTTTTTTGTGTTTTGTCCAATAACTGGTACTGTCCAATCACTAGTCGTTTTACCCTATCTTGGATAGCCATAACATAACGAAAAAAATGGAAAAATCTTTTGTATCCGGCCTGTGTCACAACGACCCGTGAGTCTTTGTAAAATATTAAGAACTAAGCCTTTTTTATATTATGCAAACGGCAATCAAGTCGCATGATCCACATGATTGCCTAATTAAAAAAAATCTAGAGCATGTAGTTTGCATCTATATAAAAAAAACAATACTCATTATTTTGTTAGTTGGTAACTTTGTTGTGAAAATGTTTTGTTCTGAAAAAATTGTTAGATTAGTACGATCTCCATAGGGTCGATAAAAGGGCCATTTTGGAATACTTCTGCATTATTAACTCAATTTTGGCAATGGTGTGGATTGGACTCATTTTGCATAAATAGGGTCAATTATAATACATTATGATTTTGACAAAAACTTATCTGTTTGCCAAATTATTCAAATACATAGTATGGCTGCATTGCCAAATGCTTCCTCAAAAGTGAATAAATAAATCAATTTTTTTGAATTTTAATAGAATAATCCATAGAGATAATATCTTCAAATAAATAGTCAAATATTCTACTTTTTATGTTGTACCATACTATTTTGATATTTTTCAATTCTAATGGCTCAATCCGTAAGTGATGTCTTTATTGGTTTTTGTCGATAAAACCTAAGAAAATAATAAACTTGTCGACACCATTTTGATACGTCATCAGGAAATATTTTCGAGGTGTGGTCATTGTAAATTGAATTCTGTAATAAATTAGCTTTGTGTCGATATTTTGTTACGTAGTTAACGAATAATAATTTGACTATAATCATCGATTAGGCTGATTTTGGATGGTTTTAGTTTAACACATATTATGTCTGGTGGAATCCTTAGATAATTCTCTTTATAAGTAAATAAAAAAAATAATAAAAAAATACTTTTAGAATTGGGTTATAATTATGATTCACTCCTACTACAAATACTTATACACTCTTTTACTTCGTGTACTGGTAAGTCTATTTCAATCAGTATGAAACTATTTCTGAATCCACTTCTAGATTGCTATCACTAAAAACAGGCATTCAATAACCATTTAACCAACCATAACCGTTAGGAGGGCTAAACCTTTTCAACTTAAACCTTTTGAAACTCAAATAAAAGTCACAAACAAATACCACAGGAATTAATGTCGGCATCTTTGGTTCGTTATTACTCGTCATTATGGCGCACGTTGTCATTGTGTTGTGCTCGTACCTCCTCCCATTGTGCCATCCATTACAATAATTTCCCTCCAAACATTCGGGAATCGAACAATTGATATTAATCGCTCGCATTGTATCGATATGTCGATTCGTCATTCGTCTTTAACCTTTGGTGGTAAATACTTGTAGCAAGTGTTTTCAAAGTATTTTTGTTCATAAAGCAACTTCTATGCCGAACCAAATTTTTGTTTTTACAATAATTTCCCTCCAAACATTCGGGAATCGAACAATTGATAATAATCGCTCGCATTGTATCGATATGTCGATTCATCATTCGTCTTCAACCCATTGGTGGTATAGGTTACTTGTAGTAAGCGTTTTTAATAAAAGCCAAGCGGCCAAGCCACGTTTTTGCTATGACATAATATATTTCTTTATTCTTTATTTTGGTACCAGTACTAGATACGTACTACTACTACTACAGACTACTATACTATATGAAGTGGTACCTAAATTGCCATGGGGCAAAGGAAAATAAACCCATATAGCCAAGTTAATACAAATAAATCAATGTTTTAAACATGAATAAAACGTCTACATAAAACATTTTAAAAAACATTGAATTAAACATAAAACATTGATGAAAACAAAAAAATCATATAAAACTTTTTCTGTTTTTTTGCAACTCTGCTATACTATATGAAGTGGTACCTAAATCTATTCGAATACATAAAATGTTATGTTATATTATTAGTTATGATATATGTATTTTGTTGCTGGTAAACTTTTAAGGCAAAGCCTAAATTACCGAGTAAAACAGATAAACAACTTACAATCCACATATTATTGATCTATGTCTGTGTTTTATTATAATCACACTTTTCAGAGCAAAAAAAATAACCTAACACTTTAAAATTCTATTCACAATTCACAACGGCAAAATGTCGTAAACCAATAAAATAACAAAACGCACGTAATGGAAACGCGTAGCGCGGTAGCAGCGATTTTATTTATTGTGTTGCCTGTACAAGGTGAATTCAATCGTATTCTATTGTGTTAGGGTATAATTTGTGTCGTGTGGGTGTGTGTAAGACCAGTAGCCTGCGGACAATAAGCGATCCGTCATCGGTGAGATAGGCGGGATGATTACAGCGCACGTAATGCCGTAGGACAATTTGAATATAAAGCAGCTCTTGAGATTATTTTTTTTTCATTTAAACGCTAAAATTGACGTAAACGTTCTGGTAAAGTCGGATGAATTTTTGGTGCGTTTAATATTTTATAACCGAATTGGGCGAGTAAAAAAAAACTATAATAATAGACATCTAATAAGAAAGTTATAGTCTGTGGTGACTTTAATATAAATTTACTAGACTCAACTCCCACCACCATTAGATTCACATCTTTGTTTAAATCATATAATCTTTTTAATCTATTTTATGAGCCAACTAGAGTATGTGATACAACGGCCACTTGTATTGATAATATTTTTACTGACATTACACCGCATAAAAAAGAAATAATAAATAGGCTTAGCTCTGATCACTGTGGACAGTTAGCTTCTTTCGATATAAAGTATGATAGTAACTTAGAGGAAAAGCTTGTATTTATTCCTGTGAATAATAAACGTATTGAGAAGTTTAGAAATAATTTAAGTTCAAGTATTCAACTATTGAATGGGTCGAATAGCTCAGATGAAGCTTTTAATAAATTATTTAAGACAATAAGAACCCAATTTAACAATGTGTTTACCACAGTAACGGTTAGAAACAATAATAAAAATAATAATAATTTCACTAAATGGGCGACTGCAGGAATCAAAATAAGCAGGCAAAAATTGTATAATCTGTATGAAGAAAAATGCTTTAATAATAGTGTAGCATTTAAAGAATACGTTAAAAACTATTCTAAAACGTTTAGAAAAGTTTGCAAAGCTGCTAAGGCTATGTACATAAAGAAAAAGATTAAAAATTCCAAAAATAAAATTAAAACTACTTGGAAGGTAATAGCTGGTGAGACTGGAAACGTCACCTGTCGTAGCTCGGATTTTCAACTGTATTTTGAAAATAAAAAAATTACCAACGATTTAGAAGTTGCGACGGCCTTTGAAAAGTTCTTTGCTGACATTCCGGTCTCAACTACGAAAAACTTGAACTCCTCACCTGCAGCTGCTGAAAAACTACTCAAAGATAATGTAAAGGAATGTAATGTCAATTTTAAGTTTAAAGAGATTGACCCCAAAGACATTATCGATACTTTTAAATTATTAAACATTAAGAACACCACTGATCTTTGGGGCATGTCTACAAAAATTATTAAATCAATAATTGACATCATAGCTCCTCATCTAGCAATGATTTTTAATAACTGTATAGAGAATGGTGTTTTTCCTGACTTAATGAAGCACAGCAAGGTTATACCTTTATTTAAAGCGGGAATTAAGTCTGATCCGACAAATTACAGACCTATATCTATTTTGCCGACTCTTAGCAAAATATTTGAAAAGATAATTTTAAAACAGCTATTGGTACATTTTAATTTAAATAATTTATTACACGGAAATCAATACGGTTTTACTAAGGGTCGTTCCACAACGGATGCTGGTATAGGTCTTCTATGTAGTATATTTGAAGCTTGGGAGGAATCGCAGGATGCCTTAGGTGTCTTCTGTGACCTCTCTAAGGCCTTCGACTGTGTCGAACACGCTACATTAATCAGGAAATTGCACCACTATGGCATAAGAGACTCAGCACTCAACCTTTTGACATCTTACCTTAAAAATAGGACTCAAAGGGTTGAAATTAATAATAAAAGATCTAATGGAACCAAGATAGAATTAGGTGTCCCACAGGGATCTATTTTGGGCCCATTTCTTTTTCTCATCTACATAAATGACCTACCTTATCTAGTTAAGGACAATGATAATGAAATAGTACTTTTTGCTGATGACACTTCACTTATTTTTAAAGTGAAGAGACAACAGTCTAATTACGACGAGGTAAACAGTACTCTTTCAAAAATAGTACATTGGTTTAATGTTAATAATTTACTTTTGAATTCTACTAAAACTAAATGTTTAAAGTTTACTTTGCCCAATGTACGGCAAGCTCAAACCAATGTACTATTAAATGATGAGAAAATGAATTTGGTGGACACTACTGTGTTTTTAGGTATTACACTAGATAGCAAATTACAGTGGGGTCCTCATATTGCTAAACTCGCAGATAGACTCAGTTCTGCAGCATATGCAGTCAGAAAGATAAGGGAAATTTCTGACGAAGACACTGCACGATTAGTTTATTTTAGCTATTTTCACAGTAGAATGGCATATGGTATCCTATTATGGGGAAACGCTGCCGATTTAAATACTATTTTTGTGCTGCAGAAGCGAGCTATACGTTCGATTTACAAAATGTCTACATTTGAATCTTTGAGAGAAAAGTTTAAAGAAATTGGTATTATGACAGTAGCTTCTCAATACATTTTGGATAATGTATTATATGTTAGAAAAAATATTTGTAAATTTAAAGCCAAAGGTGACATTCATTGTAGAAACACCAGAAATAAGCGCAAGCTAGATTTGCCAGTGATCAGACTTAGTAAAGTTAGTAAATCTTTTAAAGGTCAATGTATACGCCTTTTCAATAAAATCCCAGAAAACGTTCAAAATCTTTCCATTAATAAATTTAAAAAAGTAGTCAAAGAGCGTTTGTGTGCCAAAGCCTATTATAAGGTCAATGATTTCATAAACGATGGCACATCTTGGGAGTAGGATGGCTGCTTGCAAGGCTACTTCTACATTATTATATGACTTACAATAATTATGTAATTTAATTATTAATTGACATTGTATATTTTTAAGTTACAAATTTTGTAAATTTTATTTTAAAAAGATTAATTTTTTTCTCACTTTTTTGGTAAAAAGTGGGACCCCGTGCGAGTTTCTTACGCCGGTTCTTCTCGCCGGGTTAGTTCCCGAACCGGTGGTAGGCACCAGTAGTATCAACGTTCTGAAAGTATTTTTTTAAAATCTATTCAGAAATAAAACAATTTTTATTTTATTTTATTTTAGACTTAGAGGAATATTTCTGTAGGACTGTACATTTAAGTGTTGAAAAAAAGTTCATATCATACCTTTAAAATAATTTGACAAGTAGTTACCTTAAAGATGTAGGTAAGTATCGTAAAAATATAGAATAAAATGTAATAATATAGGTAAAACATAAATGATAAAACAAAACTAATAGTTATTAATCAATTAATAAACCATAAGTTCTTATAACTTTATGGTTATCGAAACAAATGAGTATTGTCATAGTTTGATAGTAACATTCGGTTAATACATTATTTTAAGTACTTAACCATTAATTAATAAAAGCCTATCGATTATACCTAATTATTATAAAAAATACGTTACTTGTGCAAAACTATCTATACCTAAAAATTGGTTTGTTAAAAACTAACAGTTATAAAACACTATTATTTACTTTTATTATTTTTATTTACCATTTAGATATTTACGGGCCTACGAGTACCTATATTATTATACTGCAACAGTACGTAAGTACGAACTGCTAGGATTTAGGAAAGATAACAGACGACAGACGTACAAACAATAAACATATTTTATATTTTTATATTTCAAGTATTAGTAGATTGTGGAAACTGTAGTGTAAAAACGCATCAAAGTCCGTTTACATAATATTATTCTGCCTCAGCGATTAGGTAGGTACTATGAGCGTGATCTGATGAAATATAAAGTTGTTCCACAGAATTCAGAAATCTCCTCTACTTTTTTATGTAAATGGCGATATCGACAGGCCGTGCCTAGTTTGTTGTCAACCTAGTAAGATAAACTAATTAACTTTTTGACCTTTGCTTAAGTCCTCTTTGAAAATTAACTAACTCACTATATGTACAGTTCACAATATTATAATCTTCGCGATAACAAGAACAAGAAGGAGTTAAAATTATTTTGATGTAAACTAACCCTCTGGTGCGGACGGGTATTTTCGGCCCGCCGTATATCACGCTAATGTTATCAGCGGCCCGCTGTCCTCGTGATGCATTGCGCCCGCGTCATGTTTGATTAACGAAATTAATTTGTCTCGACCGTCCCGATTCTTTTTGTTTTTAAATACGTAAAAGTAAATTTCCGATTTCGCGAGAATTTTTCGAATAACTTTAAAATGTTGAATGCGAAGATTTTGGATGCATGGAATACATATCACTTTCTGTTGTAGAAACCATAATGTATGAAATCAAAACTGTGATATCAAGATTAATACATCATAAAATTTTAAATAATAAAAGATGAAGGAACGGTGTCCCTTACAAAAAACAAAGGTTACAGTACCTAGTAAAATAAGGATCATGTCTAGTATATTTAAAATAACAGAAATTAACTTAAAATACATGCAGCCATATCAATAAATGGAAATTCCTGAAACAATTTATTTAGGGCGGACAACTTATGATTCAAAATTCAATTAAGGAGACCAATGATTGTCATTGATTACCTACTACGTTATTTCAAGTATTACAAAAGATAAAGCAAATATTCGAACATGTTTGATGTTGAAATTAATACGTTCCTATTCGGTGTGAGGGAAAGAGAGAAACAGAAAGAGATACAATCCTAATTGACTACGGAAATTCGATAGATATGTTTAAAGCTTCCAACACAGTAATTTAGATAAAGACGTGTCCCAAAACTGAATAAATAAAATGTGTCAAAATAGCATTATCTCCGACCACCTTGGTGTCCCAGATTAATGGAACACCGTTCAAAGCAGTTCTTTCACAAAATTTATTTGCGTACAAACGTGATTTAATGTGCTACCATTGTGTTTTTAGATATCAAAGGTTTTGACCAAAAACACTAGTTCGAAACAGGTGAAATGTTAAAAGTTTAAAAAAGCAATACTTAAAGGCAATACTTAAGAATGATTGTGAGATCCATACTAATGCGAAAGTGTGTCTGTCTATCTATCTATCTGTCTGTCTATCTATCTGTCTGTCTGTCTGTTACCTCTTCACGCTCAAACCGCTGAACCGATTTTGCTGAAATTTGGCATAGAGATACTTTGAGTCCCGGGAATAATTCAAGAAGCGGCAATACTTAAGAATGATTGTGAGATACATTATATATAATTATTCATATTTTTTTGTATTTTAGTTATTAACAAAATCATAAATTTTCAAAAATAAAAATCATAAACTTGATAGACAGGGGATAATAAAAAGAGGGTGATCAAGAATAAAACTTTCCAAAACTATCTTCGACTAATTTTAATGAACACAAATCCATTTTAAAATAAAAGGATTTGATCTCTTAGCAATAATAGGTAATTTTAATATTATATCTATGATCATTGAATGCTCAAAAAAATTACTAATAAATGTTTCAAAGAATTATTCTCTGTAGGTTGTTAATATTATTGCGTTTCAAAACCCTTCCAGTGAAACCTGTTAATTGTGCTATCGACGTCAATTACTGTTATTGAGCTTATAAAATCGTCAATAGGACCGATAGGGAGACAAAGGGCCCGTCAAAACAGATTCCCTGTTAAAAAAAACAAAGTCAATTTCCTCTTATAAACAATAATAATTAAAAAACAAATTTTATTAACCTGTAAGCGGTGCCCTTAAGTTTTAATTAATTGCTTTTTGGTGTTTGGACGATTGTGGGTCTTTTGGGCCGGTGCCTCACCGGAGGTGTGATTTGTTCCGGGCGCCCTTTAGGGTTAAGGCATGAATTGAGCGATAATAGCTTAATAGAGTAAGTGAGCATTAGAGGAGTTTATAGTTATTATTTAAAATAATAATTATTATTGTTATAAACAATAACCATTTTTTAAGTAACACAATATTGAACGCTGGTACAAGATTGATTTTTACGTAGTAAGTTTTGCACTTATTGATGATTTTAATTTTTCATTATTTAAAAAAAGTTTTGTTTGGTTAAAATTAAGATAACGGTTGGACAGGCTAATTTTGGTCTGAAAAGGGTAAAAATATAATACACCATATCAACATAGTGCGACATAGTACCTACCTCTTAGTAAAAATTAACTAAAACTCTATTTTTAAGGGGTAGCGAAAAAAAAAAACCGTATCACTTTTTAACCTAAAATAAAAAAGCATATCTATGAATCAAAAGTAACAATTAGTAAAAACTGTTTCTACCCGTATATATAATTAAAATTTATTTGTCTGTCTGTCAAAACGTCTTCAGTGGCACAGTTGACTGACAACCCCCAAATAGAGCCTGTTATTACACAAGTCACTGTTACTAGGTGTGTAATTATCAAAAATGTATTTATGTAATAATTTCATACTTTTTAATTTCGTTACTATGTTATTAAATGATACGTCTGTAAATTATATGCAATCGTTTATAAATAGGGCATTTTTTTCGTAAGTGGTTTAACAGGGGGCATGGGAGTGTTTTGCCAAGACGAGTCATAATATTTTGCTTGTATGTATTAGTTTTAAGCGCTTTTAATTTTGTTGCGGAACTTCCTTTATTTCCGACGTTTTGGGTACTTTCCAGCGGCTATGGTGACGGGTGACAATTATTTTTCTTTTTTATGTATCAGTAGAGTAATGTTCAAAATATCTGTAATTAATATTTTTCACTTCCAATATTAACGAACATACCAGAAGGATAGTCAAATCAGTCTCTCAATAAAATTTAACCCAAAATAACTTCAGAAAAAACTGATATGCACTCAAACCTTATCTATCTAATCTACTAGATCTGACTACTCAATTTCAGACAACACAATATAAATTCTTAAAGGTAATGTTACCAGGTAATGAAAAAATGAGAGGTAAAGGTATACCTTCGACAAGCGAAACCCATTAGGGTAGCTATGCGATAATTGCAATTTTTTTGTGTCTGTTACCTGATTGACACTACCACTACATCTTTTTGACAACCCTGCGATATTTCGCTCAGTATACAGGAAGTTTAAAATTAAACGACCACATTTTTTCCAAAATTGTTCTGGCTGTAATCTGTTTTGGGTTCAAAATTAAAAAAAATAGTATTAAAAAATATACGTGTTAATTTGAAAACAGTGCGGCGTCTTCTATTTTTTTTTCTAAAAAAAAAAATAACTCCTTGAGAGAACAAAATAAAACTGCCTAATGCGCTTGGTTTAAGTACCTACCAAGTGTATAAATTTTATCGCAACTGCGGTTTAAATCTAATTAAAATTAAAAATATTACAAGGCGAAAGTAACCACGTGTTTAAAATTTAATAATTTAATTATGTAACACAAAAATACTCTAGGGACAGATACATCTAAACAATTGAAAAAACTTTAAAAGTATTGATATATTTCGCAACACCCCATACATGTTGGCGATGCGTATCGCTTGAGGTAATCGGGTGCCCTACAAAAAGGTGTAACAGAAGCCAGTTTGCATGCGCTAATGACCGCTCCTTATTTAAACGCCACTCAAAACGCGTAATTGGTTATTTGTCTCAGTTTAGTAACGCAACTTAGCTTTTTTATTGCGAGCGTTTGGATACTCATTATACAAAATGTTTTTTTATTGCGAGCGTTTGAATACTCATTATATAGACTGTTTTTTAGTCTAATTTTAAGTTAATTTTAAATTAAGCGTTAATGTAGTGTTTAATAAAGTGATTCTTAAACAGCCTTTGCAATGCATTCATGTGCGTTTGGACAATAATTGGTCCAGTCAATGTTAGTCGCAGTCTCCACTGCACTTGACTAGTTCTTCCAGGTTAGGTCTGTCAGAAATAGTCTCAAACTTTCCTTGGGCAGGATGACTTGCTTGAATGGTACTTATAACTTTAAGGCTGGTTTTATTGTAGAGCGTTTGGCAGCGCCGTTGGAGCGCGCGCGTTCCAAGACGAAGAAAACGTACGGACGAACGGCGCTGCTCAAGCGCGCGACTCTGAAACGCAACTACTACCCCCATACATCTTCGAACGCGTGGCGCTCCAACGGCGCTGCCGAAACGCTTAACGATAAAACCTTAGAAATCAACTACAATAACATGGCGCGCCCCTACAAATGACTGTTTCAATTTGTGTAGTCACATCCTTATGAAAGAGTTTGTATGTAGTAAGTATTCAACCAATCACAGTACACTTAATATTTCAGTTAATGTCACTTATTATTAAGATTTGTTAGTCAACTTATCATAACTAGCCTACCGCGCAAGACAACGCACTTCAAACGTTTTGAATTTTGGAGGGGCGCCCCATGTTATCGTAGTTGATCTCTACATAGATATCTTAGAAAAACATTATCTGAAAAAATGTAATGTGCGTAATACTGTTATGGTATTTCGGTCATTCTGAATTAAAAATATAAATTTTTGATTCCGAATCCAGATAGTTATTTCGGTCGTGTAAGACCCGCCTAATAATTAAGCTTTTAACATGTGTTATCATATGAATCGTCTTCGAAGCCTTTTTTAACCCCCGCCTACCGCGTAATGCGTTTGTATCACACCGCTAAAATTCCGCTACCGCATAATGACTAGATACATTATACGAGCGCTATCACTCAAGACCCTTACATATAATTATCTTTTCCAAAACCTTTTAGTATACTTCTGAGAAGGCCGTGAGATGCGCCAATCATAGTTTAATTACTAGTTTTAGCTATCATGTGGATGGACACTGCATTAGTGGGGTCAGGTTAGGAAAAATCATCTTGGGAACTTAAAGGGATGTTATGAATGCTTAATGGCTGTAAAGATGAGACTGCATGAGGAGATGTAACTACACTGTAGTGCAGTTACGCCAACAATAGAGAGTATTCTCTCTTAAGAGGCCGGGCTACCCTCGAAATTCTCATACATACGTAATACCAAAATCATTTTCTCATACGAAAATATTTAACATGTTTGAGTTATTTTTCAGCTTAAAATAGTAATTACCTAGGTTCCTGTACAAAAATTAACTTCAAAATATTTAAACACTAAAAAATTTTTTTTAAATAAGTACTAAAAAATTTTTTTAGTATTTAAATGTTTAGTAGTAAATTTACTATTTATTTATATATTTTTTAGTGTTTTACTCTATTTTTTAGTATTTAAATATTTAGTAGTAAATACAGTACAAAAAATTTATACACAAAAAATTTTTTTAAGTGTTTAAATATTTTGAAGTTAACACTTTTGGGGACGCTCTCACTTGAGACTGTATACCAAAATGACACAGTAAATGCCCATACAAATTATTATACGACGTATGAGTACGTAGGCGCCCCATGAAAACATATTGTTTTATACACATCATGACACAACCGTTTTATCACGTCATCGTATCAATACGTTCCGTCATTAAAAGTAAAATTAACTAGACGTGTACGGACACAACGTGTCATAACGTCGAACATGTAACAACGTGACCTCCTAACCCTCTTCTTGAAAACGTGATGAGGCAGGAGCTTGAGGTGATGGTGAGTTCACAGTGAGCGAATGATCACTCTCAACGGATTCATCCGAACCAAATTATCCACCATCATCATTGTCGGAATCATCGAAAATGCTCATAGTCTTATTTTGCGCTCATTCATCTAAAACACACAAAATAATCCATTTTGTCAGTATAAAATTATTAATTTATAGTTAAATAATATTTTGTCTAGCGAAATAATAACATATAAATAAAATAAACTAAATACTTAAGATATTTTGTCGCGGAAAATATTACAATGTGCCACCAAATGTTACCTTGATGCGAGTGCACCTCCGCAGTGACGCAGCCGCACCGAATGTAAGAGCGCGGGAGGCACGCGAGACGTATGAACACGTTGTGCGTATGCGAGTAACGTCACCGCCAACTGTCATCGGCAATTATTTGAAATAGTTTAAAACCTACTCTACGTGACAGTAGAGCTTCGGGAATTTTACATGTTGTGACACAAGATACATTCAATGGGATTTTAACTTGAACGTTAATCGGAAATGAACGTTCTGCTGTAAAATCCAAATGTTATTTGGACGTCATCGTACATTGTGCCGTATCAAAATTTCGAACTAGGACGTATAATGTCGTTCTGTCCTCGAAAGTGTTAATTTTTGTACAGGAACCTATGTAATTACTATTTTAAGCTGAAAAATAACTCAAACATGTTAAATATTTTCGTATGAGAAAATGATTTTGGTATTACGTATGTATGAGAATTTCGAAGGTAGCCCGGCCCCTTAAAAGGCCGACAACGCTCCTGCAAATGTGGGTCAATGGGCAGTTGCTTCCCATCGTCTGCTCGTTTGTCCCCTAATCCATACTTCCATATCCATACTAATATTATAAATGCGAAAGTGTGTCTGTCTGTCTGTCTGTCTGTTGCCTCTTCACGCTCGAACCGCTGAACTGATTTTGCTGAAATTTGGCATAGAGATTCTTTGAGTCCCGAGAAAGGACATAGGATAGTTTTTATCCCGAAAAAATGTACGGTTCCCGCGCGATAAACGAATTTTGGCGCAACGAAGTTGCGGGCATTATCTAGTTTTATATAAAACGAGCTTTGCCCGCGGCTTCGCTCGCGTTAAGAAGTATTATTATATACAAACTTTCATCTCCTATTTTAACCCTTTGTTGTTGGAATTTACAAAAATCCTTTCTTAGCGGATGCCTACGTCATAACATCTACCTGCATGCCAAATTTCAGCCCGATCCATCCAGTGGCTTGGGCTGTGCGTTGATAAATCACCATGTAAGTCAGTCACCTTTGAGTTTTATATATTTAGATATAAATATATATATAGAAGTGCGTTCTAACCTTTGTAGTTCATTTTAATATCAGGGCATTTATAAGGGTGCCTTTAAAGGCTTTAATTTCGCTATTGTACAAGATGTATGGAATTTAATGTTAGGCAACGTGAGGTAAGAATAGTTTTGTTAATAGTTACTTTAATGGTTAAGGCATTATCTTAATTTTTAGAGACCATCATAAAAGAAGTGAGAAATTCTTCAGAAAAAATATCCTAACTAGTATATTGTAGCAATGTTTTATTAAAAGAAGCTGAGTCCCGAGGTACTAAATGCGGTTTACGAGCGGAGATATCTCTGGGGCCATTTAATAAAGATATTTTACACGTGCCCGCGCAAGTATGTTGCAACTAGACTCTTTGTGTTGCAGTATGTTGGTGATCCAGGTTTTTATTAAATTTGCTTTTTGTTTTTGTTTTACTTAGTACTTACTTATTTTATGGTATATTTACGTTACGTTAATTTTTTTTTTTTGTTTGAAATCTAATTAGCTAATTAGTTTGTTTTTTTAGGTTAGGTAATTTTATACTGCTTTGACAAATATTGTTTTGCCATATCATAATACTTATTTCGGGTATGCTACTTTGTAAGTACAGAAGAATTTCGAAAAAGTTTGGCAACAAATACTGTTATTTGAGAATGTTATTTATTAGAATAGATAAGACGTGTTGATAATCACATTGATTTTTCTATGCTCTTTTATTTTCATACAGTGTTAATAAGTTCAAACATAAAGCATGATAATTATTGTTATAATATATACATTGTAAAAGAGAAATTATATACCAATTTATATTCAACAAAGATCACGACGAGACCAGCAAATATTAACATATCAAATGCCACTCGAAAAAACAAATAAAAACATTGATAACACTAAAAAAGCAGTTATTTTCCATTACAACAGTTTCCGTACATGGTCTGCAACACATAAATAATATTGACGAGGTCAAACATAATCTGCTGTTAGCGAAGTCGTAAAAGATATTCAATTGTCAATTTCTGTAAAGCCGGGTTTTTGTCGAAACTGATAATGTTGCTTTATAGTTTCTCGGGCTCTTCTTGGGCGGTTGGCGAATTTCTCTACATTGTGTGGTAGAGATGTCTATATATTTCTAATTTTAAAAATATAATTTATAAGCGAAATACTTATTACTGACTAGATGATGCCCGCAACTTCGTTGCGCCAAAACTCGTTCATCGCGCGGGAACCGTACATTTTTCCGAGGCAAAAAGAATATAAGTCCCGGGACTCAAAGTATTAGGTACTATATAGGTATCAAATTTCAGCAAAATCGGTTCAGCGGTTGGGGCGTGAAGAGGTACCTAACAGACAGACAGACAGACACACCTTCGCATTTATAATATCAATACAATATGGATTAATCGTGAAATCCTCAAAGACCCCAAATCATTTTAAAACGGTCTTTTCGCTCTAATTTAGACAGGTTTTTATTGTAAAAACTCCTTAATTTTTTAATTTTACGTGTGTTGTTAAGCCTCTTATACCTATATTAGTAGCTAACAAGAAGAAGAAGAAGAACAATTTACAGCTATTGTAAGACCTATTTAAACTTATTTTAGACCTTCGTTAGTGCTATTTTTTGCGTCTATAGTCTAGACTTGTACTGTCTAGGTTGTCAATAAGTTATGATACCAGTCCACTCGATTACAGATAGAACTGATCGCACGCGCCCACAAATAAATAACATTTACTTTTTGTTATTCTGGATGGGCTTATGCAAATCTCTGATTTTTCTTACTGAAAATTATAATAATGTTGAATGATGTGATGGATAAGTATATTTTTTTCGTATTTTGTGACCAAGATTATTTAAATTTACGATTTACGGTATCGCAATTTTATTTCGAATTTATATCTACATTCATTTTAATGCTATAGACAGCTATAACGATTGTCATATTTTGTTATATAATAACAAATGACAATCGTAGCTTCAAATATTATTCTAATGCTAAATTAATACATTTTTCCAAACAAGAATCATCTAAGGTTTTGTTTTTGAGTTTGTGTAGAGTATTAGTAATATTGAGTGACATTGAATTGCAAGAAGTTTGTATGAGGTGTGATTTGTGAAGGCCTAGAAAAAAAAACTAACTAGACAAAATGTAAATGTCATGTCCTTTAAAAATCTAAAAGGCACTAGTAGAGAACAGATAGAGTGCAAGCCAACAAGTGTTCAACCCTTAAATAAGATAGGTCAGCAACGCACCTGCAACTCTTTGCATTGCTCCTGATGTTGCGAATTTCCATCGGCGACGGTAGTTGCTTTCCATCATGTGACCCTTTTACTCGTTTGCCCTTAAAAGGACCACAATGATGACTGTTGCATAACACCATCCTTGCCATTTCCAATGTCGAGTTGGGTCCAGTCGATCAGACGTCCCGTGCACCCGCCGCATCTTATACGCGACTTATTGACGGAATAACTGACTGACTTTTTAATTCATTATAATAAGGGTATTTTTAAAAGGCTACCTCATGCATTCTAAAGTAGGTACCTACTTTGATTATAATACGAGTGGTTATATCACAGTTAAACTGAATATTACGATTATAAGAACTGACTTACCCATGGATTTATATATAGACAGTAAGATACATACATTACACAATACTTTAGTCCTTAATAAAAACCTCCAACAAAAGATTAATGCAATTAAAATTAAGGGGAGATTGTTCTTCTATTTAAGGGGATCGCGATTACGTTTCTCCGAACAAATTTTGCCAACCTACTTATAATAAGTAATACTCGTTAAACCTAAAAACGATACCATAACTCATATTGCACAACAGTCAGCAAAAATTTGTCATTCCAACGTTACTCATCGGTTGAAAATGTAACATTTATTTAGCCATAAATCCGGCAACAATCAATTACGGACTTCTCAACTATAAACATCTGACACTGGATCCTCAACTATATAACAGCCGTATTTCCTCGATATCCTTAACCTGATCTCGAAAGTAAGGACGAGTCCCTACGCAAATTGTGCGTTTTATTTATATGTATAATGTCAGCATTTACTTTATGCTGCGTATCATTGTAGTCACGTCGAGAACTAAATAGTAATCTATACTAGTATTATAAATGTGAAAGTGTGTCTGTCTGTTACTCCCTGACAAGTAGCACGTAAACCGCTGAACTAATAGAGAAATACTGTAAGTGCTAGAAACGAACAACCACAGAATTGTTTGTATCCTCGAAAAGTATACGCGGCTCGCACATAATTAACTAATTTCAATATTTATATGTTACGGAAAACATCGAGCATGCATCAAGTTAACATAGCGCGCCTTGCGGAGTGGGGACTATACAACTCGCAAGTTTGGGGCACTGAAGTTGGAGACACATAACTAGTGGACACCTACTTTCCTAACAACGAACCATATCTCATGACCCGCTCGCGCTAACGCAACGCGAACAAATTTAAGTACTCGATAGGTCTTTTTATGTTGGTCGATTGTACATGAGTGCTTTTGAATGTGTTATCGGGGCAGTGCATTAGTGGTGGGTTGACAGGCAGTCTTCTGTAAGGGCTTGTGTTAGTGGCTCCTAATTTATTGGGAACGATACAGCGACGGACGTCGCCCACCCGGTTGGCTCATTCACACTGAGAGGGGAGACTGGGGATCATTTAGTTGGCTATATTTTTTTCGCGCATGGTGATTTAGTTTTTAAGACACTTTCCATTTTTCAGGCAGATTTAGGTTTGAAACACTATTGCCCACTTTTGTGGGTTTTTTGTCAGGTGCTTATCTTTTCGATAGAGTTCATTAATGGTCAAATGCTTGACGATAAAAGGTAGCCTGTTAAAGGCGCTTGTGAATAGATAAATTGAGATATGGAGCTAACGAAATGATCAAAATTCGTAAAACAAAAGGAGAGCAGACCATCAGCGTAGCACAGTAGAGTGTTTTTTTTTTTATATCGAGCGGTGAAAAGATATTATGCCTGCTCAGCTGTTTAATTTTCGCTTCTACCTACACTCCCGAGTCCCGACACAACCATTTTCTCTTTTTTAATAAGACTTTTACCAATACTTATTGTTACAAAACAATTGACCCCAGTCTCCCCTACATTTTTATTAACACCCCAAGCAGATAAACAGGATACAGGATATATTTATTCGTCCAATCATCGGGGGCGTTCTCAAGTTACACCGATTTTGGGCCAGCAACGCGTGATTTGTTGCGATAATCTACACTATAAATAACGCAGATTGAGCTGCTCCGAGTTTTTTTATTGATTAATCATTGGCTCGTCTTTTGTTTATTGATTTAATTTGCGCCGAAAGATATTAGGTACTCAGTTTTAGTTATGGTCACGGTAAAACACGCTTTTACGTTCGAATAAATCTGCCATGCTAAGTAATATGAATAAAGTTATCATCGTATTTTTCTTCCTAATTAAAAAACGTGTAGGTATATTCAATACGTTCCGTATACGTATCCGTTTATGTAAACTTATACTAAAATCTAGTAAATATTCCGGTTGAATAACTATAATATACCGTATTAAAATTCGTCGCATACTTACATTTAAAGTTCTGAGCTTATAGGGATTAACAGCGAGGAGCAACTTTGTTTTAAATAGGTAATAGAATCAGGCGTTACTTTGCGGAAATCCATAGCTTTTAATTTAGTTTGTTATTATTTTTAGCAATATTCCGCGAAATAAACCTCAACCTTTATGTAAATGAGTGAGTGTACGCATAGGCAGTGTGGGAGAGGAGGGATCCTCTCTCACACTGCCTATGCGTACACTCGCATGCAAGAACTTGCAAGCACCACCACCACACAAGCAATAATGTTGGCCAATCCGTGCAAGGCCCCTTAACACCATGCAGATTGAAAAGACGCGCGTTTCGCCCCAACACCGGAGCATCCTCAGGATGTGGACTCTACGAACAACGCCCGCCAATAACTTTGTTTTATATTATTTATAATTTAGTGATGAAAATCCCCGTCTCTTCTATTTACTGCCGGCTAGTGAACAGAATAGGTATCTAAACAGGCTAGCTGTGACTAATCGTACTATGTACCATCGAGGAAATTGATTCCTAGGCAGTTGACGGACCTACGTCATGTGGTCGGCTTATGTCAATTCAGTGTTAGCTGTGATTTGTCGGATGTGGTTTGAGTTCAAAACTTTAGACGTAACGCGACTAAACTACGTAGGTCCCCCATTTGCATAGAAATCAACTTCTCTGATAGTACATAATATAATGTTTGTCTATAAAGGGAAGGAAAGTTTGTCTAAATCACAATGTGTCATTTACGACCTCTGTGGCTCAGTCGGTGGGCTATCGGTAGCTCAAGCTGGGGGTCGCGGATTCGAATCCCGCCGGAACAAAAGTTTTCAAAGTTCCTGGGTCATGATTCATGGATGTGTATTAAATATGTGTATCATAATATAACAAAAATCTTAAACATAATATGTATACAGTATAATATAAAAGTATTAAATATATTTCCGTTGCCTGGTACCCGTAGCACAAGTTCTTCAGGTACCTACTTACCACGGGGCCGGACTGATGTGGTGTGAAGCGTCCATAGATATTATTATATTATTATTATTATTTGAATTTTAAATTTTGTTGGTCGCGGTCGCTTGCGGCAAATATCGGAGAGCCACCTTTAGGTTTCTAAAAAGCTTACTTTATCAAAGTACTTGATATCTTTTAAGCTTTCGACCACCCCTGATATGTAGTGAGTATAAAATTTGAATGCCCCGTGTAAGTAGGTAACAGTACTTATCCACCCACGCGATTTAAACGCGTAAATACGCTTCCTCAAAACAGTCTCGTAAACATCAAAGAAATTACAACATAACATGATTTTAAAATATTTGGCGAAACTGTACAAAGTTTTTCTCTATTATCTCAAACAATCAAAATAATAGATACTTACAAAAAAAGGACTATATTATGATTTATGAGTTATTGCACTAGAAAATGATGATTCCTAGCAGATTTTGGTCGTAGCTAACATTGAATCGACATAAGCCGACATAATAAAACGACATATAGTAAGCTAGCTAGGTCTGTCAACTGTCTAGGAATCAATTTCCTCGGGTATACCATATATATATAACCTATACCTACCTGTATTGCATGTAAATAAGTGAAATTAAAATTGGTAGCGTTATTGTGAACTATATTTTTTTCTTATGTTTAGATTGAATTGAAGTTGAACAGATTATGGTCATCACAAACAATATGCTTAAAATATTCATATACTAGCTGTTGCCCGCGACTTCGTCCGCGTTAGCATAGTAGATCACATCCCAAGTATTATTTATTGTAGAAAAATATTCAATGTACAGAATTGACTTTCCTACGATTTTATTATATATAGATGTTCCGCGCGGCTTCGCTTGCGTAATTTAGGAATTTCACGCAACCGTATATTTTTCCGCATAAAAATAGCCTATGTCCCTTCACGTGGTCTATTCTTCACGTTTGCCAAATAACATAAAATTGCTCCAGTAGTTCTTAAGATAATAAGCAATTTCATATAATTTCCCCCGATTTTTCCACATTTTTTTCTATTTCTTCGCTCCAATTAGTTTTAGCGTAATAAAATATAGCCTATAGCCTTTCTCGATAAATAGGTTATGTAACACTGAAATATATTTTCAAATCGGACCAGTAGTTCCTGAGATTAGCGCGTTCAAATAAGCCCTTTCGTATAATTTCCCCCGTTTTTTCCACATTTTCCTCTATTTCTTCGCTCCTATTAGTCTTAGCGTGATAAAATATAGCTTATAGCCTTTCCCGATAAAAAGGCTATCCAACAGTAAAAGAATTTTTCAAATCGGACCAGAAGTTCCTGAGATCAGCGCGTTCAAACAAACAAACAAACTCTTCCCAATTGTAATACATATTAGTAATATTAGTATAGATTATGTAGGTACTATATAATAATCTCTTAGTGAGAAAAATTCAAAGTAACCAAAAAGTATCAAGCGAATTATAAATTTACCCATAAAGAATAAATCGTGTATTTATAGTTAGTAAATTAAGACAGTAACTGACTATAACACGTGACAGTAACTGTCTACATAGACAATAACTGTCTACGTAGACAGTAACTGTCTATGCTGTTACGGCAGCCGTAACTCAAGTAAATGACACTGCCACTTTGTTGGCCATTGTTCCAAACGCTACTGATCTAAGAGCCAGTCTACACGTCGTGTTGCGTCAGCGTTGCGTCGTCGTAGCGCTGCCGTTTGACGCATAGCCATTCACAAGGGCGTTGCGCCATCGCAGCGTTATTATGAAACGTCAAAGCGAGACGACCCTCGGGAGCTGCTTTCCGTCATGTGTGCGTTGCGACGACGCAGCGCGCCGTGTGAACACCTTGGTTATTTGTATGTAAAACAACGTAACGGCAGCGCTGCGTCGACGCAACGCTGACGCAACGCGCCGTGTGGACAGGCTCTAAGGCAGGGCACACACTAACGCTTCTATGAAATAGTTTGCCATTTTCCCCATTTATCTCATTCAGGGCCTGTTTCACCTCTTCCTGATAAGGTACCGGATAAGCTTATTTGACATATTCTCCATACTCCATCTGACAAGTTAAGTGGTGGATAGCCTTATCAGGAAGCGGTGAAACAGGCCCTTAATCTAATATTATCTCACTTTTAGAAAATCCATTAAGATTTTTCCTTCTAGTGTGAAGTGTGTGTCAGGCAAGTGCCTTTACAACAAACACACATAAGCTGCTACATTACATAAGTTATCCGCTAACTAAATACCTACTTTTATTAGTAGGAGTTTTGTGAGCTTTATTTCTGAATCTTTAAGAACATTACAATCAAACCCTTAAAATACATGGTTAATCTCTGTCAAATCAATTAGACACCAAAAAACCCCGTCCTATCCACAATACAAACTCTTTAATCCCCAAATATTTGTCACATATCTGACACACTCACAAATTGTTGCCACAAGCCTCTAATAGGTATAATAAACATCACATTCACCGTTCAAGAAGCCTGCTTGGATATTTCATTAGAAAATCCTTCGTCAACAGAAGATCTAGCTCAGTGAAAAGTTCTCCTACTTTTGGGGGTCATCATAAATTGGTCGCTTGACATCTATATACTGGCTGGACGGGTTGGCGTAAAAAAAGGAGCTTGGCAGTTATAATCTGATGGTAACGCCATTTTGTCCTGTGTGGTTTGGTGGAAAAAATGTGTGACATGATTATCGGCTTTGGACCAGAAATGTGGGTTAACATGATGCCATGAATATTAAAAAAAGTCGAGTTTCAATTTAAATTGTTTTGTAAAATAATATGTCTTTTTTGCATTTGTAATAATATAAGCGATCAAAAAGGAATTAAAGCTTGTTTTGTAAAAATAACAAAATATTGTGCTTGTAAAAAAATTAAATTCCTTTTGTAGGCTCTGCCAAATACCCAAAACCCTATTTCCTAGGTTCAATAAACAAATAAACGCCCAAACCCCTGAACCGATTTCGCTGAAATTTGACATGAAGATACTTTGAGTCCCGGGATAGGACAAAGGATACTTTTTATCCCGGAAAAATGTACGGTTCTCGCGCGATAAACGAATTTTGGCGCAACAGAGTTGCGGGCATCATCTACTTTTAAATATAGATACTTTTTTGGGATTAATTGGATTAAAACTAATCTCAGCTATACCTCTACAATTTAATAAACTGTAAAAAAATAGTTTCAAATTATTATCATCATTATTAGCATAACATAAGATTTGACAAAAATTGATTACAACATAGCCGAGCTATGTAAGCCCACCTTAGACCAATTAAAGGCAACATAAGGGTGCGGTTTGGGGATGAAAGTAATACACGAGATAACATCGGGCGCTCGTTAGCCGCAATAAAACGCTTTTTATGAAATTGGAGCAAACTTTTTGCCGTCGTCGTCTAGCCGGCGCGGGCGCAGCTATTAGTATGTTTTGATACTTTGTGACCCAATACGTCACAAACCTGTGACACAAACTGAGACGTTTAATAGGAAATAAAATGTTGCTGATCCTATCGTTTATATAAATAAGCTATTGGCAAACGATTAAGCATTTTTACCACCTCTGTGGTATTTAAACAGCAATTTCTCTATCTTTTCTTTAGCTTAGCCTCAATGTGGCAGTAGACATTAACGATGAGTCATTTAATATTTCATTAACTTTAAATCATAATAATTATCATTGACCTAGCTGGCAATCACAATTATTCCACATTTGGTTAGTAATTTTGGCTGCAAATTTCGCACCGTATATGATCATACTTTATAGCTCAATAAACACAATTTACTAAATTATTTGGAAATCGTAGGTGTGGCCCACACATTTCTATATTTTATACCCGTACTATAATAGCTTTATATTTTTAATATTATACGAAAATCATGTTTTCATTTTCCAATGGGAAGAGGAATGCTAATGGGTTTCTCTGGCGGATAAGATTTGTAGCAACTTGTCATTTGTCTGAGTAATAATTTAAGTTGCTAAAATTGCTCATAGAATAAGCACTCTGAATTGGAACTTGGAAGAGAATCAGCCATGTCTGCAGGACAAACGGTCGATGAAGCATGTCTGCTGCACTTGGCAGTGTTGAATGGAGACCTCAGACCACTATATTATTCAAACATGGTGTATGACGACATGGATCGACTTGACAAATGTGGAATCGGATTGTGATAGTTGGAGCTCATTGAGGAAGAACCATGTTCAACTGTGGACGGACTGATGTTGGTACTTCAAACGTTACGCAAAGTAATACGTATACAAAACACCTTCAAGAAAAGCCTTTAAAATTTAAATGACCATACTGGAGCCTGCGCTCAAAAGTGAAATAAAAAAGCTGTAGTGATAGCGCGTCCTTATTTGCAATTTATATGACAATGCTCAACCACGCCTGTCCTTAATTATATACTCATCACTCTGCCGGTAATTGCGTAGGTGCGTTCAACATAAGCTAATGTTTATTGGCATAAAAACTCTGCTGCAATTTTACTAACAAAATATCCAAACGCTAACAAAAATATCCGAACTGTGTATTATAGACGTAGTTTAGTTTATTGTTTTGTGCTGTTAAGCCATTTATGTAATGGAATACAAACAGAGAAAGACAAAATTTGAAATTTTTGCAATGACTAGATGTTATGCAAAGTATGGAACACTTCTATACTTATTATAAAACAAAGTCGGTTTTTTTCCCTCATGTCCCTTAGTTCCCTTTAATCTTTAAAACTACGCAACGGATTTTGATGATACTTTCAGTGTTAGATAGCCTATTTATCGAGAAAGGTTATAGGCTATATTTTATCACGCTATGACTAATATGAGCGAAGAAATAGAGGAAAATGTGGAAAAAACGGGGAAAATTATTTGAAAGGGCTAACTTGAACGCGCTAATCTCAGGAACTACTGGTCCGATTTGTAAAATTATTTCAGTGTTAGATAGCCCATTTATTGAGGAAGTCTAAAGGCAATATTTAATCACGCTAAGACTTATAGGAGAATGTGAAAAAAACGGGGGAAATTATTTGAAAGGGCTTATCTCGCGAACTACCTACTGGAGCAATTTTTGTTATTTGGCACAGATAAGAAATAGACCACGTGAAATATCATAGGCTATCCATTTTAATAATTTTTTCAGTGGCTATATATTTTATACCCGTGCGACGCCGGGGCGGGTCGCTAGTTACAAATAAGTGTCATTATCTTTGAATAGAATATAGAGTCAGAAAGTTAACATCTTTCAGAAGAAGTTAAAGTAGGTAACGCATTACTTTTTTAAAAAAGTATTTTAGTATAAATTGTGATAGACAATGTAATAGTACAAATTACAGTAGGAAAATAAACATGCTCTGAGAACAAGAGTTGTAGAGTATAAAAGGTAAGAACCTCTTTCATAAAAAATTGAACAGAAAATTTCACATCCTTCTAAATAAATTAATGTGAGTTTGAAAATTTCATCCTGCATAAAATAGACGAGGAAACTTTACATCTGTGGAAAAATACGGAAACTTTACATGTTTGGTCTGTCTGGTATGAACATCACTGTCAGATGTAAAACAACATCAGTAAATAATGTCGTACATTCCTGTTGTAATGATGCTTATTGTTTTTTGTTCCCGTTCTCAAATGGCCACTAACAAAACATTTATGCGCATGATCAAGTTCTGCACGTTTTTGGAGGGACAGCAACAAAAAGCTAAATAAACTCAAATCTAAATATTATTTTTCTGGACTTCTCTTTCGGCATTTCATGTGCGAAAATATCAATAAAAAGAACTGGACAACTAATGGAATTAATTGTTTGATTGAATTTAGAACGTGTTTTTATATCACCAAAATTATTTTATTAGGTTCGGTGGAGCATATTATATCTTGACAGTTTATTTTCCTCTTGTTATGAGTATGCTTCTAAGTATAATATTTTAAGTTATATAAATGATATTATACTTATACAGATCTGTTACGTCCATACTATTTTCCGGCTTAAATCTCTTCAAAATTGCAAACATTGACAAATTTGACAGATAAGTGAAACAAAAGATACGAAAAACCATTTACATAAAAGAGATAGTTTTATTTTTAAACGTCGAATCGTATCGCTGTCTCTTTCTTCGCCTGAGCTTAAATTCACAAATAAAAATGCTTTCAAAATGAAAACTTAGATATGTGGGAAGTATTAATTTTCATTATATTTCCGAGCTTTTCACATATCACAAGATGTATGACATTGCTCGGTACATTAAAAAAAATGGGGTAGTAAATGCAGGCCTTTTTTGGTCTTTCGGTTTTTGCGTCTTGGGCAAACCACTCAGATTCTGGTTTTAGTAATAAACATTTAATCACATTAAAATACGATGTTTCTGTAGAGGATAATACAAGGTTTGCAAGGTGCTCTGCTTTGGATATGACCACACCAAAATGCATTCATCTTTTTGATCCCGGTCCATCTATAATACAAATACGTAATAGTTTTTCGTGACAGTAATTTAAAACCATAATATTACACAAAAGTAGCAGTAAAACTGTCGATATGATGAAAAATAATGTATTCATAAGGAAAAAAATTACTTACGCCGATACCCGCGCGATGAGCAAAATGCCGCATGATGGTATACGGCGCAACAAACCTCCTCGTACGAACGAATAGTGCACCCTGGCGAAAAGTTATCTGTATCTAGGGGTGGCGGACGAAACAAAACTCAGCTACTGAAGAAGCGATGGCCAAAAACATATTTTTGATAAAATAATAATAATAATAATAATAATATCTATGGACGCTTCACACCACGTCAGTCTGGCCCCGTACTAAGTACCTGAAGGACTTGTGTTACAGGTACCAGACAACGGAAATATATTTAATACTTTTATACTATACATATATTTAAGATTTTTATTATATTATACACATATTTAATACCCGGGAACATTGAAAAACTTTTTTTTTGTTCCGTCGGCGGGATTCGAACCCGCGACCCCCAGCTTGAGCCACACACTCAACCAATTGAGCCACAGAGGTCGTCTGACCGTGTTTTAAATTACTCGTGAGCAAAATGCTCATAGCGCGAGTGCTCGCGGGTTAAATAAGGGGGCAAACGAGCAAACGGGTCACCTGATGGTAGGCAAACAACCGTCGCCCATGGACACTCGCAACATCAGAAGAGCTGCAGGTGCGTTGCCGGCCTTTTAAGAGGGAATACGCTCTTTTCTTGAAGGTTTGCAGGTCGTATAGGTCCGGAAAAACTGCTGGTAACAGTTCATTCCAGAGTTTTATAGTGCGCGGCAGAAAGTTACGCGAAAAACGCACTGTGGAAGACTGCCACTCATCAAGGTGATGAGGATGGTATGTTTTTCGCGTGGGACGATGGCGAAAAGTTGCAGGTGGTATGATTCCGAACAATTCCTCAGAGCACTCCCCGTGATACAACCGATGGAGGATGCAGAGTGAAGCTACATCTCGGCGTAATTCCAAGGGGTCCAAGTTATTTGAAACACTATGGCAGTCAACAATTCGAGCGGCCCTTCGTTGGAGAGGGAGCTGGGAGAGTTGGGAGGGATCCAGAGGGAGCAGTTGGTATTTTGGCGCCCCTGCCCAGAGATGAGAACAATATTCCATATGAGGCCGAACCTGCGCCTTGTAGAGTTGTAGGCGTTGGTCCGGACTGAAGTACTGTCTCGCTCTGTTAAGAGCACCAAGCTTCTTCGAGGCTAATTTGGCCTTACACTCTAGCTAGATGATATCGGAACTGGACTTCACTCGATATGTTGACGCCAAGTATCTTAATGCTAGGGGAGATGGTTAAAGATGTGCCCTCGAAACGAGGACATACGACCATTGGTGATTTTTTGTGGTGAACGCGCAGACTTGTGTCTTAGCGGGGTTGAATTGGACCAAGTTACGTCTACCCCATTCAGAGACCTTCTCCAATGAATTCTCCACCTTAGACACAAGTTCGTTTCGACTCTCAGTGACATTTTGCCGATAAATATTGGGGGAGCCGATATATACAGCATCATCTGTACTGTCATCCGCATAGCAATGAATGGCGCTAGCCTGCAACATGTCATCGATATGCAGTAAGAATAGAGTAGGCGATAGCACACAGCCCTGAGGGACACCAGCATCAACAGACTGAGTTTCCGAGCATTCGCCGTCAACTACGACCTTTATGCTTCTGTTTGCTAAGAAACCAGTGACCCACTTACATAATTTCTCAGGCAGCCCGTATGATGGAAGCTTTGAAAGCAGCGCTTTATGCCGAACCCGATCAAAGGCCTTCGCAATGTCCAAACTAACAGCCAATGCCTCTCCCTTCGACTCAATTGCTTGAGCCCAACGATGAGACAGGTACGCCAAGAGATCACCAGCCGAGCGACCCTTACGGAACCCGTATTGTTTGTCGCTTAGTAATCCCTGGCCGTCCAAGTATCGAAGAAGCTGGCTATTGATGATGGATATTTTCGAGAAGAGAGAGGTTATAGCGATTGGTCTGTAGTTGGAAGGATTTGAGTGATCACCTTTTTTGGGGATCGGGTGCACCAAGGCTGTCTTCCAGGAAGCCGGGACGATGCCAGTAGAATAGGAGAGCCGAAAAAGACGCGTCAAGACCGGAGCCAACTATGGAGCACACTTTTTTAACACAATAGGCGGGATTCCGTCAGGCCCACTCGACTTTTGGATATCAAGGGAACGGAGGGCTTTTCGCACTGAGCGCTGATGAAACCGAATATCCAACATGATGCTCGTGCATCGCGGTATGGTCGGCGGTTTTTGCCCCCCGTCATCCAGGGTCGAGTTTGACGCAAAGAGCTTGCCCAGAAGATCGGCTTTGTCTTTTGCGTCTTGGGCCAACGACCCATTTTCTACGTGTTGGACTAAGACTAAATAAAAGACGACCCAATTGGGCCGTATTTGAATCTTCACAACGCGCGCGGTAGTAACATATCTGCTTTGAGTTTTTCATCATTGATTTATATACTTTTTGTATACCTAACACAGTTTGTCAACTCATTCAATTTTAGTACAATTATCCTTAATTTAATATTATATTTAGAAGCAAACATTAAGAGTCGACCAATTCCGAAATTAAACAGACGAATCTTAAAACAGAGAGACACAAAACTGAAATTTTTATTACTACTTTATAAGATTTTAATAATAATAATAAGTGTTTATTCGGTACATACGCATTACACCACATTAAAATAAACATTTCACAAACAAAAAAAAAAAAAAACAATAAGTATATAGAAATAACACAGAAACAAAAATAACATAAAAAAGAACATAGAATTAATAAACAAGCGGACATATTAATGTCTATTTGGGTAAATAATTACGAAATACATTATTAATATTATATTATTATTTTTTATGTCTATTTATAATTTAGACTTTTCTTACAATTGGTCCAAATCGCTGCCCTATTTTGTTTTCTCTGCTGGCCCTACATTTTGACGTCTTTATACGAATATGAATGCATTATTAAGGTCATAATTAAGCCCGTACTGCTATTTGATACTTAGCGAGTATTTACTATGCGATACTCTGAAGTAGCTATTCAGTCGGCGGTTAAGGCTGTGTAAATTATGACGCGATTTTGTGTGAATTATTGTCGCGGCTTACGTTACTTGCTGGATAATTATTTGATAGTGTAAAAGTTTCATATATCGTGTAGATGGCCGTATAAATTGTCAGCTTCTATAGTTACTTCTAGTTTGTTATGCTATAGTACATATTTTTGGGATATTTAATGTTTCAGAATAATTAAATTTTATTGTATAGAAATTACAGTTACTGAAGTCTGAAAAAAGACATAACATTTAATTTTTTAAGCATTGAAAGTGTTATATTTTTATTAATTAACTACAATTTACGTACCTAATTTACTTAACTACAACTGAATATCTAAAAACACACCCCGTACTCGTAAATAACAAGAAAATATAGGAAATATATCTAGGCACATATCTAGGCATAATATTCTAATTCGTTAACTTTTACAAAACTTGTTTGTTATTAGATAATATTTCAACAAAACAAACTTTAAAATCCCTTACGTAACTATTAAAACACTGTCAAATATAACAGGAAACAATTTGACGCACTCAAAAACACCAACAAATTACAAAAACCGGCCTAAATCAACAGAAATCTACCAAAATCAACCGGAAGACTGGAGATCGGCGCTGATAACATTACCTAATCGATAATTGTACACCGGCGATCGTAAAAAGGTGAGAAAGTAGACAAAGATAAAACCATAGACAACACTATCCGTTTGACAGCTGTCGAGCATACTGCTAAACGATTTTGTAGCTTATCTCGTTGAGATAAGGTGCGCGGCGTTTTCCGTACCTGTTCTCTAGGGTTGTGGCGCAAAGTCGCGAAGAGTGAGACAATAAAAAAGCTGAAATGTCTCAGTAGAAGCGACAGAGGACAGCGTAGATAAGGGACCACCGGCGATTGCTGGACCATACGAGTTTTTTTTGCAAATTCTAAACAAGCGATTTCGCTTAATTTATGTATTTGATAAACTAGAAATTGTTGTTTAAAACCTAATGCTTTCAGCTTTAGTATAGTTTGACATTTAGGGCCTGTTTCACCACTTCCTGATAAGCCTGTAGCGGATAGCATATCCGGCACGGATATAATAATAATAATGTTTGTTTTAGACAGCCATAATTCAGGTACACACTTACCATTACCCTTCATTCATAAAACTTATTTCATCAAGCAAAAGTTAATAATTAAAAACGTTTAAACCATAATAAAATAGCAACACTTTTATTATATTTTTGGGTAAACAACAAAACATTGAAAGTTTTGTTGTAAGGCGATGAAATGTATTTCCCAGGGGTATCGGGCATTGTGGCCAAATTCAAAATGGCCAAATCCAGCATGTGGCCGTGGCCACCCTAGTTCGGTTCCTCTTGGGTGTTCCCTGAAAAAGAAAGGAAAGTTAAAGGAAAGTGAAAAACGACTGCAAGATTCACATATTTTATACTTCTTTAAATTTTTAATTGCAATGTGAGATACTTAAGCAGTATGTCTATTGTGCTATAAGCGTAAACATGCTTATAGCACAACAGGCTATAATCTATATCAAAATAAAGAAGAAATGTATACAAATATTATTATCTTAATTTTTATAAATTGTTGTGCCTAGACTTGCCGTAAGATTTTTAAAAATGCGTATATTTTGTTGTACTATAAATTAAAAATAAGTACATTGAGTAACTAGCAAGCTGCAATTGTTAGAATGGAAACTTATAATTCATTTTAAAAGCTCTAACCACAAGAAAAATAATTGCTAAATTGGAAACCTTACTACCTTTACGAGTCAATTTTTCAACCTACATGCATTCTAGCTATTCTATATTCATTCTGCCAATTCTATTGATTCTACGATCCACAAAGATCAGTAAAAGAAATAAAGACGCAATTTCGTAGAAACAAACCCGAGTGTGACGATGGTATCTCCCAGTTTCCATTACAAATTTATTTTGTGGGGATTGAGCTATAATTTGTCGTCGCCGATGGGACCGCCGAGCACTGTAATGATGACATTTCCATATACTGTTACCCCGTCAACAGGAATAGGGCTGGCACATAGGAGTTTTCATGATGTTAGCCAAAACTACAACTAAGAGTTAATTCAAACCGCAACGCGACTCGTAAATGCATTTCTAAATTTGTATGGTTTTGACAGATTTGCAAGACGTCTCACGCTCACAAAATCTGTCAAATCAGTACAAAAGAAATGCATCTACGCGTTGCGTTGCAGTCTGAATTGACCCTAATAGTAATGTAAATGTAAACTCGATCTACTGTAGCCACATTCTTAGCAAATAAATAAAGATTTGAACTGTTTCTTAACTTGGTCTTTAAAATATCATAATATGCAGCCCGAAATTAGTACTTTTCGCCCTCCTCCTATTAATAATAATTGGCAAATGGCAAACCTATTTTCTTAAATAGAAATCCAAGCTGCCAATTCGTTGTGAATAGCCATGCCATTTTAATAAAATAAAACTCTTGGTCCATTATGACGTGATAAAACAGATATACCTACATAATTATTAAAATATAAGTAGGTAGTCGGGTCAGATGTTTAAGCTGAAAGATATTCTAAACTTGAACTAAATATGTCATGGAGGCAACTTTTTTTCCACACCAATCTTGATCATTTTTGGTTATTTATTATTTAAAATTACAGTTACCTTATAAGTTATACCACTTATTTTTCATGCCTCTTAAACTGTATATTTTACCTCATTCAAACATTATTTTCGCGCAAAACCATTTTGGTTCAATAAACAAACTGTTGGCAACCCTATTCCACCACTATATCTTGTACGAGCGAGTGACCACACGCGTTACCAATCATTTAATCAAACCCACTATAAATATTCCCTGGCTTTATAAATATGATAATTCTCTGTATTTATGTCGCCTCGTGTCTAGCAAAACTGTCTATATATTGTCTATTATCTGTCTCTATAACTGACTTTATACTTTTTGGCTATCTAAGCTACTTGATTCGTTAGATATTTATCGACACTAAAAGGGATGACAGACGTAGAGATCAACTACGATAACATGGCACGCCCCTCCAAAATTCAAAATGTTTGAAGTGCGTTGTCTTGCGCGGTAGGCTAGTTATGAGTAGTTGACCAACAAATCTTGGTAATAAGTGACATTAACAGAAATATTACGTGTACTGTGCTGTCTGTGATTGGTTGAATATTTACTACATACAAACTCTTTCATAAGGATGTGACTACACACATTGAAACAGTCATTTGGAGGGGCGCGCCATGTTATCGTAGTTGATCTCTACGAACTTAAAGTACGCGGTTTTTAAGTTAGCGAACTTATTCGGCTCGCGTCGGTGACACACGAGAATCGCTCATACTGGATTACCATGCTCCCAGGCTCGCGGCTAATCACAAGTAAATTAAAATTAACTTGTTTTTCATTCTAGGATAGCAAATATTTTTTTAGTTTTTAACGTAATAAAAAGTTACTAAATCTTTCTACGAAAATTATAACAAATTACAGGAGTCATCAATAAGAATCATTTGACGTCTCATCAGCTAAAATTTAATTTGTATGAATAGTTGTTACTGTGGAACGAACATACAGTTAACACACGCATAGACAGAAAAATCATAACCCTTCCTTTCATCACAGTTGGGTAAAAAACTACCATTGATACGGCGACCACCTGTCTCGGAATATGAACATTCGCAGAAAACTACAATGTCAAAATTGTGCTGTTTTTGATTAAACAATGAACAAAGTTAAGCCAAGACCACAGTTTTAAGGAAACATTTTAATCTCCTTAGTAAGAACTAACGGACTTAAAAGAGATTAGTTAAAACTAATTAACCGCAGTATGGAAACGGTAGTCCATACGTCATAAATCACTGTTTTAACAAAGGCCATTTTCGTTCAAAAGCTCGTAAAGACGTCCATAAGCTGTCACTTGCAAACAAGACTCTTTTAAACAAAGAGTTTGCTGACAATCCGATTATTTTCAACCACTGGGATAATCTTCGAGGGATAGTTTTTCTGTCCCCTGGGATATGTTTGTGTTGGGCCAGTCGTGACTTTTATTCTTGCGGATTTGTGAATGTTTAAGGTAATAGGATAAACGCGATTTAACGTGTGTTTAGGATAGAGTAAACTCAGGAAGCTTACGTAAGGATTATGACGGATTAGCTATGCAAGGATATCTTTTAGGTCCCGCGTCCGTTTCACCCGACTAAAATGAAGCTGAGGGTGAAGCCAAACGAGCGTAAGTGAGTTGTGAGTCGCAGAATTTCAGTCGCGTAAATATCTTTTCATACAAATCATGACTTAGGTACAAATTACGCTCGTTTGGCTTCACCCTTAAAGTAATGACTTTAGCAGATATGATAGTTTCATAGGTATAATTTACGCAATATAATAGTTTTATTACTTTACTGACGACATCTTCTTATATATAAAATTCTCGTGTCCCAATTTTAGTCATCGTACTCCTCCGAAAAGGCTTTACTGATTTTTACCAAATTTTATATGAATATTTAGTAGGTCTGAGAATCGGCTCCTGGCTACTTCTTATATTGACAAGTGCATTTGTTGAATAAATAATAGTAAGTAAATTATTACAACTCGAGACTGACGGCGAACATTGTTTGTGTGACGGAATAGCGATGGACGTTGCCATAGTGCCATAACTATACTTATTTAGTCATTTCAATAAAATAATATGCAGGGCAAAATACTTTACATGGCAAAACAACGTTTGCCGGGACAGCTAGTAATCTCTAAGATTCTGAAGATCACAAAATATCATTATCTGATATACATACTTGCAGATGTTATGTTATTAATTTATTATATCTACTTACCTTATAATATGACAACTTACAACCTACTTACTTGATAATAGATACCAAAGAAGTTTTAGAATTCCTGTCAAATGTTTTTCCTAATTTTATTGATATAATTATAAATTCTATAACGTTGTAGATAAATGAATGAAATTTTAGTGCCAATTAACAAAAAAATTAAAGTATTAAATAACTCTTACTCATTAATAGTGCCTTTTTCAGAATTCGTCTAAATCTCAACTATTTCTGTACATACTACAGTCTTCATTACTTCGAAGTCGGTACCAGCTAATTTTATCGTGAGTTCAGTCAATGTCAGAATATCTGAAACTTTTGGAACTGGTACCGACTTCAAACTAATGAAGACTGTAGTATGAACAGAAATAGTTGAGATTTAGACGAATTCTGAAAAAGGCACTTTTAAAGAGTAAGAGTTATTTAATACTTTTTAGTTCATAATATTACTCTTGTTTTTACCTTGGAAGTCGGTTTTAATTTTTTTGTTAATTGGCAATAAAATTTCATTCATTTATCTACAACATTATAGATCATTCTAATGAGAAAAAATCTTCAACATTTTTATTGCCAATGGTCAAGTTAATAATAATGAATCCTAATCTATGGTTAGTGCAGACTATTTTTACCTAAAAATAAATTTTTTGAGTCTTTCTGCGGTATGAGGCTCAAAATTCTTTGTAATTGCAAGTAATCATTTTTCCTGCTATCTAAGTTACTAAAAAATCTTTTAAATGCATGTTCTAGTCACAATAGATCGAATTTATGCCAGAACAGCCTGTAGACCAGTTCAAAACCAGAATAATGTGGTTAAATCAGGCAAAAATTAAGCCGATGCGATAGTAAAAAGGCTCCAGGAGAGCAACGAGTCTCTAGATACCGACCAAACCGTGCTGAAGGGTTCCCACTAAGATGGTCCATATGATATCAAAACATTTTGCTTTTCAGCATCCCGATCTGGAAAATGCGGAAGGTTGCTTTTTCATGAGTTTGGAAGATTGGCCATGGTAACACCTAATGACACGAATTATGACTCTCTGGACCCGGCTGACGATAATAGCACACCACAGAATTATTTGAACACGTGATTGTAGTAAATCCAGATGAAATTCAAGCCAGTATTTCTACCAGCACCAGCATCAGAGACAATTTCTTGTGATACCATGGTCAATCTCCCAAACTCATGAAAAATCAACCTTCCGCATTTTCCAGATCGGGATGCTGGAAAACAAAATGTTTTGATATCATATGGACCGTCTAAGTGGGAACCCCTCAGAACGGTTTGGTCGATTTCTAGAGACTGGTTGCTCTCCTGGAGCCTTTTTACTGATCACATCGGCTTAATTTTTGGATGATTTAACCACATTATTCTGGCTTTGAACTAGTCTACAGGCTGTTTTGGCATAAATTCGGTCTATTGTGACTAAAACAGGCATTTAAAAGATTTTTTAGTAACTTAGATAGCAGGAAAAATGATTACTTGCAATTACAAAGAATTTTGAGCCTCATACCGCAGAAAGACTCAAAAAATGTATTTTTAGGTAAAAATAGTCTGCACTAACCATAGATTAGGATTCATTATTATTAACTTGACCATTGGCAATAAAAATGTTGAAGATTTTTTCTCATTAGAATGAAATTTTCAGTTTTATAAAACGAAGTAATGATTTGTTGGTTACATACGAAAATTCTATGGCCATTAAAAACTCAGTGATTTTCATAAAGACGAAAAATCCAGAAAAGTTTTTTATGTTTTATTAAAGACCATAAAATAAACTATTATTTGTCTATTTACTGTCTTCAAAATTCCTGATATTTCAGAAAATACAAATATCCTTAGGTCGTATTGATGTGTGTATTTGAAAATCGGCCAATTATAGAAGCTCATAGCAAGGCAACGATTGGAGATAGATACAAAGTGTAAAGGACAAAGTTGTAGAGAATTTGATAAGCTTTTCTTATGTAGTAAGAAATTTCGTACGAAGCACCGTTTTCGTAAATTAGTCTAAAAACCAAAAAATGGGTCCTTCTTCCCCCCCCTCCCCTCCGGCGCACCTCGGAGGGGTCAGGACTTTTAGTATGTTTATCTCCTAACTAGTCCAAACAAAGTGGCGTAGTCATAATTTCTGCTTTCGACTTTTCCAAGCCCACCCCCATTTCGAGCATTCGTTTACTAGGCTATTAATACTTTTTAGTTCATAATATTACTATTGTTTTTACCTTGGAAGTCGGTTTTAATTTTTTTGTTAAAAATAATAATTTCACTCTTTTTAGTTAGGTATCTACATAATAAGGCTTTATGCGTAAGTAACCAATACGAATGTTAACTATTCACATTATGTTACTGTAAGCGAAATTGTGGTAAATGCTTGCAGTTATCTAAGCGATGCTGCAATTTCCAAACTTTTATCTTTAAAGGTTCAGGAGTTCTGTTCAGTGCTTTTAGACCAAGAGACACCTTTGTATGAAATTTCTCTTATTCGTAACATAATATTATGTTTAATTTACTAGAAACAACATTTTTACCACTATGAGTGTTTTGATAAATATCAAGGATTTCCCTCGATTGCTCATAGATCCCATCATCAGCTCACCACTTTCGTAATTGTTAAGTATACAAAATTAAGATTATATCCTTAATTACACGAGAAATTTGAAAATCTGTCCTCAAACAACGAAATCATCATCAAAAACATCTGCTTCGATGCAAAATATCACGAAAAGTACCTATAATTGGGTCATAGTGTGATGACCAATGGTATGATTATGGTTGTGATGATGATGACCAATCAAATTGATGTGTTAGCTTATGCTTTTAGTTGTTTAAACAACGCCGAAATCCCGTTCGGTACCTTTGGATCCAGGGTATAACATTGTGCAAAATCTTACTTTATTGGTAGCATTGACCTCGAATGCTTCAGAAATAATTAAAATCACTATATGTTTCCATACAAATTCCAAGGAGTCCCCTCGATTTCTCAAGGATCCCATCATCAGATCACCACTTTTGTGAACATGGTACCAAATTCGAGTTGAACCCTATACGACACAAAAATAATTTTGAAAATCGGACGACAAACGGCTGAGTGATCGGTGAACATACATAAAAAAATACATACAGCCGAACGTATTACCTCCTCCTTTTTGGAAGTGGGTCAAAAATAGATCACCTACAATCTACATGTTGTAAAATAACAATTAGATATGAATACGAGATTTGCAAATACAATTAAAATTACAATAAAATATATTACTAAAATATAAAACAAGGAAAAAAAAAGAAAAAGAAAGACATATAATATATAAAAAACTAAATCTAAGTCGGAGGCTGCGGGCAACGTACCCAAGAGGCTGGCAGCATTACCTCGCTGTATTGCAAGACATACGTTGGCCGAGGTAAGCGCCAGCTCTGGGATCGTTGTTTTTCTCAACCAGAAAATGGTTGGTTAGTTTTCCTAATTTATTCTTTGTTCATATTCATTTATTTTTTCATGTTATTAATCTAGGTTGTAGGCAGATTAATTCCATGCGAATTGAGTTTAAAAAAGTACGTTGAAGTTAAGTAAAACGAAGTGTTTTACTATTTTTAAGGAACCTTTCTTTTCCTTTGTAAGACTTAAAATTAAGTACATACATTTTGAAGTAAATATTAATTTATGGTGTATTTTGAAAAATATTGAGTTTTTAGAAACAAAATCAGTAGTAATACCACGGTAAGACCGTTAACTAACAATAGTATTAAAAACTAAATTAAATTCGCTTGAAAACATCCCGTCAGAAATCCACCTTCTTAAATTGTTTTTGTTTACAATAATACGGAGGCTTACTGGCTAAGCCGAACAAAATAAACAATATTCATCTCTTCCTTGGAAAGATTTAATCCCACCGAGTTCCAATGTTAGTTGAGTCTTAATTCGGCCTTTCTTGTAATTCGTTGTATGTGTCTCTTTCTAAATTCGATAAGTCTAAAAAGACAATTAATTTCGGTATAACTGGACTCCTAGCGGTTTCTAAGTTTAAATCTTGTTTGAAAATAAAAATAAAGCTTTGTGGTTCGTGTTAGGGCCGGGACACAAAAACACGGCACGACGTCGTACGGCGTAGTAAAAAACCCACGGCACGGCGCCGTACGGCGTCGTACGACGTCGTGCCGTAGAAACTCACGTAGAAATTCAAGATGAGTTTCTACGGCACGACGTCGTACGACGCCGTACGGCGCTGTACCGTGGGTTTTTTACGGTGATTCGCCGGACTGCGCCGTACGACGCCGTGCGACGTCGTGTCGTGTTTTTGTGTCCCGGCCCTTACGTAGTTCTGCCTATACCTATTGTAAGCCAAAGGTGTTAAAAGCCTAATGCCACTGTTTTATATTATGCTTTAGTCTTTAGCTGCAGAAGTTACCTATATTTATCTAGGTACCTACTACTAAAGTTAGGAAAATTTTGTCAATCCCTGTTTTCCTAACTTTAATATACAAAATTATCTAGGTACGTATTTGAATATGGAATAATACACAAAGAACGGAGCAGAGGGCGTTATTAGCCATTACAGGTAGCATTACAGCTACGAATAATAAAACCTAAGGAAACGTAACTCCCATACTAATACAGTTTTAAATTTGGTTCCATGCGAACTGTCATGTAACGTCAGCCTTTATACCGCTCAAGGTCACCTAAATATTGCAAATGTATGAAAAGTGAACCTAAGGTACACTTTTTTGACATGTATTTTGGAGCATGTTTTTTGACGGAGTTACTCTTCCTTAGTTTTTATTATTCGTAGCATTACAGTAAATAATCCGACCAAAATTTGGCATGTTACACACGTAATTTCAAAATATTGACAGAAACGTTGTAAAACGTCGAACAAAACTTTGTATTTACTGTAGGTATGTGCTGGTGGTAGCACATACCTACAGTAAATACAAAGTAAACTGTAGAGTTTAGCGTGAAAACATTGGAATAATAAATCATAATTTAATGTTGTCTTTCACATATTTTCCATGATTCGCATTTATGAAAAAAGCCTCAAAATTGTTCAAATTTTGACCTTGTCTGACACACTTATAGTCATTTTGCCTTCGTCTACCTTTTCTGTGTTATGACTTAAAACTAAAAGTCATCTATCTTCTGAAAATAAATTTAAAATTTTGTTGGTCTCGTAAAAACTAGAGAATGGCTGAACCGATTTGGCAAATTTTAGTCTTGAAATATTTATGTAAGTCCAAGAAAGGTTTATATTAGAAGGAAAGTGATATGAAGTACTCTGAGGTCCGGGTTATCTACTAACATTTAAAAGTCAGACAAAGACGACGATACAAGGACGAACCTTGAATATTTATAAGCTTTGTAAATAACTAGGATGATAACGTATTATATCTGTTATTTGCCTTATAAGTAGAGATAACACGTAAAAAATTAATATTGATCACTAAAATCGGGATTCTAAAGAGTAAAAACAAATTCAAAGACACGAGCGTAGCAAGCAATATAAAGGAATAACAAGAAACAGTTTTACAGCTACTTACTTTAATAGTTTTATGGTTGAAGCAGAACAAAGATATTTTAAACAAAGTATTTGTCGCGTGGCTAAATACGTATATAAATAGACATTAGGGGAACAAAGAAAATCAAAGGAAAGAAGAACAAAAATGTTCTCAGTGTGATAATTATTATTCATTCAGACGAAAAATGTTGTAAGATCACCTGGGGTTTGTTTATAAAGCCGCATTGTTGCTAAACATTTGTTGAAGAAAAAAATCGACGACATAAATGAGCAGGATCGCCTGATGTATGCCACCCATGCGCCTGTAACTTTACTGTGAATTGAAGGTTTTCTTGTTGAATTCTAATGAAAATGATAAAATTACAGACATATTATTTGAATATCATTTTCATATTATTATGTATAGCATATTTTTTATTATTTGTATTTATTATTCCTATAACAAAAAAATGAGAAACAATTTTTGAGAGTTATGCAATATGCATAGAGAGGAAATTAGAAAACTTCTTGTACGATAAGAACGATAACTATTTGACATGGTAGAAGATTAGAATCTGGATTAAAACATTATTTTATTCTTCTTCTTTATTATGAATGACTCAAAAAGATTGCCAATGTCAGAGTGGCTGTAGAAGACTTTGCTCTTTATTATATTGTAAGTCTGGTGAAACGGTCTATTTGTTGTCTATATTATAATATACAATATGTACTTACATGTAATTTTTCTGCCTATGACATCTGACAGCTATTTTTAAAAGGTTGTCGCTAAAAACAAGTTTACCAAAAACAAGAACGCAAAACAATCACTTTTAAATAAAAACGTAACATCTCTTATCTGAAAACCGCACACCGAGCGTCGAAATCTCAAATATCAGAGATAAGATTAACATCACCAGGTATTTTGACCTGTGTTCCTCCTTTTTCAACATTCAGCCAGGGGTCTTCATTAACTGGTAATGGGGTTGAGAGAACCAATTCTTAATTAGCGTTCGTAGTGACCGTCGCGTTGTATTAAGGGTCCGTTACATCAGTTCTGCTTGAGAACCCTGGCGCCTGAACCCTGTCCCGGCGCCTTTAATCAGGTTAGATCGTGTTACTTGTTGGTTTGGACTGATAAAGAAATTGGGTTGTTACGTGTCAATAAAGGTTTGTGACACCTGTTTGGTTATTAGCAAATTTATTGGATTTGGTCGAATAATGTCACAGACTGCTCAAATGTTTGAAAAGTAAAAGTTTCTTACATTATTGTAATGTTGTGAGTGTGAAATATTATTAACAGAACAATCAAGTTCTTAATTTAGAAACTAAAGGAGAAGTTTAGTTAAAAACGTTTTATATAGGTATATAAAATTCTCGTGTCACAATGTTCGTTCCCGTACTCCTCCGAAACGGCTAGACCGATTCTCATGAAATTTTGTGAGCATATTGAGTAGGTTTGAGAATCGGCCAACATCTATTTTTCATACCAAAAATTATTTATATGGCAAAACAACGTTTGCCGGGTCAGCTAGTTTTAGTATAATATATTATCACTGTGTAACTTTTACCCCTAACTATCATGGCCCATCACCAAAAGAAATAATTTGGCTATTAGGATATTATTAGTGGATTATTGTAGCTAGTATATTAATTGTGTATAGACTACTCATCCATCAATTTCAATCATAACACCTACGAATAATAAAAACTAAGGAAGAGTAACTCCGTCAAAATCAAGTCTAAAAAGTGCACCAAAAGGCTACAAAATGTGACCCGAATGCATGGATATTTTATGCATGTGTTCGATACACATTTTTCGTGTATATATCATACTCGCGTGACATTCAACCAGGTTGACATGATAATTATTATTGTCAAACTCATTTCACAATTTGTTTGCTTATTTTTTACGTAGCTTTTTACATAGCATTTTGTTGTTAAAATGCCTAAATGCCCTGTGAAATGATGTAGAAGTCATACAGATACGACTATTATTGTAAAAGTGCAATAATCAAAAAATAATATAATTACAAAATTTTTACAAAATCGCCATGGACAGTGTTATGCAAGATGTAACTATTTAATCATACCTAAACGAAATTTTAGGGTCTGGCTGACTAATGTATGAAATATTTTATTTTGACAGATTTCCTAAGATAGCAATCCAACGAAAAAAGTGGATTTAAACTGCCGTTCGTTCAGAAAGAAACGAACCGAATTGGATGCTGAGCCAGATTACTTGTTTACGTAGCATACACTTTAATAGTCATGATATTTGTATGAGAGAGGACGGAAAATTAAAGAGATTACGAAAATCTGCATTGCCTATTTGCACCGTAATGGCGCATCCATACATGCCGCCGGCTTATACCGTCGGCTTTGCCGCCAGCTTGCAGTCTGCCTTGCCACCGAAGCCGGCGGCATGTGTGGTTAGCCGGCGGTCGGATCGCTGACCGTGCCGCCGCGCCGGTATATGCCGGCGGCATGTGTGGATACGGCATAAGTTTTTTATTTCAATTCTGTAATAATTTTGCACATAGATTTTTGTAATTTGAAAACGTCTTCTCTAGGTGCTCTGGACAGTTTTAGATTCGTCAGAGTCGTACAAGGTTTGTTCAAAATTATTATATATTTTTATTATCGATGACTTTAGGATCAGAGAAAAACGTTTGATTATAATTAACATGTAATTAATATGTGTAATTAACATGTAATTAACATTATAATTAACATGTGCTCCTTTCTTCGTGATAGTCGATGTGTTTGGTGTATACTGCATAATACTATCCGCTTTTGACAATTATTGTCCACGGCTTTGTTTCATAACTATGACAATGACAATAATCGCGCAGGATGTCGTCCGGCGCGCAATATTATGATACGTTACCTGACCCCTTAGACAAGGTCCCTTTCGTTAAAAACGATGTCGAAATTCGTTATCAAAATGTATAGGATTTGACATTAGTCTTCGAAAGCGAAATGTCATTTAGCGATGACTTATGTCAAACCGCATACATTTTGATAACGAATTTCGTCATCGTTTGTAACGAAAGGTAATTTGTCTAAGGGGGCTGGGATACGACCTTGGCGAAAACCTGAATTGTCATATTTTAGTGTACGAAAAGGAGCCAATTTTAAAACTGTTGAAGTATGGGAGTTACGTTTCCATAGTTTTTATTATTCGTAGCATAACACCTAACCTAAGTTCCAACGTAGCATTTATCAATGAAATGTCAACAGATTATAGAGAATATATTTTTATAGGCACGATAGAAATGTTATAGACTTCATATCATTATTATAATATTATTTGTAGCTTTAAATTTTGCTACGTTTGAGTATTTGAAGAATTACTTGAAAAGGAGTAATCATAATAAAAATTATAAAAGATCAAACTGTGTTGTTCCATTAGGCGTGTAAATAGGTAGTTACAGGGATAATAAGTTACTATATTGTTCCACTATATTATAGTAGAACAATTAAAGTTAATGTTTCTTATATTTATTAGTCGTGTAAAAGGCAGTAAAGATAATGAAAGCGACTTATGCTTGGACACGTCTCTCAACAATAATAAAACCGTACTATGAAGTCAGATAGTCTCTCAGATAGAGCCTTCAATATCATATTTCAAGATATTACGAGTCTTATGCCGATATATTAAGGATCAGTAATAGGTAAAATCAGTATGAACTGTAAGGTGCATAAAGGAGTTAAGCGTCCAACTTGACTTTCTAACGTTACCTTTGTGGAGTGGGGCATCTTAAATGCAACATGCATCAAGATTTCTGCAAGATGGTGCAGAGAAATACATAGACTAGTTAGTTATCTGGTCGGGTGAAGTCAAATAACCAATCAACAGATTTATTAAAAACTAGATGATGCCCGCAACTCCGTTGCGCCAAAACTCGTTTATCGCGCGGGAACCGTACATTTTCCCGGGACAAAAATTATCCTATGTCCTTTCCCGGGACTTAAAGTATCTCCATGCAGAATTTGAACAAAATCGGTTCAGCGGTTTGGGCATGAAGAGGTAACAGACAGACAGACAGACAGACAGACAGACAGACAGACAGACACACTTTCGCATTTATAATATTAGTATGGATATAAACAAAAGCCTCAGAAACTGGACAGAATAAATCACGTCATATCATGTATCATTCATGTATCTCCATGAAGTTTCCCCAAACATGTATCCCAGTCCCCAGATGCTATAAAAATGCGCTGCTTAAAATTCCTCCCATGTTGCTATTCGCATTTATAACGTTTGGGAGATACGGGCACAATCGAGTGCAGGCGAGTGCACTTCGCGACAATCGAACTAATGTCAAGGCGAGCGCGAACGCAGCGCGTGGGCGCGCGGGATAATGTGGACATGGCCTAAGATTTTGAACGGATACGGTTGAATGCTTAGATGGTAACCGGTAGAAAATGTTGATAGTAACCGGTCAAATCTACACGACAGTAGGTACGTTAAAACTATAAATAATATACAAATATACAAATGTTGTTTTCAAAAAACTCCTAACTGGCAATCTGTTTTTATTTGGATCAGCCAGAATTTTTTATACTTAATCACTAGCTTGGTTCGTTAAAACTAAAAAGTGAAGGACATAGTGAATTATAAATAGCTCTCATCTCCTATGATAAGTACTTACTTATTTTTTTAAATATAAATTCACTAGCAACTCGCCCCGGCTTCGCACGGGTATAAAATATGTAGCCTAATATATTAACATGTCACTCACTGAATAATTGATAAAAATCGATTTAGTAGTTTTTAATTACATATATTCATTACTGCCCGTGCAGGGCCCCCGTAAGGCGCCTGTGTGCAAAAAAAAAGATTTTGGCGCCTCTATAGGCAATTTTTTTGGGTCCTTGGGTTTAGCGCCCCTAAAGATGGCGATTTGGCGCCCGTGTGCATGGCACACATTGCACATATGGTAGCGGGGGCCCTGTACCCGTGGCCTGCATTGGTCGGCCCCAACGCCGCAAAAGCTACGTCCCTCAATTTTAGATATTGCGTAATATCTTCCAAAATATTCATTTAAATCATAATATGGTGTAAAGGGCTATATACATAATATATATTAAATCAATAATGTATTTAAAGTATTTGATTGAATAAAGATTGGTCAAAATCGCTTCGAAAATTAGCCATTATTTAAAGTTAAAGATATATGACAAAAATATTATTGTGGGATATCCATAAGATATAGACATATTATGCCATCGCGGATTTTTCTGTAAACCTTTTCATAGTGTATAATATTTAGTACATTATTTTGATAAATCTCGTAGGATTCAGCCTGCGTTTGCGATGTAAGTGGAAAAATTTTAATTATTTACGAGATCACATTAGAAACCCCAAAAATTTATTATTTATTAGTATTTCTCCACTATTTAATGAATGTTATTATACTTTTAAACCTTCCTCTTTAATCACTCTATCTATTAAAGAAAACCGCATCAAAATCCGTTGCGTAGCTTTAAAGATTAAAGGGAACAAAGGGACATGAGGAAAAAAAGCGAATTTATTTTATAATATGTAGTGAAGACGTATTTTGCTGACACTTTCATTAATTTATAAATTAATCGTCTTGATATTATATTGATGTCGATGGTAAAATTTTTGGAGTTTCGGCCAATCAAAAAGCGTCTGACGTTAGTTTTCAACAGAACCATTTTGAAGTTTGATAATATTATTGAGACTGCATCTAAATACTTAATAATAAAACTTTATAATACTACTTTTTTTTCAAAAACAATCTACTGATGAACATCAAGCCATATCCACACAAATCCTACCTCGTCGCGCTTAGTAATTGAACGGCGATGTTAAAGGTATCTACGTCGCAAAGAAAAAAACGATAATCGTTCCCGCCCCGTGCCCATCGCGCAAAAAACGTGCCCATTCAATGGGAGGAATATCGCATCGAGTTAGCTCATACATTGATTATCGTTATTTGTTTGTGGAGCTTGAATATGCAAGGTCTCGTGGAAAACCAACAGAATGTAAGGTTATATTTTTCTATACCATGGACCCAATTGAGTGACACTTGGAGCTATATTCATGATTTCATGGGAAATTGGCTGAAAATCCCCATAGGTATAGTTTGTGTTTCATCAAGGACTTAATAAACAACTGGGAAATCAATTATTTGATTGTAATTTTTTCGGCCATCACATTTCGGGGCAATTTTGAACACTTTCTTTTGTAGATGTTTAATATAATATTAACAACAATCATCCAATTTGTTACGAATCAGAATCTCGATTAGGATTTTATGCCTAGCTGGTTAACCCTTAACCACTGACATGTATTTACTTGCATTAACACTGACGTACGTCTCACGGACGTACGCTTGATTTAAACAGCTCTAAGTCAATAATTATGTAAGAAAATATGGTTATTTTATTATATATCGTCACTTCAGTATATTATATTTTACTAATAAATAAAATAAGTATTTTCTTATGTTTAATATTTATTTATATTTCTCAAAACAAACAAAAAATTAACAAGAAGCTCAAAAACTTAACTTTTGCGTCTAAAATTATTACAGAACTAATTATATCTTATTATTTATGAACTATTCTTTAATATAATAAGGAATAAATTGCACTTTTTTTGTGGATTTGACACTTTTTGCGACATAGCATACGGATGTCATAGTTCCTTCAGCATGAGATTCAATAATTTTATATTTTTGTGCTTCCCATTAGAATTCTGCTAAGGGAACATTGTCATCGCAGTCTGATAAAACGAGAATGAGGGATTTCAAAATTTGTGACCTCTTTAGTCTCTAGTGGTAAGATCTCATTTTCATCGACACAAAAATCATCATACTCCGAAAAAGTAAAGATTTCCTCAAAAAATTCTCAGAATTTAGATTGTTTAGATTAATTATACCTCACCCAATAGAAGTCGCAACTTCAGCGTTAAAAAAAGTTTATAACAAACTATATTAATTTAGAAGCATCAACAAGTTTAAGTTCAAAAAATAAAAACTTACATTATCACTGACAATACGTGTCACAGACGTCACAATGTGTACTCGTATATTTACCTATTTGAGTTTCTGATCACTATTGCTTCGGGTACACCCTAGGAAGGTACTGGAAAGGACAAGTTCATCCGACAAAGATTTTAAAAGATACGTACAGACGTACGTCAGTGGTATGGTTAAGGGTTAAGCTAAAACTTTGTCAATATAACCTGAATAAATCTCTCTGGAATTACATAAATCTAGTATAGGTAGTACGGGAGCCCTAGAACAATATTTTTTTATTACTATCAAGCAAATTTTTTATGAGTAGCTTCATTTTGATAAGACGAACAAAATTTTTATTTGCGAAAAATCTTGAAAGTGGTAGTTCTAACAGAAATAGCATTTCATACTTTGATTTGATGATACTAAAATTTGGATTGTTCTATTTGTGGGACAATGTTACTCTTAAATTATAATTATATGTATTAACCTATTAATATAAAAAATCTGCTTGTTAGGGTTCCGTTTTAGGGTTCAGTAGTCAACCGAGTTTTGTTGATTACAGGACCCACAAAAAAATAGCTTGATAGTAATAAAAAAATTGTTCTAGAGCTCCCGTATTAGTAACTTCAATTGTTAGAATATAAGAACAGTGCCATAACATAGTTATTTTATCGTTGCATACCCAAACATCTTTTTCAACTTAGATCTTAAAACATGAATACAACTTTTCGAATTGATTGAAAGAAATTTATTTTAAGCGTTTACAATATTTTATTTCAACACTCGAATATTGTTCAAAGTAAGTTGTTCGAGCATGCAACATTAATTTCGAATTTGTTTCTTTCAAAATAACAATTAATTACACGTTTGTTAAGAATTATTCGAATTTAATTTTATTGTTACTTATTATTTTATATTGTTTTCGTTAATTTGTTAAGTGATTTTGTGAATGTTTACTGCAAGTTGCAACTTCAATTTTTTAAATAGGTTTGTGTGTGTGCAGGATAGTAATCAGCGGTACAAAATTGCGGGTTATAAAGTGTCCTTTTACCAGGATTCAGAGTATTTCCTTGTTTTTTCCATTTCGTACGTACATTTCCATTTGATAAGTATAAATTTGGTTCAGCGGCTGAAGAGGTTTACAGGTCTTTAGGCTGAAGCATAATAGACAACAGACAGACATACAGTATTGATGTAGGTAGGTATTGGGCAAGGAATGTTATGATAATTCATTTTTATCAGACTTTTGTAATAGGTTTTTAAACAGAATATTTTTGTTATTTACCGTAAAGACGAAAATGGAATTTAAGGATTTTCTTTCTTACGCTAGGGCGGGTAAAATACCTACGGAATATTAATACAAACATTTATTACTAAGTAGTTTATGTATAAATCTTGGGGCACTTGCCCAAAGTCAGCATTTAACGTCAATAATGCCCTAATTCCGATTTCCATGAAAAAAATGATAGGGGAGATCGGCCCATAAAAAGGCCACCTCTTTTATTGGAGACATAAATAAAAAACCCCCGAGAAAAAAGGTTTTAAGAGAAAAGGCAAGTTACACAGTCCTATCAAAAAATAAACACACACGAGTACCTACTTAGGGCCTGTTCTTTGAAAAACTTTAAATTTATGACACGCTGTGGTATGGCGTGTGTTTTGTTTTTGCTGACATTCAGAATACTACCTACTACTGTTTGCATAGATTATAATCTGTAGGTCGATTCTGCTAATCTTGATGCAGTTTCGATGCAGTCTCGTTACGATAAAGTTAGTATATAGTCGAAATATACTGCGTGAAATTTTAATGGTTGTTTACCCGCAGTAAAATGATTATATCTTAGTAGTAGGTACAATATTATATTTGTGAAGTTTTTTTTATTCGCCTTTAGCCGGTTGCGCCTATCGGCATAAAGTTGCCAATTGCCATGGTAGGTACGTCATACAAAATATTTTTTATTTTCAAAAAATTACTTGCATGATTCAATAGTACTACTATGGGTAAATAGTTCTGCTGCGGAAAAACAAGCACTAAAATATCACGTTTTTTTAAATTTACTAAATAAGGGGGCAAACGAGCAAACGGGTCACCTGATGGTAAGCAACTACCGTTGCCCATGGACACTCGCAACATCAGAAGAGCTGCAGGTGCGTTGCCGGCCTTTTAAGAGGGAATACGCTCTTTTCTTGAAGATTTGCAGGTCGTATAGGTCCGGAAAAACTGCTGGTGACAGTTCATTCCAGAGTTTTACAGTGCGCGGCGTTGTACGTTGTAGTTCATACAATGTGGATGAAATGCAAGGCAAGTTGCCTGCAACTTCGTTGCACAGATCACAGATGTCACTTAATTTTGTTCGAATAGCACATTTTTTCACGATAAAATCTATCTATCATTTTTTCATAAAGTATCCATCTACCAAAATTCATCAAAATCGGTTCTATTCTTGTCTCATCGGTTCTTGAAGTGAAAAGAAAAAAGCAAACATAACTTTGGTGGTTTATTGAAGGAGGATTTTCACAGTAAAGTTCCTTAAACCGTTTAAGTCCTTGTTTATTATGCACTTAATCCTATTATGTCACAACTGCTTTCTTTAATTTCACACGAAGATTTTGTAAACCGATCTAGGTAAAAGTTATTTTGTCATTTCTATTCGCATTCTTTTAATCTCTTAGCTTTATTTACTCATAATAATTTTTATTTACATTATAACAATAATAATACTGTTAAATCTTCAGTGTAGATCTTCGTGAGAACTATGCATTTCTTGGGGCTTTGCAAATAGATAGGTTGCAAATAGTAGAATCAGACTTATCATAACTTATTCAATATTTACTTATGAAGCGGTTGGTAGCTCATTATTTTATGGTCTACTTTTTCTCTCTCTCTATAGGTACCTAAATGAGTATCTCTAATAGGCTTTCTAACATTTAGTTTAGTTAGTTACCTTGTTATTTTAGATACCTGCAATTAGTCTTTCTTAAAAAAACACACACTGCGCAACATTAATGAGGATCCACTTACGCTACCGTGTAAGGCTGCGTTTCCACTGACGCGGAGCGGAGCGGAGAGAAGTTTAGCGGTGCCGAATTGACCAATCACCATGCTCGAAATCTTCGCTCCGCTTCGCTGTCATTCCGCTGGAATAGCACGATTGGCCAATTCGGGCACCGCTAAGCTCCTCTCCGCTCTGCTCCACGTCTGTGGAAACGCGGCCTAATGTGTGTTTTGTACTATCAGAGAAGTTGATTCCTAGGCAGATGGCGGACCTAAGTAGTTTGGTCGCGTTAAGTCAAACTCATCTAATCGATCACAGCTAACATTGAATTGGCATAAGCCGACCAACTGACGTAGGTCCGGCAACTGCATAGGAATCAGTTTCCTCGATGGTACAATTCTCAAAAAAAAATATCTATCAGAACCATTACTATTTTTTTAAATGTCATAAAATACATATCCATCCAAAGCTGAAAATTGTACGTATCATAATCATCATGGGCGAATTTTAGCCACACTCTATTAATCTGCATTGCGACAGACGGAAAGCTTAAGGGTAGGTTCATATTATCGGGGACAACTAAACTATCATTAGTATTGATATCGTTGCTAATTGCTATCATTAGTCTCACCCAACGAGCTCTCAATAAACGGAATAAAAAGTCCCCCAACCGTTTATAACATATTTAAAGATGGCGCCCATTATCCTAAAATTACACGTTTAGTAATTCCTTTACGGTTTTTATCTGTGTAATAATGACTCACTGAAAAAAGGATTAATCTTATAATTATAGGAATATTATAAGACCATTATATAACTACCCTTTAATGGTAATGATTTTTGTATTACGTTTTAATTTTGTATTTTTTTGTTGCTGCTAGGATATTTTACTGTTTTCTGTTTTTAAAGTTTGGAATACGGTACTTTGTAGACATCTTTTATTTGTAAATTTTATACACTGTTTCAATTCAATTTGATCTTTATGGAAATATTTATCAATAAGGGCTGGCTTACACATATTAAGTAGATAAGTAGTTATCTTAATTTTAAGTTGTTAATTGCATGTAAACGCAAAATTTAGTAGCAAGTTAAAATTTAGTGTAGGTACTAAATATGGAAATTAGAATTTTGACTATTTTTTGTTAAGTTGGCAGGCGGGGCTTATCAATTGACATATTTCGGGCAGGCACTTCAAATTAAGTTAAAATTTAGTAACTAGTTATCTACTTAATACGTGTAAACCAGCCATAAGAGCAGCTATAATGCATTTAAATGTCACGTATGAATAGGGTTGCCGTCACCTAAATTGCCATCGCCGGTCAGGCACGACAAAATTCCCGGACGTTTGGCCGAAATGTGGTTATTTCCCCGGACACGTCCACTTAAATTGTTAATTTCCAACAAGAATTTGTAAAAGTCTGATTAACTCAAAGTCTGTGCAAGAAACCGTGTGTATGCTTAACGTGTTTTTATCTTTCGTTTATTGCTGCATGAGTCATGACTAAAAAGTTAATTTCTCTCAACAAAAGTGTCCGGATTTTACCTTTCATTTTATTTCAAAAACCCTGCCGGACGCTCCCCGGACGCCCTTTAAACTAGGACAAATCCGGGGAAATCCGGACGGATGCCAACCCTACGTATAAAGTGTGTGTATTCACTGCAGTAAAAATATAATGGCACAATAATATTACTTTTGACGAGTTTTGATTGTCATTTTAAACTTATATCAAATAGTTGAACCGTAATCAGTATACTAAATGATTGTCTACTACCAAAAACAAATAACTTTTTATCAACATTCGATGATCCTCAACATCGTCAAGACAATATAAAAATAGATTGGACACAATCAATAAGCGTATAGGTTTATACGGCGACAATCGCATAAATAATCGGGACGATACCGAACGTCCATAAGCGGGGAATGCGCGGACAATCGTTCATTGAGGCACTTATTTATTTTAAATACAATCATCAGGGGGCCCTCCCGCGGGGCCTTCCTGCGGCGCTGTCGCGGGCCCCCGACCTCGGCCAGCTTTCGGCCCCCTTTAATCAACTGTCAGGGCCCCGTACGATACCATTACGATGATCACTTCGACACACCCGCTGCAACCCTTTCGAATCCTATTGCTTTGAGTTAGGGGGGATTTTCGAGTAGTGGTAATATCCCTACAGGTTGCAGGACGCCATCTTTTGATCGCGATACTCAGATTTGGATCAAATGCTATTCAAAAGATAGGATAATAATAGAGCTATGTGAATACCTGCTTATTAGATCACAGCTTTACAAACTTTTTCACAAGATAAATATCTGTTTTTTTTATTTCAATCAAGCAAAAACCTTATTTAGGAAATCAGCATTCGAAAGTCCAAAATACAAACGTAATTTTAATATTTATATCCGAAAGCCTGAACTAAAGGTGCGGCGTTGATCAGACAAATTTGTTATGGTCTGAAATTATGTGTGATATACAGACAGCAAGTTTCGAAAGCACGTAAAATTATTATTATCATTCTTGATACATAAGATATGGCTCATGTAAGGTAATGTAAGCAAAACATAATGGCATTAAGCGTGCAGTACGTCATGGCTACTTAAAAAAATAAAATATTATGTAAATTGTAATAGGTGGTAATAGTAATATTATGCTCTACAAAATTCTTACAATTAGGTAGTCAATTTCTATCTTTTTTAAGATCGTTAATCGTTATTAAATCTCTACTCATTATTCAGACTAGAGTTACGTAGTAACTATTTAATAATTATCTGTGCTAGAAACTATAATGTCTTTATTAACTTTAAATTAAGTCTATTTCAATTACATTCATTAAACTCTCAGAAAAAAAAGGAAATGTTCGACAAACACGTTGTCCGTGTGTTCGTGTTTTTGGCCATTTCTTTTTTCATGTCCCGAACCGACCATAAGTGTGGCATTGTGAGGCGAATTGTAACAATAGGGCCACAATAGCCCCATAATAGGGCCCGATACCCTTTCATTGCCAGTTTAATTGTGATGAAATGTGGTAACCACAGTTACAGATATAGCCGAATTCTTTGGACCACAATGTTACAAAGGCTTAAGATCATTAAAATTTTCGTGGGCATTTTATAAAATGTCTAACGATGACTTTAAAATTGATTCATTTTTCATAGTCTAAAAGTAGAGGATAATAAATTGAAGTAAGTGGATGGACTGGATAACTAACGTTTAATAATAATATTATAAGGACACGAACTATTTTTTTCCCTTATACTGTTATACATAAGTAATTTGAAAAACTTTGTAGGTATTTTACCTACTTCCCTATGTGGCTATTAATTATGTTAGCCACATATGGAAGATATTAATCTGGCTATACATAAAATTCTCATATTTTTTATTTTAAATAATTTTTCCGATCCTAAAGCCTGAATTTAGGCAAAAAAATCATAAATTTTCAAATTACTTAAGGCCGTCCCCCGAGCAAACGACCTTGGCCATACATTTGCCGCGTCGCATAAAACGGGGAATATGTAGTTTATGATATTGTCGATCTTATGGCGTGTGTTTCAAATAAAAGTAATTTGTAAATCCTAAGGAGATGCTGAATATATGCTTGAATTTTAATAAATTGGTTTTACTTTGGAAGCTGATATCATGAGTATAATAAACAAAAATAGAAAATTTAAAACGGGGAAGGGAATGTTGATATACTGAAGATTATTGCTGTATTTTTATTATAACTTTGTAGCTTTCAAATTATGAGTTTATAGGGCTTGAAATACGGTAAATTACGGTATCTCCGTAAGGAACGCCCTTAATATGTATTAGTTACCCATTACATGCACTTACGTCTCCAATTATTATGAATAAGTACAGACGTTAGATATAAAGTTTAACAATGTAGTAGCGTTTCATATCATATTTAATTGATACTTACAGTAAAAGTCTTACAAACATAAATATTTATCTTTATTCTTATTTTATGGTACCTTCATTAATTACTTGCGAATTTATAATCCAACACAATTTACATTAGTGTACAAACGTCTTAATTATAAAACGGTGTGTCTTATCGCGAGGGCATAAGGTTTAATATGGCGATAGTATTTTAAATTGCCACCCGCTAAGTCAATAAGTTGATATTCATTCTCAACAAAGTGTAGCAAATTATTGCAAGTGTATTCGGATACGATTATTACGATAATAAGAAGCATCAGAAGCGACGTTTATCAAATTTTAATGGAAATCCCTAAAAAAAAAAGTTTGCGATTTTTAATGAAATGCCTGAGTCATGGCTTATCGCAAAATCTTCGGCAACTGGTACTAAACTTTCAATGTTATGTCTAATTTATGTTCATAAACATTCCAGATATTATGTGTTAGATTTTTTTAATTCACAGGAAAAAATTACAAACTCTATATCCAATTTGCGAGGTTTTTTTAAAGGTGTTTATCTTTTAACTAGCGCCTTTGATTGGTTAAAAACAATAGATAAATTACGGCGTGTTACGACCAAGAAACCTAGAAATATAAGGTTACCTACTACTTAGTTGGCGCCAAATTCGTAACTGTACATTTTTTTAGATAAAAAGTATACTATGTCCTTTCCCGGGACCCAAAGTATTTCACTTTCACATATTTTATAGTATTAATAATATGAATGGTACCTACTTATTTATACCGGTCAATTGGTCAACTCACTAAAGCACATTTTAAACGCAAACTAAAAACACCATAATGGGTGCTCTAAATATTTCTTAACCGTATTTAAAGCCTTAATAAACGAATAAAGCGATAAAATTAAGACGTTTTCATTAAAGGCCCCTATTTTGTTGGCCCGTGGGACAATCAGGGCCCTTTTTGTAGGGCCATACGATAATTAGGGCCTTCTTAATAAAGCTGTTAATTAGGAAGGTGCAGTTGCTATTGGTGCTATAAAACGATAAACTGTGCTTCTTGTTCGAGAGTAAAAAGGTACAATAAAGCTAACTAGATTGCTAAATATATGGACACTGTTCGCGAAAACATGTTATTTAACTGCGAGCGAGGTTTTATTTGGGATTCGTTTGAGTTTATTTAAGCGGACTGGTTGATTTTGCGAGTTACACTTCGGTGTAAATGATTTTTAACCGACTTCCAAAAAGGAGGAGGTTATATATTCATCTGTATATATATATATATATATATATATATATATATATATATATATATATATATATATATATATATTTGTATGTTCAACCACAACTTCGCCGTTTATGGACCGATTTTCATGATTCTTTTGTTGTTGTACAGGGTTGAATCCGAGGTTGGTACCATGTTCACAAAAGTGGTGATCTGATGATAGGATCTATGAGAAATCGAGGGGACTCCTTGAAATTTATATGGGAACATATGGTGATTTCGTTTTTTTATGAAGTATTTCAGGCATATACTACCAAAAAGTAAGGACCAGGATATACCCTGGTTCTGAAGGTACCCAACAGAACTTTTGAATCCTTATAGATACAAGTTTTAGGATTTTGGCTTTATTTAAACTACTCCAAGCAAATCCTACATTATTTCTGCTGAACATATGCTAAATTTTATATTGGAAAAAATAGGGTTTCGTAAGATGTTTGGGTTTTTTTTATATTAAATAAGGGGGCAAACGAGCAAACGGGTCACCTGATGGTAAGCAACTATCGTCGCCCATGGAGACTCGCAACATCAGAAGAACTGCAGGTGCGTTGCCGGCCTTTTAAGAGGGAGTACGCTCTTTTCTTGAAGGTTTGCAGGTCGTATAGGTCCGGAAAAACTGCTGGTGACAGTTCATTCCAGAGTTCTACAGTGCGTGGCAGAAAGTTACGCGAAAAACGCACTGTGGAAGACTGCCACTCATCAAGGTGATGAGGATGGTATGTTTTTCGCGTGGGACGATGGTGAAAAGTTGCAGGTGGTATGATTCCGAATAATTACTCAGAGCACTCCCCGTGATACAACCGATAGAGGATGCAGAGTGAAGCTACATCTCGGCGTAATTCCAAGGGGTCCAAGCTGTTTGAAACACTATGGCAGTCAACAATTCGAGCGGCCCTTCGTTGGATACGATCCAGAGGGAGCAGTTGGTATTTTGGCGCCCCTGCCTAGAGATGAGAACAATATTCCATATGAGGCCGGACCTGCGCCTTGTAGAGTTGTAGGCGTTGGTCTGGACTGAAGTACTGTCTCGCTCTGTTAAGAACACCAAGCTTCTTCGAGGCTAAGGCTAATTTGGCCTTACCCTCTAGATGATATCGGAACTGGACTTGGATCGCTCGATATGTTGACGCCAAGTGTCTCAATGTTAGAGGAGATGGTTAAAGATGTGCCCTCGAAACGAGGACATACGACCATTGGTGACTTTTTAGTGGTGAACGCGCAGACTTGTGTCTTGGCGGGGTTGAATTGGACCAAGTTACATCTACCCCATTCAGAGACCTTCTCCAATGAATTCTCCACCTTAGACACAAGTTTGTTTCGACTCTCAGTGACATTTTGCCGAGAAATATTGGGGGAGCCGGTATATACAGCATCACCTGTACTGTCATCCGCATAGCAATTAATGCCGCTGATCTGCAACATGTCATTGATATGCAGTAAGAATAGAGTAGGCCATAGCACACAGCCCTGACAGACACAGCACCAGCATTAACAGACTGAGTTTCCGAGCATTCGCCGTCAACAACGACCTTTATGCTTCTGTCTGCTAAGAAACCAGACGCCAGGTGAAAAAAATCAACCAGAAAAGTTACTTATTTTGCGTACGCTGCCGAAACCATAGAAGATAGAACCATAAAATGTTCTAATTATTGTAGATCTTATAAATATCTACATAAAAGTCCGCGACACACTATACTTATCTATGTCGGGTGAGGCACAATAACCATTTTTTTATTTAAAAATCTTGAATTTTTTTGGACAACATTTAAACGTTTATTTTACTCATGCCATTAATCCTTATCAAAATAAATCATTTCATCATTAAGTACAATTTATGTAAATAAAATTTGGTCTTTGAATGATTAAAATTGGACGTTTGGTTTTGAAATTATGGCGAAATTCAAATATTACGATAGTGGGCGTCACCAAGCGAGATGCGCTTGCGGGAGGAAGACAATCTGTGCAGTGTGCACTGTACACCCTTCGGATAATGACTGCGTCTGCGTCGTCGATGTCAGTGTCGGAGTCTGTGGAATTGACCTGGGAATCATTTTGCTGACCGAGTCTTTCCTGGGTAGGCTTTTTGCAGCCGTAACCGACATCCACGCGGGCGGAGCCGCGGGCGACCGCTAGTAATATGTACAACTCTAAGACAACAAGCTATATATAGCCTTGTCGTTTCATATTATGTAACTAAAAAGGATAAAATTATTATTTTTTAACAAAAAATTAAAACCGACTTCCAACTTCCAAGGTAAAAACAAAAGTAATACCTACTTACCTACTTATTCTTAATCAAAAAAGAATCAAATAATTCTTATTCCTTATTACAGTGGCGTCTTCAGACTTCGCCTTAACCTCAACTATTTCTGTACTCAATCTTCATGCTTTTGAAGTCGGTACCAGCTTAACTTAGCGTAATTGCTATGTCAAGGATCTCAGAACTTTTCCGGGCTGGTACCGACTTTAAAAGTACGAAGATTGAGTACAGAAATAGTTGAGGTTTAGGCGAAGTCTGAAGACGCCACTGTAATAAGGAATAAGAATTATTTGATTCTTTTTAGATAAAGAATAAGTAGGTAAGTATTACTTTTGTTTTTACCTTGGAAGTCGGTTTTAATTTTTTGTTAAAAAATAATAATTAATTTGTAGATAAATACGGGGCGGGATATGATAGGCTTTTTTACATGTTAGGCTATGGATAACCATGATTAACACCATGATTGTGAAGTTATTTGTATCATAATATTAATGACATCTATCTTGGGCATTTATAGAAGGTTCATTATCACTTCTATTGGACTTTAAGCTAACATGAGACATAATAATATCTAAACATAATAAACATGAAATACGAATCTACATTTCCATATAATCAAGACAGCGACCAAAATATGACGTTAGCATTATCTCGTAATTGATTTAGTGTAATGAAGTTGTAAATAACAATCGTAAAACGAGAGAATTCTAAGAACGTAATCGATTATATAGATAAGGGAGACAAACGGACAGACAGACGAGCGCCGGTGCCCAAACAGCGGTGTTTGGTGGGCAAACAGCTGATAAGGCTTGAAACGCCGAAAGCGACACAATAGGCGCGGTACGGTGTAAATATTTGGTGTATGAATACCTTTCCGCGCGCCTAGCGCGTGCGAGCCGCTTTCATCCTGTCACACCGTTGTGTAACATTAAATTATTAAATACATATAAGTATTTAAAAATATTATACTACTGTGTCATGACTCATGCTATTGAGTTATGGGTATTATTAGGTGTGATTTATTTATTTAATAAGAAGAAGTCCACTGCCAATTCAAGATGTGAGTAGAAGAATAAGGTAAGTGACATGAAAAAACTTCCCGTTTTTTTGCATAAATGGAGGCTTTAGGGCCGGAAAAATTATTTGAAATAGAAAAACTATGTATGGTATGTGTAACCAGATATATTAAATAGGTTATGAAGTAGTTAAGTTACAAGTTTTATTAAAATAATTAGGGAAAAAATGAGTTATTTTCCGTATGTTACGAAATGTTACTTGTTCGATTCTTCCACTCACGTCTTCAATTATTGTTTATTGATTTTTGATCGAAATGTACGTGTTATTGAAAAAAAAGGTTATTTTATTCGAAAAATGCTTAAAACTAGATTTAATATTCGAATTATTAAATTGTCGTACGTACGTACCAAAGTATTAGACAATCCTATAATGAACTAGCACAGAGTATAGTAAGTACTCACAGGGTATCATGAACTTGTAGGTACATACCTAAATGATTTTTTTTTCCAAAAACCGTTCAATTATGAAAAAAAAAAATTGTTTACAGTTTAATTATTAAAAACTTTACTCGTTGTTTATAATGATCATATCACTAAGATTATAATACGCAATTTTAATAATGCATTTATTAAGTTTGTACGTATTTTAACGTAGGAATACGTATTAAAGAGAATTTCTTATGAAGTAGTTGAATTACAGTTCGGTGTGATAGATTCTCGGGCACACAACTGATATGTCTCACACTTAAAATATATCAAACACAAAAGATAAAATAGAAAGGCTAGTTATGATTTATTCTATTGTAGGGTTTGTTATTTTCGTTTTCTTTTCAAATTACCGCCACTCAACATATTAAAAAATGTGCCATGTTGTTAATAATATATTTAATATTGTAACTTGTATAGAATGTATATTAAATTATTAAAATACTTAAACCATGATCTTTTACGAAGCACAAGTACCTACACAAAAGAAATCCAAGTAATTTAGTACAATGTAGTTAGGTTTTCTTGTTACGTTGTGAACCTTAAAGATAATTTTCAGAATTTATGCTGAATATTAAAATTAAGTTTGTTCAGTACTAAGCGTTTGCGACAAAACAGCTAAACGCACTTAGTAAGAGCGTTTACTAACAATATACATTTAAGCCACAATACAAATGTATACAGTAGACCTCTTTCATACTAATACCCAGACCTAATAAAAGGTACGCACACATTCATTAAATATTATAATAGATGACATCCACAACTCCTTTGCGCAAACATTCGCACGGTTCAGCGTGAAGACGTAACTGACGGACAGACAGAGATTAGTGTGATTTGGGGTTTTAAGTAAGTTTTAAGACTTTTTATCTATAAAACTTTTTTATCTGCGAAAAATCTTGAAAGTGGTAGCTAACAGAGATAGAAAGAATTTCATAATTTGATTTTTATGGTCCTAAAATATGGATTGGTCTATTTGTAGGACAATATTATTCTTAAATTATTTAACTATTAACCTACCAATAAACAAAAAATCTGCTGGTTAGGGTTCCGTTTTAGGATATCGTAGTCAACCAAGTTTTGTTGATTACAGAACCCTAAAACGGATCCCTAACCAGCAGATTTTTTGTATATTGGTAGGTTAATAGTTATATAACTTATTCATTTGAGTATATCCATATTTTAGGACCATCAAATCAAAATTTGAAATCCTTTCTATCTATGTTAGCTACCACTTTCAAGATTTTTCGCAGAAAAAAGTTGTTTGTCTTATCAAAATGAAGCTACTCACAAAAATTAGCTTGTAATCACAAAAAAAATTGTTCTAGGGCTCCCTCACTAGTACTTGAGGTAGTAAAATAGCGTAGTGCGTAGGGCACGCGCGAAAAACTTGTTTCTGTGAAGTGATATCTAAATTAACGCGGAATACGGCTGGATATTATAATGACTGTGCATCCAAACTAAGGGCCGGGACACAAAAACACGACACGACGTCGTAGGTACGACGTCGTGTCGTAGGAATCTACGACGCGCGCCGTAAAAAACCACGAAACGACATCGTACGACGTCGCGTCGTAGAAACTCATCTTTGAATTTTTACGTGAGTTTCTACGACGCGACGTCGTAAGATGTCGTGTCGTAGTTTTTTACGACGCGCGTCGTAGATTCCCACGACACGACGTCGTACTACGTCGCATCGTGTTTTTGTGTCCCGGCCCTAACGCACTTGGATTTTTACATATGTACGTTTTTGAGCGTTTAGCATTTAGTTGAATGAGCATAACATCCTTTGTACACTGTACTGTATGTGTGTTCACTCTACTGTACGATATTTATATTGTGTTTAAACTATTGGAGGCAAGAATGTAGACATTTCAGACATTGACAAGTGCTATAATGTAAAAGCTTGGTAGACGTACTTAAAGCTTAATGTTCGCGCCTTCCTAGAATTTCTAAACTGCAATTAGGGATGTATTTTGTTATATTTCTAGATGTTGTCTTAAATTTTTTCGTTGCGACAAAATTTCTGGAATTTCTAAAAATTCGGATATTGTGTCAAAAATTGTTTATCGCGCAAGAACCGTACTTTTTTCCTGGGATAAAACGTATCCCAGTCCTTCCCCGGGCCTAAAAGTATCTTCGTACCAAATTTCCACAAAATCGATTCAGCGATTTGGGCGGCAAAAGGTCACAGACAGATAGACAGACACACTTTCCCATTTTGAATATTACTACTATGAAAGTATGGATTGACGATCGTGTTTGTCTATCTATCTGTATGTTACATCGTTAGTATTTTTAAATAGGCACTCTCCAGTACTGAACATATAACATCTACTATAATTTGTATTAGTAGTACGATTTGTATTACCATAACCACTTCAGGTGATATCAGGTGAGCTACAGATAAATTACCTGCTACTCTAGTTAATTGAATAATTTAGGCTCCAAATTAGTCTAGCTTAGCATCTGGAATGCAATACATTATGCTAATTTGAAATTTCATGCATAAATTACATTTGTTATCAAATTGTTTTGGTATTGACAATTGGGTATTAAATGATAGTGATTATAATAATAATCAGGCTTATTCAGGGTGTTACAAAAGAACGTGATAACTAATTTAGGGATTGTACCTACCTATGTGTTAAATACATTTAGTTCACTGTAAAAACAGCTCTGAAAGAGAAAATATCTTTGTGTAATTTGTATAGGCAAGACGTATATTAGCGTGATTATAATATGTTAAAAATCTTCCAGTTGCTAATTACACGGTAAACTCTATACAGGCCTCATACACACCCTAAAGTAAGCATTATCATTTTGTTTGTTACATCCTATAGAATATATTGATCTGCACTCTACAGAAACAAGAGCATTACAATGTGACATAATAGTCAAAGAGCAATTTACTTCAAATTCGAATCAACTATTCGCAGTCACGTATAAAAAAGGCGGACGGAGTCCCACCATACACAAAACTGTGTCGTTCAGAGTCGGCCAGCTGGCTGTATGTACACAGTCCGCACGCACACATTCTTGCGCTAGTCCATACCATTTGACAGGCGTCAGAATGTGTGCGTGGCCGACTCCGAAGAAAAGTGAAGACACAGTTTTGCATATAACAAGAGTCCGTCCGCCTTTTTTTCTACGTTCATGTTCGCAGTAAACTAGCAATAAATAGAAGTACATGGCATTAGTGTTAGATAGTTGTTCGGACATCAATAAACGCTGTAGATAAGTGTGGGAAGGAACCATTTGTACTGAGGTAGTACAAGAGCTATTGTCAGGTAAATAGATCTAGACGCTGGCTCCCACGGAGTCGTGTTCTCTAAACGGACGTTTGAATTGGACAGAAAAGAGTTTTGTATCAATACTGTTTCAGTAAGAGATTGACTGCCGCACTCAGATACGTCAAATAATAAATAAACTTTAAATTAATGCAGGGTTTGACACATAATGTATGAGACTTAATTTAAAATATTTATAAGGTAAAAAATCATTAAATCTCTTTAGGTGCAGCCATGAGAGGCTTTCTGAGGAAGATAAGTAGATATTATAATCAGGGCCCTCGCTACCATATGTGCAATGTGTGCAATGCACACGGGCGCCATCCTCTAGGGGCGCCAAATCGCCATCTTTGGGGGCGCCAAAACCAAGGACCCAAAAATTTGCCTAAAGGGGCGCCAAAATCCTTTTTTTTTCACAGGCGCCAGTACCCCTTACGGGGGGCTCTGTTTATAATTTACATTGAAGCAGTTCTATCAAGTACGTATTGCAAAGCGTATTGCTTTGGCACAATTTGTAACTTGAAGAAAACTTGGTCAGAAGTGACAAGAAACATATTAGTTTTGGTAAGAGATCGTTAACACAAAGATTAGGGTTCAATTTTAATATGCGTTGTTATAATTAAGTATCGTAATGAAGCTATCACAATTTACAATAATTGTTTAGTTATTTTGTCTGAAAGAAAAATCACCAAAGTAAGATTTTTAGAGGTATGCCAACTACTAATCTATGGTTTGTTCCCCTTGTCTTTCAGGGAGATCCTTTTGGTGTGATTCAAATAAAAGGAAAACCTATATAAAAACCTATATAAAAAAATATTTAGGTGGTGAATGAGGTTCACACTCATCGCTAAACTATCGATAAATTAATTGTAGGATTAATATATTATTATGTAATGGGTCAAATGGGTAGATCACTAGATCAAATTTAGTAGTTTTCTGCTATCAGTGTAAGAGTATCATTTAGTATAATTTAATCTTCATTATTAAATTACCTACTACTACACCAGTGCGCAATTGCTCAAGTCCGTGAGCCATTTGAGGAACAATCGCACTTTTGAATGCTCACGCGCAGGAATAGTGCCCGCCAATGAAATGCCTCGCGGGGCGGAGGGGGCGTGGCCACCGCCCCGCCTACCGCCCCCCGTGTCAGTGTGTGCGTTTGAATTATTTTATCGATTTACTATTATTTTTTTCAAACAAAAATGATAATCCATTTGTTCTAATAGATAATACTAAATAAGGTGTCAACGTGTTTTTCTTTTTTTCTTTTTAGACTTTAATGGTAATTTGGATGTAAAGTATGGCTTGTGGTTTTTGTTGTCAATTAATTACTTTATTGATTGTAAAATATGAGTTATGGGACGAATAAATCATATTAATTAGATAACTTTTTGTCTACCAGGTATTATATTGTATTAAAAAATACTTACCTACCTTACTTGAAATATTATCTAAGAAAATATTTGAGTGATTACTTAATCAAGTTTTTTTAAGTTCATATTTATAGCTACTCTACTAACCTGCTTGCCTGAAGACCACTGACATCTCTAACCTATAAGTATACATTTAATAAGCACTAATTTTTCGAACTGCAAAAGCCAGTAAATAAAAAATAATTATATTTCAAACATTTTAGGTTCACTTACGCCTACTTACTAAGAAGTTAAAAAATATATAATTACACGCCTACTCGAATTCATTGCCTTAAGGTGACGCCGCGTTAAAGTAAGAAACCGTGTTGGATATGTTTTAGATTGCTTGTTTTCTAAGAGAGGCCGGGCCGGCCTCTCATAGAAAACAAGCAATGGAACAGCAAAAAATGGAAAGGGCATAAGCAACAAAATGGTTTTTGTCGCGTAATTCAAAAACCATAAATACATTTCATATAAGCTATGCACATATTAAAGTGTATGCTTCAACCAATTTATGTACAAATTTTGGAACCTTAAATCACTCTCCTCTGTTGGAAAAATAGGAATCCCTTTTTTTACAGAGGTCTTTTCGATTGATAATTCTGTGTTTTAAAAGTTGTCCAACCGTGTTATGCTATGGGCAATTCAAAGAAAAAGACATGATGAATACTGACAATGAACTTTAGTTTCTTAGCTTTAGTCATTGCTGAGAAAAATCGGCATCGCTACAGCCAAATTATCAAGGCGTCGCCTTAACACGTTACTAACTACTTCTAGAACTGTAATATTTATGCACATATGCACCTTTAGACGGAAAATATCTCCTGTACTGGGAACATGAGCTGTAAAACCGTCTTCAAAGGCATTATCAAGTGGCCTATCTGCATCTCTGACCTTTGTTAAAAATACGAGTGTACAAATGTTTAAATATAATTTTCGCACGTAATCTCAAAACCATAACCTTACGCATTATCGTATCAAAAGCACGAATTAACGGTCACATCTGCGATTGTGAACTTGCGAGGTGTCACGACGACAAAGAGTATTTTGTAGAGACTCCAAGCGATCAAAACTTTGAAATATAAAGCTTTTCTTGCAGCTATATAAATTTAAACTCTTAAAAATACAAATTTGAAATTTTCGACATAGCCATAGTAACACCGTACAGTTAAAATCAGCTTTGTTTATTTGTTCATTAGATTGGTCTATTAGAAGTTAGTTGTTACATTACACCAGAATAAATATTTTCGATAAATATTATTAGCATAATATCATCGCAACTTACCTTATATTAATAACCTTTTTTCTTACAAAAGCTGTTATTGGGTTATCGAATTAAAATTATGGAAATATTGAAAAACAACAAAAAAATTCAATGTCTGGTACTACCAAAACATTTCACACACACACACACCTCACCGAGCAAGCTGTAAATTAGGCATAAACCGTCAATAAACCGGAGTATAATCTTTGCGCGTGCCCACGCGCGGTCGTGTCGGACGTCGGCGACAGTAACTGCGGCCCGATAAAACTAGATAGCGCCCTCACACGACGAGTGCAGATAACTAGCACAGTATAAATGTTATATAGTAGAATCACATAAGTAATCACACAAATCCCAACATTAACTTAGATCTAGCTTAGTAGTCATAATTAACATTAATTATTCCCGTGGTGCTTTCCCTTTAGTTCTTTGACTTTCGGTCATTGCAACTTTGTGCTGTATCCCGCTTTTTATGGGGAGGGATAAAACTGTATACTACCTACTCCTCCTATCTTCTTCTGATTAATTTCGTTGCGGGTCCCAAGACAGTTTTAGCATGTCCCTCGGGCTCTTTCGTGGTTGGATACCGCTGTCGATCCTGGCGACACAGGAGATACAGTGGTGGGAATGTGTGGAGGGCCAAAGCCCGTTTAAAAAAATCACATAAGTAAAAATTCAAAATTCTTGAAGTTTAAACTCTTTTAGCGACGTACATAGGCCAAAAATCTTAAATTCACATCTAGACACGTAACCTAATAGAAATGGAATTATGGATTTAAGACTAGACCGCAGGCGAGGTGTAGGAGAAATAATATAATATTTTATATTTTCAAATCTTGCGGCAAAAATTTAGGTACCTACCTACGTCAGGTGTTTCGCCGGCACTCACGGAGTGTATCCCGTTCTTCCTTTTAGCGTCGAGTCAACGATGAGCCATGTATTACATCATTATACCAAAATAATTCATTAATCACGCAACGTGATCAATGCATTATTTGGATGCCAATAATACTTAATAAGTTATTTAAAAATACGCTAATGTGTAGATGTGTAAGCCTGACTCGTATACTGCAAAATAAAATATTAAATATCCTATATTTTACGTAGGTGTAGTGTAGTAGTATGAGGATGATCCTTATGCCGTCCACACAAGGATAAAGTCAGCAACTCTGAAAGTGTTCAAATAATTTAAATTTGCATCTTCTTAGTGTCTTGCTTTAAGGTACTGTATATTCTTTATACTGTAGCCAATGTCCGTTCCGCTAAGACGTTGATTTAGTAAATTATCTAATTGCTTCCTTAACATAGTAGATAGTGCCCAAAGCATTTTAACTTGTGACACTCTATGTCTGACTTGCAAAGACGTGCATATATAATTAATTTTCTCCGTCATCCTTGTAGCTGTGTATATTATGGGCATAAGTTACTCCTTTTGGTTGGACATTTTAAACTTTTTTTGGAGTTTAAGACCCTCCTTTTGCCTTGAAATATTAATTGTACCTATACAAATTAATTAACAGCCACTTATTCTTACTAAACTCGTCTCAGAAGGCACGTTTTAATTGCTTATATCTTTTATGATCGTGTAACAATTATTTTTATAATTTAATAGGATATTAACACCGCAATAATCATTATTAGCAGAATGTCAATGTCAAAATTAAACACGGCCACACCATTTCTAACGTGTCGTAAATTTAACGTCCATTTAAAAATCGTTAATGTAACCTTATCGCAATAATATAAAAGGCAATAAAAATTACTTATTTGGAACAAGAAGACAAACAAGTCGACCGTGTTTAACATACGAAACTGCGCGAGCGCACGTTTCCAGCGCATTGTCAAAACACATACGATTTCACGCCGGAAAAAAAAAGTTGACCGTAAAAAAGAAGAAGGAAAGAAAAAAAACCGAGCCGTGTGTGGTCGCGAATAAGTGCGCCACTAAATTCAAATAATGCACTCGAAAACCAAATATTGTAAAAAAAGGCAAATATTTTCCAAACACCTTTGCGACACCGCATACTATGGACAGGTTTGTCGAAGCGAATAAGACTTTGCTAGCATTAAAGGTAGAAGTTATCTCTGTCAAATAAAAGTTAATGATCATTTATTTTCTTCATTTACATAAACAAATCTATTTGGAATAATAAACAATATAAATGTAAATTTTATTTGTACAAATGAATACCAAAATGTCTAACAGTATCGAATTCGATCAATTAAGCATACTTAATATAATGTTTATAAATTGGCATTAAATTGGGAAAAATGCGCCTCTTCTTGACATTCTCTAGTGTGTGTGGTAAGTGACACTTTTGTGTAGTCACAAAGATGTTTAGAATCACTTTTGCTTTGTGCGTTGGAATTATTTTGGTATTGGTGACAATTTTGATGTTGGTGACAATGTATACAATGCGATCCTTCTTACACTCAGCGGGGTAAAATGATCTGTCAGTAAGTTTCGGTATAATGCTGTCAACACAATGGCTAAGGGTTTTACTTTCGAAATGTTACTTTTAAAGCCCTAAGGGAAAAGTGATTAGGGCGCCGTTATCGAAACTGACAGTTGCTTTTGACGAGATTTTTTTTCTTTTCTTAATAGAGATTTTTTTTGTATTTATGAACCAGTTTCGTTTTTGATGATTTGATGAAAAATTTAACAATAAAAATTAATCTGATACAAGAAAGTTTTCCTTATTTAACAGGTAATAATAATTATAATGATTAAGAATAAAATAATTAAAGGCTTTTGGCTGGTCTTTAAGAAAGTCATGTTTTATAAAGGAAGAAAAAATATTACTTAAATAATTCATCACAAAACATGATTTAGAAGGTCAAGTTGAATAACAAAAATTAAGTAATCTTAATACTGACAATATAAATAAAGAAAACATTCAAATTTTAGTAGACGACTGACATTTAAAAATAATACTGCAACTGGCATAAAACGAATGCAAAATAATATAAAACGACAGAAGAGGTAAAACCGCAACCATAGTCCGTGACGAATCGAATTTTGAATTGAAAATTGTTCTAAAATGTGACGGTTGAGGATATACAACCTTTTTAACACATCATCAATTAAAAAAAGAACATGTGGCCCCTAGGCGTTTCGTGCTAAGAAAAGAATCTTATGTCATTTTGATACACTCGAATCTTTTGTGTGGTGTTGTATCAATGCTTTTATACGGAGTATATCGATTTGGGTTTGAATTGGACCAATTTTTCAAGCTTAGTGGTCCCTTTTGTTGTTAATGGGTACAGTTTGGATGTAAAGATGTGTATAATTACAATTTACGTCGGAGAATTATAGAATGGCGTATCAATTAGAAACGGGTTGGGGTGTTATTATAAGTTTAATATGTCTATTAATCTGATCTGTCCGATCATTTTATTTATACTATTACAAAATATATAACATTACATCCTTCAGAGATTAGGTGAACAAATTAACACAATTTTCATCAATCGTATCTCGTATCTCGTTTTCTTTGTTTTTTCGTTCACTTCAGAAAGTAGTATTTAGTTCAGCGTCTACTCTTTCTTTTATTCTAGACAGACTGTATTGATATAAATGACTTATTTGACCGTCATTATTAACACATACTTCATAAATAAACTGATTTTGATGAAGCTCCCAATGAATAAGTCTTAATCTTATCTTACCAATACTTGAGAGTGACAATATCATAATATCTTTCCTTTCATACATAAACATAACAAAACAACATAGTATATCATCAAAGATTATTTCTACACCATATGATTAATCCTTCGATCGCGGATTTTTGGAAATCTATTGTTCTATTATTCTATTGTTGTCTCGGTCACCGGTGTCTGTATGGGGCTTGATGGGTTAAATTGGTACTAAGTGTTATCTTATAAATGTTTCATGATTCGTGATTGTTAGATGGCAAACCTCTGAAACTTAGTCGCGTTATGTCAAGCCCAAAAACAGCTGATATCATGTAACAGGTACATTGACTGTCCATAACCCAACTAAATTAAATAGGTCTACCATCTGCCTAAGAATCAATTTATCTGATAGTTCATCAATCTATATTATTCTATAACTTCTTGACCCTCAGAATGTTTCTAACGACAAGTCTTGTTTCGAATGGTACATCTGTATGTCTGTAATGATTTATCATAATGATATCAATCATTTATCATTATGTCCGTGTAATGAAGATCTTTAGGGCAATGATTAAATACAGATGCGTAATGATACACGCTGAAGCTAGCGACATCTATTAGGCTAATAAAGAACCAATAGATTTTTGTGATTGTTTTTATTACTCTTATATTGGTTCCCTCCTTATAATCAAAAATATATATTGTATGTCTATGTGTGTCCTTGTCTATTATATACAAATGTGGCTTGACAGACAATTACCAAATACATTTAGATCTTTTTACTACAAATGGGAGTTGGTTTAAACCTACGAATAATAAAAACTATAAACTGTTTAATGTTTATACTTTAATTTTGCTAAAGTAACTATTAGTTACTTGTTAAACTAGGTGCGCAATCTTAATATATTTCTGATTGCTTGATACTCCGGAGGTAAGTGCTTAGAATGTAGCCAGTCTTAGTTGGAAGCGTCTTCTCAAATGATCATACCAAATCTGTGGGAGTTTTGATTCATAGTAAAAAGGATATAGTAGATCAATTTTTTATATGAGAAAAAATAATCAAGGAAAAAACAAATGAATGACTGTTTTGAATACCCAAATGTACCTACTGTATAAATGAATTTGGAATTCTAAACCAAAGAGGAAATATTTGAGATCAAAGTGCCCTGTACAACAAAACGCCAATTTCATATGTAAGGACCTAATATTATTATATTATTGCACTAATCTTTGATGTTAATATTTCATATATTATATTAGTGCAGTTCTGCTAATAGCAGCACCAAGATATCTATGTTCCTTTGCTTAAATCATCATCATCCCTTTGTTTTTGTTTTGCATTGTTACTACATAATTGTTCAGATATTGGAGATTACCAGTTGCAAAGGCTGACTTTTCTTCAGAGGGATAGCCTTACCAATGAATGAATGAAATTTTAATAGTTGGGGATTTAGAGGTTGGTCTTCAACACATAAGAAGTTAGTCAACGGTCAAATTAATTAAAACTATAAATGTTTGTAAAATCCATACTAATATTAAAAATTCGAAGTCTGCCTGTTGCAATCTTTCTAGACAAACCACTGAACAGATTTTATTGACCCTTTAAGTCCCGGGAAAGGTAATAGGATACTTTTTATCCCGGGAAAATTCACGGTTCTCGTGCGATAAACGAATTTTGGCGCAAGGGCTACTCCCTCTACGCGTTATTTAGTGTAAAATAATTACACATTTCATTAGAAAGTTCATTTATTTTACACACTACAACTACTGTACAAATACAACAATATAAGTCAACAGTCTTCTAATTTCTAAAGTAGGAAGACAATAATTCTAAAAAGATCTTACTGAACTGAACATTACCAAGGCACATTATAATTTATATTTACAAAATGAGATCAAAAATATACAAAACACTATTATAAAACAAGTTGTACTTTTATAATAATTTTATAAGCTACCTATTTACAGAATAAAACGTAATAGAAACAATACCTATTTACAGAATAAAACGCAATAGAAACAAAATTACTATTTAAACCTCCTTACTAATAAAAATGGATGTGTGTAGAACTATGCAATATTATCCTTGTCTTATACATCAGAAGATTCGCTCGAAAGACAAAGACAAAACATTGTATAGTTTATTCAACGTCTAACTTTTGTGTAGTCAGTGGGTTTGGTTTTTATAATTCTATTTTTTTATACTGGAAGATTTAACATGTACACAAATCTACTCCAGCAAAAAGATTTGAAATTAAAATAAATAATAGATATCATTATATTACATAAAATACATTATTTTGCAAGAACCAAGATTAAATTAAAACTGTAAATTTTATTCTTAAAATAATACATTTCCCTCCATTACATACAGGACCTATAATAAATTATAATAGACATTTAAATATGACATAATTTTTAAAGAAACAAATAATTTATATTCGCTTAAAGAAATATAATAATAAAACCAATTAGCATAAAATTCTACCATGCAATATTTCCTTAATTTTTTTTTCACCTGCAAGTAAATTAAAATGTTTAGAACGTCAAAATTACACACGTACACAAGGAAGAATTATGTAGTTTTCCGAATTCCGATAGAGTAGTACCTACATCTTTTGTACAACTAATTTTTTAAATATTTCTGAGGCTAAACTTCCATTCATAATTCATGTGCTTATCACAGCACATAAAATAGGTTGAATCATACCATGAAAACTAATTGCAAATAGGAATTGTACTAACACCCATCTGGGGCCTTACTTCCGAAACTGATTCGTTTTTGAATTCCGAGTCATTTGTCGATTTTGATTCGATCTTGATGCGATCCTGAACAAACTCGAATTGAAATTGACATTCTGTTAAATGAACTTCTCGAATGCCTTAAGTTAATTTCACTTTCGAAATTGTTAAGGTTTACTGTTTAACATAAGCAATCTTTTAAGTGACTCATAATTTGCGATACTTCTTATCAAATCGCTTTATTTTTTTTAGAACTTCGGCACTAAAATTAAGAAAAGTATTTCAGTTAAAAACCCGGATTTAAATCTACAAATTGAGGCACGCGGCACGATCGAGTACGAGTACCTAGTGTTAAGAGTATTCAGAACTGAAATCGAGATGTTTCGATTCTCAATCTACTTGGGAGTAAGGTAGTACTCAGTCTTACTCAATTTTCGTCTTCCGTATCCAAGCTATCTATCGGAAAATTGGGGTTGAGAATTGGGCTTTTACCGTTCGAACCGGAGGGAGAAGTGGACATTCCCACTAGGTTGTGCGTTAGGCTGTGTCGTCTCAAATCGCAGTTTCTCCTAAACACTTTTCCACATGAGGAGCAGTTGTAAGGTTTGATGTCCGTATGGGTGAGAAGGTGGGTCTTCAGATTGGATCGCTGGTTGAAACTTCGGCTGCAGACTGGACATTTGTGGGGTGACTCCTCCATGTGGAGAATTTTGTGGACAGCGAGTGTTCTGGACTGACAGAAGCCTTTACCGCACTCCATACACTTGAACGGCTTTTCCTTAGAATGTATGTATCTGTAAAGACGAAAAATAAGTTACTAAACATGGTCGTAGGCACACATCAATGGTCAGAATCTACAGGTCTACTTAAATTAAGTATCTACAGACAGCTAGTGCAGTTACAAAATAATACTGAAGGTAAATATTTGATTGTTGCTTTGCATTACATAGATTCTCGGTGGGTTTGCTAAAGGAAGTTAGAGCTAGCAACATAATTATTTTAAAGATATACAAAAACTACTTATATGTAATATTTGAAATGAGAAGTAGTCTAGTTTTTCAGAACGTTTCTATGTGACTAAACGTTTTGATAATCAATATTGACAGGGACAGAAAGATAGTTTGAAGGTCGTCAGTAATTTGGTACATGGCGTCTAGCAAAAAGTTCAATTAATCTTGAATGTTCAAATTAATTCATAAACAGATTTTATGTAAAGATTTACTACTTATAACTTTTACCAATTTCTAATGATTCAAGTGTAATTACAATCTATATTGTGTCCAATATGTAGCATTACTATGAGTCTTCAATTAGGCCTACAATAACCATCTGCAAGCGCGGAATTCATAAGTTTGGTTCTACTTTTTATATTAATTTTTATGATTAGTTTTAACTTATCAAAGTTTACATATATAAATTTTGAACCTTCCAAAATACATTTTGGAAGGTTCAAAATTTATATATGTACTTTGGTAATTGGTATCTCATAGCGCATGACAAAAATATGTGTGTTTTAAGTTTTATAATCTGTTTAATTTTAGGTGTAGTAAAACGGCTACAGCCCACAAGTCATATGTAAAATATTTTTATTTTTTGATAGAATTATATTCTGCTTAAACGTTGAATAGATTAGAGTTATTATACCTAGAGCAAATTTTCTGCAAAACTTAATAATAATTATGATTCACTCAAGGTGGCTATTTTGGACCCCAGTAATAGGTACTAAATAAACTAGAGTTTAAAAGTTGAAAGTGAAATTGAACAGAAAAAAAAAAATCTCGAAACGAAATTACTGACGTAATATTAGCAAAATTATCTCTACAACTCTCAAAATACCGTTGCAGTATCAAAACACTTTAAAACCGAGTCTCATGAAGTTATTTGATACTTATTACGTTTATTCTTAAAATCTGTATTTGATACCAAGCAATTTTGTCAAGATCTTGTATTTACTGATGTATTTAATTTCAAGAATTATTTTATGTGTTCTTGATTTATCACCATCACAAGCTCTATCTTAAACTGTAGGTACCTACTATGAATATGATATTTCATTCTTAGTTTCGTTAATAATAAGAACGGAATAGTTACGATATTTTAAGTAATAATAATATTTAAAATGTGAAAGAGAATATTCATTTTTATCTTGTACTAATGATATAATAGTTTTGTTGTATGTTGGTCGATGAAAACGAACATCTGTTATGCCTTATAACATCTAGGGATGTTGTTGTATTTAAAAAGAACATTTTTTTCTTTTTATCTTCTATCAAAACTGTTTTTTTTTACTGCAACTAAAGCAGTTTTCAACTTTTAGAAACACACAACAGTTTAGAAACTTCAATTCTAACATCAAAAGTAGTATTCCAAGGAACATTTTACATAATACAAGAACATTATCGTAGCGATACCACTAACATCGCTAGTTCATTTAATACGTTGAGAAACGGACACCAGTCACCAGCTGTTGGTAAGTTATTCTGATGGTGTTAAATTTATTATAACATTGACAAATAGCGTGTGACTCTCAACAAAACACCTGCCTGTGGATTTTTATATTTATTTATCCCTCACAAAAGTGGCAGATGATTTTTTACGTCAAAACGTTTGCAAATAAAGGAAGGTAGAATCAATGATAATAATTCAAACAATCTAGACTGATCATTACAACTTTTGTAGTTTATGTAGATTGTATCGAGAAAGGGGTAGAAAATCTCAGGTTGTTAAAATTACAAATTATTAAAATTTACAAATTAAGTACATGATTTAATGATTGTTATACAATTAAAAAAACTATAACAAAATTAATTATTAAAAGTCATAATATTATTAAAGTAAGATAACGGGAGTAAGATATTAAAAAAAACTATAAAACACCATCTTCCAATGATAAGTACGTAAAACATTACTTCAACAACTGAATAAAAGTACCTACTTATGAACAAAAACAACAAATAATCATTAATATCACTTAAACAAATAACACCGAGGAGTGAAATTACGAAGTGTTCAAAGTAATATAATACGTGTAATAATCGTTAAGATAACTATAATCTATGATTAAGAGTTACACGACGGCCATGAATGAAAAAATATTTGGATACAAGATCGAAGATTAGAGGCGACGGGCCCGGTGAGGCGGAATGACGGGCCGGCTAGGCCTAACACGACCTGACAAAGCTGATTGATTCAACTAGCTTGGTGACTCCGATAATCACGTGACATCGACTAATACTCCCCCATAAGCACTACGACTTAATCGTGGAATAGTCACGATTAATGAAAACAGGAAACAGAGAAATATATTCGATAGTTTAGCTGCATCGAAAACTAATATCCATACCGATTTATAACACAATATTATGGCAGCGGAGAACAAAGTTTTACGACTTAATGCTAGATAAAAAGTTGTGAAGTTTGGTAACATTAAGTCAGCCATAAAAAGGTTGGATGATTTGGAATTTCATAATAAAACGTCCAGATAATAAGTTGAATAAATAAACTCGAAAACATTGTCCTAATCTTAATTTTGTTACATTTTTTGTGTCAATAATCCTCAACGTCAAATTCTTGTGGTGATTTGTTAAAGCCTGCCCGCCCCTTCCATTATAATGTATCGTGTCATCGGACGTCGAAGCATCGACGGGCTCGGGTTAACCCTCCGGCGTCCGAACGAAATTTATTTTATTGCCTTCGAGATAGTGATTCGGGTAGAAATCGCCGGGACAGGTGTTAAAATTCGACACCTTCGTTTTTTAACCGGCCGATAAGCATAGATTTTTCAATTCGGTCGTCCTATACGTAAATTTTTATTGGACTCTTTCGACCCCGTGTTTTCAAGATTACATCGGCGATAAAAGGATTCACAGAAAGGGAATTCGAAAGATTAATACGAGTGAGATGAATATGTAAAATTAAAACATCGGCTCGCAGATTAGCGGTGGTTTTGTGAAATAATTTACGAGCGTGACGAACGACCGTCGATACCATCTGCTCGGCCGTACTTAACCCTTTTTGTTTGAAATATTTTGCCCCACCGCCATTATTCAAAAGTTCATAACGTTTGCGTCGAAACTCGGCGACCGAATTATTTTATTGATATCGAAAAATGAGAATCGTGATCCTCTAAAACGTTTTTTGACACGGTCGCGTTGTTTTTCGTTTTGCGAACGCGTCGAGATATCTGTCACGGTCGTATTCTAAAGATAAATTAAAACAATAGTCAGGTATTCTTCAAGGCCAGCGATAAGAGATTCGATGATAACCAAGAGGACAGAATAATCCTACATCTGCAAAATATTTGAAGGTCAAAGGATCAAGAAGTCATTCGTCACTCACGTTTGGATACAAGTTTCAAATCAATGTAAACAAAAAAAAAAAAAAACGATGCACGTTGTGCATCAACAACAAAAAGAAAACATTTTTAACAATATATCATCAAGTAGGAAATAAAAAATCAAAGCTATTCATATCGCCTTAACGATTTCAAACTACTTAATGGAGGTGAATATCCAACGTAAATAATGCTCGTGATTATAATTATATTACCTGTGATCTCGGAGATGGTCTTGCCGTCGGAAGGCCTTCCCGCAGATGTCGCAAGAGTATGGCCGCTCGTCCGTGTGCGTCCTCTCGTGGATTAGGAGATTGTAAGATTTCGTGAATTGTCTATTGCAAAATTTACAAATAAATTGCTTCTTCGTTCTAGCCCCGCTTCCTGTAGTTTTCTGCTTGCTCGATATACTGCTAGTCGATGAGGTGGAACTGTTCGTTGATTTTGAACTCGACGAGTTCGACGGTTGGGGTGATAGAGGTTGAGCCGGGCTTCCGTTCATTTGCTGATGGTACATAGCGTTCAGGAGTAAGCTCGGGTATCCGTTGTCTAAATTTTGTGATGAATTGTAGCTATAACTTTTCGATGATGGTTCCAAATGATCGTCTAGATTAAATTCGTCGTCGTTGTCGAGTAACGCAAGGTCCTCCTCTACTTCTTCTGATAAATCGACGTCTTCGGCCGCTAGAGCATCGGGTAGAGGGTATTCTTCTGGTGTTTTAGGGGACATAACTTTCGAGGTAGTTTCTGTTACGTCAGTTTCACTTATCTTCGCGCTGGCAGTGGCTAATCTTAAAATATCCTGCTTCGAGGACGTGCTATTGCTTTCTATTATACTAGTAGATGCTTGATTGTTTACGGAGGAAACCGACGATAGGCGTTGGAGAGTCAAATAAGATTCTAGTGCTTGCAAATTTAACGCGGCAGCCGCTGCGGAGTTCGAGGGCAAAAGGGCAGCTTGTTGCAAGGAATTCATCATGGCGTTTTGCAACGATATAACCACACCTTGCAACGATCTTTGTAACATGTTCTCTTGGAGGAGAGCAGCTGACGTTATCGAAATATTTAAATTAGTAGTCGACGGAGAAATGGGTCCCTTACTTGTACTAGTTTTATCCTCCTGGGCCGGAGCACTGATGGCGAGCAGGCTGTTCATGTCTGCGGATTTCGAGTCCTGGATTTGGAGGTTATTCTTCAACTTGATGATGGCACTTTCCAATGAGTTCAATGTTTTGTTTCTCGACGTGTTTTGTTCTTGCATCTTAAATCTTAATGTGTCATCGGGCACGGTTAGCACGTGTGCGCGGTGGGGGTCTATCGCGTGCGCATGCGACGATTCAGTGACGATTCGATGTCGTTACGCGGCGTGCGAGGCGGCTGTATGGCGCGGTGTGACTGAGCCGGCGGGCAGCCCGCGTTCGCCCCGCCCCCGCGTCCCCCCGCACCCGCCGCGCCCGCTTCACAAAAGTTCTCTATTTTAGGCAACTCTTTGTATCGTAATGGTCAGCTCACGTCGCTCCACGAACGTGCTCATGAGAACAACGGTGCGCCGGATCCGTTGAGCCCTTTCAATTGTAATGAGATTCTGAATGGAATAGGTCGGGCTTGGGAAAACAATCCGACGACTCCATTAATTGTTATCGATCTAGGTCATAAGTCTACGCTATAGAGTATAGACTATAGACCTATTATATAGAGTCTTTAAGTACTTTATGTAACCTAAGCTTCGAAACTAGTACTGATAGAGTCGATTTGGCTAGGAATTTCTTCGCATATAAATTTTACGGTCATAAAATGCTGTTAAAGACATTCGACACTATCTTTTTAACACCTTTTATGGCGAGAACCGTTGCCTACGAAGTATGGGAGGTCGAAAGAACGAAGATGCGTCACTCAATTAGCCTGATAAAACTTAATCTACAGCTGCGGAGAAAATACGATAGGTTTACCATAATTTAATAAAATGTGACAACGGAGTGACACTAAATTGGACCTTATGTATAGATAAAATGATGTCTTCGAAAACACGTTCTTGACTCTTGTCTTTTCAAATATTTGTAACACTTCCAATTAAAATACTTATTCCCACGCGTTAGATATTGGATTACTTCTTGTATGTTGCTTTATGAAATGTGGGTACGCTATTTTTATTGTTGTTGTACATATTGTGTAAAAGTTGTACCACAGCAAAATTAATTTTTTTGCAACAATATTTTCCTCGTCGAGTGCCTTTTTTTTTGCAAAAAAACTTTTACTCTTCGATTGAATCAGGTAGGCAATATCAGAAGTATTAATCTCTTATCTTACAGCAATAAAGTGTATAATTAAATTAATGAGAGAAACATGCTAAATGATATGGATGTTAATGGGGATGTTAAAACTATATTCCCTCTAATCATCTGATAATAATAATTACTATATTAGGTACCTAAATAAAAGTCACATCACAAACCTCTAGTATTAAAAGTTATGTCCGTAGGTACTCTATTTTTAGCCGTTTTCAGAAAAGGAAGGCCGAAGGACGGTATAATAATATGTATGTACTTACATTGTACATTGTACCTAGTGTATAGTATTAGCAGAGTAAACAGAACTATCTGTTGTGATTTGTGGTGTTAGTACATAATTAGTATATACAGTATATTGAGCCAAAACTTTTTATGTAATATAAAAACAAAATATATGTATCGTTCTTTATTTTAACAATCGAAAGTTTGACAAAAAATAAACATAATAAAAATAAAAAGAAACTGCTAAATCACACTTTTATTTATTAATTATTATGTACCTACTTGTTTTATAACCTTCACAATTTTTTATTAAAAACTGTATGGAGGTTAGATTCAAGACGGTCTCCGACATTTTTACCGAATAACCCGGCCGATAGGACGAGAAAGTATGGGGTACTTTCGACCCAGCGATTAAAGCTGCTCTTTCGAAAAAAGCGTGCAGATGAAACAACTTTTCATCGGCATTAACAGAGAAATTAAGTATAATATTTAAAAAAAAATAGTTATCTACATGATATGATACGTAATTTGGTTTTGCCATATTTTTTCTATCGGTATCACATAATAAAGAAATAAAAAACCAAATCACCTCCAAATCGTTGAATGAAACCACTTTACTCCTTCATTATTTATCAAAAGAATATATAAAAAATATCTACTGCTTTGCAATACATAAGTTAATAATTTGTTTTTTTTTTTTTTACTTTTTTGAAATATGTATTATATTATGCCTTAAAAAGGTTTTTTCTCCTATTTCGCCCTATGCGCCCGAGCGTCGTAACCGCCACCATACAAGGCGCGCTGTTATGAATGTTATTTTAATGTCATTTACGTCGATATTCGCACTGACAGACAATCGACCTGCTAATTTAGGGAGAGAGGGCCCTTAAACTGAGAATTTTTATACTTCGTACAAAAAACTGTATAAAATTTAGGGTCATGTAACAAATTTACTTGACTCCAACGTGGTTGTGGGGTAATTTTGACCCGTTGTTATCCATACGACAAGGGGTCAAAATCACCTTGTCCTGGTCTTGGTGCTACGTTTGGTCCTGGCACCATAAAGTGCTCCGGTACATGAGACAAAAGTGGACATTCACCAAATAAATACCAAAGTCAGTGTCGCTTTTCGAGCTTGTTTGCTGTAGAATTAGGATTATTTAGAGCGGACCGTTTAGTACTTTTAATACACCAATTAGGATAGTTATAAAAATAAAATTTTAAATATTTTATTATTGTAATCATTATTATAAATTCAAAAACAATTTTACTTTATATATTTTTAAGAATAGTAGACATAAATTACACCTAAGTATACAATTTTTTTTCGTGATCGTCAAGTATAGTAATTAATTTCAGGAAATATCAAATAAGCCTAAAATTGCAATGAAATGATACAGATATAACAATATAGGTAGGACTGTAGGACAAATTCATTAATGTTGATAAAAAATCACTTTCAAATAACATTAATAATATTTTTGACCACTTTTTTATTTATTTTCTAGTACCAAATATAGCGTTCGGTCTGTATTTTTACAGGTACGCCATATTTGGTGCTGGAAAATATGATTAAATGGCGCCTATAAATGTATTGATGATGCCTCATATGGGTTTATAGTCGATAATTACCGAAGATGTTTCACGCGAGACAAAAACATTTAACTTTAATGAATACATGAATAACTTAATAAAATATGTTTAAAGGTTTTTTGTTTAAAAATAAATGTATGTGTGTCAGTGAAATATGTCTTAATTGCTATTCAACATATCTAAAAATTAAATAAAATATTTTTTTATAAAATTAATATTCAAAACTAGTAGCGATGCCGCGATGGTTTTAGGCCAAAATCTACTTATTTACAATGTTTCGTGTGAACACTAATTTTAACGGACAAAAAAGCCTAGTATGGATTAATTAAGAATTTAAGAGCCTAAAATATCGTGACAAATATTATCCTTGATATCCGATATCCGGTCTTTTATTTTTTAAGGGTCTAAGCTACTGGTCTGGTTAAGACCATGGTAGTTTAATCGTGGCTATAACTAGTCTGTTGCTAGTTGGTTCCGGTCTATAAATCGCCTTAACATAATACCCAACTAACAAAAATTGCTCTTGTAGTGGCTTATATAGGCAAAAATAATATTCTTATAGGAGTCGTATTATCGCTAATAAGGGTGCATTTGGGCACAATTTATAAGGATAATAACCTTATACCCTCCTTATAGTTGCTTTATTGTCCGCTTTTTTCCTTATACGTGTTATAATATAATGACCAATAACAAGTTACTTCAACTTATAAGAAGCATATAGAAAGCGTTAATACGGGCGATCACCCTTAAACGTGTTATATTATTGTCCGATACAAGGGAGTTAAACTCCGTTTGCCCTTTTTGCCGTCATAAGTGATTTACATTTTTGCAACAGCTTGGAGAAGAAATAGTAACGTCAGCCATTTTACTGTCAAGTAAACGATAAGTTATTATTTTATGTATAGTTTATTTACCTGATTTAGTGCTCGTTTACAGTGAAAAGTGTATGGGAATTAAAATGCATGATAAAATGTGATACGCTGTGTGTTTTGGTATCAACTCGCCCTTGAATTTAAGCTGTTTTTGTGCTAAAAACGTCATTAATTATTTAGTCAAGTTATATACAGTGTTTTTAAAAGAACAACAGGATTCACACATCGTATATAAGGAGTCTATGAGAGTAAAGACTTTATAACGGCATCAATTGTTTCTTATGATATCTCCATTTTACATATCGTTTCACACTAACAAAATCGCACCTAGCTAGTGTTATTACCGTATATTATATATTATAAAAATGTTTTTTTTTTTTCCACTGTAGTTGGGTTGGCCGAAAGAGACCTCTTTATAAGGATACTTTAGCTCACTTTTGCGCACTAATTTTAAGTTTGAAATATTATTAAAAATACGTGATTATCAAATTAATTGTTTTATTTTTTACTTTTCTTCTGTAACCATCGCTCCTTTTCAACTTCTTCCACAGTTTTGAATCCCTTTTTAGGCTTCCGTACCCAAAGGGTAAAACGGGACCCTATTACTAAGACTTCGTTATCTGTCCGCCTGTCTGTCTATCTGTCTGTCTCCAGCCTGTATTTCAAGAACCGCAATAGCTACAATTTTGAAATTTGTCGGGATTGTATGCATTTACTGCCACTATTAATATAACAACAAATACATAAAACAAAATAATTTAATACATATGATATCTAAGGGGGCTCCTATACAGCAAACATGTTTTTTTCGCTTTTATTGCTTGTCAATAATGGTAACAGGTAGGCACCTGAAATTTACACAAAGGCCTAAAAACTTTAAAAATTTTTTGGCCTTTTTTGTTTTATGAAAGTACGGAACCCTTCGTGCACAGGTCCGACTCGCACTTGGCCGATCATTCCACTCCGCAAGAAGTTCACACAATCTGTTGTGCGTTTAAAATGGCGAATTTAGTTATGTAAAGCATTTTAATGTAACCGTAAAGAGAATAATATCTTTATAATCACTGTTTATGGGAATGTGGATTGCTTTGATCCTTGTTAAGGTCATATAAAATGTTGGCATTCGTTTGTTGGATAGATGTCTTATTAAATGCCCCTATAAGTTAAAAGCATTATTAGTTACCTTGTGCATTACTTTTATAAGAATAATTGATCATATTAAAAGCTTTTATATGTCTTTGAATATTATAAGCAATGTAAATAGCCACTATAAGATGATCATATTTCGAAGCCTTATAGTTGCCGTATAAATTAGAGTTATTAACGTTTACCCAACCAAATTATAAGAATAAAGGTAATATTAGCCAAATCTCCTAATAGTGTGCCATTATAAGTAACATTGGCATAATGAATGCTCTTTTATAACAAGTATAAGAGTTTAGACCTTATCGAGTTAATTTTATAAGGTTAGTTTGTTTGTTAGGTATAGTCTCATAAATCGTAATATTAACCTATCAACGCCCATAAGGACACCAGCGACCGCGACAACAATAGAATAACAATAGATTTCCAAGAATCCGCGATCGAAAGATTACTAATATGATGAAAATGTAAGGACTTATTTTTCACTATAGCTTTAAGGTTTACCTACATAAAATACGTTGAGTATTGGACGTTGGTATTTTATTCATATTTATCAGATAAATAATAACTAAATACAATTATATTAAGCTTGACAAGACATTTTTTAAAATGCCACATCTATAACATTGCTAATGCACATTGAACGCAAAAACAAAGGAAATCCTGTGCATACAGATGTTTATTAGGTTTGCTCAGTCAAATTATACACAGACGGACAAATCGTTTGTTTTAAGGTTATGGAGACGGGGCTGGTAAATATTTTTATTCATTAGTATTCACTTTTACCGTTAGCTCTTGTGTACTTTAGTACCTTTATTGGTTTAAAGCATTACGCAAATTATGCGAGAAACAATGTTTGCGAAATTTTATGATATTTAGTATTTACTAATGATCAACAACCCCTCAGAATCAGAATCAGAATCATATATGTATTTGATAAATTATTTAATAAGGTACACTATTTCATGGTGTTACAGTTTTGGTACAATCTAGGTAGCCTAAAGAAGCCTGTTACAAATTAGGTATCTTTACTTCCTTTTACAGTACAGTCTGTCAAGAAAGAGTAGACGCAGTACAAAATTTTCTAAACTTAATCACAGTTAAAATGTTTTTTTTCTCATTGTATTTCCACAGAGTACGCTTATACCTTGCACATTTTTATATCGACTAAATAAGGTTTTACATTTTTTATGTGATTTCAAAATTGTGTACAGCGTCTACTCTTTTTTGACAAGCTATATTAATATTATATTGTAACCAAACAGTAACACTAACTTCACTTTAGGGCAAAAATCAATTTCACATCTCTAATCAATATTATTTTGTAACACTAAAGTAAACTTTTAGTTAACAAAATATTTGTTAAGTTAAATAATTTTAGGTAAGCAAAATAGAAGAACCAGTAAAACAAGAATAAAACTAGAAATGTTTTTTAATTGTTTAATCACAATACAATTTTGCAGTCAGCCATTAAAGTTGATTAATTATCGTTGAGTGATTAGTGGACTAACGAGCGGCCACGGAATTATCATTAAACTGTAATTTTATCGCCATTAACTTTTCCATAGTTGTTTTAGGTAAGGCACACATAATTTGCAAATATTTTGGATGGAATTTTCACAAACATGATAAATGTAACAACGTATTTGTAATTTCTCCGATCCATTTTAGAAATACGGATAAATAGATGACACTCCGTTGCAAAAATTTCGTTTATCCCGGGTGAACAGTACGTTTTTCAGGAATTAAAAGTATTTTATGTCCTTTCCCGACTCAAAGCATCTCCATACCGAATTTCTGCAAAATCCGTTCAATGGTTTGGGCGTGAAGAGGTAACAGACAGACACACTTTCTCATTTATAAAAATATTAGTATGGATATAAATTGCTTATCATCAGGCGGCTCAGTGCTTCTTTTCTCCAGTCTAGTATCAACCTTAAAATAAACCTTATCATTGTTGCTTTAAATAATACTAGCTATTTGACCGAGCTTTGCTCGGTATTCGATAAAACACAAATAAAATGACATTTTCTGAAAATGTTTCCTAGCTAGATCGATTTATAGCCCCCGAAACCTCCTATATGCTAAATTTTATGAAAATCGTTGGAGCCGATTCCGAGATTCTAATTATATATATATATATATATATATATATATATATATATATATATATATATATATATATATATATATATATATATATATATATATATATATATATATATATATATATATATATATATATATATATACATATATGTATACAAGAATTGCTCGTTTAAAGATATGTATATTAATATAAATTGTGTTTTAAGTCTTTATTCAAACAAACAAATTGAATTATTACTAAGGATTTTATAATGGTTCTAAAGGTACTTATTATAAAAATTTATTAGCTTGTAAATTTGGCAACCAGTTATTTTTTGGCATGGAGTTTTACAAATGTGCTGAAATTAGGATTAAAAAAAAAAAAAAAGGATAGTAATATTGTCATAGTAACATTGACAAGGTTAAAAGGGTACAGAGAATAGGTGGTAATGTGGCCCCTGCACATATATTGGCACCCTTTAATATTTTAATTTTTGACAACGCTATCTAGTATAATTTTGGTGGAACGGGATGCTCGCGGCATGTTACTAATTTAGCACCGTACAAATCCAACAGAGGCTGTCAAGTTCGATTATCATTCGATCGAGTTAAACTTGCGACCGGCAAAACTTTTAAGTGTGTGTGATTTTATTTCGATAGTTTTTAAGAAACAGAAATTTTGGCTTTTGTGTTCAAACATCGCATACATCAAACTGTTCTCTTCCGGAATTTAAAAGGTAAATATAAAATTATACATTTAATAAATATTTTTGGTACGTTTGTTTAAATATTAGCAATTATTGTAATTTGGCCCCCTCACATTGGTCGTAATGTGGTTCCAATGACAGAGCTGGAGAGCCATGGGTACAGACTACAGTTTCAAATTTTTGACTAATGGGCTATGAAGCCTGTGGAGGCTCCAAAGGTGACTATTACAGCTGTTGTGAGTTTTACTTGTGCAATACATTTAATGTGACATCCCCGGGGGGTCACATTACCATTACTTGATCTCAAAATACCAAATATGATTGATTAGGAATAATTAAAACTTTCGATTATGCTGGACGAGATTTATTTATTCCTTAATAAGACATATTCAAACAAATGAATAAGAAGTCCCATAATGTATTTTTTAGGTTTCTGACTCCTATATTTTTTAAATAATGCTTGATAAACAAAGTGGGGGGCCACATTACCACCTTCTCCTATATTATCTCCTATATCTCTCCTATATAGTTTGTGTTTGAATCCTCAGTTTGTACTTTGTATCTGTTTGTAAATATTAGACGCCATATAGATCTTCTTCTTCTTCTTTCATCATGGCGGCCTTAACAAATTGCCAATTGACAGAATAATAATTGAACTGTGTGTTTTTTTAAAGACCTTGTATTTTTCTTTTTTTTTTAATTTACTATTAGTGTTTTTTGCTTTTTTTGTTTAAATTATTATTAGCTTTTATTGTAGGTTATAATTATAAGAGTATAGTATAGTTTTTCCCCCTTATTTTGTGGTGATGTCAATCATTGGCCCTTGCAGAATATCAGAGCAGTGAGCTTGCTCGCTGCAAATTTTGACATCACACAATATCTATGTATTGTGTTCTACATGATGTTGTGTGGTGTCAAAATAAATATGTTCTTATTCTTATTCTATTATAATATTTCAACCATTACAAAAATAATTGGTCAAAAAAAGGATGTGTCACGCGTTGAACTCTTTTGTATGAACACGTGATTTTTATATTATAGCAAGACATGACATGACATGAAAAACATGTTTCCATGATTAATTTTATATAAATGTTTTGTTACATATATTACATTCAAATTCGATTTTCTATTATAAGTTGGCTTTTTTCGGTTTCATGTTTAGTGTGTTATGTTTTCTATTCGAGCCTTAAACAGTTCGTGGGATTTTATCTCTAATTATTTTCGCTAAATTAGGTGAACTACTTTAATTGCTTTGGTAGTATTGGTTAAGGGTAGGGCTTTCACAGCACTCCTAATTCAATACAATATTTAATTAGATTTTTTACCTAAAACATTTTAAAAGGATTGCATAACATTTTGACATAATACAGGATTTTCGTGACAAGATTAATTGCCTCCTTATATTATATAGATAATATGAGAACCTTAAGGCAGAGCAGTAAAATGTTACAAAAATATCACTTAAGGCTTACACACCTAGTTAAAATAATATGTGTATAGCACTAAAGTGCGGGATCAAGGCAGGAATTATTTTATTTCTGAACAGTGAACAGGCTATTTAAAAATATAGGATAGTCGTACTATGTGTAACGTGGTGTAGGCACCAGTTTAGGATCTAACCCGGCGAGCAGAAAGTTGGTTCAAATGCAGATGGCGGACCTAGGTAATTTGGTTGCTTTATGTAAAACCCAGCCGACAAATAAAGTTTGACATTACATTGACATAATATAGACTATAAGCCCTTGAAGACTATTATCCTGTGTAATTAACTTATGTGAATAACGCACGGAAGGCTGCTACTATATCAGAATTACTCTGAGCACTATGTCGTCATGGGCTATTTTCCTTCTTGAGCTTACGTACTGTAGTAGGTCCGCCAGCTGCCCAAAATAAATTTCTTCGATGGTACACCCCTAACTTGTCTCTATAGTCTAGGAGTCTGTAGCTAGCAAGTCTATAGCTATAGTGCAAGTGCAGGATTAAGGCAAGGCTGTCACGGTGCCCGGCCAGAGACAAAGGCCACGCTCCGGTAGAGCGCGCGCAATTACATGTGACATGAGAAGCGAACTTACCTTTATTTAGCAAGGATGCGCTTTTACTTTGCGATCACACAGGGTGTATAAAATATTTTTTTACTTAAAGAAGTTGTGTATAGTTTTTGCTCATACTAGATACGAAACTTAATGTAATCTTATTTGAATTATGTAAGTATTATTGTGTAACATTATGGAGTTGTTTTAAAAAGCACCTTCTGCAACTTTGTTACTAGTAAATAATTATTTTGTTTGTGACTTGAAAAGTTAAGGCTCATTTTATATTATGTACTGCAGTGCTAAATTCAAAATGTTAATAACAAAGACTTAAAAAAGATTTTGAATTCTTCTCTACTTTTAGAAAGTTTTTGAATTAAGTTTTTTAAAAAAAGATCATATTAGAAAATACAATATCGTTCTATAGAGTAGAATTTTGGATTTAGTAAAGAAATAGATCTATAACTCCACCGTGCCATCACGAAATAGGAAACCTAAAATATCGGTGGACTGTTATCACAGTATCTGGACAACTGACGACAGGGTTCCCACGCGCGGCCCGAAGCGCTCACGACTCAAAATCTCATACCGATAGATAGTAGAGATTTATGTTATAATTATAGGTTTATTGATGACCTGGTAGCCTGGATTTTTGGTGGGTGTAAAGGTTGAAAGGTCAAATGACATAGAATTTAGATATTAGCCAGCAAACAAAAAAACTGTGGAAATTTTGACGGCTTACATTATTCCAATCCAATGGTCCAATCCAACGCTGGATTAATTGGAATAATGTAAGCGAGCACTGGAAATCGGAATGCAATTTTACTCTGGATTGGATAACTGAATTGGAATGATGTAAACCGGCCATTAGACGAAAATTAAACCAAAAGATGTCAGCAAAGGCACAAAATGTTTTATTGTGATTGTTTTTTGGTTTGGTCTGCGTTAATAATTTATAAGTAATAATTGACACAAAGCAAGACGTCCTACTGCAGTTTGCTAGCATTTCAATAATAAATTCGCACTTACTAGAACTAGCTTACATATTGTGACTGTACTGTTGTTAACGTGTACATGATCTGGTGTACATCGATCTTATCTGTATTAGTATAAGGTTCACAATACGTTTTATCAGGAACAGTTATATATCCGGCTTCAGAAACTTAAACTATTGTGAAATCTCAATTTTACTTCCATAAAAGAGATATTTGATACTAGATGATTACGCGATGTTTCATTTCAAATGACCTTTCAATTTATCTTAACCTTTTAAAATTTTAGCGTCCTATAATGATACTTATGTTTACGTAATAAGGCTTAGTTTTGGATGAGATTGGATAAAGCTAAGTTAGTTTATTCGTCGCTGGTTGTAGTAAAGTGTGCTCTAAATAGGTGTGACCGACGCGACGATTTCTCGGCCATATCTTCTTGTAAGCGATATAATATTGATAGCAACCATTAAATGTGAACCAATTAATATATTTCACAGTTACATAATGTGCGCTATTTATATAGAATACTAGATGTCCCGCCCGCGTAAATTAGGAATTTTACGAAAACCGTACATTTTCCCGCAAAAAAAAAGCTTATGACCCTTCACGTGGTCCACTCTATATCTGTGCCAAATAATATCAAAAATGCTCCAGTAGTTCGTGAGATAAGCCCTTTTTAACATTTTTCCCGGGTTTTCCACATTGTCATCTGTTTCTTTGGTCCTATTATTCTTAGCGTGATAGTATAATATTACAGCCTTCCTCGATAAATGAGCTATCTAATACTGAAATATTTTTTTTAATCGGATCAGTGTCCAATAGTACCTGAGATTAGCGTGTTCGAGCGAAAAAACAAACAAACTCTTCAGGTTTATAATATTAGTATATATTTTTTTAAATCGCTTGACAAACTTGAGCCTCGATCTAAAAGACTATGACTGTACCAATAATAGGGTCAAAATAATAATAATAATAATAATACACATTTATTGGACATAGAATTCACAATACACCACAATAAAATAAAGCACACAACAATGAAAAAAAAAAAAGACAAACATACTAAGCCTAACCACATAATATTAGAAGAGAAAAAAAATATATTATAAGAAAAAAAAAATAAATAAATAAAATTAAAATGAGGACACTTCATTTAAAATTTAACGCTGGCGGCGGTTATGGCTCATGTTGAATTACATTTTATGTACTTAGAAATATTTTGTATTTTTTGTGACGCGGCACGGATTGTGCTTCGGTATAGGGTAGTGTAGTGCGAAAAATTGTCGAATAGGATCCACTCAGGTACGTGATGTCTATTGTGGCAAAAAGCAGTGATTGGCGTCTCTAACTCCCTGCGTCGCTGCAAGCCGCTGCTAAACGCTGTAAAGCGCTGTAAACTGTTCATGCTTTTTAACGACTTTTAAGGATAAATTTCAACAAACTATGAATTACATTTTCCATAAAATACATCAAATAATAATGATGCGAATTTTCGAGCAGATTGGACTAAGGAATCGAGTTGTCCCATACTAACTTCATCCCCCCTTTTCACACCCTTAGGAGAGGAATTTCTAAAAATCCCTTCTTATCGCACGCCTACGTTATACGAAGAACACTTCCTCCAAATTTCAAGTATTTACAATTAATTCACTGGTTTAGGCCATGGCGTGATTCCATTTTCATGTCATTCAGGACAAAGCCTTTTATATAATGATATAGATTATGAATGAGGTGTTAGAAGTAGTTTGGTTGTAACACTTTAAAGTTTAAACCCTTAAAAATAAAATAATTACGCAAAGGATTATTCAAATATTGTCTCTGTTATCTTCTGAAGAAGGTGAACTTTATTCTCTGAAAATATCATAGTTTTGTCCCTGAAAAATCTACAGTTACCGCGTGACAAACGGACTTATGCAAACGAAGTTTCGAGCAACGTCTTGTTTATTTATGATATCAACTTTTGTTCGATTGTCTGTTTTACAATTACAAGTGGCATAAAAATGGAATCCAATAAAGTATACAATTTATAGTAGTATATTATAATTATACGCGGGGTTTTCTACGAACTACTGATACCTGTATAAATTTCCGAAGGCTATATCGTATACAATTTCATGAATGTCTTTTCTCACTTCGAGTGAAAAACATATTTTTTTGTTGCTTTGTTTTTTTATGAACTTTTATTTGCATAATAGTAAGTAGTCTTGATAATATATATGTCGCAGTCATCTGGTTTAATCAGCGATTCGATCGAATGACTAGCGTATTCATTGAATGACACCATTCAATTGAATAACTAAAGGACAACTCGTCAAGACGTTGACAGTAACGTTTAACGTCTTGACTAAAAGTCATTTAGCGAAGTCATTAAATGGGATGCAATATTATTTTTTTCAAGTAGCCGTTGACGGGGTAGTTTTAGATAAATCCACGCTTTCATATTATTTTATTAGTTATTACAATTAAAGCACTTGGATGTAAATGTAATCGATAAAATATCAACAGTGTTACAGCTGTGCGACCTGTTTGACGCCATATTTGTTTTAGTGACTAGTAGCGCCGTAGTAGGAAGAAAATGAAATACGTTCAATTACCTGACTGATTTCATGTCCGCTATCTTCAAAACGCTATGCTACAAATCGCTAACTAGTTGAACGTTGAGGGACGATCGTTCAATAGACGTTCGGGCGAGTCATTCAATTGAATGGTGTCGTTCAATGAATGCGCTAGTCATTCAATCGAATCGCAGATTGAACCAGATGACTACGACATATATGTATATTATGCACTTGCTGATTGACTTTCAATGACTTCTCAATACAAGTACACCACGGATAACTATTATAATTTACGAGTAGGTATGTAAGCACACATTAAGTTTGTTGAAGTTTTAATCACTAATACTACATATAAAAGGTTAAGCTCGCTTATGTTTTGGCAATGAAAGAACACTCTAACCTGTTTAAATGTTCTTTAGTGTGACTACTCCTTAAACTCGTTTGGATTCCATCAGTGTGATCACACCCTAAGCGATGTTTTATAGCGCTGGGCAGTGTTTTACGATTGTCACATTTAATTACTTCATTGCCGGCAATTAATGTTTGGTAGAAAACAGCTTTTTGTGTTTTACAACCGCATTTGAGCAAATAAAACGTGTGCATTTTATTTTTACCACACACATTTGATAGTGATGTCCGATGAATTTGTCGATAAATTTATTGTAGTAGTTTAAAGAACAGAACCCTAGCCAACACGTTTTCATTTTAGATTCTTTATTGAATCGCCGATCACAATGTTTCAAATATTTTGATTAAGTAAATTAAATAATAATGTCAACAGGACAAGTTGACAGTCGTCTTTATATTATCGAACGCTTATGTCAATTCCATACATTTTTTATCGGTGATTCTTTAAAAAAACGACAAAGAAAATGTCTTGGCTAGGGGCTTAGTATACTTACGTACCTCGAATAGAATTTTTATTGCGTCAAATATATTGTTATATTCTGAAGAACAAAAATTGATTTTTCGTGGAGGAATAATTGCTGTTGGTCCTTTTCATTTTATTTACAAAATTGCTTTTTACATTTTCAGAGCGAATAATACAAGATTTGCATGTTTTTGTCCGACATGTTGCAAAAGTCACTTGACAGACTAAGATAAGACCTACCTATAGTTACGCTACCTTAATATCTTTATTAGTAAGTGGGTAAAATATAAAATATAAAATTAAAAAAAAAAACTACGTGTGGCACTCAGGGACTGCCGCGGCAAAGCAATAGTTATGTTATGCGTATTTTTTTTTTATCAACTTATGCAATTTTAGTTTCGACCGACCGTCGCACCGACCAGCACAGCAAACCGAAGTTTGCCAAACTGGAACGACGTTAGATGAATGTTAGGTGTTTTTTGTTACGGAATTTCTCGATTCGGTCGCCGCGCTAAAAGCCCGCGATAAAAGATATGCAATAGTTTTTAAAAAATAATATATTATTACCACAGGAATATGATAAGTGATAACATAAACCTGTGAGTGAATGCCTTGCTTTGGTCCAAGTATTCATCAGATACACTTCTAATATATAAAATTCTCGTGTCACAATGTTAGGCCGCGTACTCCTCTGGAACGGCTTTACTGATTTTAACCAAATTTTATATGCATATTCAGTGGGTCTGAGAATCGGCTACTCGGTACTTTTTATATTGATAACTGCATTTGTTTAATAAATAATAGTAAATTATTACAACTCGAGACTGACGGCGACCATTGTTTGCGCAACGCGGGTCATGGGGTAGCGATGGACGTTGCCATGGTGACATATACTTATTTAGCCATTTCAATAAAATAATAGGGCGATATACTTTATAATTATGGCAAAGAAACGTTTGCCGGGTCAGCTTGTATAATATAAGCGCGTGTCCCTATTCGGGCAATCTAGTATGCAGTCTACTGTATAAACTTATGTTGTGTTTTATATTTATTTACTTTTTTATAACTTTGTCGCATCATAATATTAGTTGCTAAAGTACACAAACATTTAAAAGAGATTTTACTTCTTTAAATAAATGTGTTTTGTTATACTGTAGATATTCCTTTCCTTTTAGGAGCTTTTAAAATTTCCGCTGTCAAAAATCACTCAAATTTTGATTTAAGGACCACCTACAAAGCTCTTAAAGATTCAAATCTTCTAATGAAGACCCGATTTTTATTAACCATAAAGGAATAGCATAAAATGCGAAAAGATTTGGTGACGTTGAACTTAGTCGTGAGTTTTTAAGTTTAAGCGATAAAAGTAATAGCCATCCCTCTGGAATGACGCAGATTTTATGTATTTTAAAATTATTCTAATCCTCCTATTTTATTCTGTATTAAAATTAGTAGTACTCTGTTAAAGAAAATACAATATTACCCTCTTTAAATAATATTTGACAATTTAATTTTTACATATAACTATTAATTACAATTATTATCATTCATCATTATAAATTTTTCCTGACTTGTATAATCCTTGGTAAATTATACACTATACCTAATCATTTGTTTACGGTATAGAACTGAAGACTCCTATCCCATAAAGCTGGTGATCACGTCCCTCAAACATGAGGATACGACTAGAAAGAAGAAATAAAACACTCTTCTTAGCTCTGTCTGCTTATGATTAAATTTCGCGAATAGCACCAATTGTAAATATTTTATATACTGACTAGATGACCCGTGCTTTGTATCACCTAACTCATAAATTTTCTACCGTATAAACCTTCCCTGGACTTCCACAAATATTTCAAGACTAAAATTATCAAAATCGGTTTAGTCATTTTCGAGTTTTAGCGAGAGTAGCAAAATTTATAATTCATTTTTATTTATACAGATACGCTAAATTATTTTATAAAGTTACAAACTGTAATGATAATTATTATTATCAATCGAAATAGACAATTATTAATGTTATGGACATATTACAGGGTGCAATTTAACCTTCCTGCCAAATTTGAATATATTGATCCTTGTAAAAAATAAAAATACACGTATTTCTTCTTTTATAATCACTCAGTACTAAAATTTTGAGAAATAGCCTCCGAAAGTTATCCTACCAAACACCACAAAATATGGACAGATGCGCGGCCCAAGCTGTACTGAATTAGGTTGGGATAAAATATGTTATTGTAAAAAAATTAACACTCTATTTTTTGTGGTTTAATGGACTTTCCTAATGACACCTAAGCCCCAAAAAAAATTTGGCAGGTAGGTTTAATTGCACCCTGTATAACATAACATAAAATGATCATTAAAATTAACTACAACTCAAAGTCTGAATACAAAATCTTATTACAACCTAGTATGTAGTAATTACAATACTAAATTATGATTTGTTATTATTACTAAAGTGCTATCAGAAGCGGCCCATACAAAGTTCAACTGGAACTAAATGATTTATACGACATTGTGAGGTTAATTTGTATGAATCAGTTGCAATGGGTCATAATATAATAATTTTCATTAGAATCATAGTACCTCCTTGTTTAAATATTTTTTTAGCCGTTTATTCCATAACAATAATGAAAAGTTGCTTAAACTAGTTCCCCGCCGAACTAAAAGTTTATTGACGGGTACGCGCTGTTAACATAATCCCACCAAAAACATAAAATATGTAAAAATGGAAAGCCAAGTTCCATACAAACATTATTGTTGTCTATGGACTTCGCCGTAAAAAGGATGGAGATCTAAATGAGTGCCAAGTTCCATGGAAAATCGAAATATTACATCAGTCATTTCATAAAGTTATTGAACATTTTAATTCTGATGAAAATAATCCATGTCAAATCTAATCTAGTTTAAGATGTCACATTATTTAAATAACATTAATTGTTATAGATATTCAATAAAGCAAAGAAATGGACTCCATTATTTGTTCATAATGTTATTTGGTTCCTATACATACATATTTCGATTTTCCATGGAACTTGGCTTTCCATTTTTACATATTTTATGTTTTTGGTGGGATATCATTACTTTTTGTAAAGAAAACTTTCCGAGCAAGGGTAGACAGTAGACATCTTAATCTTCCCAGTTCAAACATACATAATATTCGACTATATTCAATCGCAACCTTAAGGTGCTCTTTCACCACTTCGCGACGAGTGTCGGATATGATATCCGCAACTTATCTGGCAGACACTTCATCTGTCAGATAAATTGTGGATAGCCTATCTGAAACTTAACTGACAGATCCTTAATCTGTTAGATAAGTTGTGGATAGCTTATCTGAAACTTATCAGGAAGTGGGGAAACAGCCCCTAAGCCTTATTGAGTATCAGACGAATAAAACAAAGAAAATCCAAGTGAATGGAAAATGCAGCTACCATCAGGAGGCATTGGAATAATACGGTATAACACAAGTGTATTTCCAACCATTAACTATAGGGTACAATCTTATTGTGCGGAAGTTAAGTAGCTATTACTATAGCTGTCTAATATACAGAAAGATGGACGGACGGACAGACGGACAGACGTATTAAAATAATTCTATGTCTATTCCCGGGACTCAAACTATAGCTCAAACTATATAGACAAACAGACATACTTCATAAAGTCACCTTCTATTAATTTCCTAAAGTTTTTTCACTTCACAAATTTTCACTCGTTTTTTTTTTTCACTCGTGGGGAGCTCCCATAGAATAAATGTGATTTTTTGGCCTTTTTTGCTCAAAATCAATAATGGCAGCCGGTAAATACTTAAAAATTTCACAAAATTTTTTATTATATTTTTATTTTCATAATTTATAATAAAAGTAAAATAAAATAAATATTTAAGGGGGGGTCTCCATACAAAAAACACAATTTTTGCCTAGTTTCGCTCTATCCGACTCGCACTTGACCGATTTTTTTGTTTTCTGATTTTTCCCTACGCTTTCACACAATTACCGAGCTGGATTCCAAATTTCAGCCTTCTAGGTCCTCTGGAAGTAGGTTAGAATTTTGATCTATAGGTATAGTCAATCAGTCAGTGATAAAAATGTAGATTTTCGGACGTTAATATCTCAATAACCGTTTGAGCTGTGCTTATGAAATTTGGAGCATGTAGTTATCTCGCAAGTCTCATTATATAAGCCAAATTTGAAACGTTTATGTGAAATAGTTTCTGAATTATGAGGGGGTCAAAAGTAGCTGCAAATGGTTCTTGTAATATTACACACGGTGCTGCTCGCCATTCTGTTATGCTGGAACTTGGCTTGACACGCTACCGCGTGTCTAGATACAGTCAAAATCTGTTATGACGACATCGAAGGGACTACTCCTATTTAGTCGTAAAAACCGATAGTTGTAATAATCAGTGACAGGTGGTCATATAGCATTCAGCCGGGACCTTTGATTTTGGTCAATTTAACCGGTATGTTGTTCTAAACGATGTCGCCATAAACAGTTTTCACTGTATTCTTAACTTATTTCAATACACAAAACTAATCTATATCTCTAAAACTAAATTATATTATAAACTTCAACCATTCGTATTTCTAGAGTATTTATACGTTTAAATTAATTATCTTAAGGCCCAATTTCACCAACGACATTTAAAGTTAATGCTCGAATTAAGTATCACGTTACCTCTTTCGGTTTTCATGAATGAAAGAGAAGACATGCCATTTTAACAAGCCGTTAACACCAACAGACGCTGGTGCAATCATATAGTATAAAATTAATATATTTCGTGTCATATAGTTATAAAATTAATATATTTACATATTACTTTTATAACTATATGACCCGTATCATACATTCGTATCACTTTACTTCTAATATAAACCTTCCCTGGACTTCCACGATTTTAAGACTAAAATTAGCTAAATATGGGTTAATCAACCGTTCTGGAGGTTTAGTGAGAATAACAAAATTTTGGACCTGTTTCACCGCTTCCTGATAAGGCTATCTACCACTTAACTTGACAGATGGAGTATGGAGAATCTGTCAAATAAGCCTATCGGTCACCTTATCAGGAAGCGGTGAAACAGGCCATTACAATTCATTTTTATCTATATAATATGTTATAGATCAGTCAGTTATGATAAGTATATAAATTATTATGGAAATCTAATGTTCTAAATAATGTTTAACTTAAAATGGGTTGTGTTTAGCCTTCGTGTTTAGCATTGTTTAAAATAAATTGATGATTTAAACAAAGCCCCAAAATGGACAACCATATTACACAATATTAATGAAGCAATTACAAATATAACTAAGGCACCGGATGTATATCTTAGGACTTAGGTTATAATGATTCCTTCTTGGGAAAAGCTAAATCGAGTTTCCTATTAGGTTTCCGATATGATGTTAATTATAATAATACATACTCATAAATAATTAAAGTTCTTTGACTCACAATTTCACTGCAAGTTTGTTTTGCCGGGAGCTTTGTATGGGGAGGGAAAACTGAAATACTTCCTACTTCTATTCTATCTGATTAATTTCGTTGCGGGTCAAGACAGTTTTAGCATGTCCCTCGGCTCCTTGAGATCACATCAAAAGGTTTTTGTGGTTACCGCTCGATCCTGGCGACACAGGAGATATAGCAGAGGGAATGTGTGGTTGGCCAAAACCCGTTTAAAAAATTAAGAGACGCCATGGTAACGTCATTGCTTACTGGCCACCTCACCGTGGCGTCCCGGTGAGGTATGGCCCTTAGTCACTTGACAATTTAAACTTCATAGATATGATGGCACGAAGTCCATTGGGCCCGCTAGTTAATATTTAATCGTTTCTACCGTTATTTTCTAAGCTATAAACCGCCAAGTTGACAGTGTTATACAAGTCATTTGACGCCCACCTTGTGTGTTTATTCCGTTACTAATTAATAATTACTAATATCCATAGTTTTATGTTCATTAACACATTAAATTCTTGTATGATGACGTTATATTATATAATTACATATAACTTTAGTGGGTAGGTACATGAATTGCTGTTTTAATCATTTTTGCTACGAATAATAAAAATTAAGGAAAAGCTCCGTCAAAAACATGCTCCACAATACTTGTCAAAAAATGTACTTCCGCCAGTTCACCGCAGCGCACGGAGAGACTACGCACGTGCGTCAAGCTTCGCTTTGCAAGAAAATATATGTTACTGGGTCCACTGCAACCCACGGACACGCTACGCACGAATTGACGTATTCAAAGTAATAAATTCGTGCGCCACGTGGCCGTGCACAGCGTGCGCCGCGGTGGAATGGCGGCTTTAGGTACACATTTCAATACATTTGCAATATTTCGGTGGCCTTGAGCGGTATCAGGCTGACGTTACATGACAGTTCGAAAGGAACCAACTTTAAAACGGTAATAGTATGGGAATTACGTTTCCTTAGTTTTTATTATTCGTAGAATTTTTATTAAAGATATTTTTTTTAATTGGTAAATTTTAATGACATTTGATAACAACGCCTGGTAAAAATTCAAGGTCGCACTTAAGGTGCCGGTTGGCAGCGGACGACATGAAGCAACCGCAGCCGCCGTGTCGTCGCGACACTACTGGTTTGTATAATATAATAGCTCCCACCCCGTTTTCGGTGACGGTGGCCGGTTTCATTGAAACCAGGCCAGCTGCGCAGGAGTAATTTTATAGTGCCCAAGTGTGTGCGCAGTACACAAGAGCACTCTCTATTCCTCTCATAACCAAGTGGGACGGCAGACCGACACGACTGCGCCTGAGCGCAGGACCGACTTTTCACATGCCCATCCGACGCATGGATCATCTTACTTGTCAGATAATCAGGTGATCAGCCCGCATTAACCTAACCAAACTTGGAAATAACATGTTTCCAACGCGGGAATCGAACCCATGATCTCCGAGTCAAGAGCCGAGCTCTGAGCCACTGGACCACGGAGGCGGCTGGTTTGTATGTATTTCTATGTACATAGAAATTACGTGTCGCGACGACACGTCGTCTGCTGGACCTTCATGTAGGCGGCTTCCAATTTGTACCTTTATTCGGTCAAGTTTTGAATATTTTTTATCAACATTAATATCTTTAAAAAACCTTTCGGTGATCAGAAGACAGTCGAATTTTTATAAACTTGTCTGAAAAAGTCTTCAAAATCGTCTGAAAAAATCAAACATAATTAAACATGTGCAATAAAAATAAAATAAAAACAAGATCGTAATTCACAACCAACAATGCCTACTACTGCAGCGTCATAAATTTAAACTCAATCATGCTTAATCATTCATTTGTACAAAGGCTTTTAAATAAATGTCCACGCTGATTTAAAACCTCAGTAAAACAACCTCCTCCTTTTTGGAAGTCAGTTAAAATGAGCAATATGTCACAAATAAGACGTTGAAAGTTGTAAATACTCGACCAAAGAAAAATACTTGCGATGATTAGATGATGATTGTGCATAATATAACATTAAAATGGATGAGAATCTGAGAGTGTTAATATTCACTAATCGCTTGCAATTATACGACCGGACTGCTCGTTTGTCGATGTTATTCATTCAATAAAACCCATTAACCACAAATTTATCAAAATACAATATACAATACTTTATATCGGGTCACTAAGGTCGTATCCTTCGTCAAAACATAAAAATCTCCGAGAAAAATGTCACAAAAACAATACCTTTTTATCACCCTTTTAAGGTTTTAGCCTCTCGGGTTAAAACAAACAATTTGTAATCCTGAATTATGCGCTGCCGTACGCGTACATTCGAAGATTGGAATCTATATTGTGATGGATTTTTATGAACTTTTATCGATGTGTATATTTTAGCGCCCGACGTCTTTTTCTGCCGTTGACAAAGACAATCGAATACAATTTTGTTTATTGTTTTTGTCACATACATACTTTGCTTAAAGTAAATAATATAATTAACAAGGTGTCTAGTATTAAACGAGTTGTGAGATGTAAAAAAAGTAAATTACATTTTATTCTAAAAATAGAGAATTATACTAAAAATGACACCTGTCCTAAACACTTTTGAATTTGAGCTCTCAGAATGCTCTGGAATGGAGACGAAGGCTGGGAAATCGGGGTGTAGGTCGACCTCAAACTAGGTGTGGCGACGATCTTCGTTTAGTTGCGGATCCATGTTTCATGCGAATAGCAGGAGATCGGTCATCTTGGCGTTCATTGAGAGAGGCCCATGTCCAGCAGTGGACGAATATAGGCTGATATGATGATATAATATGATATCAGAAGCAATGGCTAGGTTCTACCTACTAGATATGTTGAAAAAAATTATTTTCAGTTAGATTATTGATTCTAAAGCATAAAAAATAAAAATTATAATGATGGTTATTGATTACACTAAGAATCTTTGACTTTCCAATGGAGACATTTTGAGCAATTTCGAATAATCTCGATATCACAATTTATTACAAAATAGAAGCTAGTGTTGAGCCATCCGATATCGATGTAATAAATAAAAATATCGATGCCTTATCGACCTTTCGAGACCATGACTATTTGTCACTTGCACGACTTCTGTAAGACCAACATGCTGATTCGCATCTTGTTACCTCTTTATGAAACTAAAATATACTTTAGCCTATGGAAATAAAGTTTATTTTCGTGGCTGCTTACGATCGTCACCAATTTAAGTTATGCCCAAGGATCGAGATCTAACAGCATCCCTATCAACGTGAACATTGCTTGAATTCTTTATACATATTTTTTATTTTTTTATTTGTTGCAGTATTTCAAAATTTCACTTTTGTTTTTGTTCGGAATGAATAATGTTGCTCTATTATGTGGTATTATGTCATCGGAAGATAGAACAGACTTAAAAAGTGAAGGTTGTAGATTATTCTCATTAATTGTTTATTTATTTTTCTTGTTATACTTGGGGTGTATGAAAAAACATCAAATTTAAGTGTAGATTTCTGAGATTTTGTTTTGACTTTAAGTAAAATATTAAATATGTACTTGATAATAATAAATATTATTATGATTTAACAGTAATTATAATTGTATCTTTAGATAGATGTTAAGACGGAACAAATAATAATTCTAAGTCATTACAATCTTAATTACATTCGAGTGCACACAAAATACAAAAATTAATGATACCATATTTCATTATTCAATATCATTAAAATGTAAAGTATTTACTTAATGAGATATAATAATGGTCGTTACTAATAAACCAATGAGGCCATAATAGTGAGCATGGTTTTTGTTTTGACTCGCGTGGGCGCTCGATAGAATAAAATAGACTTTACGAACCACAGATATACATTTCATTAGATGCCACAGTATTATATTCTATTGGATGTACAAGAATATTTTGCCTTAGAATATGATTACTCAAACAGTATTATTTACTTTTTAATGTTTTTGATTTACTTGTGAAATGTAAAATTAGTTTCATGCAGCAATTTCGAAATTTATCAATGGCTACTACCACATTATTTTACTTATGTATTACGAATTAATCATCATAATATTTTACTATCCAAGACAACATTTCATATATGATACTATATTATTATCTCATTCTATCTTTTAACCCATCAATTCCCAAGCGGCACCCGGCTGTTGCATAAAAATTGAAAATCTATTATGTCTGCGATTTCCACGATCGAGGTATTATTCGTCAAATTACAATTCACAAAACGTACAAAACTTCAATTTTAAGACAATTTAATTTCAGCCCATTTTATTGTGTAATTTATAATATGTGCAGGCTTCATTTTATGTCTATGGTCGAATCGAATAAAATAGAGTATACGAATGGTCCACGAAATAATTGTTCAGATTTATCTCCGCGTGGTTTACGACTCGGGGATCTCGATGCATCGATGTTGAACTCCAATTGGTTACAATTTTTGTAGCTGATTGAATTTATTATCACGGCCAACTGATTTATTTTGTTTTTACTAGAAGTGATAGTTTGAGTGACTTTATTGATCGAAATTATGGCCTAAATTCTTTTTGAAAATCCAACAGCAGCTTAGCTAGACTTAATCCTAGAGATAAAAGAAAAATGTTTGGTAATGTTAATGATAAAAGACTTAGAGAGGATGAGAGCATTGATGATATTGATAAACACGATGAATGGCTCACAAGATCATAATTATTACGAATGAGTTAATAAAATAAAACAAGATGAAGTGTTAATTTGATGCATGGATATAGCACGCTGCCACACTGAGTTAATGAGTATTAAACTCACCAGCGTAATTTAAAGGCACTCGATAGACAAGTAACTCTAATGATGGACGTCAGAAGTGATCCGGGTTATAAATTACGAACGAATGGTCCGATTATAATTCTAATTCATCTAATGAATCTAAATTCTGACTACCGAAATAATGAACATCGATCAAACGTTAAAGCATTAATAAGAAATATCAATCATGTCTATAGGAATATGCAAACAGAAACAAGAGTAAAGAATTAAGGGAACATCGGGCGTGTACCTACTGTGCAATATGCAGGAATCGATTAGTCATTATTTGATTTAGTTCGGCCGGCGAGGACCCCGCGGCGTGCGGCAGGGGGTGCACGATGGTCATCAGAAGACCCCTTCAATACAACAACACCTCAATGACTTATAAATATCAACCTTAATCGAATTATACATTTACATATTTAGACACGTGTTTTTGCAATGACCTTCGTGAAGGCGTTTTTAATGTTATTGGATTTTTCTCTCTTTTGTTCGCTTCTCAATTAAATGCTATATTAATTGTATTTATAAACATAACTTGGTGTACAGCATTTGTAATTAATTCTGACTTAAGAGCGACTTTGCCAATTTTACTTTTGCACCTTTTTATTATCATGTTCAGTCTTCATTCATTTATTGACGATTTTATACGGTTCAAATTATATTTATCGATGATTCTTGTTATTCGTTCGAGTATAACATTCGGATCAAATTCAGTATCCATTTACTCGTACAGAAGTAATAAACATCGAGGGGGGTTAATTATGAATGAGCCTCGCCTTAATAAGATTAAAGTAACACAAGTAATACGAATGCAACATAATTTACTGACTTTACATGCTCATTTATGATTAGCCGGCGCGAAAGGGCAAATCCTGTATTAAGATAGGTAATGAGGTTAAATTCGATACACAATACTGAAATGAAATATGATATCCCGTGAAACAATGCAAACGAAATTCTAACAAAAGACAATAAAGGCGAGATTACCACGAATGTAGATCAAAATGCTGACGAAAGCGCGGTAGAAAATTAAGTACAAAAAGATGGAATATTTAACGCTGTAACACATAAAGTGGACTCTATGTACGATGTCAATAAGGCAGATAATCACAACGATGAACTTAATGAAAGGAAGAAAGAAGTTAACGATGGATTGTGTGTAAGTCGGCACCCTGCTGCCGTGGCCCCCGACCGAGCTTATCACAGACAAGACATCGATTAGTGATCGACTGAATTCAATTGCGGAGAGACACGCAGCCGATCGATCGGATCGTATTGTTCGATTTTCGAAAATTTGCATTTTAAGAACGTCACAACGAAACGCTGAATCACCTGACAAATGAAACGAGATGGTGTCAGATAACAACACGATGACCGTTCTTGTAATATGATTACTGTCAACTATTCGATGGCAGCCGATTCCGTCGGATTTATTTTTAATGCCACAAATAATGTGTACAGGATTAACGCTTTGTCATGTGTTGTAATCTGTAATTAATCTGGGATACATGATTTTAATAGAAATGTTTTTGTTGATGTTTGTGTTGTGACGTTCTTGGTAAAACAATTTAATCCTTACGTTGTGAATGTGTATGTTATAGCCTGTCACACATATTCACGAATTAAACTGTCTCTTCACTTATACTCATAGTAAATATGCCTATGTCTACGATAAACTTAAAACTTACTTGCAGTTACTTAACGACAGATAAAAAAATAAATTCAAAGCGCATTATTTCATAACACCCCATGATGTCACAAAAATAATAAAAAGCATGAAGAAACGAAAAAAATTGAGTCAATTTATAATTCAACATGTTACCCACTAAACTTATGTTTAACCATTTAGTTAATTTATTTCAAGTTACGCTCTTAAATAAAGTCGTTAGTTTTCGAGATCATAATATTTTCGTTAATTTAAATAAAAAATAATTTACCAGCAAGTTGATTTGTTTATTTAGCCGACATCATTTAAATGGAGGTTGTATGCGCAGCACGTCTTACGACAATTCATGTTAATACAACAAGGACCTAGCACAGAGTTCACTTACACGAGGTATTTTGAGTTGTGCTGAGCGTACTAATAGTACTGTGCGGTAATCTTACATTTTTGTTCCCTTATACTTTAGACATTCGAGTTTCGATTTTTCAAATACCCAAGTGATCTTTATACTTTCTGCCAACTCTATAATTAACTGTCGCAAGCAGTATTTTAAGATTATTACGATCTGCAAACCAAGAAGAGAGCGTACTCTCTCTAAAAAGACCGGCAACGCACTTGTAACTCTTCCGATATTGCGAGTGTTCATGGGCGACGGTAGTTGCTTTCCACGTGACCTGTTTTCTCGTTTGCCCCCAATTAAAAAAAAAAACTGGTTATGACGACTGTGATGGTAATGAGGGTTTATGTATTTCCCACAAATAATAAAAAAATATTTTTCCCATCGTAACCGATTCGCAAATCTGATTCTAATCAAAAGGTGATTTTAAAGCCGAATCAAAATTTTATTAAAACATATTAAATGATATTTTTATATGTCATTATTTATAAAATGATGCTTGCCCAGTAGGAGCGTTGTGATTAAAGCAGAAATAATGATCATCAACATCGTATTATATTGCTTATGTTTGTCAAATATTTGGCGGGCGTGACTTTAAAGAAGGTAGTATTTAAAATTATAGCTTAAATTACAAAATTATTTACGATCAATTACATAAAATTTTATTAGAAAAAATAGAAATTACCATTTAAATGAAATATATTTTCAGCATTGAAATTAATTAGACTTTTCTGAATAGCAAAAATAATCTTATTGTTCTTCAAAACTTAAATTAAATTTATTATTATTGAAGTTTATAGTTTGAAAACCTACCCTGCTTAGAACCCGCGGTTAAAACTCATACAGGCTAATCAAAGAAAACTGCTTTATTAAAAACTAGATGACGCCCGCAACTCCGTTGCACCAACATTCGTTTATCGCGCAGAAACCGTACATTTTTTTGGGATAAAAAGTATCCTATGTCCTTTCCCGGGACTCAAAGTATCTCCATACCAATTTTCAGCAAAATCGGTTCAACGGTTTGGGCGTGAAGAGGTAACAGATAGACAGACAGACATACTTTCGCATTTATAATATTAGTATGGAAGTATGGATTATATCATAATATAATGAAATAAAGACATAAAATCTCGTTAGATTGTGTGGTGTCCAACCACTTCATCAAATAATTAATGACTATAAATATTTGAACACTTGGAATTAGCGCGAGCCGCGACCGCGTTGATGTCTTTCGCTCGATATCTTTGACACCGTAGCTTTTGACATCCATGACTAGTCACAAGTCACAACTCACAACGTAATATTATTTATAGCCCAGGAAAATTAAACATTCGATATCGGAATAATTCGAGATAAGCTCTTTCAAATAATTTTCCCTGGTTTTCCCCATTTTCCTCTGTTTCTTTGCTCTTATTGGTGCCAACGTGATGTTATATAGCTCAAGTCTTCCTCGATAAACAAGAATATCCAACAAAGAACGAATTTTTCAATTCAAAGCAGTAGCTCCACAAATTCTTTAGCTTTATAATATAAGTATTATATATGATTTTCCCAAACTTTAGGCCCGCTATTTATATGAAATGTTAAGTCGTATGAAAAAAGTGGCTGAATATTTTTGTAGAGAATTCTATGATCTATACTCTTGCCGTACCTATTTTTGCAATAAAATGTACAGTTTGGAAAAAAAAAACAGGAAAAACCTCATTTTCATACCTTTGACCTTGAATAAAATTTTTAGTACAAGGAGGATCACCGGGGATTTTTGAGGTTTTATTTGTCTCTACCAATTTTCAGCTCTATGCGAATTATTCCGAGATTTCGATTTTTTTGCGTCTAATTAGACCGGGCTATTAATACTAGATACCCCAATGAACGTTGTTTTTAAACATGTATTATTTGAGTAAACTAATGAATGGATTGTTATAAAACTCGGTACAGTGTTAGTTTGAATCCCGGGCAACATGGACGACGACAACCACAACCGGTGTGGTTGTGGTACGTGTGGGTTGGCCCTTAAAGTTGTCGAAACGCTGTTTTGTTGCCAAACTGTTCTGAAATGGCTGGAATGCCTTATATAAAAATTAAAATTCATGTGCTTTTGGGATAAGTATGATGATGGGCCAACATCTAAGCTGACTTCAAAGAAGAAGAAGTAATATTATGTTCGTCTGTTTATAAGTTACTCATACCAACAAACGTCATAGCAAACATCATCTACCGTCAGTTAACTATAAAACCCTACGAAATGTAGCCCAACAAGTCCACTAAAGAGGTCTCTAGCTGTGTGCTGTGACATGTCGTGAGCGGCGGACCGTGGCATTGAGTTAATTGTGTCGGCGCAGGCGCATGCAGATAACATCGAGATATTTTGAGCGTTCATGATTGGTCAATTTTTATAGATTTTGAGCATTTTAACCAGTCGGTTAGTGGAAGTGTCCAGAAAGCAGGGGTATGTAGATACTCGTAGGAATAAGTTCGGTTTTTAGAATTCTCATTTCGTGAGTTTTCGGCTATTTTCTCTTATAATGTACTAGCTGTCCCGGCAAACGTTGTTTTGCCATTTAAAGTATTTCTACTTCATCAGTTGATGGAGTGGGGGGGGAAAATTTTTATACACCAGATGTTTAGTTGGAAAAAAAGGTTAATAATATGAAGTAAGTCCATTAAATAAAAAAGTTTGATACAAAATCTGACCCCCACTTTGCTCCACTTAGAGGGGTGGGGGGTATAATTTTTATACACCAGATTTTGAGTTCGAAGAAGACAAATATATCTGCGAAAACCACATTCAAATCGGATCAGTAGTTTTCGTGTTAAAGCAAAATTCTTATACAAAATCTGACCCCCTCTTTCGTCCCTTTAGAGGGGGTGGGGGGGAAATTTTTTTATACACCAGATGATAAGTTGGAAGAAGACAAATATATCTGCGAAAACCGCATTCAAATCGGATCACTAGTTTTCGTGCGATAGTGGAACAAACATACAGACATACAGACAGACAGACAGACAGACAAAAAAACTAACCACATTTTTGGCTTCTATAGCGATGTAGTAACACCCCCCGCTTAATATTTTTTGAATATCTTTAATGTACAGAATTCTCATTTCTACAGTTTTATTATATGTATAGATTGAGATATTAAGGGCCTGTTTCACCGCTTCCTGACAAGGCAGTCCACCACTTAACTTGACACATAGAGTATGGAGAATCTGTCAAATAAGCCTATCGGATAACTTAATTATCAGGGAGCGGTGAAACAGGCCCTTAATGAGGAAATTTACCTAGGTATCACTTTGTCTGAAGTCTAAAGGTTCAGCTTAATATGTTAAAGGGTTTCGTATAAGAAGAGTTTGAACTTTGAACCTTTGAAGCTGATACTTTTCTGCAAGTACCTATATCTATCCGTCTATTTTAATTTCCATGTGCCTATTATTTAAAAAAAATAGCAATTGAGATTTACATAAAATCTCAATACAAACTGTATTTTGACATATTTTAATAACTAACAAAATGTAAGCTAAGACTTGCGATAATCTCATAATATCGTCAAGGTAATCACAACTTTTACATAGCACAAATAATTTAATTTAAAATTTCCTTGCTACGATTTGGCTGTTTTAAAAACTTTAACTTTATTTCTATTAACTCGCATGAGGTTTTCCATTAAGCGTTTATCGTTTTACAACAAAAGAATGTTACGGTGAAAGTTAAAAACTATAAACCGGTTAAACCATACAGTTTACGGTTTGGCAACGGTCAAAAGTCGCTCGTTTGACCCCTCGTGACCCCGCGAACTTGTTCCATACTGACTCACATGGCGTCATGTCATTGATTATTGAAGAATTTCGTCATCGATCTACAATTCAATGTTTGGACAAGTTACACTGAATGAGATAGAGCAAGTTATGCTTAGAGTTGTGGACTTATTTGTTACTTATTTTATAAAGTTAGTAATTAATCTTTTGGGGTCAAAATTAGTGTATTGCGATGGGACCATTTTTCTCCGCTTTTAAATATTTCATTTTGCCTTCCCAGGAATCCATAAAATTTCCTCAAAAACGATTTAGATAATACCCATTTGCATAGTTTTGATTGATACAGAGTATTCTGTATGGAAGTATTTCCATTCCGAAATTCAACTGATTAATTTCATTGCGAGACGTAAGTCCTAAAACTTAGTTTGTAGGTACTTTCTATGAGGTTATAGCAAAAAGTTTTAATGTTCGATTCAGGCCTTCCAGTGGTGAAAATATGTAAGGCCATTGCTCTTTAGAAATTATACATCAAGATCATAATAGATTATTATGGATCAAAGTCGTTTTGTTGAGTTTACAGCGTCGCACGCGTGGGCGCAAAGATCGCCAAACTATTAAATTATCATACTCTTAATATTGTTTACTTTTATATGTATATCTAGAAGGCGATTCTGGTACTTCTAATCATGGTTTAATCCTTATTCGGACCAGCTCACACGTACATTTATCATCAAAGGGCACGCCGCACGAGTAAAAAATGATTTAAAAATAATCTTCACATCAGCTGAAATAAGCTTAGGCTTTAACCCATCAAGCCCCATAAGGACACCGGTGACCACGAAAACAACAGATTTCCAAGAATCCGCGATCGAAGGATTAAAGCCAAAAAAATCATGTTTAGCCAAATTCTAAACGCCTAACTAAGAGAAAATAAATGAGACGCTACACTTCTTGCATCATTCCATTAAGACTTACTATCCATACAAATATTATTATTTTAAATAAAAAAGTGTCTGTCTGTCTGTTCTTGTACCTCTTCACGCCCAAACCGTTGAACCAATATTAATGACTTTTTTATGAAATAAGGGGGAAAACGAGCAAACACCTGATGGAAAACAACTTCCGTCGCCCATCTACACTCGCAGCATCAGAAGAGCTGCAGCTGGTGCGTTGCCGACCTTTTAAGAGGGAATAGGGTAATAGGAGAGGGTAGGGATGGAAAGGGAAGGGAATAGGGGAGGGTAGGGAAGGGAATAGGGTAGGGGATTGGGCCTCCGGTAAACTCCCTCACTCGGCGAAACACAGCGCAAGCGCTGTTTCATGCCGGTTTTCTGTGAGAACGTGGTATTTCTCCGGTCGAGCCGGCCCATTCGTTCCGAAACATGGCTCTCCCACGTATAATTACGTAAAATTACATAAAAAAAATTAGTATGAAGACACTTTTAGGCCCGAAAAAGGACACGTAATATACTTTCCAATCCGGAGAAATAATGGGTGGAAAGGTATTGTTCATAACCTGTTCTCATTTGAAGACGATTTCCATGCTCTATTTGATAATTATTCTGTAAATATTCTTATACATTATTTGGAATTTACATGGATAGATGGATATTATTCATAACCGTTCTCATTTGAAGACAATTCTATACTCTTTTTACTAATTATATTATTATGTACATATTCAACATAATAATTATTTGGAATTTACATGGACGGATGGACATTGTTCATAACCGTTTTCATTTGAAGACAATTACCATACTTTAAATAGTTAATGGAATCAGGCGTTACTTTGCGGAAATCCATAGCTTAAATTTTAGTTTGTTATTATTTTTAGCAATATTCCGCGAAATAAACCTCCACCACACAAGCAATAATGTTGGGAAATCCGTGCAAGGCCCCTCACCACCATGCAGGTTGAAAACCTCGACGCGCGTTTCGCCCCAACACCGGAGCATCCTCAGGATGTGGACTCTACGAACAACGTCCGTCAAGTGCCGCCGCACATGGTGGTGAGGGGCCTTGCACGGATTTGCAACATTATTGCTTGTGTGGTGGTGGTGTTTGCAAGTTCTTGCATGCGAGTGTACGCATAGGCAGTGTGGGAGCAGGGAGGTGCTGTACGCATGCCTATGCGTGCACTCACTCATTTACTTAAAGGTGGAGGTTTATTTCGCGGGATATTGCTAAAAATAATAACAAACTAAATTTTAAATTACCATACTCTTTTTACTAATTATTCTGTATATTTTCTTGTGCATTATTTGGAATTTACATGGATGGATGGATATTGTTCATAACCGTTCTCATTTGAAGACAATTTCCATGCGCGGTAATGAGCGGTATATTATGCGGGCGCGCCGCGCGACAGCGGCCGCGGGCGAACTCGGTAAATTAAAAACATGTCAAATATTAAATTGGACCGAGACATCTATTAAGGAGTGTAAAGGCGTATTCATAATATGGTGGAAATAAATTTTGGGTGATTGTATTTTAAGAAGAAAGAAAGGAAACTGTATATTTGACAGATATGTATTAAATTTCCACAGTGATCAAGTTTGTATAAAATATCTATTTGTTTTTACCTGTGGAATGAAAAAGTCACATGGCAGGCAACGACAGCGAACCTTGGACAGTTTATACGTTAATACTCTAGGTGACAATACATATTACCTTTATTAGCAAGGAGAAATCTAAGTACTTGCCAGCAAATGTCCTAAAACTCAATATAATTCCTGTAGAATCATGACCTATTATATCTGTAGAATACAACTTGTTAAAAGGTTAATATGTGTTTATTACCTTTTAACAAGTTGAATATATGATAATACACTTTGAAAAATAGCTCCTAGCTAACTGTAGTAAAAATTAAAATGAATAATCATAAAAACGGCTGAAATCTTGGAAAACATGATTTTAATAAAAAAGTTACAATTTTAATTCCCATTTTCAGTGTCACTCAAAACCTTACAAACTTTGATCCTCTTTTTTAACCCCTTGGAGGTAGAATTGATCAAAATCCTTTCTTAGCGGATGTCTACGTCATAACATCTACCTGCATGGCAAATTTCAGCCCGATTGGTCCAGTGGTTTGGGCTGTGCGTTGATAGATCACCATGTCAGTCAGTCACCTTTGAGTTTTATATATATAGATAGATACGAGAGTTTCATCAAAATTTTCATCAAATCACAACTCAAACTTACATAAAAACTTCGGTAAAATTATGAACATGACCTAACCCCAACTAGATTTGAAGAACAAGAGCTCGAAGGGTTTTACTTAATTCAGAAGCACAGCGGGTGTTCCCGAACGGCCGTGAAATATGGCCCATGGCCTGAGGCCTCAGATTCCTGGGTCCAGGCCAAATTAGAAACCTTAGCACACGTTACTTCTTAATTATGCCTAATGAATGTAATGAACTTCTAAGATTTGTGTGCTTTGTTTGCGTAATTTTGTCCCTGTATTTTGGATAAAGTATTTTTTAATATTTTCGCGGCGTAATTTATAAAACTTTCGCCACAAGGTGGAATATAGGAAATTTAGTATCTTTTAAAAATAAATTACAACTATTATCTACCTGCTTATTAATAAAATATCTACACTGTACACTTTATAAGCACTAGATGATGCCCGCAACTTCGTTGCGCTAGAATTCGTTCATTGCGCGAGAACCGTACATTTTTCCGGGATAAAAAGTAACCAATGTCCTTTCCCGGAATTCAAAGTATATTCATACCAAATTACAGCAAAATTTGTTGGTGAATAAGTAACAGTCGGACAGGAAGCAGAGAGACAGACACACTGTCGTATTTATAATATTAGTATGGATTATAGTTAATGAATGTTTTGTTATTGTCTGCCAAATAACTCCAGTAATCAAATCCACTTCACATTACATACTAGAAAATCTAGGTTCTAATTCTATATTGTAAAAAATACTCAGCCAAACACCTCCTTTTTGGAAGTCGCTTAAAAGTATCTGTCAAAAACCCCCAAAAACATAAGTATAATAGAATTTCATAAAACAAATGCTGTTAGCGAATCGTTCGGCCTCACAAAGGCGTCCCATACATTTATCATGCACAAGTGACGGCGACCGAGTCCCTAAAAGCTCATTTCAAATTTATAACTTCTGAGAAAAACTTAATTAAGTTTTAATAGAATTTAAAACGGGTGCTTTTGGTAGCCAAAAATAGGCGGGGAAGTTAATTATTTTCTTGTTAATTATATTTTTTATATCAATGTAAATAACGTTAAACGATTTTATACACTTCTGTTGGTTAATGACTTTCAAACAATAAAGGTTTGATATTTTTATTTCCGAGATGAGATGGACTTTTTGAATGGGGTAATTTGTACGGTTTTATTGCATTTTTGTTTAATGAGAACGTTTTAACTGGCCTGGTTTTTGTTAATTCATAGGCATATGGCGGAGCTAGATATACATAATTTGGTCGAGTTATGTCATACACAGACGACAGATCACAACTTATGTTGACTAGATTTTATAACCAACTAGCGACCCGCCCCTGCGTCGCACGGGTATAAAATATATAGCCACTGACAAAATGATTAAAATCGATAGCCTATGATCCTTCACGTGATCTACTTCTTATCTGTGCCAAATAACATAAAAATTGATACAGTAGTCCGCGAGATAAACCCTTTCAAATAATTTCCCCCGTTTTTTCAACATTCTCCTATTAGTCTTAGCATGATGAAATATAGCTTATAGCCTTCGTCAATAAATGGGCTATCTAACACTTAAATAATTTTTCAAATCGGATCAGTAGTTCCTGAGATTAGCGCGTTCAAGTTAGCCCTTTCAAATAATTTTCCCCGTTTTTTCCACATTTTCCTCTATTTCTTCGCTCCTGTTAGTTTTAGCGTGATAAAATATAGACTATAGCCTTCCTCGATAAATGGGCTATCTTACACTGAAAGAATCATCAAAATCCGTTGTGTAGTTTTAAAGATTAAAGGGAACAAAGGTATATGAGGGAAAAAAGCGACTTTGTTTTATAATATGTACAGATAACCGTATCAAATTATATAGTTCCATTATCTACACAATAATCAATTTCTTTGATGATACAATATAGTACATTCCTCTCTCTGGGTTTTAACTTGCTTCCGAAGAGGAGTTTTTTGTGCTGCGTTATTACTACACATTCTACATTTACAATAATTAAAATACTAATATGTTGTTAATTTAAAGTAAACACAATCAGAGCTGTTAAACGCTTACATATACATTCAACCACAGAGTAAGCACGACACTGGAACAGAGCCTGCAGCGTTCATGGGTAGATTTTTTATCTACATAGAGAAACAAATTATTATTATTCTTAGAATTCCTTTTTTAATTGCGGAATTCAAGATGTGAGTGGAAGAATAAGGTAAGTAACATGAAAAAACTTCCCGTTTTTTTGCTTAAATGGAGGCTTTAGGGCCGGAAAAATTATTTGAAATAGAAAAACTATGGATTATATGTGTAGCCAGATAATTATTGGCTAGGTTATGAAGTGGATAACTTACAAGATCTATTAAAATAATTAGGGAAAAAATGAGTTATTGTCCGCATATCACGAAATGTTAAGTACTTGTTCGATTCTTCCACTCACGTCTTCAATTCTGAATGCAAAATCCAATTGCTTATAAGTGATAAGCTTTTAAATTAACTATTGAAAACTATTAAATTACTAGTCTTTAAAACAGTTCAGCGCCTAGATGATAGGCTACTAGATGACGTCCGCAACTTCGTTGCGCCAAAATTCGTTTATCGCAGTCTACCATAATATCTTGAAAACGACTTTAAGATTGATGAAAAATTCTCAACAAACTAGTAATTGGAGAGTCTTGTGTTTCCCAAAAAATTGCTTATTTGAACATTTTTTTCTATTTATCAACTTAAACTTAACATAATATTACAAAATTGTTTAAGAAACTATGTACTTTTAATATTGATACTTAATATGTTAATATCAGGCTCTACTATAGACGAAGTAGAGCCATAAGACAGTTCTATGCATACACTACACTGCGCAATCCATTCATTAGTTGGTATCATTTGTAACATCAATTAATAGTTGTCAGCGATCGAGCATCAACACTAGTTAACAAACAATACCCTCAACCAATGATACAATGTGGACAGCTAATTATTGAGCTGGGTAATTATAATTTATCATTATATCATCGTGCCACAATGCTACATGTTGATTTGCTTATCGCGATAACTGTTAGTCTAACAGAGAGGTAAAGTCATACATTCAATGCGTTACTGAAAGTGTTTTCATACTCATCCATCTTTTGCGTCTTTTCACAATACTCAAAATATTTCTAAACCAAATTTTATATAAATCGGTTGAGACGTTTAAGCGTAAAGAGGTGACAGACAAAAATATATCTAGACACACTTTACCATTTTATATACCATATTAGTGTAGTGGTATAGTATATATTGTATTCGTATTATACTTGTAACTTAGTTAGACTGAATAAATCATAAGTTCAATCAAGACGGTCGTGTTACTTATTTGCACCAGCTTCCCACACCTCATGGCGAACCTGCCAGGATTCGAACCTGGAATCTTCTGATATTTATATTGCACCAGCTCCCCCACACCTCATTAGTATGTATATTATGGATAGTGAATAAATTGTTCTTGGATCTCAATACTATATACATAATATATACTATATAGGCTACAATCTACACAGAATGCTTATGGAAACAACGTGCGTATTTTTTATAGCCATATGCGAGTGGAAAATTATGCCATGCCACTTTCACACTTTACTATATTATTTTGCTATAATATTGTATTAACTTTGTTACATTTGAGAATATTATAATTAATATCAGCTCATTATAATTACGTAAAACAGTTTATAATGCGTAGTATAATATAATAATTTGACAATGTCTCAAACTCATGCATTAGTAAGCAATTAGTTTATAAATTATTGCAGTTATTTTTTACAAGATATAATGATAATGGTGACAATGATGAATACTTTTGACACCTGTAATAGATTACGAAGTAACGCAATATATCTGTCATCTGATAGTTAAAATTAAGATAATACCAGTTAATAAAATATCAGATTTAAACGGGTTCTTATCTGGTGTCAAAATCAGCCACAGAAACAGAAAAACCTCGTAGTTCATTTGAAGTAAGTTGGTAGTAAGTCATCAGTTTAAATGTCAAAATGGCGTGGTACTTCGGCTTGAGCCTTATTGGCCATTTTTGATAATGAGTAATAGTTGGTGCTATAGATTTGATCGAAGTATAGGAAAGCTAAACTTCGATCAAATCTATAGCACCAACTTATATATATATATATATATATATATAAGTTGGTATATATATACATATATATATATATATATATATATATATATATATATATATATATATATATATATATATATATATATATATATATATATATATATATATATATATATATGTATATAGAACTTTTCAGACTCGCTTTGGACAAGGAAAAGTTTCAGAGCATGACTGCCAACCTTCAGTGATTGGAGAGGCACTGGAAGAAGTCTTCTTCTTCCATAGGAGAGCTAATTTTCTGGCCACCACACATATCCCACATGTCACTACACAATAAAATAAAATATAATATACTCAATATTAATATAATAAATGGGAAAGTGCGTTGAATGAGAAAGAAAATGTTTGCTTCCGACTCTTCAAGCTTAAACCATCAAGTCTAAACCAATTCTGATGGTATAGAGTTATTTACATCTAAGTCTCGGAAAACTTCCGAAAAACAAAAAACCCTAGCAATGGATGACATTTTTCGCAATATTTCGCTATATCCTGATATTATACAGCCTGATATTATACAGTAAATTGACGTTATTATACAATTACGCAAAAGGGTATCATAATTTTTGCGTTTGAATGACTCATTAAGCTGCGCACAGACTGTCCTGCGCACAATGGCGTGATTTACACGATCCAGCCGAACTGGCGGGATAAATCATCATAACAACCGCAGATTTATAACACACAATTAAACTCCAGCAAATCTTAAATCGATTCGTCACATCTCAAAATGAGAGTTATCAAAATGTTTATTGTTAAAGTAATTTGCAAGTACATGAGGTTTTGTAGTTAAGTATTTTTGTCTTCTGTTTACTACTTAAATCGCTGAATCTATTTTGATGTGGTGTATAAGCCATAAAATATATTCTAGTGTATACGGGAACACAAGAAAGCGCTCCCGCGCGAATTTCAGGCCGATTTTTTTGAGATCTTGTTCTTAGTACCTACAGAAGAGCACTCTTTGATCCTTTGCTCTTCTAAACCAGTGAGAAGGATGGCTGATATACGACTGGCTAATATGCCCGTCCGAAGCATCATCTTACTTGTCAGTACTACTAGTCTTACTAGTCTTACTTAATCCACAATCGGGTTATCAGCCGGAATTGTCTTAACCAAACTTGGAAACTATATTTTTTCACACGGGGATTAAACCTACGACCTCATAGTCACAACGTTATAAGCCACTGGACCTCAGCGTTATCAGACAACTCTGAAACAGGCCTACGAATATATTGTATAAAATGATACCGATAAAGCAGTGTTTTTCAACCTTTTTTATGTAATCCCCATGTGTGGCGTAAAAAAATATTTTGCGACCCTCCACTCTTTGCTTCCTAATGATGTATGTATGTTTATGACTATTATATCCTTTTGTAAAAGTTCTCCCTCTGAATATATCAAGTATTTTTAATCTTTAATGTTTTTGTAAATAGTTCTCTCCAATCTCAACTCTCAACCTCTGGCAACCCGGGCCCTCTACAGAAGCTAAGCGACTCTCCCGAGGGGTAACGGCCCACAGTTTGACAAACACTGGTATAAAGCGTGTAAATCTAATCTAACGCTACGTTATTCTGTACATAATTTACGTCGTAGTCGGGTTCATCTACTCGTTATACGTGCCTTGACGAGGAGCTTCATGCGATACACGTAAGGCCGGCCGCATACATTAGATTTTTTAGGTTTAAAGATTCTTTATTTCTCAAAAGATTAATAAATCACTTACGAGAAATACATTTTCTGACTTAAAACTAATTAAAAATATACGTGTGCTGCGAGCGCATTTAAATAATTATACAACAAAATGATTACACATAACAAGATAGACTGATAGAAGAATACCCACATTTTTTGTTTTATCAAATGTGTGTACATTTGTGTTATTTATTTGGCGATGCTAAATTTGGATCTTAAAAACACATTCCTGGCATCTTGACATCTTTGGTGGAAACGAAGCCAAAAGCTTTACTTAGTGCAAAGGCCACTGTACACTATTAAAAAAAAAAAAAACTACTGATATATTTTTGATTTAAGCACAATACAAAGCACAATGTAAAGAAGTTTTTGTAATTTTTTATAAACGATTTGGATTTTTTATAATATTTTTTATAATATTTAAACAAGATCTGGGTAGGTACATGAACTACCAGTATGTAAATATGTTTAAGCCCTGCCTTATTCCTAATGCATTGCTTACTTAATGGTTTGCACATTGTAATCTGCAGATACTAATTGTATGGCATGCATGTGTTTGAATACTCACCGATTTCTCCGAGAATTGAACAAGAAATGTGTTTTGTTTAGCATAAAATGTGTCTGTTCCACGTAGGCCCATGATGGACCAATACGAGTGATGACAAACGTGTAGTCGAGCTATAAATTCTCATGATGTAAATAGCTCATTGTCAGCTTCTCTCTCACTATCCCTCTCTCTCACTCTCTCTCTCTCCCTCAGTATTGGTAACAGCTCTGTGGTGATCAGTTGGTGGGCTGTTGGTAGAATAGCTCAAGCCGGGGGTCGCGGGTTCGAATCCCGCCGACGGAACAAAGTTTTCAAAGTTCCTGGGTCATGGCTGTGTATTAAATATATGTGTATCATATTATAAAAATCTTAAATATATATATGTACCTATAGAGTATAGTACTTATAAAAGTATTGAATATATTTCCGTTTTCTGGTACCCGTAGTAGGCCGTAACACAAGTCCTTCAGGTACTTACCACAGGGCCAGACTGACGTGGTGTGAAGCGTCCTTGAAAAAAATAATAACATATTAATAATGCAGTATAAATAATACAATAATAAGCTTACGGCTATATTGAAATAAGCACTTGCAATTCTTTAACACAGCCTATTAATTGTCATAAATTCTGGGGTTTCAAATGAGATTATGTAGTCTCAGGGTATACTTTTTCTCCTATCTACAATTTCTCTCCTCGACTTCCATTTCCACAACCCGAATAGTCGAAGAATTTGTCTACTATACTTAATAGGGCCTTAGAGTTTAGACGATTGAACTGCAGATAACCAGTTACAATCCTGATTCAATTACAAAAAATATGGACCAATTAGAATGACCGAGTAACATATTGCACTTCCAATCAGGGAATCCCTGCTGTTACTACCGAAACTCCAAATGGACCACACGATTTAAATCCGAAACGATCACGGGATTATAACCCCTATGTACATAACTGTAAGGGTTATGAAAACCTACTTCGAAAACCCATTAGAAGATGCCCTCTAGTCATTCTGCACTATTTCACTATCTACGCGGTGACAGTGAAAAATTATATGAAAGGTGTACCAAGAATGTTAATATGGAAATATTTATTATGGTCCTAATAAATTAAATAAATCCACTGCAGCTTGAACAGCAAGGTGTTTTGGTATTCATCATCATTATGATCATTGCCGTTTTGTATTCCAATATCATAGTTTGGCTGTAAGCTTGCTTAGCCCTTAATTCGACGGATTTTTTTTTATTCTCAACTAAATGTAACATTAGGAATTTTATCAATTATTAATATTGTTTTCTCGGCCCAAATAGAACTAAGTGTGAAGTAGTCTATTAACGAAGAACTAACCTATCAGGCTATCAATAAAAATCATAGCTATATCGGAATTATTATAAGCCATTAAAAGAACCATACTCAAAACAGGTGAAGATTTCGTAATTCTTTGTTACAATTTAAAGCATTGTTATTCAATCATCGACGCATTAGGGTCGTGTTGTCTACGCCTCCATCTGTCGACGGGTCGCGGGTTCGGGTCGCAGGTCAGCTGTCTATTATATTATGTATCTATTCAATCAATGTTCGAATCAATCATTTATTTTCGATATTGTGATTGATTTTGTTTTAAATCGTCAGATTATAGAGCAGAGTCAAGCCATAGTTCAAAGAAATTGATTTGTGACTGCCAGACATAATTTAAGTGTAGTGAACAAAATAATTAAATAACACTTGTTGCTACCAGCAAATTCGTTAGTCATGAGATGAGGAAACTATAAACTTTCATAATGGGACATAAAATATTATTCCAAAAACAACGAAGAATCTTCAAAGCGAATTTTATCAAAATCGGTACAAGACTTTCACTTCTCTAAAGGTGGAGGTAGATTTGTATGCAGACAAAATAATTTTGCTAATCATATCTAAAAACATAATAAAGTAAACATTTTTTATTCTCCTAAGTAACTTCTTTACGCCATATTAAAATTCAATAACACATAGAAAGAAACAAAAAATATATTTATGAAGATACCGATCGAGCCCCCGTTTCCAAAATCCCATAATACTCACATTTTTTGATATCACAAAAGCCATCGCCGCCAAAAGGTGGTAATTAGTGACAGGTGGTATTTCACATAAATTCTGCTATTAATTTTTTTACAAAAAAATGTAAAAAAAATATTTTTTACTTACGAAAAAAAACTTTTGTTCAAAGTTTATCCCATTCCTTTGTCAGTGTCATTCCCTACTATTCACAATATGACTTCTAATGTCATTCTCTTCGTTATGATGACTTTAAGTTTTTTTACACCCCAAAATTTTGGATTTGCGTTTTGTTTGGCGAATGGCGACTACAGGTCTGAGAAGATTTTGGATTCATGAGATAGAGTGAGTCAGAGAGAGTTGATTATTTTAAAGGTGCGAAAGAGTTTTTGAATTAATTTTGAAAAGGTTTAGATATATTTTGATACCAAGGTAATAAATAAATAAAAAATAGTTTTCAATGAAAGTTTTCAATTATCGTGGTAAACTAATGTTAATAACTGAAACATCCGAGGAAATCATTAAGTTATAAGAAGAAATCATTAATTATCAGCTATTTTTGCTTAACTGACCAGTTTGTTGGTTAAGTATTACATTGTAGCATCTTTGATCTTGTATCTTCTTCTTATATGTAAAAATGGATTTTCAAATGTGTTAGTCGCGCTAAAACTCGAAAACGGCTGAACGGATTAGGCTGATTTTAGTCTTAAAACATTCGTAGAAGTCCAGGGAAGGTTTTAAAGTGACACGAAGTTCACCGGGACAGCTAGTAAGTATAATATAAATAAAAATTATTTTTTAATTTTGTTAATCTCGCTAAAACTCTATATCGGCTGAACCGATTTGGATATTTTAGTCTTAAAATGTTCGTGGAAGTCCAGACACAGTTTATAATAGGAGAAAAGTGACACAAATTCATCATTTAGTTACAAATTAATGTTCAACACATCATATTCTTATACTTTGATGTTACGCCTTAGCTTATATTTCTTTTGAATAATATAAACTTTTTGATGATCATAATTAAAAGCCTCATATAATAAATAAAAAAAACATAACTTATAATAAACTACTTTTATAAAGCAACAAAGTGTATAAAGGTTACAAAGGTTTATAAATGGTAACAGCATCAAAGGATAACAAATATCTAATATAAACGAAAACTTTTATGTATGGCCTTAATGTTCTCGATTTTGTTGATTTCTATAAGATATTATAAACGGGCCGGCTACCACTAAGAAAATGACCAAATATTGTTATAACCGGTACGGCACACGAAAGTTTTGTGTTATTTTTCTTGGATCCCTGTATATTTTTATGCATTGTAAAAAATTTAAATATATTGCTTGATAAAAAACCTTGTATGTATACTTTAAACTTAGTATTAATATCTGATTTAGGGGCGTGTATGTATGTATCTTTTAGTATAGACTACACTGTAAAAGTAAAGCAGAAAGAGTTACTTTTGACTGATGTTTCTTTAAAAAATACCCCAGAGTTATGAATTTGCCCATACACAAGTGAAGTAAAATTACTCTTTCAGCAATGCCACTTCCACATAAGGAACACATGCACACCACACGCCCTAAATAAGCAAATGTTTTTGAACCTTCAGCTTAAGTTTATCTACTCTTATCTTGACCAAACGCAAAATCAAAACAAAATTTATTAAAAAATCAATACACAACTTTCAGTGCATCCAAAATTATGGAGCAGATATCCAGAAAAATGGAATATTATAATTTTATTCACTGCTGGGTATCAACAGGTAAGCGCATATAAATTCTGACGACAAAGACCGCCTTTTTCATAAAGTCGGCCCGTCGGCCCGTCGGCCCGTCGGTCCGTCGGTCTGATCATTTTTTACCCGGGCCATTTGCTACCAACTGCGTTATGAAAAATGGACGTACCCTTTTCTCGTTTTTTTATGAATAAATCATGTCATTATATTTTAATAGTCACCGGCCGAGTTAGTTAGGTCCTTTGTTGTTGGAGAACGCCTGATTGTTGTATTGTACAAATCGACTAAACGCCGATAATTTTAATCGACGCTTTTGTAGGGAGTTTTAATTGAGTTGACTCTGTGGAATGTGTGGTATTTGGCTTGTGTTGATATAATGAGTCGGCGATTTGAACAAGCTATTAATTAGGTGAAAAGGTGTTTAAGCCTATTCAAGGATGTCAAAGTACTACAATGTAAGTTCTACAATATGTGAAAAGGTGTCTTATGAATACTTTTGTTCTATAATACATAATGTAAAGGTAAGAATGTGTAATAGGGATGAGTTTGTGTATTCATGAGTTCAGAACTTGGCAGCTTTAAAGTTATGGATTATGGCGCGTGGCTTTAGACGCGTGTCTATAGTCACAAAACTTTTTACATATATTTTTGTGGCATTTAATGAAGTTCACTCAACACGCCGAATCGTTAAACGTAATTTGTATGCCAAATAGGGCCAATATAGAATAATAAAACTTAGGTTTTATGAGGTGATGAGTTCTTCAAAGAATGATTTTTTTTTTAATGCAATAAACGGGCCACCTGATGGAAAGCAACTTCCGTCGCCCATGGACACTCGCAACATCAGAAGAGCTGCAGGTGAGTTGCCGGCCTTTTAAGGGGTAATAGGGGAGGGTAGGGAAGGAAATAGGGAAGGGTAGGGAAGGGAAAAGGGTAGGGGATTGGGCCTCCGGTAAAGTCACTCACTCGACGAAACTCAGCGCAAGCGCTGTTTCACGCCGGTTTTACGAAGCAATGTGATAGAGATGTCGCCTTAGATCCGTATTAGACGTTGATCGATAAAAAACTGCTCACGAATATGGACAATTTTCCAAAATGGTAGTGATGGCGATTGCAATAATATCGATACTTTATTGTCAGGTGTATCGATAAACGGATGAGTCTTAAAAAACATATCGAATGATCAACAAATGTAAGGTTTAAAGGTGAACGCAGATTTGGCCGCACCGCACGCACCGCAGTCGCCGCATTTCGAATTCTTCATATAAAGAATGTAGAAGTTGCGAAGACTGCGGCGCGGGTGGGTATGCGAGCTTGCCTATAACTTCGTGTGTGTATAAGTGCGTGCGGTGCGGCCAAATCTGCGTTCACCTTTAGGTTCGATTTTTTGTCGATACCAAAAAGGTGTGGGGCGGGTTCGCCTCGGGCGAGGCATGTGTGGCGGGACGCTCGGCCAAAGAGCAAAGGTCACGCGAACGGCGCTAGTGTTGTACCGGTATAATGTCGATCAAGTTATTTCTATATTAAGATGATTAAGTTTTGACGAAAAATAAGTAAGAACTCAAGGTAAGCTGTAAAGTTTAGCTGTAAAGATGGAATTCGCCCCTGCCTCTTAACAATTATATTAGAATAGTAGAGTATTTTTTATTTTATATGGACCGCCTTACTATTATGTTTATTGTTACAATCTTAGTAAATTTTAAATTTGGGATTGTCAGTGAAATGTAAATTGCTTTTCTCAATTTGTTTACTTTTGTTAAAATATATTTTTATTTGTGATAGAAAATAAAATGTCATTAGTCCTGACATAAAATAAGTGGATAAACCTAATAAAAAATACTTTAAACGAATAAATAGATATTATATTAAGTTTACTTTTGTTAAATAAGTAATGTGGAATTATAGTAACGTTTACCTATAAAAACCTTTTTGTTTGTTAATGTTACACGTTTAGAAATGAGAGCTATCTTTTTTCTTCACCTTTAAAACAAATGTTCATTCTAGTATCGATATCCACAAACATCATGGGTTTGTCGATATCCTAGTACTCATCAAAGGGCAGCCCCACTCACCACACCTAACTTAGCTATCACGTCATGGCGAAAATGTAATTTAAATCTACTAGTCATTCGGTTGCGTGGCCGACGGAGGAAATACCGAAATATTATGACTGGCACTTCACGTCATGTCCAACATGGACTGAACATACCTATTAACTGCATGTTGGTACCGTCGGGGAAAATGATTCATAGGCAGTAAGACCTACGTTATTTGGTCGGGGTATATTAGATCAATGTTAGTATTCGGGAATAATACGCAAACGTACAGTAGGAGCAGAGAGCGCTACTAGCACATACAGTGTTATCCGACCAAAATCCGACATATTGTATGGACATGTCAGATTATTGACAGAAATGTTGTCAAACTTCGAACAACACTTTGTTTACTGGTGCTGCCTCTAACGTGAAAACATTGCAGTAAATATCCTATTCTCTGCCGGTCATGTAAATTATTGCGTCCATACCAATATTATGTGTCTGTCTATTATCTCTTCACGCCTAAACCGCTGAACCCGTTTTGCTGAAATTTGGTACGGAGATGCTTGGAGTCTCGGGAAAGGGCATAGGATACTTTTTATCCCAGAAAAAATTTACGGTTCCCGCCCGATAAACAAGTTTTAGCGCAACGCATTTTTTTTAATTCATAACAAAGCCTATCTTTTATTTAGTTTTATGAATTTTCCACATCATAATATTACTTAGGTAAAGTATCTAATGAACATATTATGGTCGCTATTTTATTCTTTCGAATGAATTTCGAAACTTCTTAGTCAGTTAACCTTATTATAAATGTATTACATTATAATATCAATCGGATCTCGATCAGATGAAATTAACGAGAGGAAACAAAACCGTTTCCGGTGTGTTCGATACTTTTATTTGGATGAATATTGATTTTTGATGTTATCATAATATTATACGAAAAAGTATATAGCTACAGTCACGTTTTATAAATCCATGCCATACTAATATATTAAATGCGAATGCGCGTCTGTCTGTTTGTTACCTCCCAAGTAACAAAATCTAGTCTTGTAGTGGTTCCGGGGCCGGGACTATAACAGGCTAGTAAACGTTTATAACCACGGAAAAGGGCCCATTTTATACGCGTACTTTTGCTAACAAAATACTCATATTAGACTTGCCTAGACTACTTAGTCCAATAATACACTTATTGTTGGACCACGCAGAACGATTTGCTCCCGCGAAGCTCACTGTGAGCATTTGATAGAACCAGGCAGGCCTGTTACGTAATCCGCGCTTCTATTACTAGCTACTTCAAACATACTTTGTGAATTGTGTTGTGAAGTTGATATGATGAAAAAAATAATAAAATAAAAGGTAATTTAATCTATATTAAATGAAATGTATTAACAAGTAAGTATTTCGCACGTAATATTATACGTGCACACATGTTTGAACGGCAAACGCGTAAGTTTTTCCAGTGAAGTATATTGTGTTTTACATCTCAATTTTTGTTCGCCCATTGAACACGGCGTATTTACTAAGTTGTGTTTAAAAATAATATTAGTCCTAAAAGCATTCAAAATGGCCGTGAAGGTGCGATAAATTTTGAAAGTTTAGATGGACTTCACGAAGTATATTTTATATACTAATAGTTTTCAAGAAACCTTTATAAAGAAATTAAGACTATAAGAGCTGAAGAGCTCTTCACGCCTGAATCACTTAACCGATTTTTGTGAAATTTGTCATGAAGATACTTTGAGTCCAGGGGCAAATAAAGTTTTTGGATTTTTGAAATTTTAAAAGGATAGTACTTTTTATTCCGGAAAAAATTACGATTTCCGTACGATAAAAGAATTTTCGTGCATCGGAGTATGCTGACGTCATCTACTATCTAGTAATTAGTATGTCCATTTTTCAGCGGTTTCGTCCTCCTGAATTGAGGTACAAATTGGTTGTTTTGTTAGGGTTGATTCCCTGTCCTATTAGGGAGAGAAATAAAAAAAAACACATTGAACTTTTTTGGATGTTGGTACAATATAGTGGGTAAAAGGAGATCTTTCACACTCTGAAGAAATGAAGTTTCAGAAAATTGATTCTCAGCTACAATATAATGTTATTATTATAATATCCTGCCTGTCTTTTAAGTTTGTTATATAGTTTCTGAGATTCCAGAAATGGCACGTAGAAAAGTAATTTCTACACATTTAAAAATAAGTTTTGCGTAAAATCAATATTTCCTGCGAATTTCATTGTAGTAGTTCTCTAAGCAGTTGCTTACAACTAGTTTATAATAACAGTTAGATCCTAGATGTATATAGAGCAATAGATGGTCAGAGAATGTGCCTGCGGCCAAACACAACGAGCTGTCGACGGTCTCAACTAATGTTGTGTGGCTGGCCGGGTAAAGCGACGTAACTCAACTTTATTTTACAACTAGCGACCCGCCCCGGCGTCGCACGGGTATAAAATATATAGTCACTGAAAAAATGATCAAAATCGATATCCTATGATCCTTCACGTGGTCTACTTCTTATCTGTGCCAAATAACATAAAATTGCTCCAGTAGTTCGCGAAATAAGCCCCCGTTTTTTCCACATTCTCCTATTAGTCTTAGCGTGATAAAATATAGCACATAACTTTCCTCGATAAATGGGCTATCTAATACTGAAATAATTTTTCAAATCGGACCAGTAGTTCCTGAGATTAGCGCGTTCAAGTTAGCCCTTTCAAATAATTTTCCCCGTTACTTCCACAATTTCCTCTATTTCTTCGCTCCTATTAGTCTTAGCGTGATAAAATATAACCATCCTCGATAAATGGGCTATCTAACACTGAAAGAATCATCAATATCTGTTGCGTAGTTTTAAAGATTAAAGGGAACAAAGGGACATGAGGGAAAAATAAGCGCCTTTTTTTATAATAAGTATAGACGTGTAACAAAACTAAGTGATATTACTTTAGGGTTTGTATGTGTCCCTTATATATAGAGTTCACTGTGAAAGTGGCAGCGCTGAAAGAGTAAAAATTTTTTTGGAATTTGTATGAGCAAGCGGCGTGTTCCAGCATCATGAATTTGCCCATATACAACATTTTGAAAAAAGTTAATCTATCAGCGCTGATACTTTCACATGCTTTTAGAGTGTACATAAACACCCTTAGGCCTAAGCTCTAAAGTAATTATCACTTAATTTTGTTACATTTTATCTTTTTACTTTTATCGCAGGCTTTGAGCGCGACGACCGAATTCAGAAATTCCGTAACGTTGTTTAACTAACTACGGAACTCTAAAAACTTATAGTTTTGTTCAGTTAGGTAAAATATAAACTGCGTATATATTATAATAATCTAGCCTATAAATCTAATTAGCAGAAGCATCTAGGTACAAACGAATTATTTAATTTGAGCACAAAAGCAGAATCAACTAGGTACAAACGAATTATTAATTTTCCGTTGCCATTTACCTAATTTGAACACAAAAGTGTCATATTTATCATATAAAACAATATTGTCACAAAACTATTAATAAATTATTTTAAATACTGTAATGTATTTAATGTAATTATAATGACGTGTCACATAACAACACTACTGAACCTAATAATATATTATGTCAAAATGGTAAAAACTTGACATGAAATGTGAAAATTTTAAGGACATTCTGTATATATCATAATACGACGAAAATATAAAATTAAAAAAATCTTTCAAGTTCTTAGCTACAACATTCTACTTCTCAAGCCACGAGTCTTTGTTATGTAGTACAATAGTGCATTTTGTCGAACGCCGAGCCGACCTCTGACTTATTCGCCTCCTAGTTCACTCTGAAATATACTCTACTTGCAGAATCCTTGCTTAGTATCATGGCTTCGTTGAAGTATTTTAGGGAAAAAAGTATAGGAGTTTGGCAATTAGTAATTTGATCCGTTTAAATTAGTTTTGTAGGGCAGATTCTTTTTTTTTACTTTCGGGGCATTGATCTTCTCTTCATATTAGGTATAGTGATGACATGCACACTCCTCTGTGATACAAATTACAATTGCTTGGCTCTAAAAAGTATTCTTCTTGACCTGAAGGTCGTCAGTTTCATTCCTGCATTATGTAATCATTGTTTCTAACTTTGGTCAGCAATCCAGACTGATCATCCAATTTCATCTGACAAGTAAGCTGATCCATGCGTCGGACTGTCATGAAAAAAGTCGGTCCTGCGCCTGATCTCTCGCTAATCTCATCTGACCCCTGGGTTACAAGCATAAAGGAAGAGAGACTGACTCTTGTGTACTGCGCACAAACTTGGACACAATAAAAACACTCTTGCGTATCTAGCCAATGAAATCCACCACCGTCACCGAAACCAGTGAGAAGCATAGAAATTACGATAAAAGCTCAAGCCAAACTTACGATACATAATGTCGCATGATTATAGCGAAACTGCCTAATGATCCCCTACTCTTTACTTTCATTTAATTTAAAGCTTAAGCTGGCCGCATACACATGTTTTCCGTATTCGATTTCCTAATATGAAATTACGATTTGGAATTCCGCGAGACAAGCGCAAACGTTTGTTTTTTAGGGTTCCGTACCCAAAGGGTAAAAACGGGACCCTATTACTAAGCTTTCGATGTCTGTCTGTCTGTCCGTCTGTCTGTCTGTCCGTCTGTCCGTCTATCCGTCTGTCTGTCACCAGGCTGTAACTCAAAAACCGCTATAGCTAGACTTCTGAAATTTTCACAGATTGTGTATATCTGTTGCCGCTATAAAAACAAAATAAATTAAATATTTAAGGGGGGCTCCCATACAAAAAACACAATTTTTAGCCTATTTTTCTTTGTAGTGGTACGGAACCCTTCTTGCGCGAGTACAACTCGTACTTGGCCGATTTTTTTTAATTGCGAACGCGCCGGCTCGCACTTGAAACGTACGTGCAGAATTCGTTCGGAGAAGTTTGAGAGTTCGGCGAGGAGAAGCAAACGTGTGCGGTACCTAGTTAATGTATTTTATACTGATATAGAATCACTTATTCGGATTTCCGAATAAGGAAAACGAATTCGGAAATCGAATACGGAAAACGTGTGTATGCGGCCGGCCTTAAGAAGCTAAACGTTGATCTATTGCTACAGAAACCGCACGGGTTATTGAAATTACCGAGTTCAAAGAGACCGAAGGGCTAAGGGACCGATCACGGGGTTATTGTAAAACACTTGTGAGCGCACAGAGCGATAAATCCTGCGCAAGGGCACTGGGTCGCAGTTAAGGGCAGACAGTAATGAGAAACTTAAAAAAACTTCAAGAACGTAACGAAAACTGTTGGATTTTTGTTGCAGGTAATTATTGTGAATTGAAAATCAGATTTTCATTTTTTTTCATTGAAAACTACCAATCTTAATAAGGTCAGCAGGCCTGAAAAGGTCAAAAAGTGCAATTATACCTCTCAAATCAATCCAGAAAATTAATTATCAAAACTGTCAAACTAAATAATGTCTAATTAGTATGAATTGAATGCGAATTAGAGATCAACTACGTTATCATGGCGCGCCCCTCCAAAATTCAAAACGTTTGAAGTACGTTGTCAAAACGTTTGAGGTGCGTTGTCTTGCGCGGTAGGCTAGTTATGATTAGTCGACTAACAAATCTTGGTAACAAGTGACATATTACGTGTACTGTGATTGGTTGAATACTTACTACATACAAACTCTTTCATAAGGATGTGACTACACACATTGAAACAGTCATTTGGAGGGGCGCGCCATATTATCGTAGTTGATCTCTACTAGACGCGAATTGCACGCAAAGTGACCATTTTGCGATTAAAAAAAATGAATCATATTATGATCATAATAATATGACTCTCCAAAGTGGCCATTTTAGATCCGCTGAATAAAATCGCACTATTATACTAATATTATAAAGGCGAAAGTTTGTGAGTTAGTATGTTTGTTACTTATTCACGTCTAGACGGCTGATCTGAACAAATTTTGGTATTTGATAACCAAATTCCGCATGATAACCAAATTTCTACGAAAGCAAATAAAATAATCCTTTCTGAGCTTATATCTCGAAGGTAAAAAAAAAAATTTGATACAGTTCACGTAAATCCCTCCACAGGCTTCGCCTTAAGTGTTTAAAATTAAAGTCCTTATCGAGCAAGAATTCTTGTTCTTGTACACGTGTCTAAAGCGAGTCTGCTCTGTTCTATGTATTTTGAAGAGACCGATCCTTATATCATTGAAATAAAGGTTATGCCGGAGGTAAAACAACTTCGAACAGGCTGTACGACGTAGTACAGTCAAGAATAATTACAATAATAATGTTACATGTAGCTTAGACTGTATACCAGAGAATATCTTTACAAACAGCTCTAAAAATACTAGAATTAAACTTAAAGGCCGGCAACGCACCTGCAGCTCTTCTAATGTTGCGATTGTCTATACGACGGTACTTGCTTTCCATCAGGTGACCCGTTTGCTCGTTTGTCCCCTTATTTTATAAAAAAATATTTGACCATGCGCGTTAGTTTATAGCTGCTGTATGAACTATATCATTTTTAACCAACTTCCAAAAAAAGAGGAGGTTCATGTGTGGATATATTTTTGGCTAAGAAAGTAAACTGATATTTTTAACTATTGAATATTAAAGCTATTGCATAAAATGCAGGTTACATTACCAAACATTTTTGTAATGCTTAAACAATGTAGTAAAGTTTATTCTAATCCCCGAGAAACGTGAAAAAATACTCCCACAGCGCGTGCGCATCGGCACCGACGTAATGTGCTGTAGGATCTACATAGAGGTGTTAATTAAATTAAATTTAACAACGTTTAAAAATGTAATAAAAATTAAAAAGAATTCCTTCTTTTTAATTTTTATGATTTTTAATTGATGATTTTCTTTTACCAAAGGAACTATCAGGCTTACTAGAAAATTGAAAATGTTGTTTGCGATTAGTTTTTCTAAGAAGGTTCTTGAAATTTCACATTTCTAGTTCCAAATGAATAGTGTAGTAGTTTTTGTAATAACATTTTTTTGCCAGATTAAAGTAAGCCAATGTTTTAGTTAATTGTAACTATTGCTCATATTAATAATTATTTCATTTATCTCTGCGGACTGATTACAAATTTATTGAAATGTAGAAAACCTAATTTCAGTAAAGTTACAGTAATATTTTTTTTTTAAATTAAGGATCAGACACATGTCACATTATAAGTCACAGTTTTTAATGTAGATCATATAAGAGAGTGTTTCAAAACTGCTATTGAATTTGTCCGTAATAATAGTAAAATAACTAAGCTGTGAGTTAAGTTCTTCAAGACAGCGTCATTATCATAAATATTATATATTTAATAGCGTAGTGGATTTCAATATAATTATGGTATTAAAACCTTTGTACTCTGATGTAATGACTTCGTATTTCTTACATCTAGACTGAGCTTAACAGCTAACCTAAGTTTAGTATGCACGGTCGGTCTCGGTTTAAGAACCAAGCCATTATTAAAGATTTTCTTTACATCCAGCTTAAACTTCTATCTTAGATTCATGGCGCTGCTTTTTTAAATAAAAAAATTAAATTGTAGCAACTCTTTATAAATCTTAGCTTAATGCACCATAATCGACATAGTACAACAGGAATGCGTCTTATAAATATTTTTATTATTTTTCTCTGCGAAATTTCTTCCCACGAAAATGAAGGCCATTCATAATGCACATTATTTTATTAAGATTTCATTCATAATGACACGCTTGCATAATTTTGATACTTTAATTGGTTTTCGTTCAATTGCTTTTTATTTATTTTCAATTTTAAAAAGATTTTGCTTAGTGAATGGTATTTGCTTCATGCTTACAATGATAGGGCATTATTCATAAGATTGCCACTTTAACTAAGATTTAATTTGCAATGCTTTGTTATCATTTGATAATTATTTTGTTATTTGTTAATTTCCACTATGAATCGATCTCTGCCCACAGTATTGTATGGCGCTGGACGCCACCCTTCGGCAGTATTTTTAGTCTAGCTCCTAATCCACTTACCGGCCCATTATAGAAGTTGTGCAGAAATGTTCTATAGAATATAATAATATGTAATAGCTATTTACATAAAAAATAAAAAAAATCAAAAGGGTCCCTCTTTGAAAAAATCAAGAAAAAAAAAACTGATTTGCATTTTTTTCAAAGAAAAAAATATTTTTTTTTGTTTTCAAAAATGCAGTTAAAAAGCTCATTAAATGGTGTAACAAGTTCAGTGGTTTCATTATTCAAATCTATAATTTTTCAATCTATAATCGGCTTTGAAGCACTGAGTGGCGAATAGAAAAATGACGTTTCAAAGGCCCATCATTCTTAATCTAATAATTATATTACAAAAATATTTGGCACACGTATTAATAGCATGTGCAGGTATAACATATCCAAATATTATCAAAATCGCAGACATCGACTATTTTTTCCTGTCCGCTTGGCGTGTAACGCGGAACGCCCCATACGGCCATTCTCAGGAGAGCAAAATTTACGTATCCCGGGCTTGTATACTCTGTAATATTATCTCATTCAATGTAATATTTTTAAACGGTAGATAGCACCAGTATCCAGCTACAAACTTAAACACAGGCTTCTAATTTAAGTAATTTAGACTAAATTAATTGAAGTCGTGTTCAAAAACCATGTTTTTCTAACTACCGTAACGTGTCCCCACGCCAACTTGATCTCGAAACTTGCTTGTAATTTTTATAACGTACGTATTTAATTTAATCTATTTATGGTTTTAAACGCCTATAAACATTGGTTATCGCATTGCAAAATATCGACTCAATAGACCCAGCCTATAAATAGTTATCATGAAATAATCGCTTGTCCGATCAAAAGTCCTAATTACCGTAACACCTGCTGTTTTTGGATGCCCATCCAAAAATATCAGGATTTGGCACATTACGAGTGCACGGGTTGCTTCTCCTTAGTGTGTGCCATGGCCCATCAGCGATCCCACGTCGTTAATGTTAGTGTGCCGCCGAAAAAGCACGTTAGTATCTAATTACCGTAGCTTTGGTTACAAACTTGTCTAATTACCGTAATCGTTACTTTTCAATTATGTTTAAATTAGATTTTTACTATGTGTATTATGTTTATGTTACATAATTTAGCCTACGTACGTTGCCCTAAGCTAGTTTTTGTCATTGTGTCGTTGTATCGTTACGTAAAACACTACATGTGTCTAATTACCGTACCCATAAATTTTTAAGTCTCATTATCCAAAAAACTTTAACTAACAGTTTCACGCCACATTTATTATTGTGTTCGTATCTTTCATTTCTTTAATATTTCAATGTGTCTAAGTCAAATCGACGAAGAAAAAAATGGTTACGATAATGAGGCAAATAATGCCAAACCGGAGAATGGCCGCATATAGTAAGTTATCGCTACTTTTATACAAGTAACTTATTGTAAAATATTTTTTTCTACTAAATTCAATTTTGGCCAAAGAAAATTCTGTTTTCTGTCGAGTTTTCTGTCGATATAAGACATGACGTGAATAACGTGTTTTGTCAAAAATATACAAGTGCCTACTATCGCATCGTTTTGTAATATTTTAAAAATTAATTTTAGTAGTGAAAACATTTATATTATTTTATACTCTACATTGTAAAGTGTAAAACGAAGTAATAAAATCAAAAAGTAATACAGCAGTTACCCACGATTATCACTGCAAATAAATATCGATACAAATGTACGATGGAACAATGAAATTATAGTAATAACGTAGTGCAGTGGGAATTGTGGATAGGCGCCATTAAAATAACTCACCTGATTGAAATTCTCAGGCGCTGTGAGAATTCGGTGCCAGATTGAGACATAGCGTATGTCACGTACGCATTTATTGAAAAGTATCAAGATTGTTTAAGCGCACTAATTGACAGGTTTTCAAAGTTTTAAAGGAATTGTGAAACTAAAGGCCTGTATTCACTTTGATTAGTGCAAGTGCAAGTGACTAGTAATTGAGGCAGTGGAGTGCAGGTGTGTAGTAGTGTCCAATTCTTGTTTAGTGGCTCTTTAGTAATTTAATTTAGTAAATTCAGTAGTAGCTGTCAACACGAGCGTCCAAGTTTCAAAAATAAAACTGCCATTTTGACATGTCCTTCATTTTAATATTGGTTTTATTAAAAACTATTTGACCATTAAGTATTTTTATACGTCCTTTTCCAGAACTCAAAGTATCTCCATGCCAAATTTCAGCAAAATCGGTTCTGACTTCTGAGGTATAAACGTGAAGAGGTAACAGACAGACAGACACACATTCACATTTATAATATTATTAGTATATTAGTAAGTAATAATTATGTATTAGTATGGAAGTAATTGAAAGGGTGTCCTTTTGTACTTTTAATAGGTATATAATATAATAATGGTATACTATATCTATGGACGCTTCACACGGCACACCACGTCAGTCTGGCCCATAAAGTTAATATACCTAGCCGAATAATAGTAACAATCTCTAGCTGTCAAACGAAACCAAAATTGGTTTTCATCTGTCACGCACTTGCACTCGCAAAAAATAGAACACGCTTTTAATCACGTTACTACGCAGCCGACTAGTCACTTGCACTAATAAGTCGCTGTCCACACTTACTTTCTACTAATCACTCATCACCTGTACTAGTCACCTGCACTTAATCACTAATCAAAGTGAATACAGAACTAATCACGTTACTACGCAGCCGGCTAATCACTTGCACTAAACAGTCGCTGTCCACACTTACTTTTTCCTAATAACTAATCACCTGCCCTAATCACTTGCACTTATTACTGATGAAAGTGAATAAGGGCCATAATGGCCAGTGAAAAATTGATTTTGTTTTGTTAACAATATTTTGAGTAGACTAGTTTCCTAGACTTTAGAGCCTGATTACAAAACTATTTACTAGTTAGAGTTTTGATGGTTCACATCAATTGCACCTCCTTGACTTTAAGCCAAGAATTAAAGAGGTAGTTTTTAGGGTTCTGTACCCAAAAGGTAAAAACGGGACTGTCCGTCTGTCTGTGTCCAGGCTGTTTCTAAAGAATCGCTATAGCTAGAGTTTTGAAATTTTCACAGATTGTGTATTTTTGGTGCCGCTATAACAACAAATACTAAAATAAAAATAAAAATAATATTTAAGGGGGGTTCCCATACAACAAACGTGATTTTTTTGGCCTTTTTTGCTCGTAATCAATAATGGTCAGAGGTAGGCACTTGAAACTTTCACGAAGGCCTTAAATATAATTGTACTTTAATAATTAATAATAATATTTAAATAAAATAAAAATAAAATTTAAGGGCGCTCCCATATAAAAAAACACAATTTTTGGCCTATTTTTGCTCTATAACGGTGTGGGAATAATGTGTGTGAAGGCCAAAGGAAGATCTTCCGACCGAGCGAGGTGGTATGCCCGGTCAGGCCGAAGACCACGTGATAAATTTCAGCTGTCGTATATATACTGACGCGCTCAGAAAACTTCGATAGCGCGATGCAGGAATGTTAGGCGAATTGTGGGTACCGCCACAACGGTACGGAACCCTTCGTGCGCGAGTTCGACTCGCACTTGGCCGATTATTAATTAAAATATCTTACTGCGAAGATGTCAGTTATAATTAAACAAAAATAAAAACAAAAATCTCTTCTATAAATACAATCACGCACAAAAGTGTTCAAGTGTAATTTTATGTAACGATAAAATTAAAATGGCGTATAATTCACACAATATGCCACAGCCAATGTACATACCGTGTTTATAAAGTGCTCGGGGCAAAAAAAGAAAAAAAAAGCGTTCGCGTGCGAACACAAGTAGCGTTTTATCACGCAAGTATCTAAGGTGACTTAACCACTACTTCCAATGACTAATGACCTATATTATAGCCATCAATTTATTGACTTAACCGATTGAGTCCTAAGGGTAGCCTAAGTGACGTTGAGCACGCAATCGCATGTTCCAAATTAATAACAGCCATCGAAATTGTTCAATATTTGTACACAACTGAATAATGATCACATTTTTTATTTAAATTTTATTAATATATTCATTACGTGTTATTTATAAAAAGGTTGTATACAATGTCTTCTGCGTATGGTATTTTAAGCCATATTGATTGTATTTAATTGATTTGAAATATTAACAAGCATATATTAGACTTTAGTTCTATAGTCTAATATTAATAATAATAATAATAAGATAGCTTCGATAATTTGTAATAGGTAATAATAAATTGATTATATAATCTTACTAGCTGTCCCGGCGAACGTTGCTTTGCCATAATATAAAGTATTTCGCCCATATTATTTTATTAATAATAATAATAATATCTATGGACGCTTCACACCTATCATACAACGGAAATATATTTAATACTTTTATACTATACAATATAATATATATAGTATTTTTATTATAATATCATACACATATTATTTAATACACATCCATGACCAAGGAACATTGAAGAACTTTTTGTTCCGTCGGCGGGATTCGAACCCGCCACCACCGGCTTGAGCTGCCACACACTCTAACCATTGGTCTATTGGTCATCTAGGTACTAAATAAGTTATTGTACTTACTTTTCCTCGGAAACTGTTTAACGGTAACAATTGAATGTGTTAGTTTATTTTTAAACTCTTATCTGGCTAGATCGCGTGAATCGTAGCTAGCAATTTGAATTTAGAATCCCGCCCACCGACCACGCCCCATTGTGGGTGCAATCTGATCGCAATTATGTAAGCGATTTGCATTTTCTGCCACGACTGTACATTGCGTTACGCGTGGACAATGCCAGATGGAAGATTGTGGTATCTTGTATCTTTCTTATGTTCTGATTTGTACATAATGCTATATGTATTGCAATGTAGTTAGGCACAATAGATCCTTAAGGTGGTTCGTTTCCCATACAAAAAAACAATCGACATTAATTAGCTAATTTCATACTATTACTACAGTTTATATGCACATCTATTTATTTTGCAATACCTTTCCTGCAAAATATATTTAAAATGCTTTATTTGACACAAAAGTCACATTTTTATTGATTTTTAACCGACTTCCAAAAAACGAGGAGGTTATATGTTCGGCTGTGGATTTTTTTTGTATGTTCAATGATTACTCCGCCGTTTGTGAACCGATTTTCGAAATTTTTATTTTGTTGTATTAGATTTCACTCCAATTTGGTACCATGTTCACAAAAGTGGTGACCTGATGATGGGATCCATGAGTAATCGAGGGAACTCCTCGAAATCTATATGGAAACATATGGTGATTTTGGTTTTATGAGAAGCACCCTAAGCATATGCTACCAAAATGCAAGATTTTGCACCGAGGTTCCGAAGATACTAAGAGAACTCCGGATTCCTTATAGATACAATTTTGGGAGTTTAGGCGCTGTTTTAAGAATTGAAAGCATATGCTACTATGCAAATTACATTAATCATCATCATCATTACCACGTCAGGGTCACCAATGTCACCAAATTCAACCTTATCTCTAGAGCATAAGGCACACATTTGACATTACTCCTGAGAAGTTAAAGTTGCTTCGATAATATAACATTCTGTTTCACTTCGCCGAGATATTCTGGAAAACAACCTAATTTCAATCTTTTGCATTACGCTTAGCGTTCATAGTACAATGACGCATCGCATCACATATCTGCCAGGGCTGTCAAGCGAGCGGCGCGGCGGCGCGGACGCGGGCCGGGTAGGTACTATGCACAGAATACAAATTACTCACGGAGGTACTATGTGCGCTGCGTCTCACGTGCGACAAGTCGAGCGAGTGCCAGCCTATTGAAACTAGTCCGGTGACCGGCTACTTAGCACGTCACACGTGTCCACTTCGATTTTTTTTTAATGTATTGTTTAAAATTATCTGCAGGCTGCGCTGATATTATAATATTTTGTAAGTGTGACTGTAATAAGATACGTAGAATAATATACGTGTGTATTATTCTACGTATAGTACGCGTTTGCTTACTAGGTAACTAAAAAGAGTGAAATTATTATTTTTAACAAAAAATTAAAACCGACTTCCAAGGTAAAACAATAATAACATCCTTATATTATAATATGAACTAAAAAGTATTAAATAATTATTCCTATCTAATAGTGCCTTTTTCCGAATTCGGCTAAAACTCAACTATTTCTGTACTCAATCTTCATAATTTTGAAGTCGGTGCCAGTTCCAAAAGTTTCAAATATTCTGTCGAGAACAAAAGATTCATCTGGTACCGACTTCAATTTACACGCATCTGCTGCTGCAGCATCACCTGGATTCTATAGGAACCGAGCTTCGTATGAACCCAAAGTGGAGGTTTCATGTTTGGGCTCATATTAACAGTCTCATCGAAAAGGACATTGATAGATGGTAATCATGAGAATACTTATAATTCTGTTGTTAGGAATTATTCTGCGCTATAGCCAACACAGGTTTAAAAAGTATGAAATAAAATTAAATTAAGAAATTAAAAAAAAAAGCCCCGCCAAACAACTTTAAAAAGTAATGAAATAATATTTACTGCCTTTGAGTTCAAATAATTCCTAACTTGTGTAAAGTAATATTTTAGTCCATAATTGTTGTCAAGGTGTGTCGGGGGACCGCTAATGTAGATGTTTGATTTCATTTCACAGTCAATTCATAGCGAACTGAATCGAGATAGTCAGCGACTTGGCGGTTGTATGTTGTAGTTTACTTGGCGGTCCCCCGACACACCGTGACAACAATTATGGACTAAAATATTACTTTACACAAGTTAGGAATTATTTGAACTCAAAGGCAGTAAATATTATTTCATCACTTTTTAAAGTTGTTTGGCGGGGGTTTTTTTTTATTATAAAAAAAAAAATCAATAAAAATGTGACTTCTGTGTGAAATAAAGTATTTTAAATATATTTCACGGGAAAGTTATAGCAAAATAAATAGATGTGCATATAAATTTATGTAGTAATAGTATGAAGTTAGCTAATTAATGTCGATTGTCTTTTTGTATGGGAAACGAACCGCCTTAAGGGTTGCAATGACGTCAGTGCTACAAATTACAATGACTTGCCTTCAGGGAAAAAAATAGTAATAAATAATAAAAATAAAATGTCCTTATTTCAGGCATAAATGTACCCATACAGATTATATAAAATATTATGTAAAATTAAAATAAAATAATGCTGACACTGTAAAGGGGTGTCCAGTCATAAAATCACTTCTTGTTCTGGTTCATGTGGACAGAGATCCACCGCACGTAGGGGAGACAGGGGCTGGAAGTTCCCGGGGTAAGTTGTTCCGACAGCTATAACTTTGTGAAGGAAAAATATATCAATACTCGTGAAGTGCGTGGTGACGCGCCGAGTTGGTGGACATTTTAGTTGCTATGACGGCGGCGGTTGAGTGGCTGTGCACACCGGCTATTAGAACACCACCTTAGTAAATATTTTCGTATTTAATCTTTTTGGTCTATTTTTATTTATTATTGACCGATTTATTTGCGTCTTTACTATTTAAGAGTGGCATTAGTTAGGTATCTTGTTGTTTGAATGTTTTTTCAATTACCTAACCTATGGCGTTCCTCAAGGAAGTGTATTGGGTCCGAGCCTTTTCCTAGTATACGTGAACGAACTTTGTAACATGGCGCTTACCAATGGTAGTATATTCTCCTAAGCAGATGACACTGCCTTAATTTTCGTTGGAAAGACCTAGGAGGAGGCTCGGACGCATGCCCAACTTGGATTAAACATAGCTGCTAAATGGTTATCTGAAAGTCTACTTACGCTAAATGTTAGTAAAACAAAATTTATAAAATTTACTACTGTGGCGGTACCCATAATTCGCCTAACATTCCTGCATCGTGCTATCGAAGTTTTCTAAGCGCGGCGGTATATATACGACAGCTGAAATGTATCACGTGGGCTTCGGCCTGACCGGGCATAACACCTCGCTCGGTCGGAAGATCTTCCTTTGGCCTCCACGCATTTATCCCACATTGGTGACCCTCGACAGAACACGCCTCCTCATCATCATCACTCCCCGCCCCTCCGCACCGCGCCAGCCAGCACCGCCTCATCGGGTACATCGTCCACTAGCCGCAATGTACCGCGGCCTGGGCGACTCCGCATCGGCATCATCGGGCTTTCTCACTACACCGACCGGTCAGCAAGCAGAGCACATCTCTCCTGGTCAGCACGTAGCATCGGCCCCGCACGGCAGCTTATCCGACTCACTGGATCCCGTGCAGCAGCTTATAGTTCCGACTCACTGGGACTCACTGCAACAGTTCCGACTCACTGGAACTCACTGGCACTGGCGACTCAAGTGAACAAGACTTCAAGATTCGACCTCCGGTCTTCGGGGGGGAGTGATGTGGCGGTTCCCACAATTCGCCTAACATTCCTGCATCGCGCTATCGAAGTTTTCTATGCGCGGCGGTATATATACGACAGCTGAAATGTATCACGTGGGCTTCGGCCTGACCGGGCATAACACCTCGCTCGGTCGGAAGATCTTCCTTTGGCCTCTACACGCACATTATTCCCACACTACCAACCGTAGAAAGATAGCACCTATTGATCTTGCTATACATAAAAACTGCAAGGACGACTTCTGTAATGACTGTCCCAAGCTACAATAAGTAAGAAACATCAAATATCTGGGTGTTATGTTAGACAAACACCTGTCCTGGAGAGAACATATATCAGCGCTTACTAAAAGAGTACGTAAACTAATTTACATTTTTAAGCAATTACGCATTTTCGCTGACAAAAAACTAATATTTGAAGTTTACCGTGCTCTATGTGAATCAATATTGTCCTATTGTATATCAGTATGGGGAGGAGCCTGCAAAACGATAATCATACAGTTAGAAAGAGCCCAAAGAGCAGTACTGAAAGTAGCTGTCTCCAAACCTTACGACTTTCCGACAGATGAACTCTACAAACTCACCAAGACACTGACAGTCAGACAACTGTTTATTAGAAAATCAATAGTGACACAGCATCGCCACACCAGTAATACAGAATTAACTAAAAATCTTTGTAATAAAAGAAGGAAGGACAAAGTATGCATACTACCTCAAACTAATAGTGCAATGGCACAACACCAACAATATTTCCTAGAATCTTTTTTATACAATAAAGTCAGCAGTCATAGGGAATTTTAATGTAATGAACACTAGATATGCCAAGTTTGCAGTGAACAACTGGCTAATTACACTTAAATATGAAGAAGCTGAAAATTTAATACACATCACAAAATAAATAGTACCTTATCTATCAAGAGTGAACAAAACACACACACACACTCACACACAATTGGAGTAATAATAATAACAATAAAATTAAGCTAATTTCTCTAATGCAATAATGTTAATCATAAATTTAATAATAATAATTATGTATCAAAATTGTCACTAAGAATAATTAATAATTCATAATAAATATAAAATGAGTTGACATTTGTATAATAATAATATAATTAGATATACCTATTGAACTGTTCAATAAATCTTTCTGATTTCGTTATGTAATAATTGGCAGGCAACCCCTACAGCACAAGAATTTCTTAGTGTAGAGGCTGCGCAACTAACAAGATAATATCCTATGTACTTAATAATTTTATAATGTGTTCTTTAAAATGTTATGTATTTAATTTTCTGATGGCAATAAACTATTATTATTATTATTATCAATTGATTTCGTTAATTTACTTATATTACAATGTTTATACAAAAACTCAATTTGGGGCTACAAGTTCCCTCCTAAAGGGGCTGGGGCCTCGAAATAACTTATCTTACTTGATTGACACGCCAGAAAAAATGCATTGGCAGAAGAACAAGCAAGAAAAAAAGCAAAGAAGAACAAAGGCATTACAATCAAGGGAAAAGAAAACAACAATAATTAAGGAAAAGACAAAGGCAAGGGAAAAGCTCAAGAAAAAGCTAAACGAAGAGTATTATAAGAAAGCGAGAGTTTTGTGATAAATATTCTTTTTGTTGTAGTTTATAGCACTGAATTAACATACAATGAATAAAACTTTAAAAATGACTATTTTATTTAAAAGAAAACTATATTATTCTCATATTTTATACATGAAACAACTCGCCCCAACGCGGGGTTGAATGTTCCCTTCCGAAATTTTGCAAAAATATGCCTGTAGAAAAAAAACTATTGAGATATTGGCAGAAATGACTATACTGTTACAGAGACAGGGTTCTTCAATAGATGCAATTATTAAAAATTAATCTTATCATTTTCATCATATAATTCCATGCTATTTAAAAATCGGAACTTTCAACCCCGGTCTCCCCTACATTAAATTATTGTAGTAGTCGTCAGAGATAGCTGCGAGTATCCTATTGCCAGAGCTGCGCAGTCTGTGCCAAAATGCAGCCACCCGAGATCTAATGATAGCAAAAAAGTCAGGGACTCCCGCCTCCGCAAACATACCCGAAGCACTGCAGCTTCACGGGAGCCGCATAAGAGTTCGGTATGCATCATTATACTGAACTCTTATACGGCTCATCGACTTTTGTTTGAACGCTATCCAAAGCTGGCACTTGGCAGGTGTACATGCTAAGGCAATACGCCTTAAAAAGTGTGGTTTTAACGTCCCTGCTGCAGTTGGCAAAACGTCGAGCGATCATGTTAGCTCTGACGGCGAGAGCCCTGCGCTCTCGCTCAATGTCAGCGTCATCCTCCAGCCGATCAGTCAGCAGGTGACCTAGATACCGGAACTGCTTAACAACACCTATCTCACATCCATTCAAGTTCACTTTGGGTACTATCTCCGGACCCCGACCAGATGCGAAAACCATGACTTCGGCTTGGAGACATTATATTTCAGTCCATGCGCATTCGCATAATGCTCACAGACCGATAACAGTCGCCTCAATCCTTTGATTGAGGGGCTGAGGAGCACCATATCGTTTGCGTAGCTCAGGTTATTCAAACAAACGTTTCCTATATGGCAGCCGATTCTGATGCTACTCAGTTCCTAGATCAAGCCGTTCACATACACATTGAAAAGGTCCGGAGAGGTGACCCCCCTTGGCGAACTCCACACTCTAGCCTATATACACAAGAGGTCGCGTCACCCCATTTCACTAAGTTCGTTTGGCCTCCGTACCAGAATCTCAACAGATCAACCACCCGCCTAGGCACCTGTGACTTGAGCAATTTATTCCATAGAATGTCATAGTTGACCAAATCAAAGGCTCAGGTCTAGAAAATACACATAAACAGAAGTCTTACGGGACTTGTAGTGGTTTATGGTGCTTTTCAGACTAGCTATAGCGGCATTCGTCGTGAGTCCGGCCCGGAAGCCAAACAGCGCGTCGTCAATTTTAACGTCCATAAGCAGTAGCAAGCAATGTAGCAGATCAATTAATATTAAGTTAGTCAATTTAGATTTTACTTCCGTCATCTGAATTGAAGCGAAGTAACCTATATCCAATTAAATTAGTTAAAAGTTGAGTTTTAAGAAGCTTTAAATAACAAAATCTAGATTTTACTGTATTTGAACATTAGCGATAAGTACTAATGTTATGTTTGACTGTCTATACCTCTTTACGCTCAACGTTGAACTCGTTTTGATTAAGGGTGAAGTGAAGTGTGTGTCGTGAATTTCGGTCGCGTTTAAATATCTCTTCATACAAATCATGACTCACAAAATTAAGCTCGTATGAATCAAACAGGACTTTTGTATGAAACTGAATGCAGCAGAATTTCTGTCAGCCAAAATTCTGCGACTCACAACTCTCAAATTACACCCAAGGTACCGACATACTTTGAGTTCCGGAAAAGGACATGGGATAGTTTTCGTCCTGTGATAAATTGCATAGCACTAGTAGTGTGTCTGTCTGTTACCTCCTCACGCCCAAACCACTGAGCCGATTTTGCTAAGATATGAAATACTTTGAGTCCCGGATAAGGATATAGGATACTTTTTATCCCATGAAAAATGTACGGTTCCGGGACGATAATAAATTTGGCGCAACGGAGTTCAACAAATAATATAAGTTTACTAGCTGTCTCGGCGAACGTTGTTTTGCCATATAAAGTATTTGGCTCATATTATTTTATTGAAGTGACTAAATAAGTATGGCACCATGGCAACGTCAATAACTATACCGTCGCGTCGCCCAAAAATACTCGCCGTCAGTCTCGAGTTGTAATAATTTACTATTATTTATTCAACAAATGCACTTATCAATATAATAAGTAGCCAGTAGCCGATTCTCAGATCTACTGAATATGCATATAAAATTTGGTAAAAATCAGTAAAGCCTGTGGCGGTACCCACAATTCGTTTAACATTCCTGCATCGCGCTATCGAAGTTTTCTAAGCGCGTCGGTATATATACGACAGCTGAAATGTATCACGTGGGCTTCAGCCTGACCGAACATAACACCTCGCTCGGTCGGAAGATCTTCCTTTGGCCTCCTCGCCATTATTCCCACATTGGTGACCTTCGACAGAACACGCCTCCTTCATCATCATCACTCCCCGCCCCTCCGCACCGCACTAGCCAGCATCGCCTCATCGGGTACCTCGTCCACTAGCCGCAATGTACCGCGGCCTGGGCGACTCCGCATCGGCATCATATCGGGCTTTCTCACTACACCGACCGGTCAGCAAGCAGAGCATATCTCTCCTGGTCAGCACGTAGCATCGGCCCCGCACGGCAGCTTATCCGACTCACTGGACCCCGTGCAGCAGCTTATAGTTCCGACTCACTGGGACTCACTGCAACAGTTTCGACTCACTGGAACTCTCTGGCACTGGCGACTCAAGCGACAAAACTTCAAGATTCGACCTCCGGTCTTCGGGGGGGAGTGATGTGGCGGTACCCACAATTCGCCTAACATTCCTGCATCGCGCTATCGAAGTTTTCTAAGCGCGTCGGTATATATACGGCAGCTGAAATGTATCACGTGGGCTTCGGCCTGACCGAACATAACACCTCGCTCGGTCGGAAGATCTTCCTTTGGCCGCCACGCATTATTCCCACATTTATTTCTGAGAGGTATGATAACTAACATTGTGACACGAAAATTTTATATAAGTAAATTAAAAGATAAGATTTCAGTTTTACAAAGAACATACTTACATTTTTCTAATTATTATTGTACTCAATAGGAACAAAATTTTCAGATAAATGTTTAATATTTATGTACCATATTTTATGCTTTAATCCATCAAGCCCCGTAAGGCCGCGATAACAAAAGATTTCCAGGAATTGGCGATCAACGGTTTAAATTATCTTTTAAATCTTAGGTAAGTAACAAGGTATTTATTCATTCAATTAATGAAGGTACACAGTGCATTTAAAGTGGAACAGGGCTAATTTTGTAGATACCAATCTAACTCCCGTCACAGCGGCTAGTTTCGAACATACATGATGCATCAGATAGCTTTGAATTTAGTGTTTCTACAATCTAGATAGTAATGTACTTTAGCCATTAGGTACCTAATATATGTATATGGTTACGTAAGAACTAAGAACATTGTTTTGTATTTCCTCCGCGTGGTGGTAATCCCATAGTATGTTTTGAGAAGGCGACTAACCCAAAATTGACGATTTTATAAATCATTTTTGTACTTGATAATAAGCCCCGAATTGTTTAATTTTCTAAATATAGATATAACATTATATTTCCAAGATTTCGATCTGAGCGAAAACACTATATCGTAAAATTTTCTCGTTAGAAAAAAATCACAAAGATGCATCTAAATTTGACGATTTTTTTCCTATATAGCCAATACCATGCATTAAACTGAGTTAATATTTTTACAGATCATATAAAATTCTATCGCCGAGGGTTCGACCTAGCGGATTTTTAATATTCTCTATATTTTTTAAAGATATTTAAGAAAAACCACATTGGCGCTTCACCGCTAGATTTGTCTCACCTCTCAGTCGCCAACAGTCGCGTTCGCGCGCGCCTGAGGAGAGGACGTTACTTCCTTTGTCTTTACTCCGGATTGAGAAAATATTTAATCGAAACCATGGGAAACAAACAAAAATTAAATAAACACACTAAAAGCAACCTTTACAAGAGAAAACGGGGATGAACAATTGTAAAGGCTTTTTAATTTAATATAAAATATGTATATTTGTTTACAAATATGATAATGTTATCGTGACAAATAATTTGTCAAACCCATATTATGTTGCGGCCGCACATGCGTAGTGCTTCGTGCTTGAGACGATACCATTGGACGATCTGCGTGTATCGTCCAATGGTATCGTCTCATAGCACGACGCTTCGTGACGATACACGAATCAGCGGCCGCGGCAATAGAGATTGAAAAAATAAATCGGCTTTAAATCGATATAGTTTTGACAAAAACTAATGTATAACAGCGATTTGAAAATCGATTTGGTTTCAATGAATGTCGTACTCGATACCATGAAAATATCGAATAAATTTCTTCGGAACTACGCTACGCGTGCTTGAATTGATAAGATTAAATTGTCAAACAGTGATAACATTATATTTTATGCAAAATTCACTGCTTCGACCATTCGCTTGATAATAAATTCATAAGAGTATGAACAAAGGTGACGGCACATTAATTATGCGGGATTGCAATCCTACCTAGGGTCAGGCGTCTATCATAAAAAAAAACCTATGGAGCCCATGGTCGGGCATATAATATTTTGTATTTCAGTCGTATTATTAAATGGCTGTTTAGTTTGATAGATAATGTTTTCGAGAGCAAAATACAATATATTCCATCGAGACCCAGCCAGCCTCGGTGTGACTTGTTCTCGTTCCACAAACAAGTCTCTATCTGTATTTTTTATGAAAAACTGTGATTCACAGAAGGTTTTGAACAATAATACCAAATGAACAAATAACATACCAAAGAAATCAGGAGTCCCGACTAACAATATAATTTCGAGTTCTGACATTTATCTATGTGTGTAATTTTTTTTTCTTTACACTCATACTTTATTAATATTTAGAAGACTTGCGTGAAATTGTACCCTGGGCCACAGAATTTTGACAAGTCAATGACCGCAACCGCCATGTTTTGTCGAGTAGGCACAGTATAGCCCGCTGTCTGTATTATGTTTTGTCGAGGGATGGACACAAGGGCAGTGATAGGATTTTCTAATTTAACACATATTGTATATTATATCAAATAGCAAGAACAAGAATATCATATAAAGTTGTATTTTAAAAAGATATAGAACCGACTTCAAAATTGTACGTAATTGAGAATTAAAATTCCCTATCTCAAAAACTACAGAACCAATTTTGATGAAACTTGCAGTATTCCCTAAGTTGAACAATACATAGTACAATAAAAAAGAATAATTTAGATCGGACTTGTAGTTCCGGAGATATGCGTGCACAAACATAAAAACATACATACATACATACATACATACATACAATACATACATACATACATACATACATACATACATACATACAATATACATACATATATGCACTTTTGAAATTTGACACATTTGTTCAGAAGCTGTTATAGGTTAACATATACAAAAACTGGGCAGTTCTGGAAATATTACATACATACGCGTCGAATTGATAACCTCTTTTTTTCGGTTAAAAAATACAACGAATAAATATACAACAAAAATTAGGCAATTTATTTTAACCATTCAGGATACCTACCATTTTGTCGTTTTATAAACCATAATATCAAAGCCATATCAATGGATCAAAATAGCAAAACACACTTAAAATAGCACCTGTAAAGCTAAAAGTTGAAGATAATAAATAAACCATAATGAAATCTGTTCATATGCATTATGTATGCACATCATTACTCTGTGATGAATGGGAGTGCCTCCAGGCGACTTGCTCAGCCTCAAACTGTTATAAATGAGATGTCAATATTTTGTTAAGTTCACCTCCGGGGTAAATAGCCAATCGCTTCGGGTGATTTGTAAATTTGACAGTTTAGGAGTTGTGGAGAAAGGTAGGCAATCCGTAGTACTAATCTTTCTCTACGACTCCTTACTTAATACATATTACGATTTGTCTTGTGACACGTCTTCTTCACAGACTTCTAAAAAGCAGGAGGTTCTATATTCGGCTATCTTTAACTATATTGTTTTAATATTACCTACTGCAGTTTCTATTAGCGTTAAAACACGCGTGCAGTGGCAATTCAATTTATTAAAATGTCAACTGTCTAGTTTTGGCAAATCGGTTCATAATATTATGTTCTCGAGTTTTAGCGAAATAAACAAAATTGAAAATTAATTTTCATTTATTTATATTAATTGTATGTACCACACATTACGTCACAAGGAATAAAAGAATAGTGTTGGGCAATGTCCAGTCTATCGATATGACATATCGATATCGATTCGATCCATGGGAACCTCGTAATTGCTCGACCTTTAGCACAAATTATAAGGCGGCGTACGTGACAACACACACTCGTCCGTAATGTATATAAATTGTTGCGAATTAACTTTCTTTTACACGCTATTAGGATAATAGATGCTATTGTCCATTGTTTAAGGAACAGTTTTATTGGACTTACAATTTTAATGTACGGCATTTTATCCATACTAATAATATAACTGCGAAAGTGTATCCGTCTGTTTCTTACCTACCTCTCAGCAAAATTTATCCAGCTGTCTTTCCGCTGGACAAATTTTGCTCAAATTTGCGGAAGACATAGGATATTTTTTGTCCCTGAAAAATGCACGGCTCCCGCGCGATTCACGACTTTTACCTCATCTGAATTGCGGCTATCTAATAATAATAATTATAATATCTATGGACGCTTCACACCACGTCAGTCTGACCTCGTGGTAAGTACCTGAAGGACTTGTGTTACAAGTACCAGACAACGGAAATATATTTAATACTTTTATACTATACATATACCCCCTTACTAATAAACGCTGTATAAGCTTTGAATAGTTATACAGTGTTTTGTCTTCTTCGATCCAATTAATAATGTCACTTGTGTGACAGGAACAAAACACTGTGTAACTATTCAAAGCTTATACAACGTTTATTAGTAAGGGGGCTTATATTTAAGATTTTTATTATATGATACACATATATATTTAAAACACATCCATGACCCAGGAATTTTATAAACTTTTTGTTCCGTCGCGCGTCCGCGGGACTCGAACGCGCGACCTCCGGCTTGAGCTACCAACGCGCTCACCACTGCGCCCGCGCCACGGAGGTCATCTAGTCACTACAACAATGTAGTACCGGGTTTTTCTATTTTTGCGTCTTGAGTCTTGACTCCATGGGGTATTATCGTAAAAGGGTGGGTGGGAGGTCGCGAAATATTTTTTCATATTATTATCATACTAGCATTATAAAAAGTTTAAAATATACTTATGTAGTATAGTATAGTTATACCTGAGTGCTGTGTGAAGACGTTAGGGCAGAGGTTCCCAAACTTTTTTCTCATAGACCACTTTATTCTAAGTCACAGTACAAGGGACCAATGAGCTTCCACTTCGGAGTAATAAAAAGTAAACACAAATGTTTTCTTGTTTTGTAGCTATTTAACATAAAAATTACCACATTTTTGATTATTTCTAAATCTCCTCGCTCTGACATAATATTTAATCTGCTAATATACTATTGTCTGCTTATAAGGAGAAGTCAAGTCGGGTCACCTAATTTTTATAGACCCCCGTTAACGACTCGTGGACCCCCATTTTTATTCACGCAAGCGTCGACCCCTATCGGGCTCCCTTGGACTCCTGGGGGTCCACCTGGACCACTTTGGGAATCAATGCGTTAGGGGATGTAACTACGGGAGTTACGGTGTCTAGTGGAGCCACTGGAGTGACGCAAGGGCCAAGAGTCAAGGTACCGCCGTACGATGGCACTACTTCTTGGATCGCTTGTATCAAACTGACTTGATTGCCGGCTTGTTTACCTTTTATATGGCCCGCCATACTTTCTGGAACGTTCCATTCTGGATTGTTTACGTAAACACGCAATTCACATAAACAAGGGTTGGACTTTTCTAGAAAGTACGCGCAACCATCGTACTTTATCCGTATCATCGTACGGTATCCAACCCAGCTAACTAACCCGTTACTAACACTTAGATATTAAGTATAATAACTAACAAGTACTAACAATTAAGAATCAGAAAATGTAAAACAAGGGTATGGAAATAAAGGTTTTTTATCTTTTATCTTATCCCAATAGCCCATTATAATAGGGGTGAGACAAGACAAATAATGAGTATCGATAAAAAATCCCATCAAAATCGATTCAATTTATTTTCAATCTTTAATGGGGAAAAGTCTGAGTCACCTCATCTGTACCTGGAATGTCAAAATTGCCCGAAATGCCACCAATTGTGAATGATTGTTACAATCATCTAGAGGCAAATCTGTAAAAGATACCTTGTAATAACTACTGAGACCGCTTAATATAAAAATATGGGTACAGCACACACTATATGCTTTATATTATTGCCTCCAACAGCTTAATAAATAATTTATTAAGCTGTTGGAGGCAATAATATATATACATCCATAAAAAACCTTATCTTATGTGTAAAACTTGAGTTTAGAAAAATGAAAAGTTTATCAAGATTTTAATTACCTCTATTTCAGTAGTAGTTAGAGAACGCCTTAACAAAAGCGAAGCTTGTGGTCTAAATATACTAAATACCTAATATCATGTCCCTATAGGGATAGTATTATTGTATTTACAAAAAATTAGGAAATGAAAATTAAAAAATAAAGCATCTAAGGTAGTTTTTTTCCGAGAAGCCCGTGGGATACCCGAATTTCAGTGCAATTAAGTTGAGGTCAACATATACACATACCTACATGTTGACCTCAACTGAGCTACACAGCTCATAGGTTTCGTCGTTAGTGTGCGTCGTACACAAAAATCGTTAGCGAACCGTCTGAAAACACCGTGAGAACGGCGGCGCTGCAGTGACCCGCCTGATATATTACCGTAAACGTGCCATTTAGCGCGTACCTAAATATAGTGGGGCAAATTAGAAAAAAAAAAAAAATGTAAACACTACATTGTACGAATTCAATAATTAGATTAACTCCGTAATGACGGGGTTGGGTTTGGACGAGACGGTCGTCCGCCCCGTGGCGCCTGCGGTCCCTTTTGACCCTATTAATTACCCCATAGGACAGGTATACCAGCTAACATGGGAGGAGGGCTTATTGATTGTGTTACCCCATTAATTAAAGGTAAATTAATAATGAAGGCTTACTAAATATTAGGGACTTTGCTAGACAAAACATTTACCGCTCGTTAGATTAGAGAGTACTAAAAGTTAAGGCGTCTTCTTTAGCTATTCCTGAGGAGATAAGAAAGGATTTCTGAAATTCACTCCTACATATAAACGTTGAACTCCTGAAACTGATGAGATATCGATCCAATATCGATTTTGGTCCAGGTAAAAGCCCATTATTCGCTCCTCGCGTCACGACGACTATGATCCGTCCCGATCAAACTAGAATTAAAATCGATATCGCCTTGACAAACGTTACGATCAAGCGATTTTCTTTATCTAGTTTAGTTACAAATTAAACCACCGCCCGATCATGTGCTAATATAGAATTATAGATGTCGAAAGGACCATATATCTTTCGAGTTCGAGTTTCCATTCTCGATTGTGTCGGGAGTGTCGGGACTCGGGAGTAAGGGCTCTACGCATTCCTGTTGTGCCTGTACAATGTTCATACATACCGACGTACCAATTTAAGGATTAAGTACAATTACGATGGAATTTCGACCCAAGACGGGGATTATCATGTTAATACTATACTTATGCGATATTTAAGAAGCAAAATAACATTACCAAGGTAATACTTATAGTGTGGATGGCGCCTAAGCGAATTCTTGACATTCTTAAGTCGTTGATAGGAATTAACCGATTTACTAGTAATGTTAGTCATTATCTTTTTATTACTACTTACCAGTATTCAGTTAATGCTATTATATTATAATCGGTAAACTTTTGTTGTTAGTAAGTTAAGTAAAAAGTGAGTTATATATTTTAACCCCAGCAATAAAAAGTGCGTTAGAATTTCGAAGTCAGCATATGGATATAATAATTATAAAAGTTTGTACCTATGTGTTCAATATTCATGTTGCAGCAATCATGAAAATTGTGGAATTATAAGGTCACATAATATTCCTAAAAAAAATAATGGATTTTTACACTAGACTATTATATTGTGGTCAAATTGAATAATATAAATTTACTAGCGGCGCGGTACGTGCTTCGCTACGTATAAAGTGAAATAATGTATATTAGTGATCGAAGGAAATAATACAAAAATCAGTTAGAACATCGATTCATTTCTTAAAAAATATATCACTTAATTGCTAGCTATTTAAAAACTTAATCCAAAACATTTGGATAAACAATATTTTTTGTTTTTCCATTTTGAGTGCGAATTACTTTCCACTTCCACTTACGTTCCAGAGTGGGCCAAACGGCTGGGGGTATCCACTCTAGAACAGGCAACATAAAGTTGGCCATGTGAAAAACATGATTCTTCAAAATTCACACCACAAACATTAATTGTGATTATTAGACGACATACGATCGAGAGCAATTTAAAACAATTGAACTAATGCGTGATAGCCATGCCACTGTGCCACAGCCCACACGACGCGGTGCGGCGCCGCACCGGAGGCTATCTCGCCGGAGTACCGGCCACACGGTGAGTGCGGCGCCACAACGTTTTGCAGTACTGTAGTAACGAAGGACTCGAGCTCCACCAATACATACACCACTCCCCTCGTCTCGATTCTGGTGTCGGAGCGTCGGAACTCGGAGCGCATCGGACGGCGCCGTATACCATACCATACATTTTTATATGTAGAAAACCGGAGCGGCACTGGTCAGGCGCCGCGCCGCCGCCGCACCGCATCATGTGGCATGGCACTTATGCTGATGGAAATACCATTGTAGCTCACGAATAATTTCTCGTCTTGTATTAGAAATAATTGCACAACGTTGATCCAATTCACGATTTTCATCATCAATAAAATAAATTTGCAAAAATTGATGATCATTGATCAGCGTCGGGTTACGGCAATAACGAACCAATTGATGATAAATCTGGCCCCGAATCATGTATGCAATTTTTAGTTGTTGGATAAGAATTTTTAAAACTATCGAATAGTTTATGATTAAGGTTGTTATTTAAACATGGGACAATCCAGTTGAAAAAAATAATAATTTCACTCTTTTAAGATAGTTATATAAGGCTTCCTTAAGACTTATGTGATCTGCTTAGTGACTTTGGATCCAGGATACACCTTCATAATACGAAAACTCATAATTTCAGCTGACTTCACTACCACCACTTAGTAACCGCAACACAATTCAATTTCTCACTTTCAATTTCAAAAGTCAATTTATACTACTCGTAAGTTGAAGCGCATCGAAGCGACTCACTAATATTGAACATAACAATTAATTCAACGTTAACTCTAGAACGTAACGCACACAGTCACGTGACATTGATGACCCTGATGTGGTAGTGATGATGATAGTGATGATGATGATGATGAATGTAATTTGCATAGTAGCATAATATGCTTTCAGTTCTTAAAGCAGCGCCCCAACCTCCAAACTTGTATCTATAAGGGGTTCGGAGTTCTGTTCAGTACCTTCGAACCATGGTATATCATGGTGCAAAATCTTACTTTTGGTAACATATGCCTGGAATACTTCATACAAAAGCAAAATCGGCATATGTTTCCATTTAAATTTTGAGGAGTTCCCTCGATTACTCCTGGATCCCATCATGAGATCACCACTTTTATGAACATGGTACCAATCCACGATCATACCCTATACAACAAAACTAAAAATCCCCGTCTAAAAAATCTAACCATTTATTGAATTCATTTGTCACAAAAAATGTGATAAATGAAAAACCACTTGACCGATTTTGTGTAAACTTCACATAAACTATCTACTAAATAGTTTAAACAAACCCTGAAAATTTGGTTTGGATAGGTGAGCCCGTTCTTGAGTTATAAAGTGACAACGAAAATTGCCACTTATTTTTATATATTAAGATTACTGCAATTTTTTTTGCGCTGTATACCTCCATACCAAAACTTCATAGCTGTACTATTTAAAATGATAAAGATAAAGAGTATTACGAACAAATTATCAGTTTGAGAATATCCTCAACCTGATAAAACAAGAACATTCACATTAAGAGATTTTCTTAAAGACTACCTCTTAATTTTAATTATACACCTCAAGTTCTGACATAGGTGTCCAAAGATGCTTTATGGGTCAAAATTATACAACCCATAACATTAGGCCACCTATGTCATAAAAACTAAACTTTTCCCACAGTTAAGGCTGAGAACGAACCATAGCCTGAAGCAAACGGTAGAAGCAACTGAATACCAAGAGCCGTGGAGAAAAACGAAGCACAACTTATCATACTGAAGAATGATAGTAATAAAGCCATGTTTGGTAGTAACGATACACTAGACGGACTTTTCGAAGAGTATCCTAAACTAAATTAAATCCTACCCAAAGTAATTAAAGTAACAAATCGTGTGCACGAAAATTCAGGATGGTCACCAGTTTCTGGAAATCAACGTAAAGGAAAAGAAACTTTAGTTGATGGTGATAGGGTTGGTATTGGTTCGAAGGTATTTTCAGTAAGTGATGTAAGTGTGAAGAGGTGAGGGCACGCAATGCTCGCATTGAGGCACGTGGGAACGGCGCGCTCGCCGCAGGCCAAGTTGACGATCACCGCGATAAATTCGACATCGCCACAGAGAAGCTCGTGGCAGAGACGACGAAGGAAATTAATTGCAACTAGATGTTTCCCGCAACTCTGTTTTGGATTTTGGCAGTAGATTTTGCAGCATAACAGCTGTCCTTTCATAGGCTTTAATGTATCTCCTTACGGAAATAAAAGAGATGTCATGTAAATCGGTCGCTGAACCAATTTAAGTGTAATAAAGCAAAAGAGGCAACTCTATTGCGACACACTTTAACAAAAATTTTATAATATTAATAAATAATAAATATGTTCATTAATTACAGCAAAATATATTGAGAATCTGAGACAAAACATACAATAAAAATTGCTAAAGGAACTTAAGACACGACAAATTTTTAATCGAAAATCTCAATTATTTAACCACTACAGATATTGTGTTATTCTAATGTTTCACTAAATATTTCTTTGCTTCTAAAATGAAAAAAAACTTAGGGCATAGATGTATTACTGTGAAAAATATAAGACGTCGAACTACATAATTTATACATAACAAACAAACAAATCTTGTTCAGACCTCTCTGTGTCTGCCGATCCTACTCTGCGGACTTTCTAAATCGTTTTTTCGGATCAGGACAGCCAGAGGGCGAATTCTCTAAAAAACATGAGGTCAAATGTCGAGCAATTTATTGCCGCAGTGAGGCAAACGGTTGGTTCGGGTATCCGCAAACCGATAATTAGGATTATATTCACACAGGTGCTTGGTACGTCCCTAATAAGCGTCTTAGCTTGGGGCGAGTCGTGCGCTTAATGTTTGGGTGTTGCCCAGTTTTTTGGACTAGGCTTAGGGATTTTGGTTTTAACCCTTTTTGGTCATTTTGTTAAGTCCCCAATGCGGCTGTTTCCCACAGGGAGAACTGCGCAGCAACGTACTGTATCTCTGACCAAGGCTGCTTATATATAACTAGATGACGCCTGCAACTCAGTTGTACCATTTTAAACGCGGAGACCATACATTTTGTCGGGACATTCGAATTTTAAATTTATAGTATCAGTATGGATGGATATACCACTGTTGCATGGTACAGTGCATGTGTTTGTCTTTTCTCTAACAGCAGATTTAATTTTCTAACGTTTGCTTTACTTTTGACACCATTTACTAGTATTTACGTTTTCTTCTTGCAGAATGCAGAGTTTGTTCCCGAATCATTGGTGGCCTATAAGTAGGACAAAAATTCTCAAAACATTCGTTTCGAATTTGTGCATAAATAAAACAATTTTGATACTTAATTTTTTTTCCTTTTGATTTTGATTTCAGTAGGTAAAAAATAATATAATTATATAAATTTTATGACTCTACAGCATTAGCATCCATATAATTTTAAACTTTATTTACATTTCTACATGTCGAGCTCGTGTCCTCGCGCGTGCCCATAAAATTTTATCTACGATATAAATTAGTGGAAACGGTGGTAAAAGCGCCTATGTCCACTATCAGGCTATTTATCTATCACCACACATGTAGCGTATTGCTGTTAGAGATCTCGGGGAGCGAGTCGTGAGGTGTTTTAGACCTCATACTCGATATTATGACCCTCCTGATGTATCAGCACACGATTCTGTTTAGAAGCAATAAAATTTTGTGTTTTATAGTCACTAACTGGACAGTCAGAGGTCCAAACAAAATTTAAATCATGGTATCATACTGATGTTGTTAATTCGAAAATTTGACAGTCTTTCTGACTGTATGTCTGTTAGTTATTCTCGCTTTAACTAAAAGGCAGATTTTAATTTTAAAGAGGTTTTATTTAATGACTGAGCAGGTTGCGGTCTAAATTGCGGATAATCCGTAATAACTAGATATTATCTACTTTTTAAATTTATTTCTGTAAGATGTATTTATGTATGTACAGAGTATTTTGTAATTACCTATATCTATTTTAAGTAAATAACAAATATATACCTAGGTATTTGTTTGTTATTTACTTAAAATAGATATAGGTATTTTACGAGTCATGTAAGTAGTCATAATTACATTATTTATGCAAAAGAAAGTTTGCTATTTTTCAATCAAAATCCCGTTGTCATTACGCAGGTATTTCTTAATGCCTAAAACCTAAGGTTGAAAATTTTTGGGATATCAGAGAGCCGAAAACACATTTTACGTAAAAAAATTGACTCGTGCCACCTGTCGGTCTCACACGCAACGCCTATCACATCTGAAGGATAAATTCTATGGTCGATTAGCCTTTCAAACAGAATTCGACCACAAGTTTTTTATAAAAATAGTGCCAAAGATATTTTCTTTGGAATCCCAAAAATCTTAATCTTACAAGAGTCATGAGTGTGTGGCGTTGTTGCTACGGAGTATAGTACATTTGCATTACAAGCAATACAGAATGGCACAATAATGACACAACGCATAAACCACGCAGTTTTGTTGCTACGACATAACAAATGGAGAAATGTACAGACTATAGAGTAATGAAGACTAAATAGTTGGTGATAAGTTGATAACTAATTATGATGATGATAAGAATTTGCTAAAGTATTGCAATACTTAAGCAATTTCTTATGACTGTTTACATATCCAATAATAATATGTACGCTCTTGACCACGTTTTAGATGAAAAAATAAAGCTCATAATCTGTGGTGCCTGACCCGCCTGGAAAGATGGGAGTTTGTTCTCAGAAAAAAATTAAGGAAAAAGCCAGAATCTCTTTCGGGAGACCCACGTCAGTTTCATCAGGCAATTTGCGATTAATTTGACTGCAATTTTGTAGAACAACCATGACATAAAAAGACAAACCGAACATCTTTTGTCAACCTAATGACACGATAAAACCAATAACCGCCATTATTCTGTCACAAAACCGGTAATTTTTGGAATTACCGAACATTAATAGACAATTCCAAACGGAAGGCACGTTTTTGAAAACCACAAATATCACTTCAACGATTATAACCGCATTTGCCCTAATAACTGGGCTACATTTGCTGAGAAATTTAATCTTTTATAATTATAGGTTTTTGGGTGTATTCGCTTGATTTTTACTGATGAAGTGGTTGCTACAAGGTTGCCAGAAACCCTTTGATATCGGCTTAATTGCCGGTTCTAAATTCCTAGCAATTACATATCAAAACGTCTATAGTAATTAAGTGCACGCAATAATATGATTTCTTGGAGTTTTTTCGAGTTTCGATGTTCAAAAATACCGCAGATTTATTTGTTTTATAAAAAAGCGTATCGGATTATAATTTGAAGAGTTTTTGATGTGGATATTAGAAAACGTTCAAAATCTGTCAATCATAAACGATCAAGTTGAGGATTACAAATTCACGAGTAAATTGCTTTTTGTCAATTTTAATTATTTTTAATTTTATATGTGGGAGACCCATGCTTCGACATGAATAGGCCGGCTCGACCGGAGAAATACCACGTTCTCACAGAAAACCGGCGTGAAACAGCGCTTGCGCTGTGTTTCGCCGAGTGAGTGACTTTACCGGAGGCCCAATCCCTACCCTGTTCCCTTCTCTTACCTCCCCTATTCCCTTCCCTTCCTATTCCTACCCTCCTCTATTACCCTATTCCCTCTTAAAAAGCCGGCAACGCACCTGCAGCTCTTCTGATGCTGCGAGTGTCCATGGGCGACGGAAGTTGCTTTCCATCAGGTGACCCGTTTGCTCGTTTACCCCCTTATTTCATTAAAAAAAATCTACTCATTAACTTATTCCTAAAGTATAAAACGGTAAGACAATATTGAACATTTATTAAACATTAAGCACATTTCATTAATAAGCCATTAAACCTTACATAAGATCAGAAAAAAAATCTAGAGACGCCATTTCGTATAATGTGTATTTAATGTCGAAATTAATGAGATGTTTACCCTTAAATTGTCTATGGTATGGCAATTTATTGGCGCCACCTTTGTACTGGTCCCAGTAACCGCAACCTAATCAAACACCCCGTGATTATTGCCTCATCCTTCAAAAGGTTGCGGCAACTTAAATGAGTAAAAGTAACTGCCCATATTTTCATAGAATATTTTAGTAGAGGACACAACGTTCACCGACAAACTGTCATACATTCTCCATATTACAGTTTAGTGGTCTGCTTGAATTTGAGGAATACAAGAATTTTTATTTTTAAAAAGTAATTATTTTAGATTCTACTAAAGCCAGTAGAAATAGTAAGTAAAAGGAGTATTTGCACCATTGTGGTCACAACATTATATTATACTTACACGATTAGTTACATTGTACCTTAACATTTTAAGAGCCCGGGTTACCCTCGAAATTCTCATCCATACGTAATACCAAAATCATTTTCTCATACGAAAATATTTAACATGTTTAAGTTATTTTTCAGCTTAAAATAGTAATGACCTAGGTTCCTGTACAAAAATTAACTTCAAAATATAAACTAAACTGTAAAACTTGGGTTTTTCTATGTTTAATTCCACGAAATTTATAACATATTGCCTGTGTAAGCGTAGTCCACAAATTTAACTATCAAATGAGACCTTTTTTATCTTCATAGAATATTTACAAGAGCAGTTCTGGTCAGATTAGTGTGAAAGCCCGAGAAAAACTAAAATGGCTGCCATTTTACAACCTTGAGAGAGAAAAAAAATTTGAGGGTCAATTTGTCGATAAAATATGCCATAGATCATGACATTAAAGGATCGGACACCGGTGTCGGGACACATTGTATATAAAACTCAAAGGTGACTGACTGACATGGTGATCTATCAACGCACAGCTCAAACCACTGGACGGATCGGGCTGAAATTTGGCATGCAGGTAGATGTTATGACGTAGGCATCCGCTAAGAAAGGATTTTGATAAATTCCAACCCCAAGGGGTTAAAATAGGGGATGAAAGTTTTTACATAAAATTACTTCTTAACGCGAGCGAAGCCGCGGGCAAAAGCTCGTTTGCAATAAAACTAGTCAATTTCGTGAAAATAATTCTTTATTTACTTATTCGCCTTTATATTCTTAGTTTCTGCCTTTGCTTTTCTACCTGCTCCCTCTATGCCTTGCCTAATCTTTGCCAAATCAAGGTGTTTGAGTTGGACATGTCAAAAATTATGGTATCCTTTGCCGTTTCGGACCACCTATCATTACGTTTTTGTGCCATTTATGAATGAGCGTGGTTTCGGTTGCGAATTCGCTATTTCATTGTATTTTACGACCCGGCTAATTTGTTTTAGTCTAAATTATAACGTTCACAATTTTACAAGCGTTCCCGTGTGAGCGATGATACCTCTTATATATTCTTCTCCTTGTAAATTGTATAGTTACAAATCACAATATTGTAAACTTAAATTAGATAATATTATGTATCTTTGACGATCTCCGTGGCGCAGTGGTGAGCGCGTTGGTAGCTCAAGCTGGAGGTCGCGGGTTCGAGTCCCGCCGACGGAACAAAAATTTATTGAGTTCCTGGGTCATGGATGTGTATTAAACATGTGTATCATATAATAAAAATCTTAAATATATGTATAGTATAAAAGTATTAAATATATTTCCGTTGTCTGGTACCCGTAACACAAGTCCTTCAGGTACTTACCACGGGGCCAGCCTGACGTGGTGTGAAGCGTCCATAGATATTATTATTATTATCTAAGTTTCGTTTTACCACTAGATGTTGACCTCATCTAAATGTTGTTATCTATTTTTGTTGTCTATGTCCTTTCATGTGACGGTCAAGGCATAGCTAGGTAACAATTCTTTCAAAACTATAAATTAAAGTAGCTTAAACGTAAACGTATATCTGGCACCACTTCTTATTTTTTTTGACAAAAATTGATTGTTTCATAAATTCTAAATAAGAATTCGTTTTGGAGATTATCTCTTTAATGCTATTCAAACATGACTAAATTATTGTTGTTACAACTTACAACCTAATGCAATTAGATAAGTATTTAGTGACCAAATTAATAGACTTGATTTTTGGAAAATTGTAAACTTATATTCGAAGTGAAGTTAGTGAAGTACTTATTATCAAAATACAATTAACCACTTGGATCAAACAACACCTAATATACCAGAGCACTTTAAGGGTCCGTATACAAAATTTGCCGTTTTCGCTGATTTAACAGACGTGATTTAACAGTTAAAATACAGTATTTCTATAAGTTTTAATGCACAACATGTAAAATCATTTCAATTATAATCTAATGTTGGAGCTAGATATTTTTTTAAGTATTTTTATTATTATTATTATCAGCCTACAGTAATAATAATAATATAAAAATATCTATGGACGCTTCACACCACGTCAGTCTGGCCCCGTGCTAAGTACCTGAAGGACTTGTGTTACAGGTACCAGACAACGGAAATATATTTAATACTTTTATACTATACATATATTTAAGATTTTTATTATATCATACACATATTTTATTACACATCCAGACCCGGGAACATTGAAAAACTTTTTGTTCCGTCGGCGGGATTCGAACCCGCTACCCCCGGTTTGAGCCACACACTCAACCAATTGAGCCACAGTGTCCCACTGCTGGCCAAAGGCCTCCCCTCTTTCCTTCCAAAGTTCTTGTGATGTTGCTGGCCACTCTTTATCGAACGCGTCTGTAGGCTGATAATAATAATAATAAGTATTTTTAAATGATCCAACTCAAACCCGCGACAGTTTTGTGATTTTTGCTGTAAAAGGTTTAGAATATCACCTGTTTATGGATTGTATTGACGTCTTAACGGTATGAAAAAAATACAATGTACTGTTGAGAAAGTCGTCTATAAAATGTTGGAATTACTTTTTACCACTTTAATATGAAATAGTTGAGTAAAAAAATATATGTAACTCGGCAAAATTTTAGAGAAAATGGGCAAAGAATTGCTGTTAATTTCGGCAACTTGGAGCTGTAATTCATAAAAAGAAAGCGACAGAAATAATCTATAGATAAAATTCTATCCAATTCGAGAAAAAAGAAAAAAAAAAACAAACTGTGCCAAAAACACGATTCAAAACAACCTAAATCTCACATTATATTACTTGCCGCAAGGTTCGAGTCGGCTTTCCGCGCTTAAATATATTTTAAATCTAATAATTAATATATATAGATTAATATATATATATATATATATATATATATATATATATATATATATATATATATATATATATATATATATATATATTTTTTTAAGTCTAATAAGGGGAAAAAACCAAATAATATTTCTGAAACGAACCTTTGCAATTTCGTATTCATCGGCAAAATTTCGTATACGGACTTTTAAATGATTTTCTATACTTAATGATTAAGGTAGGCCAGAAAACTTCAATTAACTCTTACCGCGTTAAAACAAACGAACTGCGTTTGAAATAAACAAAATAATACACAAACACACAACATTTCATTAATATTCTTTTAATTCAGCCGATTAAAACATAAATATAGGTTTCTGTTCATCCAGCAAAAACTTTAAAAACTCTCAAAACATCCAAAAACGACATCAATCTTGTATAAATGTCGGCATCAGCCGCAATTACCGAAGGCTGTAAATCTAAAATAATGCCCCGATGCCCCCAGAATAATGCTCCAAACCTAGGGCTACTTCAGGTGATCGTTACGTGGGGCCTCGGGGCAGCAATCTTCATTATTCTATTGTTTATACCATTGTACAAAAACACTAATGACATTAGAGCGAGTAACATAAATCATACAGATCCGTTACAAAAAAGAGTGAAGACCGAAATCTTCTTTGATATGGAAATAATAAGTTTTCCAAATTCTATCGCTACTAGTGATAATCTCTTCTATTGACAAATATTCTATGACTATGATAGATATGAATGCATTAAGCTATTATACAGAATTTAGAATTGCAGAAAATTTTATTAGTAGGTACTGGTACAGAACACTTATTATGACCTATGTATTGGTCATTCCCCGCATACCAAGTTACTCAAAGTTTTAGTTGATTATTTCGTTTCATCCATATAGACACATAAAATATGATGATCATCTACTTAGAAATTCAGATTAGCCCCATATACTTCGCTACCAACTATTTATAACCATTAAATCGATACACGAGTCAAATTTAAGAATAAATCAAAAGAACATCAGTCAGGAACGCAAGACAGGCGAAATTATTTGAAATATGGTGCCAAATGGAGGAATTTCACTCGAATTTGAGAATTACTTTTAATTGGAACAAAACAATTTAATCGTTTCGTTTCGGAATAGTCATGGGAAAGGGTTTACCTGTGATTTCGTCAGCGATTAGGCCTCAATCGAGGGTTTGTGCAATTTCCATTGACAGCCAAATTGCGAGCCGCCAAGCTGTACCATTCAGACATCAATCATGCTTCTAGAAAGTTCCGAAACGTTCTAGATCGTTAACTAGTGCAAATTAATTGGAGAGATTTAGATGCTTTAGTAAGTGGATTCTAATCTGTGAACGTTTTGGATTTTGTGTGATTACTCAAAAATAAATATATCGTATAAGTAAATTAAATTCGATTGATTTGAATTTTCTGTCCAAACCATTCCAAATGGTATTTTCTCAAATGAATTTGTTTCTATTCTCAAAAGCATCTCATATTTTTTCTACATATTGATTAGGTATACTAACTTGGAGTAATTTAGAACTTAATATTTTTACTATTAGGTACTTTAACTTTTTAATTTCTAAAATTTAATTTTTAAAAGCGTTTAAAACCCATTTTATAGTAAAATGGGTTTTAATCTTCACTATTATGTTAGTGATATATTTTTCCCATAACTTATCACATTATAAATTTTATTTATCTACAGTACTATGAAATATCTTCAATGTTCCAATATAGTGACCAGTAGCGACATCGCGGTGTGATACGGTGACATACAAAACTTCCTGCGTAACAAACTAGGTGGCGCTACGTAGCTACCTAATTATTGCGAGTTAATCAATAAAATATATGTTTTCAAAGCAGTATGTATGTAAGTACCTATGCTTGTTCGTTTATTGTCTTAGCTGCAGCTCAGCCCTTTTGTCCAAAGGTTGTATTCTAAGAATCGACTATACTAATGATAACGTGATAGTGCACATTAACTTCGATAAAGTATCAGTAAGTTCAATTATGAATATTAACATCACAATACAGCCTTTCAGATTCTATCATTTTAATCTGAATTATTAATTTTACTTATTGTAAGACCTTAATCGATTCAAAATCACATGTCGTCTAATAATTAAAAAATATGTTAACGGCTAACACATTCAATCAGTTTTTCTATTTCATGTGATATTCCAGATGCTACACATAATTTGTGCCTACTACAGACCCGAAGATCCATTAAGTGCATAATATTCATAAGCCTCAACCTACTTGTACTAAACCTGCTCATATTTTAGGTAAATAAGAAGTTACCAAAATAACACCTCAATTCCCAAATTGCCTAAAGCAAAGTGTTATAGTAAAGGTAATTTTCTATAATCTAGCTGTTGTATATTTTTCGTAGCAAACCGTTATTAGAAAGTAGAGTTGTTTACACGAAGGTATAGCACGCATGCGCATATTGATGATCAACTAATAGGTAAAACCAAACATAAGCCTACTAAAGGAAAGTAGAAAGGCAGGTACAATTGCTTAACTCACAATAGTTCAAATGGAGTTAGTACTTTAAGCCGGTCCTAATGAGCAGGTAAACAGATTTTTTGCACAATGGAAGCGAAACAAATGCTTAGTATAATGTGAATTAGAATTAGCCACACACCTATTTACATGGTAAATAATAGAATACACATCCAAGTACAATTCATGGAACTGCTACTATTTCGAATAGATTTTTTACAACTAATGATATTATCAAATTTTAATGGAATTCCCTAGATTTCGAATAAAGGTGTAACCAAGATACTAATTATTTAAAAGCTTTTAAAGGGATAAGAAAAGCATTTGTCACAATTAGCACTAATTTTTAACGCATTCTGCAATGTAATAAATTGTTATTATATTATGTTTCAAAATGGTTACTGTTAAAGGTAACTTAATAAATCAGACATAATAATTATTCGCAAAATTAATATTTTGAAGTTAATAAAATTTAAAGATAATTTTTGCTAAAAATATTATATAATATGTATGTATTTTTTTATTATTATTAGTTAAAATATTTCCCAGGACAAGACCAGAATAAAACAAGGAAATTCAATCATATTCTTTTTTAATGAATAGCCTAATATGCTAATTTTAATCTAATTTTTATTTACATCAAGGAACAAGGATATTAAAATATAGCGATTTATTTTAAAGATTAACTTAGTGAATCTATATTACAACTACAACTATTTGTACATCGGAATAGCGATGATCGAAACTAAAATAAGGTAATACTTTTTGGTAACTGTAGTTGACCATAAACTAAACATATCACAAATAAATAAACTCCTAAAAACAATAACAATAATAAAACTATAACTTCAGTCTTTTGTTGAAAGATCGTCGAAGGATTGTATGTTCTAGGCTGTGGTTCTAGGCAAAATTCAAACGAATTACAATAATTATCCGAAAAGCTAAATTTTGAATCATCATTGGCAGAAGACATATTTGAGAATTTTAATGAAAAATGCAAAACCTACAAATTACAAAATAAATAATAACCGACATGCTATTTAAAACTACTTAGGTACAGGATGTTTTTAGTTTGTGAACACATGAAATGCTAATACAAAATCTTTGGCCTAATTTTAACAAAATTAAATATCTAGAACTCGATAAAACATTCAGATTGATGGCTAAAATTATCGTTTCATGATATCATCTATTGAAAATCCTAATGTCTTTTTTGGCGCTTGAACAGGTGACTGTTGAATTTGATTTTGGAAGTTTGATGGTGATGGCGGTTTGTGTGATAGATCTAGAAGAGGACTCTCCGAGACTTGGCTGGTGGAGGAAACCTCTTGGCAGCCCTCTAGATGCTCAAGATGATGTTTGTTCGCGTCGCTGTGGGTCAGAAGATGCGTCTTCAGATTCGATCTTTGGTTGAAGCTCTTGTTGCAAACGGGGCATTTATGGGGAGATTCTTCCATGTGCAAAATTTTGTGCACCGCTAAAGTTCTAGATTGGCAGAAACCTTTGCCGCATTCGGTGCACTTAAACGGCTTTTCCTTCGAGTGGATATACCTGGAAATAAAACAAAAAACAAATAAGTTTAAACATTCAAATGTAGGCCAATTTTGCTGGTAATTGTGGGTCTAACACAAATTTATAAAAGGCGTCTCTAAAAAAAGACGGCAACATATAATTTGTCTGACGGCGAAGCAAGACAGATATCGGTATTGAAACCGGTTACGGCACAGCGCGTGCGCTCGGCCGCGACCAAAATGTTGATTTTAACACACATTACTAATTAATACGTTGGCACTAGCTAACATAAGCACACATAAAGAATTCTTGTGAAACAACATATCATCATTAACATCATTATAGCATTTTATAGTTTCCTAATAACTATATTTGTAATTAGCTGTACAACGAAACATTTATTTCTAAATGTATTTTAAATTAAAAATAATATTTGATGCTTACCTGTGATCTCTAAGATGATCCTGTCTTCTGAAAGCCTTTCCGCAGATGTCACAGGAGTAGGGCCTTTCATCGGTGTGTGTTCTTTCGTGGATCAGCAAGTTGTAGGATTTGGTGAACTGACGATTGCAGTATTTGCAGATGAACTGCTTCTTTGGCCTCGTTCCCGGGGCCCCGGGGGCGCGCATCGGTGGGGGGTTCCTCCCTGGCATTCTTTGGGTCATCGCTGGATATCTGAGTGTGTGATGATACAACGCTGCGTTCCTTATCCATTGGTTTACTAGCATCGCGTGGTACGGCGCCGACGGGGGAAGCGTCGCCACTTGTGCCTGAATGTGCGACATTGGGTAGTATGGAGTTTGTTTATCGTATGCGTATGTCTGCATCTGTCTTGCTGGCATGGGGGGATAATGTGGTGACCAGGCCGCCTGGTGCCGTGATACTATCACTGCTGGTGGTGTATCGTCTGTGGGAGGCGTGCGGGGTGGAGTGGGTATCGGCGGTGATGGTCTCTCTAGTTTAACTAAAGCCTCTATCGGGAAGTCTGGCGGATAACCTGAAGAGAAGAAAAACGAAATAAATATCAGGGAAATAAAAACAAAATTATTTTAAATAAAAATAAATCAAAAGTAAGAGTTTAATTATTGATTTGAATGAATTAATTAAATTAAATCAATTTTTATATATTTTCAAATAACTAAATACTAAGAACGTTATTATTAAATTAAATATTATGAATTTAACGTTAAAAAAGATACAATATATTATTAAGTACAGCAATTTGTAACGATCAATAAACATTTTCATATTATCAAACACAACAACTACATCAAATTCACAAATTATTCTTAAAACATTCTAAAAACAACATTTTAAAATGATATTTTAGAATAAAATCAACAAAATAGAAATCAGTGAAGTGCGTGGAGTGCCGTAAAGTAACAATACTCACTATGATTATCTTCTATGCATTCGTCTTCTTCTTCTTCCACGTTGATATCGTCCGAGCTGTCAACGCTGTACGGTTTATCTTCCATTTCGACACAATCCATTGAAAACAAATCACAAGCACAATCACTAATCACTTCACGAAACCGGTTGACACAACCGGCTTGCGAGAGCGCGCAGAGTGTTATGAGGTTGTGTGCGTCGGGGCTCGGTGTCGTTGTGTTGGAGGGAGGGGGGTGTTCAAAGAAGCCGCTTCCACTCGGCTTCCCAGGCAGCACCGCGCCCATAGGCGGAGCTTACTGGGCACTGCCTTCGATCGATCTAATCTGCGACACGGTTCCATTATTGACGGCGGTTGTATGTTTAGGGACTTTGTCAAATTAAGGTTTTTATTGCACATTTTGGATTCAGCGATTGCTTTGTAGTTTTTGTTGAATCGTGAATTTGGATGCGATGTTTAACAAGTAGGGATAACTGTTCGGAACTAGAGAGTTCTATCGATTTCTAAATACAATCACTATTCATATTAATGTTGTTAACGTATTTAAAATATTTTGAAACGATAATCTATTAAGAGCCCGGGTTACCCTCGAAATTGTCATACATACGTAAAACCAAAATCATTTTCTCATACGAAAATATTTAACATGTTTGAGTTATTTTTCAGCTTAAAATAGTAATTACCTAGGTTCCTGTACAAAAATTAACTTCAAAATATTTAAACACTAAAAAATAGAGTAAAAAACTAAAAGATATATACATACATATTAAATTTACTACAAAATATTTCAACCCTAAAAATATTTTTTTAGTATTTAAATATTTTGTAGTAAATTTACTATTTATTTATATATTTTTTAGTGTTTTACTCTATTTTTTAGTGTTTAAATATTTAGTAGTAAATTTAGTAAAAAAAAAATCATAACACAAAAAATTTTTTTTAATGTTTAAATATTTTGAAGTTAATTTTTGTTCAGGAACCTAGGTAAGCTGAAAGGTTTAAGCTGAAAAATAACTCAAACATGTTAAATATTTTCGTATGACAAAATGATTTTGGTATTACGTATGTATGAGAATTTCGAGGGTAACCCGGGCTCTTAAGCACTGTAGTAGGTACTAAAATTAAAGTTTTAGGAATAAGTCACATTTTGAAAAACTGAGAAAATATTACAAAAATAGCACAGGTGATATTATAATAGATTGGGTATTGTAAACTTTGTTCTTAATATGAATATGTAATGAGTTAATTAATTATTTTTATTTAACTTTACCAAAAAAAGGAAAGAACTAAATTGACTTACAAAAAAGTAAAAACTAAAAGTGCTTTTACGTTAATATTATAATAGGCTCAGCTTTTAGTAACCAAAGTAAATCATAATAATATAAATCGTACATAAGTTACATAAGGCAAAATTATAGATAATTGGGTAAATTTTTCATTTCCTTTTTATAGGACAGGGTATCTATTGACTATTTGGTAAGAACAAAGTATACCTAAGGTTGTCAAACATCAAAAGACAACCAAAGTACCTATACCAACGATGTAGACTTAAATTCAAAATAAAGTTATCTACACCTACTAGGTCTTAGGGCCTGTATTCACTTTGATTAGTGCGAGTGCAAGTGATTAGTTCAAGAGATTAGTGATTAGTAGAAATCAAAGGACTTGCACTAATCAGTCCCTGTCCACACGTACTTTTACCTGATTACTAATCACCTGCACTAATCACTTGCACTTATTACTAATCAAAGTGAATACGGGGCTTTAATAATAAATTATATTATGTGTCTTTTCAAGCTTCAGCTTATCCATGTTGTTGTCTTTGTCATAATATTCGTTGGAAAGACTATATACCATATAGCAGACTAAGGCCATCACGTAAATTAACACTCGTACTTTTGTTAATATGATCCACATAGTTTATCTGGCTAGACGAACTGTACCTAAGTGTGGTAAACTTAGGCAGGTAGGGAAAACAAGAGGTATTATTAAAAAGTTAACGAGTATCAAGTAAACTAATTAGTTTAAATTCCTTTTGATCTCAATAGAACAAGTTTAGTAGGCAAGCTAATCATAGCCAATAGGTATGTAGCATTAGCTATTTAAATGCCAAGAAATTACACTTTATTGAACAGTAATTTTGTGAAACTTGATTATCAATATATTAACTTAGGCTTACCAGAATGCATTAAAAGTAGTCAAATAGTGGGTTTGAGTACAAAATAGTGTTCAATGCGTGTTGAGGCCAAATTGTAAAAGGTTTTATGTGGTAACACTCTTTTAAAATTCGAATTCATAAAATGTCTGCTAGAAATAGGTAACTTGTCAATTTTCTTATTTATAATTCCATGAGGAACTATAACTACTTAGCTTGGTTAATTTAGCAGTAGTAGGAGTAGTATCTGTAGTCCTGAGAATCTATGCAATAGCTATAAATCTTAATATATATAAATCTCGTGTCACAATGTTTGTCCTCAATGGACTCCTAAACCACTTAACCGATTATAATAAAATTCGCACACCATGTGCAGTTCAATCCAACTTGAGAGATAGGATAGTTTAAATCTCAAATTATAGTCGCAATTTTAATTTATTGCAAATTATTTGTCTATAAAGAGCGACCATTGTTTATGCGACGCGGGTCACGGGATAGCGATGGACGTTGCCATGGTGACATGCTTATATTTTAGTCACTAATTCAATAAAATAAAACGGGCGATATACTTAATATAATATGGCAAAGAAACGTTTGCCGGGACAGCTAGTACTTTTATAAAGATTTGTATAAAGTTTGTTATGCTAACGACCGATGACGGTGGATTTATTTGTGATAATAATATATTATATAACAGTACTTCATTATTAATTAATGACCCTAAAAGTAGTTGAGATTGATTCTAAAATTGAAAGCGCTAATTGCTTACCTTTGGAACCTTTCTCGTTTGTATTATAAGTATCAGCTTTATTCTTACAGTGTTTTGTTAGGGTTCCGTACCTCAAAAGGAAAAAACGGAACCCTTATAGGATCACTTTGTTGTCCGTCCGTCCGTCTGTCAAGACCCTTTTTCTCAGGAACGCGTGGAGGTATGAAGCTGAAATTTATATCAATTACTCAGGTCTACTGTCCCTTGAAGCTGTGAAAAAATCAAACTTCTAAGCCAACGCAATCAAAAGATACAGCCGTTTATGCCGCAAATTTTCGACACTTGCAAGGGAATCAAAACCTACAGGGTGCTTCCCGTGAACTCAGAATCTTGAAATTTGGTACGAAGTAACGTCTTATAGCATAGATAAAGGAAAAATTACGAAAACCATAAATTTTTAGTTACATCACATAATATATATTTTTTTAATAATTTTAAACTTACTACCCATTTCCTCATAAACGCGTAGAGGTATTAAATTGAAATTCATACCAAATACTCAGGTCTATAATACCTTTAAGCTGAAACAAAATCAAACTTCTATGTCAACGCAATCAAAAGAAACAGCAATTTAAGCTGCATATTTTGAAACTCGCAAGTACTCGCAAGGGAATCAAAACCTAAAGGGTACTTCCAGTCGACCTAGAATCTTGAAATTTGGCATGAAGCAACGTTTTATAGAACACATAAAGGAAAAATTCCGAAAACCTTAAATTTTTAGTTACATTACAAAATATATAAACGATAAAGAGATCTTTGTCTTAAATTTATGCTCCTCCATCTTTCCCCATTGTAATGTTATGAATTTCATTTTGCAATAAAAATACCATAGTTATGACTCGATTGTCGTAATGAACGAACTTTGTAAACCTTGCAGGTTTGTACGGAACCCTCGGTGCGCGAGTCCGACTCGCACTTGGCCGGTTTTTTTTTTTTTTTACGTTCAGTTATTTTTACTAGCACGTGACTGTTTTTTATTTCCTGTACACCAAATCTGTATGAACGAGGCTTAACATATCCACATTCAAACAAGGTGTCGGTACTTGGTATACAGCGTTACAAAACTATAACATCTCCACTTGCATCCCGTCAATTTTCAACTCTACTTCTCTCGAATAGAGTTGGTTTCGCTGTGGCCTTTAGTATGATTGTCGGTTTGTTAGGCGGCGGTGCCTTTGATCTAACAAAGGGGGCCGCTCGCTCACCTGACTGTTTGTACTGACCAACGTTAAATAATGTTCATATGGCACTTTGAAATATTCATATGCGGCATTCTCTTTTGCGATACCTCGCGATGTATCAATTTTGATGTCGTTTGCAGAATACGTTGTTCGATATTCGAATGCTAGAGTTGCCAAAAGTAAAATGAATTATGGACCAAGCCACGAGGTGAGTCGTATAACTTCATATTTATAAAAATATGAATGAAATTTTGTGCCTCCTCGTTTGAGGTTAGGTATATTGGATTTTTTGCATTAACATAAAATGTCTTATCAATTAATATTAATAAGTATGAACCGTAGCTCCTTCTTCACTCCTAAATTAGCTCTTAAAATTGGGATTGACAGTAAGTTTTCGATAAAGTATATACATATATATATTCTCTAGAAAATACACTATAAATATGAATTTTATTCTTGGCTCTATCATAAATGCCATATTTTTCATATTATTGTGTTTAGAGTGATGATGATCATCTACATAAGCAACAAACTAGTTTGTCAATATCATGATAGCATTATAACTAACATTGAAGGACTTGACTTAATTACCAGTAGTAAAACTATATAAAACGCTATATCTCACTCAAAATTTTAACAAGTCCTTCCTCAAACAAGATGGGAATTAACACGTTTGGGATTTCATGCGTTGCAGATAAAAAGTACAGTCGAATTGAAAAGATTGAGATTATATTATTTCTTTTAACTATAATTTAATTTATGTTCATTAGATATTAAAATCATTAACACGAAACAATCTTGTCTACCTATAGTATTTATATTTGATTTCTGACAAATACCTTGGTAGAATTTAACAGCTTTTTATGTGTGTATTGATGTGTCGTCAAAATCAGAACTAAAAGCACTGAGTGAGTGTCCCACACTAAGTCTTGTCAATATCTAGATTATAGTACCTACTTAAGACCTTATCTAAGTACCACCTTGGAATTGCCGAAATGAAAACACTGGGGTTATCGTGAGCATCGTACCTACTCTTAATAATTAAAAATGCTAAATGTTGCCAGCAACTTCATATTACGTCTAAATTCGTTTAGTGAGCAGAAACTGTACATTTTTCCGTTTCTATCCTGTGTCCTTTTCTGGGAATCAAGGTATTCATAATATTATATTTTATCAAAATCAGCTCAGCGAACCGCTGAAGAAGTAACAGACACACAGAAAACTTTCGCACTTTAATATTAGAATAGATAGTACGTGGAATGTGTGTGACTGTACTAAAATTGTGATAAAACCGAAATTCCTATATTGACGTGGTAATGAATGTTTAATTGTTTTACGGCGTGTTTTTATTTTAACCTTGTTCCTCATAATTTTGTTTGGTTATCCATCGACTTGGCTTCCTAATAACTAAATTAAATTGTACAAGGTATACGTATTTCACTATCCACACTAATATCACACCACCTATATTACAAATCTGGAAGTTTGTCAGTTTGGTAGTCAGTTTTCTAGTTACCACTAAGTAGGTAATGGAAGTATAAAACCTGGAAAAAATATTTAGTTAGGTACATGTAGTAGGTAAGACAATGGTTTGATGATTGAGACCTTTACAGAAATGGATTCATAAAAAATATCGACCCAACATAATTTTGTCAGCTTATGTTAAGCATTTTTGACAAGACAGAACTAATTTTTTTTTATTTTTGCATCTTTTACGCAAAATATACCTGCGTTGATGTGCAATTATTTGCCGAAAGTGACTCATGTAAACAAAATGCTTAACAATGGTGATAATTTTTTGCAAGTTTTTGAACAATGCTCAATATAGGAAACAAATATTTTCACTTTTTACCAATATTTTGGGATAAGTCGGCTTATATATTTTATAGGTCAGTACAAAATCTATTGTTTGCATAGTTTTGTAGTACCATGAGCTCTGTTTCAATTAACTTTGCTTATAACAAAAATATCTTGTCATTTTGAGAGGCTTTATAATGCTACGCATAATAATACTAAATATTATGTACCTATTAACTGTGCATTAATTTGGTCGGATTTTAATATTTTGTTTACATTTAGACTTCTTAGAAGCATTAGGTAAATAATAATATTATTAATAAAATATAATAAATAAAAAGTAGCTGTAAAGTATTTTCTTTTATGGTAGCATCATAAACACGTATCAGGCCCACGTGAATTATCTGCTTATACTAAACATAACTTATATTATTATCTTTATGTGGCGTATTATGAGCACAGAAATTTCTAGATACAGATCCCCTAGACAACACGTTTTCCTCATCGCTTCTTTAAAGAATCGCCGATCAAAAACGTATGGAATTAATGTAAGCGTTCGACAAAACGAAGTTGACATTCGAATCATGTCATGGGAATTCCATACATTGTGAATTGTGATCGATTCCTTATTCCTTACCACACTGAAGTTCAGCTTTTGATTGACGGGACAGCCAATGTAATTAACACATGGCAGAGTACCAAACGTAGTTAACACATGGCCGGCTTCCATCCAAACGGACGTACGTACGTTTTTGGCGACTTGACCGGCCATTTGGTTGAACGAACGTACCGTCAATGTGTTATGATAGAAATTGATTCATAGGCGGGCCTACGTTATTTGGTCGCGTTGTTACTTGTACTAATATTATGTATAATTCGTAGCGTTGTGTCAAACCCAGCCGACCGATCGCGTTGGGGACGGGAAGAGGGGATTTCGGGATAAGCTCGAGCGTGTCAGATTAAGCTTGTATAGGTTAAAGGCTTCCGACATGTGTCTAGATATCATGGTATAGAAATCAGATTTCTCTCGTGGTGGGTTATTTTTTTTTTGAAGTGAAAACTTCTTTCGGTGTTGAGCACTTTTGTGGGATGGGTAAAAACTGTGAAACTCGCGTCAGATTCTCGTGCTGATCGAAAAACCTTGGAAAAACCGTAAGACGGTTGGAGAGTAGTGTTTTGTGTCGAACTCGAGCTCGAACTCGAATTGATTGTAAGGGTTTCGATTAATTAAAAAAAAAAACGATTTTATAGAAATCGATTTTCATAAAAAATGGGTTAAAAATTTAATCGATTGTAAGGGTTTCGATTAATTAAAAAAATCACAACTTTAATAATCAAGTTTTCACTTCTGCCGGCACTCCTGGAGTGCAACCCGTCTTTTTTTTAATATTGAATTGTCATCGGATCTGTCAGATTAAGTTAAAGGATGTTTAGTACGAAGAAGACCCCAAAGAAGCTTTCATGTAAAGCACTGACGATTCAAAGGTCAGGTAAGCCTGTAGGGACATTTTAAAATATCTATACTGATATTATAAATGCGAAAGTGTGTCTGTCTGTCTGTCTGTTACCTCTTCAAACCCAAACCGCTGAACTGATTTTGATAAAATTTGGTATGGGGATACTTTGAGACCCAAGAAAGGACATAGGATACTTTTTGTCCCGGAAAAATCTACGGTTCCGCCGCGATAAACGAATTTTGGCGAAACGGAGTTGCGGGCGTCATCTAGTAAAAAAATAAAGCTTCATATTTTCCTAACTAAGCTTCGCATAAGCATTCGCACCTATTTTATTTTGCACTTAACTAAATAATTTAGTCCTTGTTGTCTAAAATATATTTATAATTTACCTAAATAAGCAATTTTCTGAATATTATATTTTCTTTTTCAAAACTTTAAAATGGCTGCAGTTTCTGAACCCACCGCTAAAATAAGAAACGCTCTTGTTATTTTTTTATCAGTTTCCTCCCCTACAATAACATTAGGTAATTAAAAGAACCCAGCCAAGCCTATGAACAAATTTTTGCGATGGTACGTACGTAATGTTAGAGACTTGACCGGCCATTTTGTTGAAGATCTTAAAATCGTAATTTAAAATGTAATTTTATAAACTACACAAAATGTAACTTTCACGGCCAAATTTTTAATTTTGATCAATACCAAATTGCGTAGAGCGTCGACTCTGGCGATAATAAAACGTGTAAGTATATTATTCTTATTGTCACGTAGTAAATAATTTTCGGAGCTAAGAAAAAAGGCGATTTTGATGTAATCTCGACACTAAATTGTCTAAAACACGCACATGCTTCCTTGTATCTTTATAGCCTGTAGGTGCCAGTGAATTGTCAGTTTTAGGGTATTCCCATAGATAACCTAGTCTTAAGGCGACGCCTTGATAATTTGGCTGTAGCGATGCCGATTTTTCTCAGCAATGACTAAAGCTAAGAAACTAAAGTTCATTGTCAGTATTCATCATGTCTTTGTCTTTGAATTGCCCATAGCATAACACGATTGGACAACTTTTATAACACAGAATTATCAATCGAAAAGACCTCTGTAAAAAAAGGGATTCCTATTTTTCCAACAGAGAAGAGTGATTTAAGGTTCCAAAATTTGTACATAAATTGGTTGAAGCATACACTTTAATATGTGCATAGCTTATATGAAATGTATTTATGGTTTTTAAATTACGCGACAAAAACCATTTTGTTGCTTATGCCCTTTCCATTTTTTGCTGTTCCATTGCTTGTTTTCTATGAGAGGCCGACCCGGCCTCTCATAGAAAACAAGCAATCTAAAACATATCCAACACGGTTTCTTACTTTAACGCGGCGTCACCTTAATCGTCAGAATAACTCTACAAGTGTGTGCGTAAGTTATCGTAATGCCAAAATCTGTTTACTCTTGAAGATTATTATTCAGTCTACTTTAGTAGCTTATAAATATAGACTACAGAGTTGTGCGAACCATAAACCTGTCAAACTAAGTCTCACTTGGATGTATAAAATCACATACACGTGCAACGAAACTACGCCTCACTATGTGAGTCGAGTTATCTCGACGCGCCGTATACTTTTCGGTCTAGGCTCAATGATTCATACAATTCATACTCAAGTTCTCTAAAACAATCCCAGGTAGTGTTTGTACTTTGAAGAGGCCGACAGACGCAATATAAGTAAACAATGAACCAGCTTCTCTTATTACTAGCGCTGTGCCACCGTGTGCTAACATGCCGAAAATTTTGTTTAGTAAGTACGTCTGTCAGTAACTCGTCTTATGAAATAGACCAGCATTTTGTTTCTTGCAATCACAGCAATGCCACAGGCAATAAATGTGAAATGGTCATACAGGGAACGCATTGACCTCCATTATACAAGTACGCTGGACTAATGTTGGCCTTTGAAATGACAGCTATTTTTTGTGCCTATTTGAAGCGGAATCAGCTCCCCCAATATTTGGGAAGAGAACTAAGGGCCGGGACACAAAAACACGGCACGACGCCGTACGGTGCCGCGCCGTGAGAATTCACGGCGCGCGTCTTAAAAAACTACGGCACGGCGCCGTGCGGCGTCGTACGACGTCGTACCGTAGAAACTCACATAGAAATTCAAGTTGTACGATGCCGCACGGCGCCGTGCCGTAGTCTTTTACGACGCGCGCCGTGAATTCTCACGGCGCGGAGCCGTACGGCGCCGTGCCGTGTTTTTGTGTCCCGGCCCTCAATTTGATGCAAAAATGATGTTTGAAAGTCGCCATATTGGCGCTGATAGCAGTAGTGGGAGTACTTGGAACTAAAACTAGTTTCTACCATGGAGGTATACTATTATAATCTGTGGTTTCTACAACCAATAGCGATTGAGCGGCCATTTGCAAGTTACGTCAGATTTAGTTCTCTTCCCGAATATTGGGGGAGCTGATTCTGCTTCAAATAGGCACAAAATATATCTGGGTATCATCAGTCCAGCGTGCTTGTATAATGGAGGTCAGAGAGGGAACGGTATGTCTAAGGGTGCCCAATGCCCATACACGGGACAATTTGTCGTTTCGATCGATCGTCAAGAAAATCGTCAATGGTTCTTTTGAACGTAAAATCGTTTGCGATATTGCTACACACGTACAATTTGTCGTTCGATTTTAACATCGAGGCAATAAATCGTTACGATAATTGTCCGTGTATGGCCACCTTTAAGAGGCTGCTTTGAGTAATTATTTCTGAAAGAGTGCTCTACAGTAACTTTCTACAATTACCTAATCTTTTTGACAATCCAGCAGAACGTCATTTTATAGAAAGGTATATTTTGGCATAAGTAATAAAAAAGACTCAATGTGGCCGTTTATAAAGGGCCGGGACACCAAAACACGATACGACGTCGTACGACGTCGTGTCGTGAGAATCAACGACGCGCGTCGTAAAAAACCACGACACGACAGCGTTCGACGTCGCGTCGTAGAAACTCACGTAGAAATTCAAAGATGAGTTTCTACGACGCGACGTCGTACGATGTCGTGTCGTGGTTTTTTACGACGCGCGTCGTAGATTCCCACGACACGAAGTCGTACGACATCTCATATCGTGTTTTGGTGTCCGGCCCTAAGACCTATGGAAAACCATAAAAAGCATTTGTACCTACAGAAAAACAGGCAAAGTGTTCGGTTGACGAACAAAATCTGTAATATTGTCCCTAAAATCAGCCATTTCATTTAATTTTCTTAATTCTGATCCTTAGCAATTGGCATTTAGGTATATTGCAGTTGTCATGATAAGCATGTGGATGTTGGGTGATTTCTGCACACAATGAATGAGAAGACGAGAAGGAAAGTGACGTTATTTTGAGGAATTAAGCGAGTAATAATAATATGTACTTTGTAATCTTCCTATATAAGTTTTTTTTTATGAAATAAGGGGGCAAACGAGCAAACGGGTCGCCTGATGGAAAGCAACTTCCGTCGCCCATGGACACCCGCAGCATCAGAAGAGCTGCAGGTGCGTTGCCGGCCTTTTAAGAGGGAATAGGGTAATAGGGGAGGGTAGGGATGGGAAGGAAAGGGAATAGGGGAGGGTAGGGAAGGGAATAGGGTAGGCCGTAGGGGATTGGGCCTCCGGTAAACTCACTCACTCGGCGAAACACAGCGCAAGCGCTGTTTCACGCCGGTTTTCTGTGAGAACGTGGTATTTCTCCGGTCGAGCCGGCCCATTCGTGCCGAAGCATAGCTCTCCCAAGTATAAAATTCTCGTGTCACAATGTTAATTACCGTACTCCTCCGAAACGAATTTACTGATTTTTGCCAAATTTTATATGCTTATTGAGTAGGTCTGAGAATCGGCTACTCGGTACTTTTTATATTGATAAGTGCATTTGAATAAATAATAGTAAATTATTACAACTCGAGACTGACGGCGACCATTGTTTATGCGACGACGGGATAGCGATGGACGTTGCCAATTGACTAGGTATATAAAGTGCCTGGATACTTAAACTTCAATAAAATAATATTATGGACGAAATACTTTAAATGGCAAAACAACGTTTGCCGGGACAGCTAGTGTAAAATAAAATATTGTGAATGCATTGCAGTCTACATTCGAGGAAAACGTCAAGGCTAAATCGATTTTGATGACACAACGAACAATACACAGGTAGCGATAAGCGATAAGTTCAAAGCGCCGCTATCGCATCAGACGCGCCGACAGTAGCCGCCATTATAGATCCCTTTGATGACGCCGACACGCGAATAAATCAAACATTCATTTGTCACATTAATTCCTTAATGGTTTTTAATGAAAACAATTGATAATTTCGGTATGTCATAATTGAAATTTCGATAATTTCAGCATTTCAAGAATAATAAAATTACCTACTGTTAGATGTCATTAATTTGTTTTCATTACCTAAATATGTATATAACTATTTTATTAATTCATTTCCTTTTTAGTAAGCCTACGCAAAACTGAGTTTGGTTGGAATTTCTTATCCTGTAGGTACGTCAAACAAATAGGGGAGTCTAGTCCTAACAGATTTTGAATATTGTCATTTATCTTCTTAATTTGAAAACTTCGTGTTATTATTTTTATACCCGAGTAACGGAAATTTATATGGCTTGCATATATTTAGCTAAAAATTCATCAAAGCGCACGGAAGTTCGCAGGCCAGGCCTAGTTCCAGCAGGCCGCGCGCATGCCGTGCACTATTTACACGAATCGTTTTGACGTACTTTTGACCCCCCTGTAGCTCAGTGCCTATTGCGAGAGCAAAGATAAATTAATTATACCTGTCATAATTATATACTAGTACTTAGGCAGTATACCCAATTTCATAGATATAGCTTTAGTAGATCCTGAGATATGTCCCTGTAATAATAGCTAATTTTGGCACTCACTCACTCATTCACTCACTCACTCACTCACTCACTGACCGGTAATCAAAACCTCTAGGTCACTTCCAACTGTCGTAGCGTTATGATATTTGGCACACAGGTCGTGTGTTATATGTAGATTAAATAAAAATTAAGAAATTGTAGAAAATGGACAAGCGTGAGTCGGTTCATCTACGAACTTCAGAGGCCACTTCCAATTGTCCTAGCGTTATGAAATCTGGCACACAGGTCGTGTGTTATATGTAGATTTAAAAAATTAAGAAATTTTAGAAATCGGTCAAGCGTGAGTCAGCCCATCTACGAACTTTAATGTCCTAGCGTTATGAAATTTTGCACACAGGTCATGTGTTAAATGTAAATTAACAAAAAATTAAGAAATTTTAGAAATCGGTCATGCGTGAGTCGGTCCATCTACGAATTTTAGAGGCTACTTCCAAATATCCTAGCGTTATGAAATTTGGCACACAGGTCGTGTTATATTATGATGTAGATTAACGAAAAATTAAGAAATTTAAGAAATCGTCAAGCGTGAGTCAGCTCATCTATGAACTTTACATAAAAATTCTTATGTACCAATGATACATTAATGAGGCATCTATTGAAAGTATTGCTTATATCGGGCATAGCACAAAAAGAAAACATAGGTATGATTTCTTGAAAAAAAGTATTGAAATCCCACCAAAAACATACCTGTTAAACTTAGGGCCTAGTTCCTATAGGCTAATTGTTGGTCTAAAAAAAGAGTTGAAATCCAATCCAATGCCATGTTCAGATGCACTTCATCGATCATAATCATCTTCATCAACAGCCTGATCCATAATACTTCTAAATTTGAACTTGGCAGGTTTTTGTGCTATGCGTTACACTTGATTAATTATATAATTAGATAACATTTATAGAATTTAAATAACCTGCCAAGTTCAAATTTTATGCTATTTAATTTATCCTTGATAAATTAAATAGCATATAATTCTCTTATAAATAAATAAACGTTTATTCTGCCACCGTTAAATGTTACACATATGACTTATGATTTTATAGTATTAAAAATCGATAAAAACATAGTAGCCTGTACTATAATTTACTGCACAGATAATCCAAAGCCAAGCGCTATCAATATTTAAATTATTCAAGTTAATCCTTATCAGTGACTCCCGTTGAATATGATATAGATACTGCTGAAAGGATTCCCGACATATCTATGCCAATGGTTATGGCATTATCATGTAAAGACACTAATAAAATGCCATGGAAACTCTATTGTGACATTATCTGAGCATTTTCCGGTGTAAATGGTGAGCGGGGAGCGTTTTTATAAAATACATTTGTGAGCGTCACGCGAAATTCATTTTTACGGTATTTCAATCGTAAATTTTACCGCAATGAAAAATAATAACTTAGGTATTCTATTTCCGAAACTCAGAAAATTTCAATTATTTTCATAAAAATCGGTCCAGCGGTTTAAAGTAGAGATGAAGGTAGAAATGAAACAGGCAGATAAACCGACACACTTGCATATTCTATCTAAAATAGCTATGTATCTTTCTATCTATAAAAATCTATGTATTTTTGCTTTTAGTGTAGTGACGAGTGGTGTTAAAATTGACGAAATTATGCTAATCTGGTGTTACTTTTTACCTGGCTCATTCATAAAGTTCGGTAGTTAGTTTTAGCTCAACTGTCCATAAAAATTGCTTCGCATCCGGCCAGCAGACAAAAGATTATGTACAGTCTGTTTATTATCCATGGCGCCTATGCAAAATCACTTTTAGAAGCAAATATTCAAATTGAACTACTTCGATGCGCCGACAAACAGCTTTAAGCGCAGTTTAAAAAATACGCAATGTCTATTGTTTAAATCATTGTTTTTACTTTTTAATGAGGTGGGGAAAAAAGTACTTAGTTCTACCTACTTAGAACAACTAGGGTATACCTGCAAGTATTACAAAGATGAAATTTTTGCTCGACTACTATAAAACTACATTTATATCGCTTTAAAAAATGTAATAGGAATGACAGTGTCGACTACTGATAAGGTAGTTCCTATGTATGTATTAGGTACGACCCAATGTTACTTTCAAATAATCTCTCAGCTTAAAGTCTGACTTAAAAATGTTAGCCTAAAGCCCGATAAACAACACTTATTGCGCAAGTGCGCAAAAATAGTAAATTTCTCCATTCATATTCGTAGAACATGTATGGAGGGAGGATTAAGGAAACTATTATCGCCTCAGCCTATCCCTTCCGCCATTTTTCGCTAATGTGCCAGCGTTGTACCGTAATGGTCTGTAATCGGCGGCTCCGGCCACTTCACTCGTATCAGATTAGCTCGTGATGGCACACAGATGATACTGTTGCGTAATACTCGATTGTTCAAGCTAAAAAGAATAACTCCCTGAGACCTTGGCAATGGCAATGTGGCTTCGCACAGCTCACTTATGGGGCTAGATGAGGTAAATGTGTATCGATCACAGTATAGCAATATTGAATCATATTGCTATACTGTGGTATCGATACTGTATCTGACTGTATACTGAGGGAAGAGACGGGAGAATCGAGCATTACAATGCGCACTTTGTAATGATACATCATACAATGTGCAATATTATCTTGATACAACTTGTAACATATTCAACGCTACATGACAGTGAAGTCAACTTGCTATGGAATGCTCAAAGTCGAATCTATATTCTATCTATACTAATATTATAAATGCGAAAGTGTGTCTGTCTGTCTTTTTGTCTGTCTGTCTGTTACCTCTTCACGCTCAAACCGCTGAACCGATTTTCCTGAAATTTGGCATGAAGATACTTTGAGTCCCGGGAAAGGACATAGGTTACTGTTTGTCCTGGAAAAATGTACGGTTCTTGCGCGATAAACGAGTTTTGGCGCAACGGAGTTGCGGGCGTCATCTAGTACCTAATATTACATTACACGCGAATACTCCCGGTGAGGGAGGGCCTTTATGGATAGTTTACTTCAGACTCTAAAGACTGGGGAGGCGTTCCTGTCAGCCTGATCGCATGGACACATGTCAACTTGATCGCACTCGTTTTTATATGCATTTCCGTGTGTGGAAAAGCCGTGTGTGCGGATGTTTAGCCAGGACGACTAATAGTTAATATCGGAGAAGTTGATTCCTAGGTGGATCTAAGTAATTTGGTCGCGTTAAGTCAAACCCATCCGACCGACCACAATATGACGTAGGTCCGTCAAGTGCCTAGGAATCAATTTCCTCGTTGGTACATTGTAACATTATGGCGCATCCACACATGCCGCCGGCTTTCAGCCTGCCTTGCCACCGAAGCCGGCGGCATGTGTGGAAACAACATTAAGTATATTGATAGTATCTACCTGAATGAAGAAGTCTAGTTTTAGATTAGTCTAAGTTGGGGATAATACTTTTAGGTTCAATGACAAAAACACTCATCACCTCTTACTTAAGGGTATTTTTCGAAGGATTATCCTTTGGGGTGCGAAATATCAACCTGGGTGGTCTGAAGTGGCGTCAAGGGATGCAAAATATCGTTATAGAAATATGTATTTTATTTCTTAACAAATAAGGTCCTTTATGTATGATCGGATGTCTAGGAAAAATAAATATTAGTTTAAGATTTTGTGAATGAAACTTCTTAACACACCTTTGGTGCTAGGACAGTGCAATTATTTATTTAGATATCAAATTAAAGTTGCATCGAATCGAAGTAATACATTAATACTAAGTTCCTAGGTTATGTAGACTTTATCTTAAAAAGAAAAAATGAAAAACGAAAAAATAAATAGGTATCTTCCAACGGTTTTCTTATTCGTTAAAGAAGAATTAATACGATCTGTGTTATATTGTACTATTTACATTGTATTTAAGAAATTAATCTATGTTACAGAAAAATCATACAATAGTAGCTTAAAGCATTCATTGCAAAAAAAAAAAAAACAAGTCAAGCGTCAATTTATAACGAAAATTTTATCGACAATCAACATCACTAGTACCGACAAAAGAAACACTTCGTCAATCAATTGACTTCTAGTGATGCGCGAATTTGATATCGATCAACAATCGACAGATGCGACAATGGTGGTTTTGTCGCGTGATAATCGTCACTCCAGTGCGGCTTACGTGACGTAATTTCACGGGCGCTGACTCCGTGACTACCCCCGTACGCGGACCGCACACCACGCCGTGACAATAATATACAGGGTGTAACTAATCTAAGTGATAATACTTCAGAGTGTGTATAAGCCCCCTTATAGAGTTCACTGTAAAAGTAGCAGCGTTGAAGGAGCATTTTTTTACTTTTGTAGTATTGTATTATCGGTGAACTCATGACGTTGAGGCGCTTGCCCATACAAACGACAGAAAATAATTTGCTTTTTCAGCGCTGCTACTTAAACAGTGGATTCTATGTAAAGGACACGATATACACGTGACCTTAAACTTTAAAGTAATAATACTATATTTTGTTACACTCTGTATAAGTACTGTCATTGATATCAGTATTGTATTGAGGAGCTTGTACAAGGATATTTACGCATCTAAGCCCAATAAAAACCGTATATGGTATTACAATCAATACAGTGCAAGTGTGACAATAATGAATTGTACTATTAAAAAGTACATTCAAATTTTTTCATTCAACTTCAAATTTTGAAGTGCAAAAAAGTATTGGGTAAATCGCGTGATACCTTTCACACTTCTTGCCTCTACGAGTCTTAATTAAACGTTAAAATTTAAGTATTAAACGCAAGCAAAGTTTCAAAGAAAAAGTAAGAACTAAGATCTATTAAATAATCCTAGGAATATTTTTAAAATATAACCTACTATTTCAATTTTCTACTTAAATTTTCGATAATATTATGATAAAATTAGCGAAAGTTTAACGGAAGAATGGTCGATTGGTCGCGCAGTGCGTACATTTGTATGAATAATAAATATTAAGTACATATATACAAATTACAAATCTTCACGTACTTAATACAGATTACTGATTATAAATAGAAGAAAATCAAAAAATACTCTACATAGAGGCTATACTTATTATGAGTTATTAGGTACATTAAGCTAATTTGTGAAATTAATCAAAATACATCTTTTAATTAATTTAATTCTTTTAAAGGTTTTTAAAAACCATACAAACTACAATTATACCCGTAAATAATACATAGAAAAGCCAAAACAAAACAAGAGAGTTCGGAATTTCTTAGCGGCAACTCCAACAACATCAAAACGGTAAAATAGGAGTAAATAATTATAACAGGTACTGTCTTTTTGTACAATTTCTTTTGAAACGGTCCGTTTATTGGGCCATAAAGTTAACTGAGACTTTCTCTCCGTTACTCCAGTTACTGCAGAACAAAACAGGGAGCACCTATTGTCAAGGGAAAGCTCTAATAATATTACTGTACGGTAGAACATCATACAGACTGCTCGAATTATAGATATTATAAATATTACACAGTAGAACACCATATTGACTCCTCAAATCATGCATAAGCAAAAAGAGTGCTCACTTATCACTATAGTGACTGTATAGTGTATAGTGACTGTAACTATAGTTACAATATGCTTATATACTCTCTAGTATTAAACACAATATCAACATCTCTGTCTCTACATAATATGTATAGATCTTGAAGATGATAAGATTTTGTTGCAGAGGTTTTGTAACAGATAAAGTGTTTCAAGAGGACGGTTTACAATATGAATACATGCATTGTGCGATTATACGTAGGTATATAAGAAAACAACGTTTGCAGACCGGTAGTTTTAGATTATGCAGAAATTTATGCAGATTTTGCAGAAAAAGCAAATATATGAACCTAGTATCTCATGGACCTAAAACTTATATCTGTAAAGAGACTTTGTTTTCAACAAGTACACGTCTGAGTTTTGAGTATAGTAGAATACTGTTTGCTATTTATACTGTGTCTGTATTGTGCCACATCTGGTTGTGTCATCATCTTCCCTGCAAGTGACAGGTTATGCTTATTAACTTTTTGTGTCACTCTATTGAATCACGCTGCACGCATGATTTTTGTTTTGACACTGGCTGAATGGTGGCTACACTTTTAAGGAAAATTTACTACTCAGTAACACAATGATATACTAATAGAAAGGCGAAAGTTTCTATGTATGTTTATTACTTTTTCACGATTTACCGGCTATAAAGCGTCAAGCGCAAAAAGTAAATTTTTGGACTATAAAGATGCGGGCATTAACTATTGACTTTATGTTGTTATGTCGCCATGAAAACAATTTAAACTTTTAAGGAATAGAATATAGCTATTTCTATATAACCTAAACAATATTTTAGATTTAGATTTAATCCGATACCTATGTGGGAGATCAGATTTTATGACGTGACAAAACCTTACTCGGTCGCTAGTAAAACTTATAAATCTCATGTTTCATCAATATTTTGAAACTTAAACTCATCTTAGTTTGGGTATACATATCTTTATCGAAACAAACAGCGTTTTTGGTACTTACAATATAATATGGCATATTCTCCACTTTTGAATGCCATATTCCTCAAATGTTATATCATTTTAATAAACTACTTTCTGAAAATATTTCCTTATAAAGATTGGGATAGCAATAATGGTACTTTTTAGGGTTCCGAACCCAAAGGGTAAAAACGGCACCCTATTACTGAGACTTCGATGTCTGTCCGTCTGTCCGTCTGTCGCCAGGCTGTAACTCAAGAACGGTAATAGCTAGAGAGTTGAAATTTTCACAGGTTATGTATTTCTGTTGCCGCTATAAATAACAAATACTAAAAACAAAATAAATTAAATATTTAAGGGGGGCTTGAGAGCCCCCCTTAAATAAGCAAAAAATGCCGAAAAAATCACGTTTGTTGTATGAGTACAACAAACGTGATTTTTTCGGCATTTTTTGCTCTATATCAATAATGGTAACAGGTAGGAACTTGAATTTTTCACAACGTAGTTTATTATATATGCACTTTAATATTTAATAATTCGTGCGCGAGTCCAACTCGCACTTGGCCGATTATTTCTTAATGTAGTTTAAGCATTTAAATAATTTTCATCTTCATATTATTATTTCGCATATTTCATAGCAATGTTAGGAAGGATGATCCGAAAACAAGATGGACGATAGTGTTCTAGAACATTGAAACTATGGCAAAACAAAATGGCGTCGGCCGTCACGTGCCTATAAATGTTAACAACTTTCGGCACCCTCTGAAACAATTCTATGCACCATTGTACTGAAACAATGGTTTATTGTTTATTTTTACTGACTAATAAACTAATTCTCTACTGACTAAACTTCCGAGCGGCGACTTCAAACACAAAACATTTCGCAATACGAATACTAGAAAGGTTTTATGTTTATTGGTGAAATTTTGAAACTTTCTACGGACAATTGCAAAACGGTACAATATAAAAAGCAGAGAAATGTCGAAACAGTTCGATTCACAAAAAATGCAATAAAATTGCCGTTATGCAAAATTATAACAATTGCAAAAGGTTTGTGAATTGTAACGGTTCAAGATATATTTTTTGTAGAGCAAAATTTGGAATCCTAGGTGTAACAATGTTATTATTTAAGCCCAGCTGCTATAGATCCGAAACGTGCATTATTCTTCTAAGAGAATGAAATAAGCGAACTACCAGTGTACTTCCGAATTGGTTGCAAAAAGCATATTATGTTTGGATGCAATATTTACCAGTTTTCATATAATCACATCACTTTTTTTTTTATTTTGACGTAGAGAAATGCTGTGACGCATTCCGCAGGCAAAGAGGTATTATGTACTAGGGTACACATAAAATATCACCGTCCACAGGGGGACGGGGACTCCCGCTGCGGATATGTGGGACTCGCCGCGGGCGAAGATGGTGTGTGCCGCGGCCCTACCCACTAAAACTCTACGGTGCTCCTAGCCACCGCTTCCTGACGAAGTCGCGGGAACTGTACGACACCACAACTTCATCAGTGGACGTCTGCTTAGTGGGCTGCAGACTCCTCTCGATGGGAGCGTTTTACTCGCTCCCCAGGCCGAGCAGAGGCTCCAATGGGGGCTTGCTTCTAGGCCATTCCACTGCGTTTTGTCGCGATGCGCAGGAGCACACTTTACATCGCGACCCTCTCGGGGACTCAGTGCAATGGGCGACGGCATCCCCATACCGCCGCCCTGAGCACCCCGGTTATGGCGGGACGTTGTTGTCACCATTGTTGGCACGACGTCTTCGCCTTGGCCGTCTTCTGGGGTCGAGCGCCTCCCTTTCTCTTATGCGCTCGGCCCCCTCCTTGGCAGAACAATCACATAACCTAACCTAACCACAAAATATATTATATTAGTAGTACCAAACCTAACTTATAAAAGTCAAGTTTTTTTGTTAGTTAATGCTTTTTCTTATAGGCTCATCCATTTTTTTCTCTTTTTATATTTTTTATCAACCCAAGTAGCATTTTACTCCATTTAAGAGTTCACATTTAGTTTACGCGTGTACTTTTATCATTAATGTAGTGTTATTATAGATCATACGTGATGTTTATGCTGTATTATTGCTATAAATTCACCTAAACCTGTCTAAAGGCTTTATATAAATGTAAATTTGATACATATAAACTACTATTGGAAATATAATACACTATAAATACTCCATTAGTCAGCTGGCTGAATAAGAGCATTATAGAGGGGTAAATGTGAGCTAATAGATGTTTAGCATTCCACTTGTTCTATAATATAGAACTAGCGATTTAAATGGTCACTGGTGAACATCTATAAAGAAAAAAGCTGTCATGTTTACTTGTTATAGAGATCACAGCGTTAAATTAAAGTTACAATGGTTGACATAGCCGTGTTACATTTCCACCATATTTGTTTGCTAACCTAATATATCAAATTATTTATTTAATACTTGTATGATAAAAAACTACGTAATTTTCAGTTTTTGTTTTACGTTACAATTAATTAAGATACTTTTAGAACTTTTTTCATGCCTAATTCTATAAAAAATTTCAAATTGTATATTTCACCTCATATTTATCACACATATTTTAAAATTAATTTAATGCTTTAACCGAGGCGCGTGAATATTTTAGCAGTAAATATGTATATAATATTTCACAGTAAACTTGCATTCCCCATTTCACTAACACTATTTATAAAGTAAAACAGACACATAACATGTTTTAATACAATTAAATCCAAAGTAATATGTCCGCTAGAGATTAAAATAGTTTTCGTAATGACACATGAATGATGCACGCGCCATCTTGAAGTAAGTGTACAATGTGTCGCTTGTTACTCTAATAGATAGCCTTAAGTTCAATTGTTACTACTTATATTGCTGATCTACTACTAATATACTGCTGTTGTATGGCGAGAGCGAACTCAGGGCTGACTAATTTGTGCCCAAACTGGTAGTTTAAGAGCGTTATATCCGGATATAATGCTATTGTATGGCCGAGTTATATATCTTGTGGTGAACATGTGAACCATTAAACTTACGGTATAGATCCTAAAATGCTACTTGAGAATTATTTGTATCTACAACATGATCAAATTTTAATTTAAGATTTACACTTAAGTATATCATTTTTTTCTGATTTCTAATATATTACAGTAAAACGGTATAACTTAAGCAGACATCATAATAGTATACACAATTTAGCAATCATGTTTTGAATTTTTTTAAGAAATAATAGTCTAAGTAACTTAGACTATTATTTCTTAGCTTAGACTAAGTTGACTAGATACTGCGTTGGTGTTGTGTGATTGTGTCGCGTGTAGCTAGTTTAAAATATAAAAAATGACTTGCATAACACCCCAGTTGGCAACTACGAGTCAAGATTGGTAGTTATTACGTAGTGGACCGCAGTACCTACAGCAATTTTGTGAAATATTTTTTCAATATTGGACTCCCCATTGGCTTATGCAAGACAAATTCCGATACAAAAACTAATAAAGGCCTATCCTAGTCAACACTTCCTCCCTTACAAGCGTATAATGGAACTAATTTGTTGTTCAAACACATCCCCTCAGCACACAAACATTATAGCGCTAATACTGCCAATACTACCCCATCCCACTACTCCACTATCTGACTCCTATAACTGAAGTATTAAGGCTATATTCCCTTGATAAATTGTTGGCCAAATGAACTTAGGAGGCGCTGCAGGACTCTCTTTTGACACGTACCATAGGCATTTGTTATTTCGCCGACTGCGTAACAAAAGACAGTAATGTTGTCGTGATTTCTGCTCAATTTATAGGATAACATTAAAATGACCATTTTCATTAATTGTTGGGATTAAGTATCTCAATTAAGAATCTAAAATTATCTATACTATGGCTAAGGATGATAGTGAGTTGTACTCACAGAACACATAAGAGGTTGTACTAATCCATACTTCTATACTTAATAATAATACATAATATTATAAATGCGGAAGTGTGTCTGTTTGTCTCTCTTCACACTTATAGCCCTGAACCGATTTTATTGATATTAAAGGTATAGAAATATCCAGAGTGCCAGGAAAGGACATAGGACACTTTATTCCGGTAAAGCGTACGGTCCCCGCGCGATACGTCAATTTTCGTGCAAGTGCGAGTTGCGGGTGTCATATTATAATATTATGTATTTAAATAATTTAAATACTAAATATATACAATATTATGTACTATGTTTGGTACTACTAAGTAATAGGTAGAAGTATATTCTGTGACTATGGATGAAAATAAATTAGATTATTGTTCCATTTAAAGCGAATACCAAACTTTAAGTAATGGTTTTGTTTTTGTTTGGTTTTGAAATATTCAAATAAAATTTCAAACTTCTTACACAATTTAGTAAAGCGAGTATTTCTGTGGAACAGGAACAAGCTTCAGATAAACGTTTGTTGGTTCCTGTACAAAGTAACTTTAGTTTGCAATTGAAGGTACTTAAGTTAAAGCAGTGTTTCATAACCTTTTTATTTATTTTTTATCTACAGCCTACACCTTTAAAAATAAGGCTTTGCATTAATTGTATATATAATATGTATATTATGATTAATACTGTACGTGTACAGTGTACAGTTTTAATCATAATATACATCTATCTAGTATCTATATATATAAAACTCAAAGGTGACTGACTGACATGGTGATCTATCAACGCACAGCCCAAACCACTGGACCGATCGAGCTGAAATTTGGCGTGCAGGTAGATGTTATGACATAGGCATCCGCTAGGAAAGGATTTTGATTAATTCTACCTCCAAGGGGTTAAAATAGGGGATGAAAGTTTGTATATAATAATACTTCTTAACGCGAGCGAAGCCGCGGGCAAAAGTTCGTAGTATATACAACTTCTAATACGCATTTCTTAGAAAATTTTACAGCCAGTATTTTGCGGAAAAAGTCGCAATACGCAACAAAAAGATGCTTTTTAAAGCCTTTATTTTCTATTTTATAACTCTTTTCTCTCTGACAAAGTACCGTAAAGTATACAACCCTTTTCGCAATCCTTTCGCCAACTGGGCCCTAAAACCTCAATTAAAATACAAAACGTTTTGCGCAAAAAACGGCGAATTGTTTATAAGTAACGGGTTGCAAAATGCCATAAAAAGGTTTGTTATTTTTCTAAAAAGCCAATAATGTTTTTTTTTTGCCAAAACAGCATAAAGTTGTGTAATTGAAAGAAAGTACTTCAGTCTTTTCCTAGAACTAGAAAATACGTTGATGAAAGCTAAATTTTACATTATTTTGTAGCAGCACTAACAATTTAGTATTTCGATACTTACAACTAAAGCACTGTATATAATTGTGATTACTGGTTTTCGTCGTCGTCCAATTGTATAATGTCATATTATATTAATTATGTAGATGGTCTAACGGAGTGACGTAGTTTGTAAGAACTAAAACTCCTTAAAAATATTTAAAACAGTACCAACTATATTCTGTGACAGTGCTTTTGAAAGAATATTAAACATAATGTGTAATACAGGCTTGACTAGAACTAAATACACAAAATATGACACAAATTTCACACCGTGACCAATAATCTTAAAATTCCATACAAAACAAACTGCGTAATACTGTAGCATTTAAAACAATTACCGTTGCGAAATACACATTGTTTATATTTACACAAAAGCCGAAAATAAAACAATCCTTTTGAATACTTCGTTACAATAACTTTCATTGCTGTAAATGTAACTGTTGCACCCGTTACGAGTATTGAGTCCGATATTGGAAGAGTTGCGTCTCGGTGACAATACAGTTGCATCTCGGTGACAATGTAGATTGTAGTGTAATCTGGGTGACAATACAGTTGCTCAAACTTCGACCATAAATCGTGGAAAGTCACTCAAAAGTGAATCTGTATTGTGTAAACTGTAAAGCATTGTCACTCTCACTGTTCCATTTAAGTCACATTACAAGGGTTGTATATTAGTGAAAGTATTGTTATATTTTAATCCTTTCATTATATGTATTTCGTTACACAATTTGTGTAATGCTTTCTCCTAAAGAAATTCTAATTTACTTTCTCCCTTTACTTCTTTTACATTCTTCTCAGAATTAAGTGTCCTAGTACTTTCTTGGCCACAGGATGAATTCGAAAATAGTGTGTTATTTTCTAAATAGGACACAACATCATTTCTCTAATTTAAGCCAAATGGCAAATAGCTTGTCGCTTTCCTTGGCCATCGCATTAGGATTAGTCCATTTATCCACATGCTGCCACTTGTCAGTATAGGCATTTTAAGGCGCTATATCGAAAGTAATTTTACCGCAAGGGTAATTTTATACTTAATTTGTATGACTATAAAGTCGTGAATACGCTGCGGCCAGAAGCTCTCGGCTCGCTCGGAAAACATGCGAAAAAACGTAATTATAATAATTTAAAAATAACTAGGAGCATTTAAGCAAAATGCTTCAATACGATTTTGAGTATCAATTAGACAAATTTCCTACAATACATCTATTTTCGTTCAAAAATAATCTTCAAATTTCGTATTTTTAAGAGGTCATTTCGAAAACTAAATGTATCGAAGCAAAATACATTAATCGTGTTTCTAGTTCTTCTCAAACCTAGATAAGGCTATGAAGATACAAATGTACCTATATCTCATTACCAGATTTGTAACATTCCTGAGGGTATAGTATTACGTCAAAAAGGACAGTTTTTTCAATATTGCGCCTTAAACGCAGCCTCCCATCCGCGTACAATTTATTCAAATTAGCTCCTAATATTATTATGTGACGGCTAAATATATTTTTATGTTGCTGATGATACGCCCAAAACTTCAAACCAATTTAACAATAATAATTAAACCTGTTACTTTTCAATGGCATAACATTCGCTTTCATTTGGGCCATAAATAATAATTATGTATTCAAAAAATGGTTAAGAATTTGTTCACTTTTTAAATGAAACCGAACTGAACCGTAAAAAACTTGAAACATTGAAAGTAACAGTAATTTGCTCCAATAAAGGGCGTGAATTTACATCCCCGGGAATCGTGCTGGTGTCCCGGTGTTCCGGGAACACGCGGCTTTGTCCCGGTAACTGTGGCACCACGGGACACCGTGTGGACTCTGTGGAGCGTATGGTCAAATATTTGTCAATACGGAGTAGATGCAAGGGACTCTTATTTTTCATTTCAATTATATTATTTTCTATTACTTATCACATTTTTGTTTGTCTCATAATTGACAACCTCCGTGGCACAGTGGTGAGCGCGTTGGTAGCTCAAGCCGGAGGTCGCGGGTTCGAGTCCCGCCGATGGAACAAAAAGTTTATAAAGTTCCTGGGTCATGGATGTGTATTAAATATGTGTATCATATAATAAAAATCTTAAATATATATACAGTATAAAAGTATTAAATATATTTCCGTTGTCTGGTACCTGTAACACAAGTCCTTCAGGTACTTACCACGGGGCCAGACTGACGTGGTGTGAAGCTTCCATAGATATTATAGATTATCGATTATTATAGATAATAGTATTATTTCAAGAAAATGTTCTTTAACCTTACCTATGTGTTTGTACCCGCATGACGCGGACGGTAAAACTACGTTTCTATCTATACCTTTTATGTTTTAAATAATTCTTTAGGCATTAGAAATAAGAATGATACGTTATCCCACCACCATTTTCATAATCATCATTACAAGTAAAAATTATGCTTTTAATTATTTTCAATTAAGTCGGCACGGGTCAGGATAGTATTTCAATAACACTGTTCAATAATATTTATTTATTTATTTATTTATTTACAGTTAATTAAAACGGGTGACCCCAAATAATATCTTTTTTGTGGTTCTGAACAGACTTTTCGAAAAATTAACAAAAGTTACTTCTGTATACCTAAGTACCATGGTTATTTTAAAGTTCTTTTCACTCATTTCCACTTACTATATTAAGTTTGTTTTTTAAGGTGCTCCTTCACCGGGAGTTCACGTGTAATGTAACATTATAGATTATTTTTTGAGAATTACATTACAAAAGTACCTCCCTGACCGACGAGCATTCACGTGTAATGTAATATTACGTTCGACTTTGAGCATTACATTACAATACTGTCCCAGACTGACGATCATTCGTGTGTAATGTAAATTTCGACTTTGAGCATTCTGTAGCTAATTGATGTTACAAGTTTCATCAAGATAGTGCGCATTGTAATGCTCGGTTTTGTATCATTACAAAGTACACATTATAATACTCGGCTCTCCTCTCTCACTGAATATGACGACCTCCGTGGCGCAGTGGTGAGCGCGTTGGTAGCTCAAGCCGGAGGTTGCGGGTTCGCGTCCCGCCGACGGAACAAAAAAGTTTATGAAGTTCCTGGGTCATGGATGTGTATTAAATATGTGTATCATATAATAAAAATCTTAAATATATGTATAGTATAAAAGTATTAAATATATTTCCGTTGTCTGGTACCTGTAACACAAGTCCTTCAGGTACTTAGCACGGGGCCAGACTGACGTGGTGTGAAGCGTCCATAGATATTATTATTATTATTATTATTATTATTATTATTATTATTATTATTATTATTATTATTATTATAGAATATCTAATGCTCGAAAATCCTCTGTAACTTTACATTACAAGGGAATGCTTTTGGTGAGGTAACATCTTTAGATATTTCAATGAGCTTTCCAATCACAAAATGTCAAACTAAATCCCATAACTGTAATTAACAGTATTTCCTAGTAGTCCCACATAATTACCACCATCAGTCAAAGTTTGTAATTCGATAGCGGCTCCCGAACGTCTGTCAGCGAAACTGTGATCCCATGAACTGTTTCATGGAATCGAGAAATGATTTTAACCGTAAAATGCACCGCGAAATTATGCGTGACAAAAAGGTGTTATGGGATTCCTGGTACCATGAAAATATAGCGGGGTTTTAAAAAAATATTGCGGGCTTGCAGAAAAACATCATAAGGATTTGAATGTTGCCCGCAACTTAGTTCACCCAGAAATTTCGTCATCGTATCAGAGAAGTTGATTCCTATGCAGATGGCGGACCTAAGTAATTTGGTCGCGTTACGTCAAACCCAGCCGACCGATCACAGCTAACATTGAATTGACATAAGCCGACCACATGACTTAGGTCCGCCTGCATAGAAATCAACTTCCCTGATAGTACATAAACCGTGATAAAAATCTTTGATTTGTCCCGGGACACGAGGTTCTTCCATAACTTTCTTAGGGAGGGTTGCACCAGAGGCGTTGTTATAGTATTTAAGGTTAAAATTATCGTCAAATATTGCGTCTATTATTAACTTTTACTAGAGATTTGACAGCTCATTTGACATTTTGTTAAACATAGTTAAAGTTATAGTTAAGAGGGCGACTAACCCAAAAAATCAAACATCGTTCTTCTTTCTTCACACTCACGCCCGTCTTTCATAAGCCAGGTGAAAAAGGACGACGCGGATTCATCGCCAAATTGGTTTTTTCTCAATCTTATATATAAAAACAATAGAATTAAGTAAAAATTCTTAAAAAGGATCTAAAAAGGATGAAATAATTAATATTCTTTATATTATTTGCCTTTTTCAGATTTCGACTAAATCTCAACAATTTCTTTACTCAAGCTTCATCATTTTGAAGTCGGTATCAGCTCTAACGTCAAGGATCTCAGAAATTTCCCGGGCTGGTACCGACTTCAAAATGATGAAGCTTGAGTAAAGAAATTGTTAAGATTTAGTCGAAATCTGAAAAAGGCAAATAATATAAAGAATATTAATTATTTCATCCTTTTTAGATCCTTTTTAAGAATTTCTACTTAATTCTATTGTTTTTCCCTTGGAAGTCGGGTTAATTTTTTTGTTAAAAAATAATAATTTTATACTTTTTAGGAATATTGTTTTTTTACCTTGGAAGTCGGTTTAAATTTTTTTGTTAAAAAATAATGAATCAACACTATTTTAACGCAGTAGTACACTGTATAATGCTGGTTAATAATGTAGATGAAAAGGCATTACAAAAAATGGAACGAATAAGACAATTATTCCTCCAATCGGGGATTCTTGGAAATACTATTGTATTCTATTGTTGTCGCGATCACCGGTGCTCGTATGGAACTTGAAGGACTAATGCGTTAATACTACTTGTACACTTTTATGTTTCGTCGTTACAAAATAAAAACCATATAAGGGAGGGCTGCAGCCTGCATTGTACTAAAATATATTCTCATTATTATTATTCATATTTATAAGCTGTTGATTCAACATGGTAAACACGCCGCATTCATAAAATTACATTCTAGTTACTTGGAATATATTTTCAAAGAATTTGTGCTATAAGATATTATTGTAATGCGATAGTCCTAAGCCTGTAAAAGTGCGAAGGTCATTTTGAATCAACAATATTTTAACACAGTAGTATACTGTATAATGCTGGTTATTAATGTAGGAACTTAATTTTGCTTTTCAGCCCACGATACCCTATTTTATGATTGTTTTAATTAGCCTATACCTACTGTCCCACTGCTGGGCAAAGGCCTTTCGCTCTTTTTAGTTATCTACAAGACAAGGCTTTATGCGTAGATAACCACTACGAATATTAACTATCCATATTATATTACTGTAAGCAAAATTGTGGTAAATGCTTGGAGTTATCTAAGCGATGGTGCAATTTCCAAATTTTCATCTTTAAAGGTTCAGGAGTTCTATTCAGTGCCTTTGGACCAAGAGACACCTTCGTATGAAATTTCTCTTATTCGTAACATATGTTTAAGTTACTAGAAACAACATTTTAACCACTATGAGTGTTTTGATAAATTTCAAGGATTTCTCTCGATTGCTCATAGACCCCATCATCAGCTCACCACTTTCGTAATTGTCATACCAAATTAAGATTATAATATCATATACAACAATACGAGAATTATGAAAATCGGTCCACAAACAGCGAAATAATCATCAAAAACATCTGCTCCGATGTAAAATATCATGAAAAGTACCAATAATTGTGTCTTAGTGTGATGACTCATGGTATAATTATGATTGTGATGATGATGATCAATCAAATTGATGTGTTGGCTTATGCTTTCAGTTGTTTAAACAACGCCGAAATCCCCGAACCTGTATCTATAAGGATTAAAAAATTCTGTTCGGTACCTTCGGATCCAGGGTATAACCTGGTGCGAAGTCTTACTTTTTGGTAGCATTAGAGGTAAATCCTCTAATGCTTCAGAAAAAATCGAAATCACTATAATATGTTTCCATACAAATTTCAAGGAGTCCCTTCGATTCCTCATGGATCCCATCATCAGATCACCACTTTTATGAACATGGTACTTAATTCGGATTCAACCCTGTATAATAACAAAAAAATCATGAAAATCGGTCCACAAACGGCGAAGTTATGGTTGAACATACAAAAAAAAAATATACAGACGAACATATTATAACCTCCTCCTTTTTGGAAGTCGGTTAAAAATGGATTTTCAAATGTGTTAGTCGCGCTAAAACTCGAAAACAGCTGAACGGATTGGGCTGATTTTAGCCTTAAAATATTCGTAGAAGTCCAGGGAAGATTTTAAAGTGACACGAAGTTCACCGGGACAGCTAGTAACTCGATAAAAATACGATATTTTAAAAATTGGCTGGGTCGGTTTCTCAATGATAGAATTTTATACAATGTGTTAAAATATTTCAATGCACAGTTATGCCAATAAATGAAAAATTCGTGAAAATTAGATGCAACTTTGTGATTTTTTTCTATGCAGAAAATTTTAAGATATCGTGTTTTTGCTCAGATCGAATTCTTGGAAATATAATGTGAATCTAATTTTAGAAAATAAAACAATTCGGGGCTTATTTTCAAGTATAAAAATGAATTATAAAATCGTAAATTTTGGGTTAGTCGCCCCCTTAAAGTAAGTTGGTGCAGCCCACCCTTAATAATCTTCTCTGCGGTTTAAGCGTGTATCAGTCAACAGACAGACACGCTGTCGCATTTATAACATTAGTTTGGAAGGTACAGCGTATGAATAAGGAATTGTGCATCAAAATAAACTTGTGATTTCACAAAGTAATTAACCCTAAAATGCATCGGCTTGGGTATATTTGATCATACTAATTCGATTTACGAGCAACATATTTTTCCTTCTTGTGAAGATTTTTTTCAAAGCATAACATTTATTTTTAATTAAAAAAGATGTCAATACATATTATCAATTTATTAGTCATGGGTTTTTTGTATTGTAATATGAGGAGGGGGCGGACGGCTACATCTGGCTTCTTTATCAGCCACTCTGCCACCACATCAACACACCAGATCATAATTACACCCACTATACGCATTAGGATTGATGATAATAATATTTTTTGTCGCCTTAATAATAATAAATATTATGATAGCTGGAACGCTCATGGTTCTCTATAGTGCACTCGAAAGACCAAAAACTTCAAAAGGATTTAGAAAAACACGGTTGTGAAGAATAATAAGCGATAAATTGCTTACTGGTAATTTGGATTTTGTTTTGAAGATATAAAAAATATAGTAGAAATACATACAGAATATCCTTTTCTGAAAAAAATTGTCCACTTTAAAAATAAGCTATGTATCGGTACTGCTATCCCATTGAAAATAAAAATACATATTTCACTATAATCAACATAGTCCATTGAATGAATCGCTCAAAGGGGTCTGGAGTGCGTGAGCGGGATCGTGAGATTTTTTTTCGGAAACGTGTACAGAGTAAGTAGTTCATAAACATACTAAAAGTCCTGGACACTAGGGGTACTGGCGGAGTGGGGGGAGGGAGGGAAAGGGCCCATTTTTGTGTTTTTCGCTATATCTCAAAATTGGTGCGTTCTAGAGAAAAACTTTCAAAGAGTAGATAAAAGACCATAAAATTATCTTCAAAAAGCAATAATTTCGGTTTTGAACAAGAAAGGCCCTTACTTCCTTAGTTATGGCTTTTCTGTTTAGTAGGAACATATTTTTTATATTTTATTTCATAAAGTGAAACAGGAAAGTTAAAATAATTAAATAGCCCCCTCCATTATTACAATAGTAAATATGCAAAAAGCAGGAAATATCTTTTTTATACATAATTCAAAAGCAAGTCATATCAAAAATGTTAGCCCAATAGTTTGAAATACTATTTTTACTAAAATGCGATTATCTCAAAATCGTGTTCGTGGAAGTTACGCCCTTTCTTCATATCGGGACAGATCAGCTGTCAAACATTTTTGTGACTTTGAGACGGCAAAAAGTCAGCTAGTCTAGCGAATAAGTTTATTTTTAGCGAAATATCGCCATTTTCGTCACCAAGTGCTTAATATTTCAACGTGTTTGAGCGTTACCCACTTACGGTTCCTCAAAGTGTCAAAAATAGCCCCACTAAACTTGAACACCTAGCCTGTGAACGTTTTCACTTTATCACACTCACAAGTGGGGTTAAAGTAAGCGCTTTGAGCGACAGGAGTCAAAAGCGCTTCGTAAATAAGTAACCGACTTCTATAAAAGGAGGAGGTTCTATATTCAACAGCTGTGGATATTATTTTTAAATAAATGCAAATTATATTTAATATAATAGTTACCATGTACAGTTGCGTTCTGATATGTAACACGATATTTAAGTATAATTATTATTAAAGGTAACAATTTAATATTATAAATGATCAAACGAACTTACGAAGTGAAGTTCGATCATTATTATATGAGTCGCTTATTATTTATTATTATTATTATTATATTAATACGATTAATATGCAATAATCACATTATCCACCCGGTCCACCAGGCTGAATATTTTAACAATTATTATTCAAGAATAAGTGTGATTCTGTTATCGTATTTATCATTGCATATTTTATTTAGTATTAAATATTTTAATCGCTTAAAACTAGTTGCATTCCGCGGCGGGGGTCAGAAATCAGGATATGAAGGTGTCAAAATATCTATAAGTTGAGATAGTTCACGAGTACATTGATTTAACTGTTCTATATTATTTCGTTTTTAATAGGCATATATTATTATATAATATATCTAATATATAAAATTCTCATGTCACGGTGTGCGTGGTTGAACTCCTCTGAAACGGCTCGACCGACTTTCGTGAATCTTAGCGAGCTAGGGTTGAGAATCGGGCAACATCTACTCTTTTATCTTTATATTAATAAGTGTATACATTTGTTGAATAATTTGAAAATTTAAAAAAGTCAATTGTTACAACTCAAGACTGACGGCGACTATTGTTTGTGCGACGGGATAACAATCATGAACTTTGCCATGGTGACATACTCTTTAGTAGGTATAGTCACTTCAATAAAATAATATTAATTTTTAATATATATTATGGGCGAAATACTTTATATGGCAAAACAACTTTGGCGGGACAGCTAGTTATGTTATAATAATATATATTATAAACGTCAAGACTTAAATATTTTCATATTTTTTGTGGGTTTAATACACCCATGGCACTATTAACAATAAAACGTTTGCAAAAAGGGGGCGCCTGAGGCTGAAGAATTGTCGCCTAGAATACTGATATTGTTAAAGCGTGGTAAGTCTAGTCTAGATAAAGCCTACGCCTGGTCTAGTTTCCTTCTTTATATTTTTTGTGAAAAAAAAAATGTAAGCGCATCTGATAGTCTGTATGTCAAGACTTAAGGCTCTTAATCCGTTAATTAAAATATTTCGATCGACTAGTGAGTTAATAGAAAACAAGAAGTAGGCTCTTAAATCTATTTTTGCTAGGTATCCACTTTTGGGTATTGGCTTGAAAGCCTTAAAAGTTAATTTTCCAAATTAACATGTAATTTTGAAATAAACTTACGAAGTGGTTTTGTTTGGGGAAAAGAAAATCTTTGAAATAAGGTAACCTTCGTTAAGGGTACATGAAGATATTATAGTTTTAAATTCTAATAGTTTATTGATGTCATGGTGTATATTAAATTAGGCCAGTGGTCCCCAACCTGTTTTTGTTTTTGGAACGAAGTTCCCTTATTTTTTTTTTCATGCGGGCCGCAAACATTTTTGGTCTTGGTCTCGCGGGCCACAACAAACATTTTTAGGTTTAAAAAATAACGTAATTTAAAAATTAACGATTTACAAGTGAAAAAAGACTTTCACGTTGACTGTATAATATTTTGCCCGTGGCCGTGAATTTCAAAATGGTTTAACATCACGCGGGCTATAAATAAAGTCCCGGTGGCCCGCAAACAGCCCGCGGGCCGCGGGTTGGGGATAGCTGTGTAAAGCCAACAATAATTATAATAGTAATATCTATAAAATATATATAAAATTAACTGTCAGCACTACGGCTGCGGTATTGAGCGTTTAGTCGCCTCAACGCTCTTCGAACTAGAAAGAGGTTGATTGTAGCGGTACAGTACTAGCGGCGCCAGCCGATGTTAACCAGCTCTGCCCCCCCCCCCTTTTTTTTTTGACGGGTAGCGGGAAGGGTTTGCCAGAGCCCAAAAGGTACCCGATTGATGGGATGAACTAATTTGTCTCTGAGAACAAATACTGGAATTATCCAACAAAACAATAATAATCTCGGTCTGATATTGAGACAAGAATTATTGAGTCTGAGTGTTATAGGTTTCCGTTACGAAGTTGTATTTTCTGATAGTAAATTATCTGATACGTTTGATAATAATTTATATCGAGATAAATCAGATACTGTTGATAAGTCTGATCATATCGAGACTTTGTTAGGTGAGATCTGTAATGATTATAATCAATCGAAATGGAATCGATCTGCAACACTTATTATCAGGAATGTTTTATAAGCAGTAGCTTAACTTAATAGTTTTTGGGATCATTTAAAACAATAATCTGGCAAATCCAACGAGGTTGAACCTAACGTCAGTAGGAGCCCTGGATCTATCCGGATCTGGTCCGGTTCTATCAGTGCCGGTACTCGGGAAGGCTTCGGGTTATATTGGTCACTTTTAGTGATATTTTCCCGATTGTCTGGTCTTAGTGACCCTAAAAAAATAAATATTGGTGTAGCTCGTTATAATCGACTTATTTGTCAATAAAATATGTTGCAAAAAATATTGAGGGTAGTAACTATAACGTTACGTAAATATTATGTAAGTTTCGTTATGTACACTCGCGGCGTATCCCGAGTCCCAAAATTGGTGCAAGATTTATTAAATAATAATAATTATATACCAGCAGACATAGTAAATCATAATCGTAGTTCTATAATATTTAGAACAAAAGGATTGCGCGAGACGCGCATTGGTTGTTAACTGATGAGACTCGCAGTCTATCTAGTTATTAGCTCGAAATATTTATTCTCTTTAAAACGGCAAAGATATTAATATAATAATAATAATTATTATTATTATTATTATGTAGTTATATTTATAGAACAAAGAGGGCGGGGAAAATGCGCGGTAGTTGCAATTTTTTTATTTTTAAGCATTTTCGGAGACTCGTAGTCAATCCATACATAATGTTGATTTTAAAAATATCAATATATTTTAAATTGTAATTAACTCGCAGTTAATCCCCTCAAACCAGCCAGCATAGTATTGTACTTCTATTTTTAGATAAAACATCGTTAGAGACCCGCGGTCGATTCCGATGCATAAAGATTGTGTTTAGAGACTCGCAGTCAATCCACACATTATAGCGGCTTATAAAATAACTCGCCGTTAACCCCCAAACCGGCCAACGTATAGTTATATTTATAGAACAGATAAAGCATACATAATATTATAGATCGTGTGTAAAGACTCGCAGTCCCAACACATTGTACGTTTATTGACTCGCGGTCGCAGTACAAGCCGGTTAGTATTGAATATACTTGACTCGTCTAGGCCTCGGTAGTGCCTGCCTGCCTGTTTATTTAAGTATTTAATAGTACTTACATGTATTTTCTTATTACATGATAAAATAACACTGACTTTAGACTTTAGTTACTTCCAACACTGACTCAATCATTTTAATAATAATTATAACCAGCTGCAGCGCTTTGGCAGCGCTTTCGTGCTCGCGTTGCCTCGCGTTACAAAGAATGGCACATGCCGGAAAGTCCATTGACCGAGCGTGCGGGTAATTTTTCAACTACCCACATACGTCTTTGAAAAAACGCGATTGCCTAGCAGATACAGAGGTACTACTGGTTAATAATTATATATCGAAGAATGAAGCGAAGAAATATAATTTATGTTCTGTTATTATTAGGGTTCCGTAGCCAAATAGCTAATGGCCGTAGCAAAATACTATTGAAACTTTGTAAGTAACAATTACTCTACTTGTTTTAAGTAATACACTGATCCTTAAAATCTAAGAAACAAAAGTATCATAGCTTGATTATCCCTGTTTTTCAATTGAACAAACAAAAAACAAAGCGCATTGTGCGGCCGTTGAATGTTGCAACTTGCAAGTTGCAACTTTAGCAACGCGAACTCAAGCACTCTCAAACAAACTTCACGTTCCAGTGTTAATTTCTAAGTTTTGAACTATTTAGATATTATAATACTTTATTTTTCCTCAGTCGATCACGCACATAACCCAAAAAAAATAACTTTTTTAATTAGAAAACTTTAAGCGCTTAACAATTTTACCTCTCAAGAGCGTAAGTGGGTAGCCATTATCTGGTAGATAACACGAGAGACATGTGTTTCGCGTTTCTGTGGAATTTTGAGAGCGATAATCGCTTGTCACGGTTCGGCTACTTGAGAATAACATGTGGGTTGGTTTTTATAAATCTATACTTCCATACTAATATTATAAATGCGAAAGTGTGTCTGTCTGTTTGTCTGTCTGTTTGTCTGTCTGTCTGTTACCTCTTCACGCCCAAACCGCTGAACTGATTTTGCTGAAATTTGGCATGAAGATACTTTGAGTCCCGGGAAAGGACATAGGATACTTTTTGTCTCGGAAAAATGTACAGTTCCTGCGCGATAAAGGAGTTTTGGCGCAACGGAGTTGCGGACATCATCTGTCGATAATATTAATTCTTAACAAATAAATATTATATTCACGCAGATTATTACGATGTCAAGGCCCGCTATCTTTGGGTGTCGTGACTTATCCAATCTGCCAGTCAAAACCCTTGCAGTGGCCTTGCACATATATTTAAAACTATAGAAAATACGTATATTACGTTTTGCGTAGAAGACTCTGAAGTCAGTGACAAACTTTTTAATTTACACACCTTGGTCTAAAGATGGCGTCGTGGCGGAAAAGAGGTTTAGACTTTAGACTCTAAACCTCTTTTACGCCACCACAATGCCTTTGCTAGCAGGTGTAGTCAGCTATTATCCAAATCAAATGCCGTATCATAAACATTAAAAGGGTAGTATTAACACCCGTTCTGCGAATTAGTAAAGCGATAAATATTATCTGACATCCATCGTTAAACGTCAATCAGTCATCAATTGTGTCCACCCTTAAAAATATTCTTTAATGCGATGCAACAAGGCTTTCAGTTGAACAATAGTTAAGTAGAGGAGGTGACACCAAACAGTTTTAAAACCCAGCGACGAAACTTCGCAGCTTATTTTTTACCATTAGCAAAAACATGGTCGATTGTACCCGTAGTTATAAAGCCTCGTTTATTATTCTTATCGTTGCTAAAGGGTTGTAATTTATCTAATAAAAACGGAAGGTGCAATAATGTGGTTGTAAATCTATTTTTATATCTAAGTTGCATTTAATTCTATGTACTTCGTCTGTTCGTTTTAGTATATTTTAGTACTCACATGTCCAAGTAAATAGACACCTTATTGTATAATTTACTAAACTCAACAGCATTTGTATATGTAATTACATTTTTTTCAACATAACGGTGTTGTCACAAAAATGTCACGCATTTGACGCCCAATTAAAAATACCATTGTACACAAACGACATCAGTCTCAACAAAGACAATTCGGCATAACAGCGAGCATGACTAACGTGTCCTCAAATGATGACAAAATAACAAAAAGTATATTATGGGTCCATTGTGTCCCATTGCAGAGGCGGTGTTAACGTGTTGGGACAAACATTTGACCGTAATGCCCAGCGCCCTGCTGGTACATGCTGGGCGATTTCACACCATCATTGGTTCTAGGTATGTCGTATGAACGTGCCGTTATAGTTAGCGAAACTAGATGACGCCCGCAACTCCGTTGCGCCAAAATCGCTTATCGCGCGGGCACCGTACATTTTTCAGGGGCAAAAAGTATCCTATGTCATTTTCCGGAACTCAAAGTGTATCCATACCAAATTTCAGCATAATCGGTTCAGCGGTTTGGTCCTGAAGAGGTAACAGACAGACAGTCACACTTGTATTTATAATATTACGTACGGATGTAAATTAAAAAATCTAAAATATATAGGTAGAATAAATTTGAATAACCAAAATCTAGTGGTATTGTAATTTTTGGTAGAATGCTATTTCGCTGTACCTGCTGTAACTACAAAAATTTGGATTTAAGCAAATGTTATTATATTAATCTGACTAAATATCGTAATTATTATTATTTTGTATGAATTTGCATATTATTGTCTATTTCGGATCATTTTCATTGACAGTGCATATTTTAGCATCCAGCTTCTTACTTTACCTTCATCGACAACAGTCATATTTCGCTAAGCATATAATAAATAATTCTCTTTTGTCCACTATTAAAGACAAGCACCATTTTAAAAACTAAAACAGTAAAGTTTTACAAGGACCTTCTGAAAACATCTCATGGAAGACGCTCGTAAAAGTTTTTGTGTCTTTATGGACCTAGCGCGTGGACAGAACGCGCCAGTAACGGCAAAAAAAGAAAAAAATCGAAAACAGTTAACATAATGACAGCTTTGTTGCAATGTATGATCACAAGAATATTAACAAACAAAACAGCAATGTCACAAACAAAAAGTTAGGTTGAAAAACAATCATTATTATTTTCAATATTATTAGAAGCCATTCTAATGCTGCCTGTCAATGTTGCATATCGAATATCCATGGATATCCATGGATGATATTGACTCATGAATCATGATGAACCAATACCTACAATAAAGATGAACGTGTAAAAGGGATATAATAGATTGTCCATGATCGATGTCGATTTTACATGCTATGGACAGCTTCGGCCTTCGCAATCATAATATAATATTGATTATTATCCATCTTGGCCAACGTGGACGGAGGCCCTGATAGAGGTTCCATACATCGTATTGAGGTAGAGAAAAAAATTACATGTTTTTTAATTTATCTTAATTCTTAGGGTTTCAAAGTTCTTAATGTTCACATGCCTTAACTAAAGGCAATTTGTTAGTTTGGTAATTAAATATCCCAACATTTGTTGTATTTATTTATTCATTTAGTGCGATTCACCAACTCATTATTGATATTATCATTTGGTACATTAAAATAAAAGACAAACAATGGTAACTTATAGGTTAAGGTGCGTCCACATTTGTATCATTTGCGCGATCAGATCTCCGATCAGATCTCCGTCGCGATCTTCGCGCCGTATCAAGTATGCGTGTCATAGTGTGGACGCCTATTAGATCATTCTGCCGATCATGCGCGTATTTGATGCGACACGTATGATACGCGGTTAATAGCGATCGGGGCGTATCATGATACGCGTATCATTTTGATAAGCTTCGATGATACGCGACGGAGATCTGATCGGAGATCTGATCGGAGATCTGATCGTGCAAATGATACAAATGTGGACGCACCCTATTTGCGCATTTGCGCATACGCATTTGCGCGATCAGATCTCCGATCAGATCTCCGTCGCGTATCATCGAAGCTTATCAAAATGATACGCGTATCATGATACGCTCCGATCGCTATTAACCGCGTATCATACGTGTCGCATCAAATACGCGCATGATCGGCAGAATGATCTAATAGGCGTCCACACTATGACACGCATACTTGATACGGCGCGATGATCGCGACGGAGATCTGATCGGAGATCTGATCGCGCAAATGATACAAATGTGGACGCACGGTTAAGCATCGTCCACATTTGTATCCTTTGCGCGATCAGATCTCCGATCAGATCTCCGTCGCGTATCATCGAAGCGCATCAAAATGATACGCGTATCATGATACGCCCCGATCGCTATTAACCGCGTATCTGATACGTGTCGTATCAAATACGCGCATGATCGGCAGAATGGTCTAATAGGCGTCCACACTATGATACGCACACTTGATACGGCGCGATGATCGCGACGGAGATCTGATCGGAGATCTGATCGCGCAAATGATACAAATGTGGACGAACCTTTAGATGACTTTCAATGACAGGTGAAATACAGCACGCAATGGCGACAAAGAAATTAATAGTGAAAATGAGATGAGATGAAATGAGGTGAGATGAGAATCGACTGTTAAATAAAAATTTCAATGATTGAATGCCATAATACTTATAACAATTTGTTCCTTATAGGTAAACTTAGCTAGTAAAAACTTAGCATTAATAATTTATTGAGGATTTAAATATTAGGGATTAATATAAGCGTGATATTATTATTATTATATCTTATCAGGCGCCACGTCACATCTTCTCACAGTCAGGTTATCAAATTGTCAAATATACGCTGATAACAAATTCGGTTATAATTCGTCACAAATACGTATTTGGGGAAACCTGAATCCGCCAGGATTTAGGTTTTGCAATCATTCCAGAATTTTAGAAACGATTGATACTTTTTGTTTGTCTTCAATTCGTAAGACATGAGTCTTGATCATGAAAGCTTTCAAACAGAAAAACTAGATCGAAATCGAACCTATAATGCATACCTATAACCTATATGCATACATATTAGATACACAGAAACATGTAGAGTTAAGGTTAAGGTTAAGTTGGGAGCTATAATGCAGATATTATACATATTAGATAATGCACAGAAACACTAAACTTAAGTAATTGATAATATTATAGTTGTTGTAGTAGGTATACCTATATATTACTTTAATTAGTGTAGTATAATATAATAGTATTAATATAAAGAATGCTCTCAGTTTTCGTCTGAATAATATTTAAAACTCATTTAGGCAGTGTTACATACTAATTAAAGTCCGCTGTCTTTTGTCATTTTGTGTGAATGTGCCAGAAAAAATCGGCCAAGTGTGAGTCGACTCGCGCAAGAAGGGTTCCGTACCGAATTACCGATACAAAGCAAAAATAGGTTAAAATTGTGTTTTTTGTATGGGAGCCCCCCTGAAATTTTTATTTTATTTTAATATTATTATTAAATATTAAAGTACACATATAACAAAGGAATGTGTGAAAAAATCAAATGCTTACCTTTTGCCAATATTGACATAGAGCGAAAAAGGCTAAAAAAAATCACGTTTGTTGTATGGGAGCCCCCCTTAAGGCAGGGATCAATCTCAATCCAAAACGATAACCTTGCACGCAACCAAAGACAAAGCGTATTCGCATCGCAATGAAATTCATTTTAGCTTAGCATAAAACTGTAGTTACTAGGGGCGGATCTTCTCTATTTTTCATGTTTTTTTAAATATCTTTGGAAATAAATATTAAGAAACAAAATTGTTTGGTTGAGGATATCTTCTTATATATAAAATTCTCGTGTCACAATGTTAGTCCACGAACTCCTCGGAAACGGCTTTACTGATTTTTACCAAATTTTATATGCATATTCAGTAGGTCTGAGACTCGGCTACTGGGTACTTTATATATTGATAAGTGCATTTGTTGTATAAATAATAGTAAATTATTACAATCTGAGACTGACGGCGACCATTGTTTGTGCGACGTGATAGCGATCGACGTTGCCATGGCGACATTCTTATTTAATCACTTCAATAAAATAATATGGGCGAAATACTTTATATTATGGCAAAGCAACGTTTGCCGGGACAGCTAGTTTTAATATAGATTTACTAACAATTTATTCAAATAAAATGTATAATTATCCTAGTTAATACTTATATTTCGATGAATTAGATTTTTGTTGGAAGTGAGTTTGTAAATTAATTACAGCCAAAGTATTACATTTTATAAAAATGTTTATGGTTTAAAGTCTTTTAAATATTGTGCTATATATCTCATATTTTTTACATTTCGTTATTATATTGGAACTAGGTAAACGGAAGTCACGGAATAACAAATTGGGATTTATGCCCGCCTTAAATATTAATTTTATTTTGTTTTCAGTATTTTTTGTTATACCGGCAACAGATATACACAATCTGTGAAAATTTCAGAAGTCTAGCTATAGCGGTTCTTGAGATACAGCCTGGAGACAGACAGATTTATTATTATTATTATTATTATTATTATTATTATTATTATTATTATTATTATAAGACAGACAAACAGACGCACAGACAGATGGACAGACAACGAAGACCTACTAATAGGGTCCCTTTTTTACCCTTTGGGTACGGAACCCTATAAAGCAAGCATTGAAGGAGTAAGAAAGTCAATTTTTAAGTTACAGACTAACTCACAATCCTGGATTAAGGCCCTCTTTCTTTAGACTCTTTACCATGTTACCATATTCTAGTTCGCCAGTCAAAATCAACAGATAATGAATGCTACTGACCAGCCTGGGAACTGAACTCCCTATCAGTCAAGTGGCTGCCGATGCCGAATGTCTGGGAACTGTGCTATCGAGATTATAGATTTCATAACCGTTCGATATTTGACTAGCAAAAATCTAAGGATCCTTCGTTAAGAGCCCGTACTCTCTATTCTACTGCTCTCTTCACAATCACGTCCGTCTTTCATATGCCAGGTGAAAAAGGACGATCGCCAAGTTAGCGGGCAGATAGAGGTTTTCTGTTTTTTAAAGGGTTTTTTATATTAAAGCGGTAAAAAGTAATTCCAACATTGTATAGACGACTTTCTCAACAGTACATTTTATTTTTTTCATACCGTTAAGAGCCCGGGTTACCCTCGAAATTCTCATATATACGTAATACCAAAATCATTTTGTCATACGAAAATATTTAACATGTATGAGTTATTTTTTCAGCTTAAAATAGTAATTACCTAGGTTCCTGAACAAAAATTAACTTCAAAATATTTAAACACTAAAAAATAGAGTAAAACACTAAAAAATATATAAATAAATAGTAAATTTACTACAAACAAATATTTAAATAATAAAAAATATTTTTTAGTATTTAATATATGTAGTTTATTTAATATATTTAAATACTAAAAAATATTTTTTATTATTTAAATATTTTGTAGTAAATTTACTATTTATTTATATATTTTTTAGTGTTTTACTCTATTTTTTAGTGTTTAAATATTTAGTAGTAAATTTAGTAAAAAAAAATTATACACAAAAATTTTTTTTATCGATTGTAAGGGTTGCGCCAAAACCCTATTATTTTTACTTATCTTAATTCAAACTTGTCCTAAAAAAAATTAAAACGGGGAATATGTAGTTTATGATATTGTCGATCTATTGGCGTGAGTTTCAAATAAAAGTGATTTGTAAATGCTAAGGAGATGCTGAATGTATGCTTGAATTTTAATAAATCGGTTTTACTTTGGAAGCTGATATCATGAGTATAATAAACAAAAATAGAAAATTTAAAACGGGGAAAGGAATGTTGATATACCGAAGATTATTACTGTATTTTTATTTTAACTTTGTAGCTTTCAGATTATGAGTTTATAAGGTTTTAAATACGGTCAATTACGGAATCTCCGGAGGGAACGCCCTTAATAATCAAGTTTTCACTTCTGGCGGCACTCCCGGAGTGCAACCCGTCTTTTTTGTTTGAAATCAAACATAATCGACAGTGTTCTTTACAATAGTTCATCATCATCAGGCCGCTCATGTGATGAAATATTTGGGCTTATGGAGGAGTTGCTTTTAATTTTACATTAATTTAAAAGTAACTTATGATAGTCGTCATGAATTAATAAGACAATTAAGAAAATATAATAAGTATATGTGTCATATTATTTAAGTACCAACATACTAGAAACGTTACTAAAATGACAACATTTATTAGGTACCTACCGATTATTTTTGATATCCGAAAATTATTAAGATTTGATACACCAACAGGAAACATTTATCTAGTTCCTGTAATGTTTATGACTATAGTAATAATCAATAATAGTTATTATCAGCAGGTAAATAACATAAATTACATCATTATTCTTTTTAAATAATATTTAGTCAGACTTTCAATGAATTGTAATTATTGATTTATGATTTTATTTGCAATAGGGCTGGCTGAATATTTATTATTAATACTTATTTCATTATTACGATTATTTACCTGTAGGTACGTTTACTACCTATCAGTCGCACTTTAAATATTGGTAGGTACATATGGCTGCCGATGTTAGATACTATTTAGTTGATTTGTTAAAATATTTTATGTAATGTGCTAAAAAAGTAAATGGGATAGCCCCGCGCGAGCACCGGTGATCGCAACAACAATAGAATACAATGGCAATTCCGAGAACCTCCGATTGAAGGAGAAATAAATCAAATATTATAAAATGTTAGAATATAAATATTAAATAGTCAATTATAGGTACGCGCCATATAGCGGAAAGGAGTGTGCATGACATCATCTCCCTGCTGAAGCAGACGGATCCGGATGAGGTGCCGGCTTTTGTGGCAAAGGAGCTGCACAAGCTGCCGCCCGTCACGCTGGAGAGTACCAACGAATCTTCTGTCGATTTTCGAGGCGCCGGAGTTCTGGCCGATGGATGCGGTCTACCGGAGGTTCCCGGGGAGACTCCGGAACGAACCGTTGAGTCACGTCGCCGGCAACAAGTGATAGTGTTAGTTTATAAGTATAATATAAAATATGTATGTTAGTTTTTAAGGTTTTTATTATATTATTAATAATGTATGTTGAATATAAGGTATTTGTTATAATATGGGCCTCTGATGCCCGAAATAAAGAGGATTTGATTTGATTATATCCACGCGCGCCCACGTTGGCCCAAGGGATAGGCTGGATGACGCTGATGCCCACAGGCCGCAACTCTGTTGCGCCAAAAAGTTGCGTTTTTAGGGTTCCGTAGTCAACAAGGAACCCTTATAGTTTCGATCTGTCCATTCGTCTGGCAAAATGGTACATAAAATATTAAAAATATATATTTTTTATTGTACCTCCCATATAACACATCAAGCGGGGTTGAATTATTTTTTTCGCGCTCCACCCCATCGTGTGGTCTTTGGATAGGTTTTTTAAAAATATTACGACTATTCATAGATCATTTTCCGGTTTAGGGATCCGTTTGTGAAATATTAAGTTTTAAAGTAGAAAAAAGCGTTAGAGTCCATGTGTCCTTCTACCAGCTAAGCGGTTATTTCTGGAAATATGAAAAAAATTCACGGGAGTAGTAAATATGCTGAATTTAAAAATTAAAAGGAAAACTATCACGGCTAAGAAGACTTCATAAGTTATTGAGTAATAGTCGATCAACTAAAAAAAATGTATTCCTTTGAAAGTAACTGATATGATGTTGTTAGTAGTGTAAAACATGTTATAAATATACATTCATTGACCATACAAACATTTTTAAAAACTAGCGGTACTACGGAACCCTATATTGCGCGTGGCCGGTCTTTCGGGATAAAAAGTATCCTATGTCCTTTCTTGGGACTCAAAGTATCTCCATATCGAATTACAGCTACATCGGTTCAGCGGTTATGGCGTGTAGAGGTAACAGACAGACTCACTTTCGTATTTATAATATTAGTATGTAATGTAATTAATGACAACCCTAGTACATAATTTCTATTGTATCAGAAACCTTGTTAATTCTTCCGAATTATGACTACTGCTTCTGATTCACATCTCCAATATCTATATCGAGAAAATCCATTTCCTCTGTACAAATTGTTATCAAGTATCATAAATATTGCGTAGATAAAAGCTTGATTGTGATGTCATTTTCCTGTTTATACCTACAAGGCTTTTTTAAACCGGCCACACACACAATTTGACCGCTGCCGCTGGACCTCCTAGATTTAACAGCGGTATCCAATGACTAAAACCCTTTGATATGATTTCAGGGAACCCGAGGGACATGCTAAAGGTTTAAAGGCCTGTTTGCTACGTGGACAAAATAGAAACGGACCTTAGTAAAGCATAAGTTTAGCACTTATGACATTCTTTCGACTTTTATTAAATGTGCTGAGACGCCATAAAATAACGAATTCCACTCCATTTTATGAATCAGTATTTTTAACCGACTTCCAAAAACGAGGAGGTTATACGTTCGGGTGTGGATGTTTTTTTTTATGTATGTTCAACAATAATTACTCCGCCGTTTGTCAACCGATTTTCAAAATTTTTGTTTTGTTGTATAGGGTATTACTCCAATTTGGTACCATGTTCAGAAAAGTCTTAATCAGAATCAGAAGTCTTAATCAGAAATTTTTAATATTTAAGACTGATACCAACTTCAAAATAATGAAGATTGTGTACAGAAATAGTTGAGGTTTAGGAGAATTATGCATAAGGCACTTTAAAGAGTAAGAATTATTTAATACTTTTTTTTTCATTATAAATTATTATTGTTTTCACTGTGTAGGGTTCACTTTGTATTGAAGAAATCCTCCTTTCTTTGTACGGTTCCATCTCCTTTGGAAGTTAGCAATCAATAAACCTATGGTTTAAGATTATGCTTATAAGTTATACTTACCTGTATGGTTTAGAAATAGCATAGAAGACAAAAGTTTTGTTCGACGTGTGGCAAAGTTTCTATAAATATTTTTTAAAATGACGTGCGCAACATATCAGATTTGGATCGGGTTATTTACTGTGTGTGCTAGTAGCCCCCTCTGCCCTGACTTTTGCGTTATTAAATTTTAGAGATCCATGCAGTTGGTTTTATTCTTTGCGAATACGGAACCACAGGTCCTATCAACCTGTCCATCTCTACTATCAGTATTGATTCAAGTAGTAGCTGTCACTCGTGTAAAAATATTTACTCTTGATAACATTTCCTAGTTCCCACAGATCAGGCTTATACACTACATTTTTGCCTGCGACTTTTTTAAAGTGAGAAGCAACTATCAAGAATATTATAATATACCGACTACCGAGATACCTAGTACCCCCAAAAAAAAATATAATAGAATAGAATGGAATAGAAAATTCTTTATTTGTACAACTTAAAACTAAACATAAAAATAAAAACACAATATAAGAAAACTTTGTACAAATAGGCGGTCTTACTGCTTACAGCAGTTTCTGCCAGACAACCTTTAACTTAAAATACAATAAAAATAAAAGTATTTATTCAATAATAAGAGTAAATATACTACATATGACGTACTACATATAAATAACACATGTTATAATCTATATCATTATATAAAAGGCTTTGTCCTGAATTACATGAAAATGGAATCACGCCACGGCCTAAACCAGTGATTGTAAATACTTGAAATTTGGAGGGAGTGTTCTTCGTATAACGTAGGAGTGCGATAAGAAGGGATTTTTAGAAATTCCTCTCCTAAGGGTGTGAAAAGGTTTGATGAAGTTAGTATGGGACAACTCGATTCCTTAGTCCAATCTCTCGAAAATTCGCATCATTATTGTTTGATGTATTTTATGGAAGATGTAATTCATAGTTTGTTGAAATTTATCCTTAAAAGTCGTTAAAAAGCATGAACAGTTTACAGCGCTTTACAGCGTTTAGCAGCGGCTTGCAGCGACGCAGGGAGTTAGAGACGCCAATCACTGCTTTTTGCCACAATATACATAATCTGTGTACTCAATTTTTTCCATGCAATTTATGGCTGGTTTACACGTATTAAGTAGATAAATAGTCAACTAAATTTTAACTTATGACTTTATAATTACTTCATTAAATTTGAACATGCTACTTGCTACTAAATTTGTGTTTACATGCAATTGATAACTTAAAATTAAGTAAAATTTCGTTAACTACTTATCCACTTAATAAGTGTAAACCAGACATTATAGCTCATTTGAGTAAATACTCTTTTGCTTATGAAATAAAGCCACCATTCACGATAAAGCGATCTCATTCTATTTGTAAATTATCTAGATTTACAATCGAAATTGCAACTTATGAAGCCTATTATACTATCGTAACAATTAGTTGTTAAATCTAAATAATCTTATATATAAAATTCTCGTGTCACAATGTTAGTCCACGAACTCCTCCGAAACGGCTTTACCGATTTTTACCAAATTTTATATGCATATTCAGTAGGTCTGAGAATCGGCTACTGGGTACTTTATATATTGATAAGTGCATATTTTGTTGAATAAATAATAGTAAATTATTACAACCTGAGACTGACGGCGACCATTGTTTGTGCGACCGGATAGCGATCGACGTTGCCATGACGACATACTTATTTAGTCACTTCAATAAAATAATATGGGCGAAATACTTTATATTATGGCAAAGCAACGTTTTCCGGGACAGCTAGTAGGTACATAAAAATTGTTTATATAAACTACATAAAATTTACACAAATATAATATTTGAAAAAAGGTAGGTACATTTAATTTAATTATTATGACAGATTTAGATAATATTCCTTAACTCGTTTCTTAAAAATATTTATAGTTTGTGACTTTTGGATGGTTTCAGGTAGAGCGTTCCATAGGCGTATAGCAGAAATAGTGAAGGAAGAGTCATAGTGAGCGGTATTGTGAGAGGGAAAAGCAAGAGTGAGTTTTTTGGACGACCGAAGAATAGGGTTATTATGACCAAGAAAAGTAAATTTATCTTTCAAATAGTGAGGAGATCTAAGATTGAAAAGAATGTTATACAAAAGATGCAGTATGTGAGCATTCAGATGCATTCTGATAGGGAGCCACTTTAGTTGGGTCCGGTATTCTGATACATGATCATATTTCCGGATACCTAATATAGAGCGGTTTTGTAGGCGTTCGATACCTCTATCGAACGATATATCTATCCTCATAGAAGTTGTTCACTGAGGTCGCAATAGCAAGCGTCAGCGTAGTCAAGGATTGGAAATAGTAAGGTTTGTGCTAGAGTGATTTTAGTTGGGATGGGAAGGAAATTACTCAGACGCCTGAGAGAAGCGGTGGCGGCAGAAACTTTTTTGCGAAGCGCTTGAACTTGTATGTTCCATGATAGAGTTTGATCCATAAGAACCCCCAGATTTTTACGGATGTGCTAAAAGGAACTGTTGCTCCATCAATGTTTATGCTCGACAGCTGAGCGATGTCTGCTTTGCTTATCAATTGCCTGCTTCCAATGACAATGCATTGTGTTTTAGAAGTATTTAAGTTGAGGCTATAGTCTTTCCACCATTGGTGTATTTTCTCTAAGTCGATGATGGTTTGGGCAATATCGCGAGGTAATGAATTAAGTGAAGTATGTCTGTAAATCTGTAAATCATCTGCGAACATGTGGTAGAAGGAGCAAATTATTAGGGCAATAGGAGCTATGAAAATTGAAAAAAAGAGTGGTGACAATACACTGCCCTGCGGAACACCAGCGAGTATAATGTATATCACACCAAGATGTTGTAGTGTTATCGATTGTTATACATTGGCGGCGTCCAGAAAGGAAACTTTTAAACCACTCTAGTGCCTCTGCTGATTAATTTAAAGAACTGAGTAACAGAATAAGGATGTCGTGATCTACGGTGTTGAAGGCGTTGTTGAAGTCAAGAAGAGTAAGGATGGTTAAATTTTGACTGTCCATAGCTAGTCGAATGTCATCAGTAATTTTCACAAGCGCGGTTGTCGTGCTATGCCCCAGCCAAAAGCCCGACTGCATTGGGTTAAACATCTTGTGATTATTCAGGAAGTAGCTAAGCTGCTAATGTACCGAACGTTTTAAAATTTTGTATAGGAAAGGAAGAATAGAAATCGGTCGGTAGTCAGAAGAGAATAGAGGATTTGTTTTTTTGGGCAGGGGGATGATATTTGCATCTTTCCAGGAGGTTGGGAATACTTTGGAGGTGAGTGAAAAATTAAGAATATGGGTAATGACTGGAGAGACTATGTCGAGAATAGGAACAAGCATGTCACGCCCAACGCAGTCGCTGCTCACGGCCTTTGACGATATCGACATAATAGTTTTCCTAACATCACTGACTGACAGTCGACTAAAAGTGAACGGTGAACAACTAGGCGTAGCTAGAGAAGAAAGAGTTTTAAGGGTTTCAGCTTTCCTCCGGGTATCAAATTTATGGGGGGAACTGGCAAAGTGTTGATTTAAGTTTTCTAAGTTTACATCAGAGGAAATATTTTTTGGTTCCTTCCCAATACCCAACGACTTAAGAAATTTCCAGACTTTAGTCGAATCTTTGACTTCTACCGATGATTTGATGTATTGCATTTGTGCATCTCTACAGAGTGTCTTACAGCGGTTCCGAAGTTTATTAAATATATCTTTGTTAGAGTCAGAGTAGTTTTTCTTTAATTTTGTTTTGGCACGGTTCTTTTTATTTATAAGTGATTTAATTTCAGCAGTTAACCAAGGAGCAGGAAGATGTTTAATTTTAATGGGGTGCAGAGGAGCATGTTTATTATACAAATCTATTATTGTTTAGTTAAAGATATTTATCTTTTCGTCAACTGTTGTGGCTTCCTTAATTGCTGTCCAGTCTATATTATCTGCATCGTCACGAAGAAGATCAATATCCATATTTTTAAAACTACGTTGTAACACTATTTTTGGTTTTGTTTTGGTTGGACGCATTTTGTATGAAAGAAACAGTCATGGTATGAGAAACCATCTGCAGGATGCTGGCCAAAAGATTGGACATAGTTAGGAGATGATACAATCATTAGGTCAAGAAGAGAAGGTGAAGAATTAGGGAAGAAATGCGTAGCGTTAAGAGGAAGAATGCATAGGTTGTAGGAGTCGACAATAGAATTTAGTTTCTTAGACATGTTATCATTTTTTATAAGACAAGTATTAAAGTCACCCATAAAGATAATGTCGGAGAAAGTTCATCTACAAGTTTTTCAAATGAGTGAAAATAATTAACGGAGAGATTAGGACTATAAAAAACGCCTAGAATAAATTTTGTAGTGCAATTTGTTATTTCCAGAATAAGATGCTCTGCTTCATCTATGGGGGGGCTGCGTAGATGATTTAAAGATTTTATAATTAATGTTTGATCTGAGATATATTGCCACGCCACCGCCAAAAAAATATCTAAGGATAAAATTTATTAAACTATTACGAAAAAAAGAAGGTCAGGTAGACCTTTAGAACTGGATGTGGAGAACCTTCAGAAATGACCTATTAGTAATCTAACCGCGAACGAAAATTCACAGTTGCTGGTCTTTCGTACCTCTATGAGAGTCATAAGCATGACTCATAAAACTTAAACTTAAAAAAAAACTTTAAACTTTCAGATTTTATAAAATGACGCAAGTCTGGCTCTTGGGCCATTACGTTACTTGCGTAGTCGGTAGTTGCCATAACCCATACATGATGCCGCAGGTCCTGTCTTGGGACTCAAAGTATCTCCTAGCAAAATTGATTCCGCGGTTTGGATGAAGAGGTTACAGACAGATACAATTTTTATTAATATTAGTTTGGATTACAATATTGTTGACAATTTTTAATATTATTAGTTTGGATGTAGGCGTATCTGTATTCTGTACACACTGGAACTACATAAAAACCGGCAACGCATCTGCAACTCTTCTGGTGTTGTGAGTGTCCATGGGCGACGCGACGGTAGTTGTTGTCCGTCAGGTGACCCGTTTACTCGTTTGCCCCCCTTCTATACTTAATATTATAAAGCTGAATTATTAATATTATAAAGCTGACGAGTTTGTTTGTTTGAACGCGCGAATCTCAGGAACTACTGGTCCGATTTTAAAAACGAAATTTCAGTATTAGATACCTCTTTATCGAGGAAGGCTGAAAGCTATATTTATTATATCATTACACTCAAACTAATAAGAGCGAAGAAATAGAGGAAAATGTAGAAAAAACGGGGAAAATTATTTGAAAGAACTTATCTCACGAACTACTGGTAACTGGAGCAATTTTTATGTTATTTGACACTGATATAGAGAGAACTACGTAAAGTGACATAGACTTTTTTTGTGGAAAAATGTACGGTTTCCGTGAAACTCCTAATTTACACGGGCGAAGCCGCACGAACTTCTAGTATTTTATTTTAAAAAAAACCAAGGTTATCGAAACATCTCTTCACGTTGTTCGCTTTATAATTCATCTTATCAGTTTTGGAGATTAAGGGGTTTTCCGACGAATATGGTTTTGGGATTTCCTACTTTCAGTAAGTTCTTTTATGTCATTGCTTTAAAACGGCGACTAAAGCAAAATGGATGATCTTATAATTCATTTACATATGAGTGGATTTAAACAACTTGCATTTTTATACACTTACCTAATTTTGGTGAAAATTTTTGTTTCCACCAATATTAGAGAATAACAACATGATATTATTGCCACCAGCAGGATAATGTAAGTACACCAAAATTGCAGAAAATCGAGGGTTTTGTGACAAAACGGTTGCCTTTCATTTCTGGCTGGAAACTAGTACGTACGACCCAGCCCACAGCCACCTCCTAAACGGGTTAGCGTGTGGCTGAATGAAGTAAATGGCGTATTTTTTAAGGGATCAATGGTATTTTGTGGAAACAATGTTTCGTAAATGACACCGTAATGTCTCCGCGACAGAATAAATGTAAACTGTGTCATAAAAACTCAACTACAGAACTTAGTACAGTAAAATTCATATATTATTATCAAGAGTCAAGTATAAAACGACTACATAGAGATAAAAATCCAATCCAGTATCAAGTTTTTTGTAAATCGTTGAGTAAAATAGGTCGACGACAAGCCACCAAAATTGGAAATCACCTATTTATGTTTATTATCTTGGAAAATAATGATTTTTAAAAAATAATGACGGGGCCAAATTATAAGCATTATCTTTTACTAGGGTTCCGTTTTAGTTTGTTGATTACAGGACCCTAAAACGGAACCCTAACTAGCTGATTTTTTGGATTGGTAGGTTAATAGTTAATATAATTTAAGATTAACATTGTCCTACAAATAGAACAATCCATATTTTAAGACCATCAAATCAAAGTATGACCACATAATATATATTAGTAGTACCAGGTATGACATCCTTTCTATCTCTGTTAGCTACCACTTTCAAGATTTTTCGCAGATAAAAATGTTGTTTGTCTTAACAAAATGACTTATCACAAAAAATAATTAGCTTGATAGCGATAGATATATTATGTAGTAATCAAAACAAAATTGTTCTAGGGCTCCTTGAATACTATTGTTAACATCTAATAAAGCTTGGCTGGGAGACTGCAGTGCCCCCAGACGCCAGACTATCGTAATCTACGCAGGCGCTTAGAACTAGCGCTGCTTCAAAAATATTTTATGATTCCTACAAATCCTACAGATCATAATATGAATGAGGTGCTATTACTAGAGACGGATAAAAGGATATGATTGATGTATCATGTAAGCAATAGCGCGATGTATGCTGCGGCGCTTAGCGCCATCTATTTTGTAAGTCACTTGCACTTGTTATACCTCTGTGGTCGAGAGCGTGGCTCTGACTGTGGTCTGTGATTGCTGTGAAAGAGGTCATGGGTTCGATTCCCACGTTGGAAACATGTTATTTCCAAGTTTGTTTAGGCTTAGGACAATGCAGGCTGATCACTTGTCTCATGTCTGACAAGTAAGTTTCAACAAACCTATGCATATCCATGTCCATTTTCCATCCGCAATTCCTTTCACAAAATATAATAAGGAGGTAAGGATTACTTCCTTATTATATTTTGCGAAAGCGTGTCTGTCTGTCTGCCTGTCTGTGCAAACTGCAGTACTTAACGATTTTGCTAAAACTTGACATGGAAATACTTTGAGTCCCGTGAAAGGACATAGGAGTGACCTAGGATACTTTAAAAAAAATGTACGCTTCCGGCGCGATAAGCGAATTTTGGCACAACAGAGTTGCGCGGGCGTCGTCGTCATTCTAATAACAGACTTTGGTCATTAATAATAATACATCAAAGTTCTGTGATTGTGATAGCATCACGTCATTGACACAACGGGTGGTGATAGCTTATCACGTATCACGCATCTGTTTAACGCCCATCACCATTACACCCAGTTACCCCTGATGTCAAGTCACACGTGCTACGTGTGATACTTTTTTATACAGGGTGCAATTAAACCTTCCTGCCAAATTTTTATATATTGATCCTTGCTAAAAATAAAAATACACGTATTTTTTTCTTTTATAATCACTCAGTACTAAAATGTTGAGAAATAGCTTCCGAAAGTTATCCTAAAAAACACTAAGTACAATTAATGGACACGATGCGTCGGCCGCGTGTGACGTGACTCCGCGCGCGCGCCTCATCCCGGGTCACCCCCGCTCATTCCCCCGCGCCGCGAGTGACCATTTCTGCAACGATTTCAAATGGGATAAAATATGTCACTGAAAAAAAATTACACCCAATTTTTTTTTTGGATAAATGGACTTTCCTAATGATACCTAAGCCCTGGAAAAAAATTGGCAGGAAGGTTTAATTGGGCGCAAACGAGCAAATGGGTCACCTCATGAAAAGCGACTAGTAAAATAAATAAAAAAATAAACGGACGGACGAACGGACGGACGGACGGACGGACGGACGGACAGACGGACAGACGGACAGACAGACAGACAGACATGACGAATCTATAAGGGTTTCGTTTTTTTGCCATTTTGGCTACGGAACCCTAAAAAAGAAGTAAGTAGGTATCTGATCATCAAGTAAAAGTTATATCATGCTAGAATAAGTGAGTAGTACTTACCTTTCCTGTTCAACTGGTAATTTAAACAAAGACAATTCTGGAATTGTTGCATTACTATTAAAACACCCAAACACACAGCAATACTTATTACTCCTGCGATTATGATCGAACATTTTTGATTCGTTAATGGCGCGGCGTAGCGCGACGCGGGCATGCAGCGTAAAGTGTTAGCCCCGCCTGATATGGTCCGAAAACGGTCCGAGATTTTAATAAGTGTGCGTGCGGCGACGCATTGATACTATGGCGCATACAAATAAGCCGTGCGCGGTGCCTTTGTATGAAGATAACTTACTTTCCCTCCTTATACTATGCTCACATTCAGCGGCGTATAGTCAGTTTGGTGTGAACACGGCCTTACGTCCACTGCTAAAACGGTTTTGCTGAAATTTTGGCAAGGACTGAGGAGAATACTCAAATCCCGGGAAAGGACATGGGATACTTTTGATCTCGAAAAAATCTACAAAAAACGAAATTTGGCACAAGTCACAACGAAGTCGCGCGCTTCATCAAGTACAAAATATTAAGGGCCTGTTTTACCACTTCCTGATAAATGCCGAATAGGCTATCCACCACTTAACTTGACAGATGAGGTATGGAGAGTCTGTCAAAAAGTTGTGAATAGCCTATTCGGCACTTTATCAGAACTCTCTCAATTCTTCTACAGTTTATGTGATTTTCCAAGCACGCTGATGTTCATAATTGCAAAAAAAAATCTCTTATACCCCCGAAACTGAATTATGAGGTTCATTTATATTCAAATTCGTTTGAGCTGAAGCTGAACATGGCTGGCGGCTACCAAAACTCATTCACCGGTACAGAATCGAATTAAACCACCCCTCGTGCCGATAAACCGTTTTGCTTATCAACCAATGGAGATTGATTAACTTCAAAAATAAACTGTATTTTACCGTGATAGAGTTGACTTTCCATGGACGGCAACATCAAAAATATACGCGAGAGAGAGGGGATGAAATATACAACGGGTTATGCGATTTTAAATTCTGTGTCAGTAAAGATAGAGTATGATTTGCGTTGGCGGAGTTTTCTTAATAAATTCGCGTATAAAAGTTGTCGGTTGCCTTTGAAGTGGCGCTTCTGCATGCAAATCGTAGGGGCGGTGGAGAATTGACAATCAAGCGATGCTTATATACTGTTTATGTATTCCATGAATGATTTTAAGAGTGCTTTGACAAAGTATTGCCATCATCAAACAAAAATCAAAATTAAAATTAAAGAGTTCGTTACAGGGCTGTGATTATTCTGGAGAAGAAATACCTCTTATAAATATTAATATGTAGCCACTAGCCTGACTACATGGCCTTTAGAGATCAACTACGATAACATGGCGCGCCCCTCCAAAATAAAAAACGTTTAAAGTGCGTTGTCAAAACGTTTGAAGTGCGTTGTCTTGCGCGGTAGGCTAGTCATGATTAGTTGACCAACAAATCTTGGTAGTAAGTGACATTAACAGAAATATTACGTGTACTGTGATTGGTTGAATACTTACTACATACAAACTCTTTCATAAGGATGTGTCATGTGACTACACACATTGAAACAGTCATTTGGAGGGGCGCGCCTTGTTATCGTAGTTGATCTCTACAAAGTTGTCACATGACTGATAGATAACTCAGGTTTATTAAAACCAGTGTGGCAGTACCCACAATTCGCCTAACATTCCTACATCGCGCTATCGAAGTTTTAGTTTGTTACGTTTTAACACGAAAACTACTCAATCGATCGAAGTGAGAAGTTGAAGTTTATGATAGTGAGATAATAATATAGTAAGTATTAAAATGTTTCGGCTTTGAACTGTCAAGGGGCATTTTTCATTTTATTTTATCGTTATCTCGTGATATTTTAATCCTTCGATCGCGGATTCTTGGAAATGCTATTGTATCTATTGTTGTACCGGTGCTCATAAGGAGCTTGAAGGATTAATTGTAATATTAAATATCTCTTATTTAATTATAATGAATTTATATTTTAAATAACGAATAATAATAATGAATATGGTAATAACCAGCTTTGTTACTATAGTATAAATATAGTAACTATGTAACTCATTATAACCAGCCATGTTACCTCGTTAATGCCGCCATTATGGCAAATTGTCCGGATTAATTCGGTGTCGGTATTGATCTAATTTGTCGCCATCACACCCCCGCCCGCCCTCGCAAGCCTCACCCCCGCAGCCGCCCTACCCATTAGATCGTAAATTGTGAGCTACTATGACACTATGACTTGGCGATTTTAAGGGGGCGACTAACCCAAAATTGACGATTTTATAATTCATAGCTGTCCCGGCAAACGTTTTGCCATCATAGTATTTCTACTTCATCAGTTGATACAAAAAAATCTTACCCCCGCTTTTGTCTCCTAAGAGGGGTGGGGGGAAAATTTTATACACCAGACGTTAAGTTGGAAAAACAGTTAATAATTTGAAGTAAGTCAATTAAAGAAAAAAGTTTGATACAAAATGTGACCCCCTCTTTGGTCCCCTTAGAGGGGTGGGGGGGGGGGGGGGGGGGGTGATTTTTATACACCAGATGTTGGGTTGGAAGAAGGCAAATATATCTGCGAAAACCGCATTCAAATCGGATCAGTAGCTTTCGTGTGATAGTGGAACAAACATACAGACAGATAGACAGACAGACAGACAGACAGACAAAAAACTGACCACATTTTTGGCTTCTATAGCGATGTAGTGACACCCTTCGCTTATTATTTTTTGAATATCTTTAATGTACAGAATCTTCATTTCTACAGTTTTATTTATGTAATAGAATAGATTTTATACTTGAAAAAAAAAATATCCACAGCCGAACATATTAAGTATAACCTCCTCGTTTTTTGGAAGTCGGTAAAAAATAAGCCCCGAATTGTTTAAACATAGATACCTACTACATTATATTATTTTCAAAAATTTGATCTGAGCGAAAACACGATATCTTAAAATTTTCTCGATAGAAATAAATCACAAATATGCATGTAATTTTCACGATTACTTCACATTTTGTCATAACCGTGCATTAAACTAAGTTAATATTTTTAACACATTGTATAAAATTAATATCATTGAGCGACAGATTTTCAAAATGTTGTATATTGATCGAGTTATTAAGAAAAAAATGACTAGGCGATGATTCCGCGTCGTCCTTTTTCACCTGGCATATGAAAGTCAGGCGTGAGTGTGAAGAGAGAAGAACGATGTTTGATTTTTTGGGTTAGTCGCCCCCTTAAGGTATAGTCATACATTTAGCTACAGATATTTGGTGTGTATTATTATTAAGATGTACTACCTACGTATAGAATTAAGAATATTTGTAAATTTAGAAAAATAATTCTAATAAGTACTTGAAGTAGGTATAACATCACATGCATCGTCACCCGTGCTGGATTAGCTGCATATAAGATGATTTTTCAATTTCAATTAAGTTCATTTGCGATATATCGAAACGATAGATTGGCTAATTCTTTGCCAATCAATCGTTTTTTGTGTGTTGTCACAAATTATATTTTTCGTTTTTATTCAAATTTCCATTTCATTTCCGGCTGGCGAAAATACACCATGCTATAATATAAATATAATATATTTTTAAACAGAAATATTTAGCAACTTTAGCTAAGGGCATTATGACTAATATTTTGTATAAAAAATAAAAATATTTCTATTGGATTTTTTACAGACGTGTCATCACTTACATTTTTAATTATACTATTTTTTTGTCTTTTACAGCCCGTAGTTTATTTACCTTGTATTTTCTAAAGTAATCATTATTGTTTTAGCTTAAGTCCTTTTTCCGAGGTAAGATAATTTTGAACGATGCTCTTGCCACGCTCCTTCCACGCGCTAGTCATAAAACAAGTATGACAAAAGTATAACTTTACAATACGCTTTTTTACAGCTTCCTCTGAAGTCAATTGTAAAGTTTTTTTTAATTTGAACACAATTTTAAACTGTGACTAATTATAAATTGTTAAGTTTACTAAAGTTATTAACGTAATTATATCGCAATAAAGTTATTTTTTGCGTCGCCATTCTTGCGAAGTTTCAAAAAGTTTTTTGGTCTAAAAGTTTTTTGAGCTACGCCGTACGCGCAACTTACGGAGAACAAACAGAAACAAGACAAGATATAAGTTCTCGGTAACGATGGTATTATTATATCAACTACTACTAGATTACTAACTAGAAGTTAGAACCCACCAAAAACATTACATGACTTCTGATATCTTTTTCACAGGGCAAACCTTATGTGGTCGTCTTGGCAAAATTTTACATGAAATGTTCTTGGTGGGATTTCAGTTATTTTTGTAAGTTGGTTCTTATAAGTAGGTACTTATAGGTTTTTCAGTAACTCTACAGACCCGTGTAAACTTTCATGTCCTAATTATTCATAACCACTACCGTAGCCCCAGATTTTTGTAAAACCACCAAGTCATATTACTATATTACGGTACTTCATATCCTCGTAAGTAAGTATAGTCTGGATATTCTTAATATTTTCATAATTCATACCTACAAAGCAAGTAACCCAAAGTACCTAAACTCTAAACACACTAGGCTGAATTACGCCGGCGTAATTTACGTGGCCGAAATTACGTTCAGCCGCTTACGTCTGATGCGACCCACTATAAATTACGCGAAGAGCCAAAATTTCGCGGCGTAATTGCCGTTGCCGAACGCGCGCGTTTATGAGTATTTAAAATTCTCAGATGTGATGTGTGCGTTAACGCTTTGGAGATAATGTTGGATTTGCTATGTTCGGTTTTGATAATTCCGTCGCGTATAGTGTGTTACTATACAAAACATTACCGCCGAATCGCTGCCGAGCTTTACGCTCGACTCGGCTCGACGGAAATTCGGCTCACGACGGAATTTCGGCATAGCGTGTCGTCTTTCGCGTTCCGCCCATATTTTGTATGGATTTGAAACGTGGCGTAAACGCGGCGGAATTTACGTCGGCGTAATTCAGCCTAGTGTTTTCCTTTCCCTTTTTTCTCTTTCCCTTGCGAGATCTAAGGCCCATCCTATAGTTTGAGGATGCACCCCAATTAAGCCGAAGCACCTTGGATCTGGTCCAGGAGAAGCGCAGACATACCCACAGATTTCCACTAGAAACATCTACGGATTGTCGTCATGATGGTTTTGTCCAACACAAGATACCTATTAATAAAATAAAATAAAATAAAAATAAAATAAAAATTGTTTTATTTCTGAATAGATTTTAAAAAAATACTTTCAGAACGTTGATACTACTGGTGCCTACCACCGGTTCAATCATATTCCTTACTAACCAAAGCACATTATCATATACCAACAACGGAGGAATTCTTAAGGTACGTTACATTACGGTCATTACGGTATTTATACACCATATTGACAAACATTTGACCATAACGCTCCACATGGAGTCCCGTGGTCCCACACTCCACAGTTACCGGGACAAAGCCGCGTGTTCCCGGAACACCGGGACACCGGCACGGTTCCCGGGGATGTAAATCACGCCCTTTATTAGAGCAACTTACTGTTACTTTCAATGTTTTAAGCAAAAAATAAGGTTTCACTTTTAAAAATTGTTTAAAATTATGTATCAATTGGTTTTTATTGTGTCATTCCGAAAAATGGTATGATGCCGTTTTTTTCGGTGGCCATCTTGACAATTTTGTATGCAACTAGTGCAAGTGTTTTGTTTTTATGTGTGTTTTGACTACGCAGTATAATAATAATAATTGTAGTATTGTAAAAATTACCATATCTACTACTTCGCCAAAAAACGAACGTATAGGAACTGGTCCACGCGTGTCCGTCTTTCTATCTGAAACACAGACATAGATCAAGATAGATACCGCATGTCCCTCCATTTGTATGAAAACGAGCGTGTGACTTTTTTACTACCTTCTGTGATGACTGACGTACCTACCGATGATAAAAAATGTGTCTATTATCTAGGCCAACGTTTCTATTTCGACTTCTACAGCTCGATATGGTATAATTAGGCATTTAGGCATTTTTAAACTTCAGATTTACGATAACGCTGAAGCGCAGACTTAAGAACAGACTTTGAAAAGACGAGCGTTGCTCGTCGTTTGGGAACGCGATATGGCACGCGAAGTACATGAGGTATATTTTATCCTCATACACATGAGGTATTTATCTTGATCTGTAATGTATGTGATCTGAAACAGATTTACTTCTGATCTGGCCATTTAGCCGAAACTTTTTCGTTTTCGCTTCGTTATAGAATCGCCGATGAAAATGTATGGAATTGTCATAAGACGAGTCGAACGTCAACGTCATATTATCGAACGCTTATGTCAATTCCATACATTTTCATCGGCGATTCTATAACGAAGCGAAAACGAAAATATTTTGGCTCACCCTCCTGTATCAAGCTTCAAATTCGTCAAAGTTACATATTTGGAAAAACACTAAAAGGGTCATTCGAAAGAAAGTTGTGTAGAATCCTAAAACTAAAGCATAAGACTACTTTCGTTGTAAACTCTTTCATAAATAATTTACAAGTTTACAACCCTTGTAATGTGATTTAAATGGAACAGTGAGAGCGACAATGACTTACACAATACAGATTCACTTTTGAGTGACTTTCCACGATTTATGGTCGAAGTTCGAGCAACTGTATTGTCACCCAGATTACACTGCAATCTACATTGTCACCGAGATGCAACTGTATTGTCACCGAGACGCAACTCTTCCAATATCGGACTCAATACTCGTAACGGGTGCAACAGTCACATTTACAGCAATGAAAGTTAAAAGAAAAGGAATTGGTGCATTGTTTTGAGAAATATAATTATATATTTAAATATTGTCTTGAACTCACATTGAAGTTTAGGCGATTTGCAGACGACCGACGGGGCGGGGCGGGCTGGTCAATTTCGCCGCGTTCGATCGTCGATGTCTACGGCTGCCCGCGCCGCGCCGCGCCGCGCCGCGCCGCGCCGCGCCGCGTATACAAATTACAAGGCACACGCCGTCTGCGTTACTGCATACAAACTGATTTGTGTGATCCACGGCGGGCAGCCGCGGACATGCGCCGCCAGTGCACCTGCGGCGCGGTCTTTTTGCCCTCTGTGTGCGTTGGTAATATAGGATCCCCTTTGTGCCCCCATTTAAACGTAGAATTAACTATTGCCATCACGCTTCACCCTGCGCCGGCTCGTGTATTGTGATAGAGACAGACACCATAAATCGAGGTTACGTATTCCTCTGATTCCTCCTTCAAAATAGAGCCTATCTATCTCTATCTGGAGAGAGTGAGCTGGAGCTGGAGCTGGAGCTGGAGTTGGAAGTTGAGTTTGAGTTGGAGTTGGAGTTGGAGTTGGAGTTGGAGTTGGAGTTGGAGTTGGAGTTGGAGTTGGAGTTGGAGCTGGAGCTGGAGCTGGAACTGGAGCTGGAGTTGGAGCTGGTGTTGGAGTTGAAGCTGGAGCTGGAGCTGGAGCTGGAGTTGGAGTTGGAGTTGGGGTTGGAGTTGGTCTTGGCGTTGGCGTTGGCCTAGGTGGTGGCGTTGGACTTGGTGTTGATGTCCATGGGCGACGGAAATTGCTTTCCATCAGGTGACCCGTCTGCTCATTTGTCCCCTTATTTATAAAAAAATATGTGTTATTTTTATATAATAAATAAATTAGGAATTAATTCCTCTACAAAAAATATTTTTATATAAAAAAACACATATTTTTTTATAAATAAGGGGACAAATGAGCAGACGGGTCACCTGATGGAAAGCAATTTAATGATCTTAAGATCATTAAGTTTTTTCTAATACATCAAGAATTTGATTACATATAATATATTATTGTTATTTCTTACATATACTTACTAAGCTTAATAAAAATACTGTTGTGGAAGCAATTTATGTTTTTTATTCTATTTCCTAGACCTATACTTTTCAAAACCGACCATAAAGTTTTGAACATATCCCTAGAATATTGACGGAAAGTTTCAACCGTCATGCATCTAAAAACAAAACTCCATACAAAAACGTCGGTTCATTATATACGTCACATTATACTCCAGGAAATAACGACTGATGTGACTTTTTAAAAAAACTACACAAATTAGGTATTTGTACTTATGAATCACATTATAAAATTCATAAAACAAAAACCGCATGCCCAAAATTTCACGTCAACTAAACGGCTAGTTCTGAAAATATGAAACAAAATACGACACAAAATCTTTGAAGGGCTCTCCTGTAAAATGGCTAAATTGCAGATCCGTCTTTGTTCTACGATTGCGATGAAATATTTCAGCATCTTATTGCTTATTATAATCACTTAAATAGTTCCTATTAAGCAGTGGTTACTGCGATTCTAAGAAATAGTTTTAAAACACCTTTGTAACTGTTTATTTACTAATTCATAATAATGGCTTAAGTGCAGTTTTTCAAACAATTATTGCAACATTGTTGCAATAATTGTTTAACCCGTTACTTTTAAACAATTCGCCGTTTTTTGCACAAAACGTTTTATATTTTAATTGAGGTTTTAGGGCCCAGTTGGCGATTGCGAAAAGGGTTGTACTGTATACTTTCACAGCCTTTGTGAAAAATAAAAGAGACTTTTAAACACAATAGAGAAATGGCAAAAGGGTAATATTTATTGGCTTTTGCAGTTATCTATTATATTTAAATCTAAGTAATATTGTTTTTAGTTGTTTTAAAAGATGAGAAGTTTTTGCTATGTACCTAACTAGCAATGCACGTAAAAAATACATAGATGTGCAAATGAACATCCTAAAACGATATTAAATTATTCACCCTTCAACTTGTAGAATATTGCAATACTTACATCTTCGCAGGACTACCTATATCTACTATTCTAGAAAATGCAAGAAATTCTGATGTTTATCTATATTAATAACTTGCTCAAAAGCAAGACGTTTGTTATGATAAACGTAGGTTATGATAAAAATGTTATTAATCATAATATTGTGTACCACCATGATTGGGAAGGACGCTAATGCAAGCATCATAGACATCTTGGGCAACTAAAGACCAATATATACGTGATTGCCCTTATTTGTCCACTATAGTGGTCTAATAGACTAACGTGGAAAGATACGATGAGTTAAACAAGGCACACACACACAAAAACACAGCGCCCTCTGCACACAACGAATTAAATTATATCCTGTAAATACAGCAAAAATCACGATGCTTCACCATTGTTAACATTAACAAGACGACTTTAACTGTGATAATTACCTGCAGAGCGTGTTAAATGTATGTCCTGCAGTGCCAATGATCAGTTGGCAAACTATTTGACAAGGGAATATAGCCTTAATACTTCAGTTATAGGAGTCAGATAGTGGAGTAGTGGGATTGGGTAGTATTGGCAGTATTAGCGCTATAATGTTTGTGTGCTGAGGGGATGTGTTTGAACAACAAATTAGTTCCATTATACGCTTGTAAGGGAGTAGTTTCACGTAAGGAACACTGACTTTCAATAATAATAATAATTAGTACTCCCCACACCGGTTTCGGTGACGGTGGCCGGTTTCATTAAAACCAGGCCAGATACGCAGGAGTAATTCTATCGCGCCCAAATGTGTGCGCAGTACACAAGAGCACTCTCTATTCCTTCACTCTCGTAACCCAGTGGAACGGAAGACCGACACGACTAGCGAGAGATCAGGCGCAAGACCAACTTTTTGCATGCCCACCCGGTGACCCGACGCAATGATTATCTTACTTGTCAGATAATCAGGTGATCAGCCTGCATTGACCTAACCAAACTTAGAAATAACATGTTTCCAACGCAGGAATCGAATCAACGGCCTCCGAGTCAAGAGCGACGCTCTGGACCACTGGACCACGGAGGCGTTTTTACATCAATAATAATTATTGTTTATCATCGCCATCTTCATCATAGTCATTGAGACAGATAAGTGATAATAATAGATAAACAATTGAAAGTCTCTAACTAGACACAATATAACAGGAAAACCAGCCTCAAGGCTCCTGCCTTTCTAGAATTTTTTCTATCAATTATTATAATTTCGAGACAGAGAACGGCTTTCAGGAGCTTTGTGTCTTTGTCGGCGTTAAAATATACATATTAGAGACTTAACTACTTAGGTAAGTTAGTTAAGTCTCTAATATGTATATTTTAAATAATATACATATTAGAGACTTAACTACTTAGGTAAGTTAGTTAAGTCTCTAATATGTATATTTTAACGCCGACAAAGACACAAAGCTCCTGAAAGCCGTTCTCTGTCTCGAAATTATAATAATTGATAGAAAAAATTCTAGAAAGGCAGGAGCCTTGAGGCTGGTTTTCCTGTTATATTGTGTCTAGTATGTAAATTTCCTCTAATATGTAAATTTCCAAAATTTAATTTAATTTTTTGGGACTGAAATTTTGGAAAACATAAATAAGACTTATTGACTACATAGCCCTAAAACGGAACCCTAACAGCAGATTTTTTGTATATTGATAGGTTATTAATAATTAAAGACGTGAGTGGAAGAATAAGGTAAGTAAAATGAAAAAAACTTCCCGTTTTTTTTGCTTAAATGAAGGCTTTAGGGCCAGAAAAATAATTTGAAATAGAAAAGCTATGGATTATATGTGTAGCCATATATATTAGCTAGGTTATGAAGTAGATAAGTTACAATTTTTGTTGAAATAATTAGAGAAAAAATGAGTTATTATCCGTATGTTACGAAATGTTACTAATTGTTCGATTCTTCCACTCACGTCTTCATTATTATTATTTATATACTACTTAATTGTCATACAAATAGAACAATCCACATTTTAGTACCATCAAATCGAAATATTGAATCCTTTCAATCTGTTTTAGAGCTACCACTTTCAAGAATTTTCGCAAAGGAAATTGTTGTTCGTCTTATCAAAATGAAGCTACACACAAAAAAATTAGCTTGTTCGTAATCAAGTCAAAAAATGTTCTAGGGAACATGTATTATTACTGAAGTAAGTAGCTGAACTGAAAGAGTTCCTTTAAAAATGTTTTTATTAATAAACGCCACAATATCATGAATTTGCTACAAATCTATACTTACGTCATATTGTAAAACCAAGTCGCTTTTTTGTCCCTTTGTCCCCTTTAATCTTTAAAACTACGCAACGGATTTTGATGATTCTTTCAGTGTTAGATAGCCTATTTATCGAGAAAGGCTATAGGCTATATTTTATCACGCTAAGACTAATAGGAGCGAAGAAATAGAGGAAAATTTGAAATAACGGGGAAAATTATTTGAAAGGGCTAACTTGAACGCGCTAATCTCAGGAACTACTGGTCGGATTTGAAAACTTCTTTCAGTGTTCATCATGCTAAGACTATAGGAGAATGTGGTAGAAACGGGGGAAATTATTTGAAAGGGCTTATCTCGCGAACTACTGGAGCAATTTTTATGCTATTTGGCACAGATAAGAAGTAGACCACGTGAAGGCTATCGATTTTAATCATTTTTTCAGTGGCTATATATTTTATACCCGAGTGACGCCGGGGCAGGTCGCTAGTATTTTATAATAATAACTCTTTTAATGCTATTACTTTCACGTTGAACTCTATACAAGGTGTAACACAACTAATACTTTAGGGTGTGTCATATTGTGTTCATCGTAGAAAGTTTACTGTGAGAGTAGCAGCGCTGAAAGACCAATTTTTTGTGATTTGCATAATGTATATTTAAATAAGCAAGCGCCTAGGCGTCACGGGTTGTCCCATAAAAAAGTGAAAAAATTTTTTGCTCTTTCAGCGCTGCTAATTTTACAGTAAACTATCTACAAGGAACACAATACACATACACGCCCTATAAAGTATTATCACTTAGTTTTAATACAGGGTACACAATATTAAGTATTATCGATTTGTTCTTCCTACTAATATGAAAGACATTTTACTAAAACTAACTTGTCTTGTTTGTATATTATTCTTATTTCTTATGACTGCAGTTACTAGCGAATTTTAGTAATAAAACGTAATAGTAGGGGAGGTAGTGCTAGCGTTTGCTAAGTCATTCCATACCGACCAAATTTTTGTCAAGCGGTAGCTTAATATTTATCAATCAATATAATCAGCGTCAGTCGCCGCACCCGTGGTGAAATGTTAACTGAGAGTATTTCAAAGTTGTAAAAAAAATAGTTGCGAAAAGTGATTTTATACCGAATGAAACTTTGATGGATGATTATTGAGGTCATGTTTAACCAAAAAATCACCGTCATCCGTATTGCAGACGGGGGATTCAACGTCAGTCGCGTTACTGAACATGTAAACATTTTTTGAATATAAAGTCATTTTATACCGTACAAAATTTGTACAGGTGAATGTTTCTATTTTGTAAATAATAAAGAAAACCGTCAGTCGCTAATACAATGGTTGAAAAAACCGTCAGCCAGCGATATAAAGTTATAACCAATATAGCCCTACTTCGCGCTCAATGTATCCTAGGGCGTCGTGTAGACGACATTTCCACCTGCAAACGTTCAGCTAACGGCGATTTTCGTTTGAATTAACCATAAAATTGTCTCACATAGCAATTTTAAGTAATTAATTCGATAGTCAATATTTGTGAAGAAAAATTATATACATTTTACTTTAAAAGCGTCATCTGTTGTCATATACTAAAACTAAAATAACACCTACTGAATCTAAACGTGTATAATCTAGATATGAACCTTTATTGGGTGCGAATTGGGATCTTTCTAATGTCAATTCAATACAATTCCCAACAACAACATTGAGATGCTCTCAATTTTTATTCCACCCATTATGAAGTGGCTGATGATCAAAGCCGTTATGTATTAGTGGAATACTATTATTGTAACGATTTTCGCTCGGCATAAAATGACTTTTTAAACTGAGCGCTACCTCCCCTACTATAAACCTTGACGTTCTGAACGACTAGAATTGCGACATTTTTTGTTTTTCTGTACCTACAGCATACAAAGAAGCAACATTTGTCTTTGAAAAATGCCGCTGATAGAACAATGCAGTTTACAATCTATAAACAATACAGCAGTAAGAATTAGTTTATAGCATTGTAGAAACAACAAACAATAATTGTTCGGCGATTGTTCAGTTTGTCTGTGAGTAAACCAGTAGCCGACAATTTGTATGTATCAAATATTTTTTATTATAAGTATAAAAAGCTGCTGTTACCCGAGTGAAAAAACATTTTCGGAAAAAAAATAGTTAAATTACACGAGTGAAATCCGAAAAATAAAGAAAGTACTTGCTAATGCTCGATAATGCAAAAAAAATCTAAGTATCTGAAAACCATGTTTAAATATCAAAATATAATAACCAATCTACCACTTTCATTATAAAAGGCAAACTCCAGAATACAAGTTGTATGACTTCATTAGGATACTGTGACGCAAGATGCAATCTTTTTCTATCTATCTCATGTATAGAAAAAGATGCTCTTTAAAACTACATAATTATTAATATTATTAATTAATAAGCTTCGATTCTAATTTTCCCGATTGTATTTACTGCATATATAGAGCGTACTATGCACCGTAAAGTGAACCGTTTTTGTACATTAATTGCTTTTAAAACTGTCCATTTTACATTTTATTGGGTCATAAAGTTAACTGGTACTTTCTCTCCGTTACTCCAGTTACTGCAGAACAAAAAAGGCAGCTCCTATTGTCAGGGAAAGGAAAGGGAGCTCTTATTGTTCCATAATAATTATCTAATTGGGTTCAGCACTTTAAAAGCAATAAAGCGGTTTGCTATAAATCTCTCCTGACACAGGTGGAGGTGTGCAGTTGAGATAACAAGCTCTCTGACGCGCGCTTGATAAAACATGCATTTCAACTACGCGCGTTTTCCCAATGAAAATGTATGGCTGGTTTTATCGTTAAGCGTTTCGGCAGCGCCGTTGGAGCGCGCGCGTTCGATGATGTATGGGGGTAGTAGTAGCGTTTTATAGCCGAGCCGTATCTATAAGGTGCATTGGGGTAACTTCGGAAGAAAAAAAAAATGGGGATATTTCGAAAATGGCAAATAATTACCAAACAGAAAGTAATTTTGAGCTCTGGCCACATTTACCGAGACGCCAATTTAATCACCTCCCCCGCTTCCTTTCCCTCGAGCCGTCAGTCGGGAGTGCGTGTGCGCTAAGTTCATTTTTTCGCGCCAAGTGCAATTTTATGATTTTTTGGGATTATCGAAATTACCCCGTTTTGTTTAACACAGAAATTAGGTAAGTTACGTAATAATTTGTTTGTTTTAAAGAAGCTTTGACGTTTTTTGCTTTCTTAAGAATATGTAATGTTGGTCTAGCTATGATTTTTAACAAACATTCTAAATAACCCCAGTGGGGTAAATTTGTTAACGAAATTTCCCCAATAATTTTTTCATAGTTTTTTGCAGGGGTGCGCAACATATAAAATATTTACCTGCCTTTACCAACAAACATAAACGAATGAAAATACAGAGTCCAAACTTGACTCGACTCGACTCGTACAAATCATGTCGATTTTCGACATTGAGAGGTTTAAAACGTATTTTTGAATAGACGTATACGTTTGAATAGAAACGTATTTTAAAATAAAAACATTTTAAAGTATAATCCGGGTTCCCAAAAACATTTTTTTTATTACTATCCAGCAAATGTTTCGTGAGTAGCTTCATTTTGATAAGACGAACAACAATTTCCTTTGCGTAAATTCTCGGAAGTGGTAGCTAACAGAGATAGAAAGGATTTAAATTTTAATATTTCTATTTGATGGTCCTAAAATATGGATTGTTCTATATTTTGTAGGACAAGGTTACTCTTGAATTTTATAACTAAGTATTAACCTATCAATATAAGTACAAAAAATCAGCTCGTTAGGGTTCTGTTTTAGTCTTTTTAGTTCATTAATCAACAAAACTTGGTTGACTAATGAACCCTAAAACACAACTCTAACGAGCTGATTTTTATATATTGATAGGTTAATAGTTCTATCTCTGTTAGGTAGCACTTTCAAGAATTTACGCAGAGGAAATTGTTGTTCGTCTTATCAAAATGAAGCCACTCACGAAAAATTAGCTTGATTGTAATAAAAAAAAATCGTTCTAGGGAACCTGTACGACTATATAAAAATGGTTTAAGTGAAGAAGCCACTTTTATTATTTGCAGGTGTCAACTGCTCGGGTGCTGATTGCTGACGTGGTTTTTAAATGCAGAGCTAATGCGCGCCTTTCCTCTGCAATTGAAAACTACTTCCTTTTTTTAATTTAGTTTTAATTTTTATTGAATTTACGAGACTGGGTAAAAATTATTTTTATTTTTAACAAAAAATGTGTTCCTATTTTATTTCGTTAGTTGTAGTTTTGCTGGGTATTAAATTTAAATAAATACAATAATATTATCTAGTGTTGGCTTTTTTATTGTTCTTATCTATTTACTTCTTTGCTCCAAATGTTGAGGACATCTGCGTCCCCGATGGGGTAATTTCGAAAAATTTTCAGTCTAAAACTTAGTTTGGTGTCTTCTATGGCTTGTATACACAATGTTTTTGTATGGGGTAAAATAGAATAAAGATAAATGTGTGCCTTAAATGTATTTTTACATTAGGTCGTGTTTCGCTGTTATTCGAAATTACCCCTTGAGTTTTCAAAATTACCCATGAAAAGTAAAAATAGGGTTTATATTTTAAAGGAGTAGTTATACCAGAATCCGTAAATACTTTTGAACTAAAAAAGATACAATTCACATGGAAATATGTTTATTATAACTGAAATGTTAGAGTTATAGTTAAAAATATATACAATTCGTCTTCTAAAGTTGAAACAATGACACAATAGCCTCACTCTTCCAAAAAGTTTACGAGATTACCCCAATGCACCTTATATTACAATAATGAAGATAAAACCTGCTTAAGTAATAATTGTAAATGCGAGGTATCAGAATTCAGATCGCGTCTGGGCCGCGCCGGAATGGCAGCGGCGAGGCGAGCACTTTCAGTGTCGTATTATGATTTTACATTTTCATTCACTCACAAACAAACACACACACACACACACACACACACACACACACACACACACACACACACACACGCACACACACACACACACACACACACACACACACACACACACACACACACACACACAAACACACACACACACACACACGCATGCATTTATTATTACTGAGTAGATTCTTGTTTTTGTAATATGAATACTATTATAAACCTTTTATTTCTAGCTATGGTTAATAATATGATCAATTCGTAAGCGCTCTGTAAATTATGTAAACTGGAAAGACTAAGGACCACCAAGATATAGGCTCTGCCTAGTTTGGGGTCCATTGCAATTTGTATGGCTTACATAACTTTAAAGAAATATTGTAAACTGTATACTATTATTTACTTTTTTCTCCATACCAACCAAATTTACCAATTTATTTAGATAAGTGTTTGTGTGTAAATAAAATAGAGTGAAGAATGTTACGTTATGGTTCAGAAATAAAAAAGAATTATTAGAAAAAAAAAATGTAATACATAGTAATTAGTAGGTATCACTTGAGAAATCTACGGCCGCCACTACGTACTACTGGTGACACGATCAGTATTACAAGAGTTTACAAATTACATACATCTATGATCGAAATCACACAGGCCACACCCTCGAAACGGTCAAATCCCAAAAAAGACCCCAAAAATTACTATCACAACTCACAAGCATTGATAATAATAATTATTGTGATGCGGTTTTTATTGGGCTTAGATGCGTAAATATCATTGTACATTGTACAAGCTCCTCAAATAGAAGTACTATACTGATTCAGTGACAGTAAGTACTTATACAGAGTGTAACAAAAAAGTCATAAAAGGTGTGTAGGTAAGTGCCGGGATAAATGTAGAGTCAACTGTAAAAGTAGCTGCGCTGAAAGAGCATTTTTTGTGATTTGTACGGACAAGCCCTCAGGGGCACGAGTTCACCCAAAAGTAAAAAAGCTCTTTCATGGGAATCATACACACCCTGAAGTATTCTCACTTTGTTTTGTCACAACCTGTATATTATTGTCACGGCGTGGTGTGCGGTCCGCGTACGGGGGTAGTCACGGAGTCAGCGCCCGTGAAATTACGTCACGTAAGCCGCACTCGAGTGACGATTATCACGCGACAAAACCACCATTGTCAAATCTATCGATTGTCGATCGATATCTTCGCGCATCGCGAGTCGCGACCGATTTTTTAAGTGACATCCAAAAAGGAGGTTATTATATTATGTAAAGGTGTTTCGATGAGAATGGTATTTAAAGGTGAACGCAGATTTGGTCGCACCGCACGCACCGCAGCATCGCAATTCTTCATATTATTATGAAGTTGCGAAGACTGCGGCGCGGGTAAGGTAGGTATGCGAGCTTGCCTATAACTTCATAAAAGAATTCCGAATGCGGCGACTGCGGTGCGTGCGGTGCGCCCAAATCTGCGTTCACCTTAAGTCGTCGGCTCCATCAGGCAATTATGATCGTTTAGAATGATTCAAAGTTTAAACCACATTTAGACTGGTCACATATTATATAAAAAAATAATTATGTTGTTTCAAACTTCAAAGTCTCATAACTCATTAGTCATTACAGAAAGTGACAATAGGCGAATGGTATTATGACTTGTGGTATTGGTCGGGTAACGGGTTATAATTATTATTTATTAATGTAAACTTATGTGGACAATGTTTGATATAACTTGACCAAATTACGTTGATTAGTTTACCTATGAATCAATTTATTTGCTAGTGATACATGGTGATACATAGCTAATATTTTTTGCAAAAAAATGGGCGTATCTATATTATTCTATATCAATTGATGACTAGCAGATGTGTGATGACAGATGACTGACGACTGATAAGCTATCAACATTTACCACCCGCGGTGAAAATAAGGACTCGTGCGAAATCATGATCAAGGATCACAGATTACTAAATGGTTATTATGCTTTGGATAACATACTAAATATTATAATCCTAACTTCCATACATATTCCCTCAAGACTCAAGAGTCAAGCCCCAAGCGGTCGCATGCAACCGCGATAACAATAGATTTCCAAGAATCCGCGATCGAGGGATTAATTTTATAAAATATGCGAAAGTGTGTCAGCCTGTCCGTCTGTCGGCCTGTCTGTATGTTACCTCTTTACGCCCAAACTGTTGAACCGATTTTGCTGAGGTAGGGAAACACATTGAGTGCCGGCAAAGGAAGGGCATAGCCAGTAGCCATGAGTAGCCACGACATAGCACATTTTATCCGGGAAAAATGTACGGGTCTGACGCGATAAATGAATTTTGTCGCAACGGAGTTGCGGGCGTCATCTAGGCAATGAGCTTATAAAATTAGTAACATAGTATTATATCATTGCATCTAGGAGTAACTAGTAAGTAGTAACTAAGTATATTATTTTTAGTATATTTTAGTAATCTGTGTCAATAGATTACAGGACGCGCGTGTTCGTTTAGTATGGTTTGTTTTTCTCTAAAAGTCCTTATTGCCAATAACATAGGAACTCTTATAGGGAAAAGAACTTCAAATGGGTAATATTTTGACATTCAAAATCGTACAATTTAGAACTAAAGTGTTGGCGAAACCTTATCGACCTGATAAGTGATAACATCACATTGCCAACTTACAAATTGTACTTGAAAGAGCTGTAATGCTAATCATAGTAATTAGTAAATAATAATATTATTATGATTAATATAATAAGGAATCGTAATAAAATAAATAATGAAGTCCGCGCCAATTTCCTTGATCTATTTAATATCCAAGAGATTTGTGGACTTTTCAATTGATGATAAGTATTATATTTTTTTAAAAACAGTTTTCACGAAATCGGATAATTAATTTTGAGAATATATTAATAAGCGCCATCTATTGTGTTCTTCACGTACTATAATAACCAAATCGATTCCATGCATGCTACGTAGTATCCTTGTCTTGTCATAGATGGCGTTAAGCTATAGTGTCATATTATTATATTTAAAATATAATATTTTTGTCTTTTTGTTTTTTTATTTCACAAACTTATTCATCATTTTTAAAACATATAATTTTTTAAAACAAGTAATTGTACTACCGTAATAATATTATGTATTGTACATTTAATACATTTTGAATAATAATTTATGCAATGCCAATTTGGGCCGATTCACACCGGCAGAGGCCGGCAGCGGCCGGCGAGGCGCGGCGAGGCCAGCAGAGGCGGCTCGCGTCGCCGCGGGCGGACGCTCGGGGCCGCTTGTGGACGCTCGTGGCCGCTTGCAGCCGCGCGCTACCTCCAGAGCACGCGTACCTTTCAGTTTAGATTCTACATTCGGCAAGGAAACTCGTGTCGTGTGTTTACAGCAACATGATGGAATTGGTTATTATTACACTTATTGCCGAAGAAGAAGTAATACTTTAGGGCCAATTCCCACCGGAATGGCAGCGGCCGGCAGCGGCCGGCAGCGGCGCGAAGAGCACTTTTAGTGTGAAATAATTGTAAACTTTATCTACATACTTATAAGTACTAATATCGCTTGAAAACTTCAAAAAGGGTTCGAGGCGCCGCGCGTCCGTCGGCGGAAACTGCTCGCCTCTGCCGGCCTCGCCGCGCCTCTGCCGGCCGCTGCCGGCCGCTGCCGGCCTCTGCCATTCCGGTGTGAATCGGCCCTAACTACTAGTATCGCTTGAAAACTACAAAAAGGGCTCTAGGCGCCGCGCGGCGCCTCGAGGCGTCTCGTGACGTCGCGCGCGGACGCTGGCAGCCGCGAGCAGTTTCCGCCGACGGACGCGCGGCGCCTCGAGCACTTTTTGAAGTTTTCAAGCGACACTAGTAGTTATAAGTATGTAGATAAAGTTTACAATTATTAAAAGTGCTCTTCGCGCCGCTGCCGGCCGCTGCCATTCCGGTGTGAATTGGCCCTTTTTTACTAAGTTTTCGAAAACGCCATCTATTTTTTACAAGTCGTACTATAATGATCAAATCGATTTCACGCATACTACGAAGTATTTTTGGGTTCTCATAGATGGCGTTTGATGACAGCGATCTCATAGATATAATAGGCGATAGTCAGAGTTCACAATTTCATCGATAGATGGCGTAAAGCCTAGCCAGTGGCACTATTAAAACAGAGCCTGCTTCTCTAATTAACTTTAAATTAATTAACTAAAGTTTCAGAATGTTTACTTAGTTGCTTTTATATTTTATTATAACCAAGCACTGCTACTTTATCTACAGCCTGAACAGCTAGTTCACTATCAGTATTGATGTAATTTGTAGGGCGGTTGATGTCCACCCACCCGTTTCGCCGCCCGCTCTAGCACATAATTGAAGCTAAGGCTACTTGACCTATATTCAATTTCATTGAACAAATGCATATTTCTAGTAGAACTTGGCCTAGGAAACCGTATTTCACCCTTATCATCAAATAAAAGCTTATGATTGATAAATAAAGTCGATTTGAAAATATGATTTTATGAAAATAGGATTTGTACTGACGAAAACGCTTTTGCGGTACTTCCGATTTTTATGTGACGTCACCTCATAGTAATTTAATATCTTTTATTTATCGCGCTCCTTATATGTAAGTTTATCAGTACATAAATAATAAGAATAAGCCTAGAACGATTTGTAAAATATATTTTCTTGAATAATTCACTTAGAACATCAGTTTTATATATTATCTCCATTTATTGTAGACGGGAAATGAAATGGCCAAAACTTTTCTCCAAAAGTGTTGAACATTACAAATGATTTCTAATTTCTTATTTAATTCTTTTATAATTTTTGGGCACTTTTAGACTCGTACATTTAGCACATAAAAAATGTACAATAAAGAGAGCTTAAAATACAAAACGTATGACGTCACACTATGGGCAGTGTTTTCGGCGCCATTTATGAGGCATATTTTTCAATCAACATTTTTATGTGTTTTTACTGAGTAAAATATTAAAATATTAGTTTTTTTGTGAAAATGAATGATTAAGAAGCGATTAGCATGAAGAAAAAAAGTAGCTCAAGTAGCCTAATTGTTAGGGTGTTGGCAGTACCATGTAGTAGTTTCAAGACGTCTTCTAGAGAAATAAAAATGTATTATTATTTATTTTAAACTTTGATCGACTTGCTGAAACTCGAGAACGGCTGAACCGATTTGGCTAATTTTGGTCTTGAAATAATTTTGTGGAAGTCCAGGGAACGTTTGTATTAGGATTAAGGATAGAAGATACGAAGTTCACGGGCTATCTAGTAAAGAAAATTGATATTTGATAAAATATAATAATAAAGACGTGAGTGGAAGAATCGAACAAGTAACATTTTGTAACATGCGGACAATAACTAATTTTTTCCCTAATTATTTTAATAAAACTTGTAAGTTATCTACTTAATAAATCATAACCTATCTAATATATCTGGCTACACATAAATAATCAATAGTTTTTCTATTTCAAATAATTTTTCCGGTCCTAAAGCCTCCATTTAAGCAAAAAAACGGGAAGTTGTTTCCTGTTACTTACCTTATTCTTTCACTCACGTCTTGAATTATTAATAAGTACAGTAATCCAAAATTAATAATGCGCATGAGTGACCGTGAATAATGACCGTGTTACAAAAGCTACAGGAATATCACGACGAACTTTGACTGATACATGTATCTTAAACGCAATGCAAATAGAAAATGCAATATCGTCTACCGTCGCTCTGGAAATACGACCGTTGCCGACAAATTTCGAAAACTTCTATGCGCATTATCACTTTTGGAGTACTGTAAATAATAATATTATGTTGCTCGCGACTTAGTAAATCTATAGTTTTTAAGGCCTGATGATGGCTATGAATAGATGGTGATTGGTGTAGTCACTGTCATCAATTGAGCGGAATTGTACATAATTAGTAAATGGAAAAAAAAAACTAAAGACATCAGCTAGGCTCCATAATTTTCATAACATTTAAGTTATTGTACGGTCTATAAGTTTTTTATTGTTACTATTTTAACTGTACTTAAATCGAGTGTACTAAATATCTCTATATGTAATCAGATCATTGGTAACATAATCTACATTAACAGATGGCAGCGATTAATTATAGTCCGGATGTCTGGGATTACTGCCAAACTTATCGACCACCGCAACCGAAATGCGCTGGAAAATTAGATTATGGTTATGGCTTCTTAATTTCATCCACATTAATTCATCTATAAATATAATAAAACTGTAGAAATGAAAATTCTGTACATTATAGGCCTGTTTCACCACTTCCTGATAAGGCTATCCACCACTTAAATTGACAGATGAGAATCTGTCAAATAAGCCTATCGGGCACCTTTATATCAGGAAGCGGTGAAACAGGGCATAAAGATATTTAAAAAATAATAAGCGGGGGGGTGTCACTACATCGCTATAGAAGCCAAAAATGTGGTTAGTTTTTTGTCTGTCTGTCTGTCTGTCTGTATGTTTGTTCCACTATCACACGAAAACTACTGATCCGATTTGAATGCGGTTTTCGCAGATATATTTGTCTTCTTCCAATTCAATTGTTTTAATTACAATCAGCAATATCGAAACAATTTACCGAGGAAGGCTATAGGCTATATTTTATCACGCTTAGACTAATAGGAGAATGTGGAAAAAACGGGGGAAATTATTTGAAAGGCCTTATCTCACAACCTATAAGAGCAATTTTTATGTTATTTAATAGCACAGATAAGAAGTAGACCACGTGAAGGATCATAGGCTATCGATTTTGATCATTAATTTTTCAGTGGCTATATATTTTATAGCCGTGCGACGCCGGGGCGGGTCGCTAGCATATCTACTTATACTAATATTATAAAGCGGAAGAGTTTGTTAGTTTGTTTGTTTGAACGCGCTAATCTCATGAACTACTGGTCCGATTTGATAAATTCTGTCAGTGTTAGATAGCCCATTTATCGAGGAAGGCTATAGGCTATATTTTATCACCGTAAGACTACTAGGAGCGAAGAAATAGGGGAAAATCTGGAAAAAAAGGGGGAAAATTAGTTGAAAGAGCTTATTTGAAGACGCTAATCTCAGGAACTACTGGTCCGATTTGAAAAATTCTTTCAGTGTCAGATAGCCCATTTATGGCTATAGCTATATTTTACCAAGCTAAAGTAAAGTAGTCTTAGTATGGATTATTTTGATTTATGTTTATCACCAGATGTTGCAAGTCCGTTACAGAAATTAGTTTTTCGCATGAACCCGTACATTTTTCACAATGAAAATTATCTTAAAATTATGTAAATACGTGGGAGAGCCATGTTCGGCATGAATGGGCCGGCTCGACCGGAGAAATACCACGTTCTCACAGAAAACCGGCGTGAAACAGTGCTTGCGCTGTGTATCGCCGAGTGAGTTTACCGGAGGCCCAATCCTGTACCCTATTCCCTTCCCTACCCTCCCCTATTCAATTGCCTTCCCATTCCTACCCTCCCCTATTACCCCATTCCCTCCTAAAAGGCCGGCAACGCAGCTGCAGCTCTTCTGATGCTGCGAGTGTCCATGGGCGACGGAAGTTGCTTTCCATCAGGTGATCCGTTTGCTCGTTTGCCCCCTTATTTAATAAAAAAAAATATATAAATACATATTATGTCCATTCCCAATGATGTCCAATCATAAAATGATTAATTTTTAAACTCCACTTTGCGTGCAATTCATATAGTAATTCACTTAGACTAATGATTGGTCCCGCTAGCGGCGCTCGCGCGCGGAGACTAATCATTAATCGAAGCGAATCACTTTTACACTCCACTTTGCGTGCAATTCATATAGTGATTCGCTTACTAATGATTCGATGACTAATGATTGGTCTCTCGCGCGGCGCTCGCGCGCGGTGACCAATCATTAATAGAAGCGAATCACTATATGAATTGCACGCAAAGTGGAGTTTAAAAATGAATCATATTATGATTCAATATAATATGATTCTCCAAAGCGACCATTTTAGCCCCGCAGATCCTTTCGTCAATGTAAGTTCAGCGATTGCTCGTGAAGGTGTAACAAAAATAAACACTGTTGCGTTTATAATATTAGTACCGATGTGTAAGTGACTAAGTAAGAATTAAATACTTATCTATCAAGTAAGTTAGTAAAATTACAGCCTGCAAAACAGTTTTCAGTTGGTAGTCGCCAATACCATCATACAGGTAGTATCGCTTCTGTTCCAACTTCCAAGGGTGACTCGTGACCGCATCACATCATCTCCCCTTCCCCCATATTCACCCCTTCACCCCATATCCCCCCTAAGTGGGCGTGGTCGAGGCGGGCCGCGCATGCGCTGTCATCTAAAATGGCGTTTGATTGACGCGATCAAGGGAAGAAGGTAAGGTTTGAACTTTCACTTCGAATTGTTTTTGTTTTTATGAAATACAAGTTGGTAATTCTGACAGGTAATTAGATAGTGGTTGTGAAGTTTAATTGCAAGATACATTTTCATAATCTAAATATTTTATATTAACTTAAAGCATATTAGGTATATTGTATAACAATTCAAGGTTTACTATCTTTATCTGTCATATGGTGTCGTTTCCAATATGCCAGAGCAGGACAAGCAGCTGATTTAAATAGAGTTGTATAGCTATGTATTTATTCGCTGCCAAATTAATATATTTTTTATTTTTTATTATAAATGTCCAAACACACTGTGCCGAAGTTCCGCGGCAGAAATTCCACATGATTACGTCAGCAATGTCAAAAGCTACAATAAAACGCAACGGAATTTCGGCATGGTGTATCATCTGTTATTTAAAATACATGGCAGGCGGAATCAAGTCGAACTTCCGTCGTGGAAATTCGGCATAGTGTGTTTAGACACCGCGACGAGGCGAGGCGAGGCGCGGTGCGACTTAAATTTGTATGGATTTGACAGATTTCAATTTTTTGTGAGATGTCTTGCGAATGCATCTACGCGTCGCGTTGTGGTCTGAATCAACCCTTAGAGCGCATTTTCATTAGTCGTTAACTCGTGCGGTATACAGCAAACGGGGAGCCTATGACAACTAATGGCGCATTTTGATTGGTCGTGGCATGCATTTTAGAAATCTCCCGCACCCCGCATGCGGGCCATGTCGACCAGTGAAAATGCACCATTAGGGAAAAACATTCACCGTAAATGTTTGTCTAATGGTCAAAATAACAAAACTCACTCTTGGAAACATTCTGACACTGCACATTCAAAGCCTTACTCAAGAAACTTTTTGCTGTGGCTGAAACCTAGGTAGGTACATGGTGACTAACTATTTAATTTCTATTTGTATTTCTATTTTCAATACTGTATTGCTTTCTGACTCTTACACCACAAGGTAACAGATAACAGATGAATCGCCAAAAATATGTCCCAAAAGTTTAATTTTACAAGAAGTAGAGATTACTTGCGTCTTGCTATTTTCTTGTCTTAAAAAATAAACCATCCTTATGATTAATATTCCCAAAAGTTCCGTGAGAATATATTCAAGAAAGCAAGAAAAAAAAGTAAAGGCTTAGAAGGTCCAAAATAAGGTGACCGCCTGCGACAGTTAAAAAAAAAGAAAAAAACCTCTCCCCGTCACGCGACGCCAGTGACTTACTGAGTTTGTTTTTTTAGTGCCCCGTGCTTGATAAAATTTTTTGTGGCAGTAGCGAGTAGGGATGGCGAAGTGTCGCCAGATTTTTTATCGATGTAATGTTAATTTTCTTTATCGATAAAATGTTAAATTAAGAAAAAAGCAAACCTCGATTCGAAACTTTACTAAGTGTCAGGAATTAAAATTTAAAATATTGAACGGATCAAATCACTGTTTGCTTACAACTTAATTCACAAAATAAGTAAAATCAAAGTTTTAAACACTGAACGGGGTAATAATAATGAACTATATTTTTACATTTATAGAACGCTCTCGATTATGACAACTTGCAAAATAAAAACTTTACATCTAAATCGGTCTAAATACGTCAAACTTATAACTCCCTCTTTTTTTGTCAGGGGCTAAAATCTGTGGCCAATTGGCCATCGACAATCGATTAATAAATAATTTCTGTTGTCTGATACCCATAACACAACTCCATGAGGTATTTTAAGGCCATCCCCCGAGCAAACGACCTTGGCCATACATTTGCCGCGTTGCCGAGATCGCACCAAAACCCTATTTTTTTACTTATCTTAGTTCAAAATTGAGCTAAAAAAATTAAAACGTGGAATATGTAGTTTATGATATTTTCGATCTATTGGCGTATGTTTCAAATAACAGTAATTTGTAAATACTAAGGACTAACTAAGGAGATGCTGAATGTATGCTTGAATTTGAATAAATCGGTTTTACTTTGGAAACTGATATCATTAGTATAATAAACAAAAATAGAAAATTTAAAACGTGGAAAGGAATGTTGATATGCTGAAGATTATTGCTGTATTTTTATTATAACTTTGTAGCTTTCAAATTATGAGTTTATAAGCCCCTGAATACGGTAAATTACGGAATCTCCGCCCTTAACCACGGCGCCCGACGGACTTGGTGTGAAACGTCAAAAGATATTAATATTATAAAAATATGCCGCAGCTGCTAATGTAATAGTTTAAATATTAATGTTGTACATCATATTAATATACATCTGCTCGATTAAAAATAAGCATTTACACCTAGCACAATAACTTTGAATACGAAATTAACATATCACTTTACTAATGACGAAAGGACAAGTTACATTTGAGTTATCGATACAATATTATATGAGTATCATTAATCCTTTTTAATATTTTACGAAATATGTTAATTATTAATAGTTTTCTATTTCTGGAGGCACCAGCTTTTTCACAAGCAAATTATAAAGACGCTTAAAAAGGATAACATTTTTAACAATTGATTAAGTTTGTTGTTCTTTGTATGTTTTACTTAATTTTTGTGAGACTGTTCTTCACGGACGTATATATAGTTTTGATAAGGGGGGAGTCCCTAACGTAAAAAAAGCGGCCAAGTGCGAGTTGGAATCGCCCATGAAGGGTTCCGCAGCAGCAAATAGGCAACGTGCTTAGGAAATCAAAAATATTTTTCAAAATACATGTACCGCACCGAGGTACATATATTATTGTCGATTAGACAAGTAAGATGGGGGGGGGGGTCCGGACCCCCAGGACACCCCCCTTATATACGCCCATGCTGTTCTTGTCTTATCACTCTCTCGCTCTTTTCATAATATTATTTCAAATGCAACTGAATGTAATACATATCCTATCTATTAGCTCTTCACGCTCAAACCGCCAGATCGATTTGGCTTAATATAGAGGTACTCGGTCTCGGTCTAATATAGAGTCTCGGTAAAGGACATAGGCTATTTTTAACCAAAAAAAGTATGGTTCTCACGGGATAGCCGAATTTTAAAGTAACGAAGTTGCGGGAACAAAAGTAAAACCACAGCTATTTTAAGTTCACGTGTTTTATTTGACATCATTAATTCATGAATAATTAAACGAAGGTTTAACAACCTAAACATGTATCCTGGTATATAAAATTTTATTTATGTATAATTTATTTTTCATTTAGACCATTATATTTAATTACCTGTGTCTATAAATAAGTAATTGGTAATATAATTAATGCGTATTCGGATTGCCATTAAAAAGCGAAAAGCCATTTCATGTTCCTTGAGGCTGGTAAATCATAAGGCACATAAACGTAGATAACTGTTAAAATGATTAAAGATTTTATTGTTCCAATAATAATTGCATTTCATTATATTTTATTTGCTATTGCAATAAAAATATATAAATTTGACAGACTTTACTAACTTTCTTTTATATTTAGACTAGATGACGCCCGCAACTCCGTTGCGCCAAAACTCGTTTATCGCGCGGGAACCGTACATTTTCCCGGAACAAAAAGTATCCTATGTCCTTTCCCGGGACTCAAAGTATATCCATGACAAATTTCAGCAAAATCGGTTCAGCGGTTTGAGCGTGAAGAGGTAACAGACAGACAGACAGACAGATGGACAGACAGACACACTTTCGCATTTATAATATTAAGTATGGATACATTTCTATTAATATAAAAAGTAGTCAATTTAGTCTGAATTTTTGAAAAATAGTCGTTCTTTAAGTTTTAATTTTTGAAAAAAGTCGACATTTTACTTTTATCGATGTTTGTCGAGTCCCATCTCTACCCAATGTCATGTTCTTTTTAAGGTATACGATATTCCATTGTTTGTGGACAAGGATAGACATAGCGGGACATAGTGGGTTAGAGTGGGACGGAAGATTAGGGCAATATTTCTGAATGCAGGACATTTTTAAGAATATGAAAAATATTTTCTGAGATCTCGATATGATAGTAATTTCTTATTTAGAAATGTTTGTTTTATTGATTGCTATTTTTATTGATACAGAAATATTATATATTTATGTTTATTATTTTTAAAATACTTTTAATTCCTATTTAAAAAAGATCTGTCTTACTAGATTTTGCTCGTTACTAGCTTTGCGTAGGAATTCGCTTACCACACAGATACATCAAACAGTACGTTTTACAGATAGTATATCCACACCAAATGCCACCAAAAGTCGTCGCAAGAAGTGACAAACAGATCGACAGACTCGCTTATGATTTTACTACGAATTAAACAACTTCGTTATACATTACACTCTTTGCAATGTTATCTACATACTATTTTTTCATAGTTCATTACTAAAGTAATTAACCTAAACCACATAAGGAGTAAGAGCTCCTTGAACTTAACCTTTTTGGACAATCACTTAGATCTACTTACGGTCAAAATCTCACTCTTACTTATTTGGGCATTTAATGAAAAATCCTCAGGAATTCCACACTCTTTATGCTAAAACACAATTTAAAGCTAAAAATATTCTGTGATTTCCTTAATATGACTCTTAAAAGAAACGCGTTAACGTAGGGACCGTAGATTTTTCAGAAATAAAACCATCCTATGTGCTTTTCCGAAACTCTATGTCTCTCCATTATTGTCAGAGCGAGCGAAGCGAGCCCTAGTATATCCCATTTAACCTGTACCTGTGCTTTAACATAGTAATTTTATTTAGTTATAATATGTAGATGTGTTATAATCAATCAGTCAAGGTGTGACGCGAGCCCTCACAAAACTCGGCTTTTAGCTAGTAGTTAGTACCATTTTTATTGGTTTAGTGCGTAAGAAAACACCAGAGTCCATAAATACATACTACCTATCGCATTTATAACATTAGTTACTTATTAATGTTAACTATCAGCTAAAAGTATAAAGTAATAAAGTAAGTTCGATATCAGTAACGGAGGAAGAGTTTTCATCTATCTAGCCAGGTCTAGCTCATATGTAAGGCTAGGGTGACCATGTGTTTAGTTATTTAAGGACAGTTTTAAGTTTTTTTATGTGAAAACTTCTTTAACAAAGATGTGCATTTTTTGGGATGGGTAAAAATGTTAAACTAGTGTCAAGACTGAGTGAGAGGACGCGGCTGCAGCGACGCGGCGTCTTAGCATTAGAGAGGCAGTAATATCTCCTCTTCTTTTACGGAGTGGCGAAAATGTATGCCTTGTGTATGCTATGTTTAAGACAATCCTACAATGCTTATTGTCAGAAAGTAACTTTGAGATCGATTGGCAAAAGTGGAAGACGAAATCTCTTTGGTGGTGCGTGTAGTGACGACGGAGCAAGACGTTATGTTAGACGCAAGGTGTTTATTAAAATCGCTACCAGACCTTGACACGTTAGGGTCAATTCAGATCGCAACGCGATGCGTACCTAGATGCATTTCTAAATTTGTATGGATTTGACAGATTTCAATTGCGTGCCAGTCTGTTAATTTAATACTTTAGAAATGCATCTACGCGTCGCGTTGCGGTCTGAATTGACCCTTATTAGTAGATATTGTATCAGTATTGTTAATTTTATGTTATTGGTAAATATTGTAGGTGTAGTCGATGTCGTCGATTTTCCCTTCAATTCTTCCCGAGCGATCTAAAATGTTTTGCGGAGCCTGTGAAGCATCAATGTTAATGATGTTGATGTGACTGTCCGCTACTTCCACACCGTGTGGTCACTGTATGCAGCTGCAGCAAATCTGCTGCTTGTGGAACTAGAATGTGTAGCTTCTTTGCTGTGCAATATAGGAATTTAACCCGCACCCTTGATGATGATGATGAGACCGTCCGCAACTGCAACAGGCGGGCCCGTAATCAACAGCCTGTATGATATTGATCATGATGACGACAGGTCTGTCCACCACTCGCGCACCGTGTGGTCACTGTCCGCAACTGCAACAGGCCAGGCCCGTAATCTACAGCCTGTATGATATTGATAATGATAACAGGACTGTCCACCTCTCTCGCATCGTGTGGTCACTGTCCGCAGCTGCAGCAGGCGGTCTGCACTATAAAGGGAAGGGAACTGGTTCTCGGCCAGCGCGGCGAACGTGCACTATAATATACGCGGTCAGCATCGGCGCTTATTTATAATCTGGTGCGAGCGACTTGGTCCATCGATGGTCCTTTAATATTATAGGAAATGAAGGTTGAGTAATTTTAAAAATTAAACGCTAACGTCACAAAATATGACATAAGTCATCGCTTCGCTAGCGAATACTAATGTCAAATCCCATACATTTTGTGGCGTTAGCGTTAGCGTTTACGATAATCGCTTGCCGGTTGTCTAGGGGGGGCTGGTGCAAAACTTGTAATCAATTATTTGACAAGTGGACCTATAGTTTTAGCACGTTCCCTCGTACAAAGAAAGTGCTGCCTATTAGTGTCAAGTATCAGAAACTTATGGTGTCTTATTTACTTTAATGATCGCAAAAATATGAAATTGTGATATTTAATAAGTATGTCGAACTTTATTTGTTAGCTGTTAATAAAAAATAGAGCTAAAGAGCTGCCTGCAGCAACTAACAAAACTTTAATTTCTAAGCTAGAGTAAAAACATTAAATAATATTATAGAATATTCTAGTAATATGGTCCATGTAAAACACTCTTCTTCGTGCCAATATACAGCTGCCTGACTATAAATATTGCCGAAGCATTCCACAAAAATCATTAAATTTTATTAAAATTTGTAACAGCGAGTGTTATTGCTAGACATAAACGTTAAGTGTCGCTACCATTCTGTTACGGCTTTCACCAGGCGCCAGACCTCATTTCCTTCCAACATCAGAACTTCGCCAACATTCCCTTCCAAATCAAAACTGCGCCAACATATCTTTATTATCAGGAATGCACATCGGAATTCGGAAATGCGCTAACATCTCTATACTTCCTACTCTTTCCTACTCCTCCAAATTTTTCTGATTAAATTCGTTGCTATATAGGGATATGCTAAAAAAGTCCCAAGACTATTTTAGCATATCCCTTGGGCTCCCTGAGATCATATCAGTGGCGAAGCGTCCATATAACCCGATTCCCATCGGCTTCCCTTAGGGCTTAGAAAAATCGAATATATGGGCCAACGACATATTTATCTAATAAATATTTTACATACCTACTTAAAAAACTTTGAATTCACAATGTTATATGCAATAAATTTTTCTCTCACTTGAAATACATAGTTTGAATTAATAACTATCGCCTACAAATTTTAAAAGGCAATGCATGTGCGGGCGCAGAGAATCAAATAAGCCGCAGGATTAGCGGCTTATTTCTCCATACAACGACAGTTCATAGTAAGCATCTGTCCTTTTCATTCCTGTGAACTGGTCGTCATGTTCTGTCTCGTTCTAGCACGCGCGATATATACTTGGAAATAACTCGATGCCCGACGAGTTATTACGGAGAAAGGTTAATTAGCAACGCACAAGTGCAAGCGAGATAGATGAGTCATGAAGTAATACATTTTTATTTTGCTGGTTTTTAGATTGACATATTAATATGGCGGATAGTGTGTTTATAAACAACATGTCGTTTGTTTTGTTTTGTCGAATTTAAATTTTGTTTTAGCGTTAGAACTTAGAAGAGTGTCGTGAATTAAATTAATTTATATTGTGACTTGTGAATTGTGAGTCGTACGACGTAATCGTGTAGTTCGGAAAATATGGCATTAATTCAGAAAGACTGTTGTCTGACAGATTATATTTTGCTGTCGAAGGAAACTTTGTTTTCCAAACTTAGTTTTGAAAATTAAAAGCATGTCATTCAATTATAAATTACCAAAATTGGTAAGTAGATTTTTTACTCCGGCTTCCCTTCTCAAAATATTCACCCCTCGCCACTGGATCATATCAAAGGGTTTTCGTGGTTGGATACCGCTGTCGATCCTGGCGACACAGGAGATACAGTGGTGGGAATGTGTGGTGGGCCAAAGCCCGTTACAACCTACCTTCTCCTCTCTGTTGCCTCTTCAAGCTTGCTTAGCTCCTGCTGCCACTCAACTGATTGGAAAACGCGCCTGCGTTGAACCTGCTCTACGCAACCAAATCTGAACGTATAAACACCAAACATAAATTCTATAATTAGTTGTTAAACCACACGTTAATTGTTCAATTTAACGACTATTATAAACTTACAACAGCTATTAAATTAAATTACAATCAAGATGCCATGGGCAATTAATGTTTTGAAATATTTTGCGTAAAAATGGCACCTTTCTCAAGACCGACAACGCGAACGGTTGCTGTGCTTATCAGTGTGATGAATGATAATCCATACTAATATTATAAATGCGAAAGTGTGTCTGTCTGTCTGTCTGTTACCTCTTCACGTCTAAACCGCTGAACCGATTTTGCTGAAATTTGGTATGGAGATACTTTGAGTCCCGAGAAAGGACATAAGGTACTTTTTGTCCCGGAAAAATGTACGGTTTCCGCACAATAAACTTTTATGATTTGCGCGTCAACTATTTAATCGATTTTGACGTAATTTGGTACGGAGATACTTTAAGTACCGAAGAAGGACAAAAGATACTTTTTGTCCCGGAAAAATGTACGGTTTCCGCACAATAAACTTTTATGATTAGCGCGTAAACTATTCAATCGATTTTAATGAAATTTGGTGCAGAGATACTCTAAGTACCGAAAAAGGACATAGAATACATTTTGTCCCGGAAAAATGTACGGCTTCCGCACAATAAACTTTTATGATTTGTGCGTAAATTATTCAATTGATTTTGATGAAATTTGATACGGAGATACTTTAAGTCTCGAAAAAGGACATAGAATACTTTTTGTCTCGGAAAAATGTACGGTTCCCGCACAATAAACTTTTATGATTTGCGCGTTACCTATTCCGATTGAAAACCGATTTAAAACCGAAAAATTTAAAACCGATTGTTTTGATGAAAGGATTTGGGCTGTGGCGGTACCCACAATTCGCCTAACATTCCTGCATCGCGCTATCGAAGTTTTCTAAGCGCGGCGGTATATATACGACAGCTGAAATGTATCACGTGGGCTCCGGCCTGACCGAGCATACCACCTCGCTCGGTCGGAAGATCTTCCTTTGGCCGCCACACATTATTTCCCACATTGGTGACCCTCGACAAAACACGCCTCCTTCATCATCATCACTCTCCGCCCCTCCGCACCGCGCCAGCCAGCATCGCCACGTCGGGTACCGCCAGCATCGTATCGGCGGCCACTGATGAAATTAGTGTCAAATGAAAGTAACTGATATTTAGAAACAACATTTGCTTTAGACGTATCATTGTATTCCATTTAGTTTAGAAAATAACTGAATGCGAAATAACGTGATCGCATAGAACAATATTGCTTAATAATTATTTAATATTTGTGTTTACCTAATACCAATGCATAATTCTAAGCTTACAAATCAATCAAAACAATATAACCAGTTTGTGCTGCTGCGCACACGTCTGTAGTCTGGTATCTCGGTTGGGTTAGGTTAGATATAGGTTAGGTTAGGTTAGGTTTAGGTTAGGTTAGATATAGGTTAGGTTAGGTTTAGGTTAGGTTAGGTTACCAGCAGCGGAATTAGGTGCTATTATTAAACCCGAGTAAGTACGGTACTAATAAGCACAGCTGGTCCTCCAGCTGGAGCTCTAAAAAATAAAAATCTTGACAAATAAAAATGAATTTTATCTACTTTTAAAGTATATTTCGGCGATGAGATTTCTACACTGTCATTGTAGGACTCCTAAGTATGAATATATGTTAGAATTGTTCTTGGCCGCGGATAGCCCAGGCTCCATACAAATTAGCCCATACTCCTTTTATATGAAGATACTTTGAGTCCACAGAAAGAACATAGGATACTTTTTGTCCCGGAAAAATGTACGGGTTCCGCACAATGAATTTTTATGATTTGCGCGTAAACTATTCAATAGATTTTGATGAAATTTGGTAAGGAGATACTTTGAATCTTGAGAAAGGACAAAGGATATTTTTTGTTCCGGAAAAATGAGCGGTTCCCACACAATAAACTCTTATGATTTACGCGTAAACTATTCATTCGATGTTGATAAAATTTGGTGTGGAGATACATTTAGTCCTGAGATAGGACATAAAATCATTTTTGACTCGAAAAAATATATGGTTCCCACTCAAAACCCCAAACCCCCCCGCATCCTCCTGGCATTGTTGCTTACATCAAAATTGTATCGCGTCGTTAGTGTTGAGTTTTAATTCTCCTTTTAAGGAACAAAACTAAACATACAGTTTTCGAGTGTCATTTAATTAATATGATCGGGACTTTGCCTTCGGCCTGTACTTGAGGATGCTACCCCCCAATCCCCTCCTGAGATTTTTTTTGCTTACATCAAAATGGTATCACGTCGTTAGTGTTTATTTTTAATTGTCCTTTTAAGGAAGAAAGTTATTTATTAAAAGTGAATTTATTCTAACCTTAACTAAACATATACTTTATGAGTATCATTTAATTGCCATGTGGGAGGCGCTTCGTTTCCCGAGCCTCCAACTTGGAGTCTGCGCCGCGGTTTTTGTGACCATAGGATGGACCAAGGGACCATATAAAGGCAAAAATTATCCATTTCCGCTATTATACTATGTTAACGCGGACGAAGTCGCGGGCAATAGCTAGTAATACATAAGTATATTATTATATTGGAAAACGTTCATTTATTTATTATAAAAACTATCCTAAATCCTTCCTTAGGACTCAAAGTATCCTCATACCAAAATTGTCTCAAAGGCTTTTAAGCGTGAAGATGAGCAGACAGTCAGACAAATTATTAGTATCGAATGGATTACCTTTCCAAAATAATCGCAAAAAATAACTAAGCTAGCTACTAGCTAGAGATCTTGCTAAATGTCCGAAGAAAGCCGAGATTGTCCGAAAATAGCCGATCGTTCGCGTGTCACGCCACAGTATGTATATCTTCGGAGTCGATAAAAGGGTCCCCTGCACCGTTTTAATTAGCCTGTAGAATGTATCGGGTGCCTTAGGCTAGGGTTGTCGCAACGTTGTTTAGATTTTTTTTACTATCTTGCTTATCTTGGTGGATACTATCTGAAATCTTAGTAAGGAATGTATAGTAAAGTGGAAGGAAGATCCAATTATTATTATGTAATACATATGTAGGTATGTATTTGAGGTGTTAGTTCCCGAATCGGTGGTAGGCACCTTAGTAACGACGTTCGGAATTATTTTGTAAAAAAATTACTCTGAATAAAAACTATTTTCATTTGATTTGATATGTTTTTTTTTTTTTGGTTTGTCGAAAATACTATTGCCACATCGCTTAATATACTCTGCGCTCTCTTTATATATTTTGTTTAAAAACTCCATTCTAAGTACTCATGCTTGTTATCAGAAATGCAAACAAATTAAGTAAACACTTCTTTAGCAACTTGTGCACTTTTTTGGACAGGTTTTTTTGGAAGCACTGTTGAGGTGTAGGAAAGGAATTAATATCCCCCTTTTATCAACCGCGTGGTAAAAATATACCCCTCCACTGTCTCTTTCGTGAACTGGGCAACCCGTTGTAACTATTTTTGAAAAATTTGCAGTGACAGCCCTGGGAGAAACTGCGAGCAACTGGCCGGCGCTCGCGCCGATAATACGTTTGGTATTGAGAGCAGAATATATACTCTGAGAATTTCACATTACACTAGCTCACTCTCAAGGATTTATTTTAAAAGCTTTTCTCTTTTTAACCGACTTGGAAAAGAAGACATTCCGTATTTTTATAACTGTCAACTTTTATACTAATTGATTTTAGAAACTACAACATTTTTTTACTTTTTAAAAAATAAACAAAAATATGTCACTTTATTCCTCCGAAAGGTAGCACGAAAGTTGGAGGAAGCACCTAGGAACTTTGCTGGTAATCCATAGGATATGGTTCATACATATAAAAACTCCCAAGATACATTAATTCATAAGCGTCATTCGTCACAATTTGTATGAAATTCTGTGACTGGTTATTCTGAATTTCTGACATAAGTATAATTTCGCGTAAAAAGATAATATATCAGCAACTTAGAATTTTTAACAAGAGAGCCTCACCACTTCCTGATAAGTGCCGAATAGGCCATTTACCACTTAACTTGACAGATCAAGTCAAATCTGTCAAAAAAGTTGTGAATAGCCTATTCGGCACTTTATCAGAAGGTGGTGAAACAGGTCCTTAAAGTTCTATTCTATGGGCAAAAACTCTTCTTTTATGAAGCTGATTTTTCGTCTCTATATTTCTCACAACATTTTTTTATACTTTACTTGTTGATATTATTCTCTTTAGGTTTGCTGCTGATGATGAATATCTCAGACTGTAAACAGTTAGAATGTAGCCTAATTCCATTAGTGGTATCTGCTGATCAGGACTGGTCACATTGTTCGCGGTCCAGTCGGTTGTAAACGTTTTAAAAAGTTTTCTATCTACTTTTATATTTTCTGTCAGCAAAACCTGACCTGATCTTTTTACCCCCGACGAAAAAGAGAGGTTGTATAAGTTTGTCCGTCCGTCAGTGTGTTTAACCGTGTCTTCCGTGGCTTTGTAGTATCCAAGCGGGTGGACCAATTTTGAACCAGTTCTTGTGTTTTTAATCTGACATGATCCAGAGTGTTCTTAGCAATAGTTTACCATCATTCATCATCTGCTCACTGAATGCTTTTGGGCTTATGTATTCATACTACTCAGAATTGCAAAAGGCAACTTTGCAATTCGCTATCATAACTTCTGACTTCCAAAATTCGTTGAGTTTTTTCCTTATATTTTCCTACGATCTAAACTGAACTGGCTTGGCATACACTCAAGTTCTCTTTAACTTAGCCGACGTTAGTCATATATTTGCATTACGTTTCTGGTTAGCCGATACTCAAAACGTGACCGGCATATGACGGCCATTTTGTTTTAATTTATTTATACGTGTTTTGGGGGTCCTCGTTGAGGTGAAAACTTCTTGGGCGGGCGTTTTTTGGGACACATAAAAGTGTTAAGCTTCAGGACTAAGGAGACATAAACTAATTGAAAATTCGAAGTAATAACCCTCTCTCTTCGGCGCGGCAAATGTGTATGCCTGCTTTTGTTGTTTTTTTAAATTCAATCTAAACTTATTATAATTATGGTAAAAGTAGTAAGAAGGTAGGAGGGTGGAATAAAGTGGCATCTTCAAGCTAGGCTGCAAGTATGATTAGACGAACCTTCAAGAGTTTGATAAAGAAATAAATAGTTTTAGTTTTATAACAAAGTTTTAGTGTCAAAAGGTCTTACCAACTGTTACTGGAAGTTACAGTTGGTAAGACCTTCATTGTTTTCGTGGATGTCTTGATCTTCAAACCACGGCGTTGGCAAGGTTGCTATTGTTGAAGTACCGCCAAGTTTTAGTGAAGTTGCGTCGACTGCCGTCTCTTCGGGTGAAGCGTGTCCTGCATATCCGCAGTAGGAGATCTCAATCCCCAACACAAGAAACAGCATTTCTAAGCAAAAAAGGCTTTATTTAAACTTTAAACACCTGAAATCCGTTTTTAGTTATAGCTGGTAGACAATAAATCTGCAGCGTGCTTGGAATACGCTAACGAATGGAAAACCCGTAACTTACACACATTGCCATCGTATACCACAGTGGTACGTGATACGAAATCGCGAAAATGTATGATTCAGTGAAGACATAAGGCCAACTTTCAAGTTCATAAGTTGCGTGAAAAGTTTTTGACGGTTCCCCCTTTTGTAAGAAATCGTGAGATTTGTCTCAACCCTCACCCCCATTTTCGACTTTCAATTATTACACATACTCAAATGTTGTCGTTGTTTGCCGTGAATCATCGGCTAAATTGGCATAATATAAATGTATAAAAACACTACCGTTTATTTTACGTTATGCTCAAAAAAGCGATATTGATAAAATCCACATAAAACTTCTCCTGTCATGAAATTGAGTGACATATTGGCAGTTGGGTGGACCCCTAAATAAGTACCTCGCGTAATTGGTAAACTTATGGGAGATCGCAGACGGTACACTTTTTGTGTGATCGAGTCTGCGGCGCACATACGGACGCGGCCATGCAGAATATAATATGCGCGCCGCAGACACGATCACATAAAAAGTGTGCCGTCTGCGATCTCCCTAAGTGCGATATTAAAAATACAGTCAAGTTACTCTAGTACTGTACGTTAAGACGTATGGTCCTACTACCTGATAGTACAATGAACATAATAAAGTAATAATGTGTCAACCACAACCCCTGGGTCCCGCTGAGCATAAGATCCGTGTAATTTTTCTACCCTTTTATGAATAGTAACTGGGGATGTGTGAAAAGGCAGGCTTGATTGGAACAATACCATAGCGTTAAATAAAATCGTCGTAAAATTGGCGTGTCCGATGTGACAATTGCCATGAGAAGCCTGTTTGTTTAACTGATTATCCACGTTAATCTTCTTATCTATATATATATATATATATATATATATATATATATATATATATATATATATATATATATATATATATATATATATAAATGGATTTTCAAATGTGTTAGTCGCGCTAAAACTCGAAAACGGCTGAACGGATTAGGCTGATTTTAGTTTTAAAATATTTGTAGAAGTCCAGGGAAGGTTTTAAAGTGACACGAAGTTCACCGGGACAGCTAGTCTTATATATAAAATTCTCGTGTCACAATGTTAGTCCACGAACTCCTCCGAAACGGCTTTACTGATTTTTACCAAATTTTATATGCATATTCAGTAGATCTGAGAATCGGCTACTGGGTACTTTATATATTGATAAGTGCGTTTGTTGAATAAATAATAGTAAATTATTACAACCTGAGACTGACGGCGACCATTGTTTGTGCGACGAGATAGCGATCGATGTTACCATGGCGACATACTTATTTAGTCACTTTAATAAAATATTATGGGCGAAATACTTATGGCAAAGCAACGTTTGCCGGGACAGCTAGTATTGTTACAAAATATGTGTCTGTCTGCCTGATAACTCTTCATGTTTAAAGCTCTGAACAGATTTAGATGAAATTTATTATTAAAATACTTTGGGTCCCGGGAAAGGACATTGAATAGATTTTGCCTAGGAAACGGCTCTCTTGTGACAAATAATTTCAACACAACGAACTTGTATGTAACATCTGGTTTTTTTAAGGGGGCAGACGAGCAAACGGGTCACCTGATGGAAAGCAACTACCGTCGCCCATGGACACTCGCAACATCAAAAGAGCTACAGGTACGTTGCCGGCCTTTTAGTATTTCATAAATTACATTTTCCGTGTCCAAAAATAATTTTCTAGAGCCCTCAAAACTTTCTAAAGTATAATTATTCAATTTAGTATTTAAAAGTTCTTTAAGCATTACCTAAGCTGTGTTCAAACTCTTGATAAATAATATTAATGCTTACAATGTTGTAAGCAATGTATGTATGTAACTTATTCAAGTTACATAAATTTCTAACTAATTATTGACTAATTAATAATGTATACAATATGACAAAGTATAAAATTAAATTTATAGACATAAAAGTATTAGTCGTACATTTTGTCGGACTTCGTCAAAAGCCACCTGGTGCGTTCAAAGTTTTGCATCTCTGGCCTTTATGTAAACTCCATAAGGTTCATTTTATGAGAAAATTTGAGATATTATATTTATGAATGGTCCAAAACAGCGGACGCGCAGTGGGTTGTTATGAAATAGTTTATGTCCATTAGATATTATTTCAACTTTCCATATTTTATATCTTTAGAATACACGTGTATGAGATGTTTTGTAGATACAGAAATAGTTTTAAGAAATACAAGTAAAATTATACCAATTAAAATATAGTAAATTTAGATATATCTAGTGTTGTTTTTATATGGAAAAGTAACAGATTAATTATCATTAAACTGAATAAAGTGCTGTGTACTATCAGAGAAGTTGATTCCGATGCAGATTCCTGGTATTCTGAAGAAAACGACAAACTAAAAGCCAGCGACAGCCAGACAGTCATTTTATAAAAGCTGGAAGTCTTCTTGTGTATGACCTCTATAGAGGTAAGAACGACCAGCAACTATGAAGTTTCGGTTGCGGTTACTTTAAGAGGTATCCAGTTCTGAAGGTGTACATAACCTTCAATAAAGTGTTTATATAGTCATAATATTATGTAGTACGTTTTTATATAGTCACTAGCTGTCCCGGCCAACGTTTCTTTATAAAGAAGGTATTTCCGCCATATAAAGTAGGTATTTCGCCCGTATTATTTTATTAAAGTGACTAAAAAAGTATGTCACCATGGCAACGTCGATCGCTATCCCGTCGCACAAACAATGGTTGCCGTCAGTCTCGAGTTGTAATAATTTACTATTATTTATTCGACAAATGCACTTATCAATATAAAAAGTACCCAGTAGCCGATTCTCAGACCCACTGAATATGCATATAAAATTTGGTTAAAAATCAGTAAAGCCGTTTCGGAGGAGTACGCTATCTAACATTGTGACACGAGAATTTTATATTATAATATTAGATAATTTTCCATATTTTTAGTAAAAGGTGGCCCCGTGCGAGTTTCTTACGACGGTTCTTCTCGCCGGGTTAGCTGCCGAACCGGTGATAGGCACCCCAGTAGTATCAACGTTCAGAATTGATAGATAATTTGAAAAAAAAAAAATACTCTGAATATTTTTTTTTAGTTTGAGTATAAATCTCAATTTTTTCTTATTTTCCTCAGGATAACTGTAGGAATCTCGTCTTTCACTGCCGTATACTTATGACAGTTGCTTCCCGCTATCAAACCATCTCAAAGAGAACTATTGAGAGTTTTTTATGATTCCGGTTCTTCTGGCCGGGTTCTCGAACCGGTGGTAGACCTCAAGTGTTAATTTTCAACCGATATAGAATAATTATAAAACATTTCTCATTTCATTTCAATACCCCTTAGGGCCCTTTTGGGTCTAACCCGTCTAACACTTTGACAGTAGGTATAGTGCCTTGGCTTCGTTGACACTAGTGTATTGAAAATGAGAGGCTTATACCACTGACCTGAATGATACTTCCTAGCAGGTGACAGACAGGTGATTTTCGCACAGTAAAGCCCGCCACAGACGGCATAATAACGACGGCGCCAGAGTCTAGTCCTCATTAGGTAAGTATATTAGATTTTTTAATATAATATAGCTTTATAGCTGTTTCAGAGTCTCTATAAAGGTAGGTATTCACTCTTTTAATTATTTTGACGACCTCTGTGGCTCAGTTGGTGGGCTATCGGTAGCTCAAGCTTGGGGTCGCGGGTTCAAATCCCGCCGACGGAACAAAAAGTTTTCAAAGTTCATGTCATGGGTGTGTATTAAATATGTGTATCATATAATAAAAATCTTAAATGTAAGTATAGTATATTAAATATATTTCCATTGTCTGGTACCCGTAACAAAAGTCCTTCATGTACTTAGCACGGGGCCAGACTGACGTGGCGTGAAGCGTCCATAGATATTAGTATATTAATATATTTTTTTTAAATTAGAACGCTGTCTTACTAATGTGACTTAATGAAGAGTTTGTTAAATTTTAAAGTAGATACCTAATCTTACAAAACAAAAAAACTTGTGTTCATTGCCGTGAACTTGCTCTTATAATGATGGATAGGTATTATGTCGCTAATTTACTTTGGGTTAAAAAATAAATAAATATACAATGTAAAAAAACTTTTATTTTATACATTTATAATTTAAAAAATAATTTTATACAAAATTATGAGCAAGTTTACATTTTTAACGTTGTTAGTGGCGGCCGAAAAGGAAGATCTTCCGACCGAGAGAGATAGCATGCTCGGTCAGGCCGAAGCCCACTGACGTCATTTCAGACGTGGTATATATCTTGTCGTTCTCCGAAACTTCGTTAGCGCGATGCAGGATTGTTAGGCGAATTGTGGGTACCGCCACACATCCAATAAAAAAGGAAAGTAATTTCAATAGGTATTACATAAATTTGAACTACTAAATGCAGACATTTTATGTTTTAATCAAAAACTGTTCATCTTAATAACTTAAAAAATAGTTCTTATTTGATAATTTACTATGCACATTAAAAATAAAATAGCCACATTATTATTGATTATAGTTTAAACAATGTTTTTCTGCTTGAAGTAACATAGATTTCAACAAAACGTTAAAACAACAAGTTTATATGGATAGCATATTATACACATTGTTAATCCCTTTTACAATCTTTCCTACTCTTCCTACAATTATTAATTGTAGGTGCTCTTTTGCAGTCTCTTAGAATTAAATTACATAATATATATTTTATCATTAAAATATTCTAAAAGTATGTTTAACTTGAAGACACTCTTCAAATTATTTCTTACAGTCTATTGCATAAGCCCAAAACTGTTTTAAAAAAGTAAAAAAAAAAACTAATTTACTTTTACATATAAATTATAGCATTATATTGTAAATGCAGCTGGGATTCCAAAGGTTTAAAATCAGTTACTTAAATAGGCTTTTCCACCAAGGTACTCTAAGATACATTTTACTAAAATTATGCAACGGACACATTATGTCTACACTAATAGTTTATTTTACAATAACAACTATCTAACCATACAATTAATACTAATAATTAAATAGTATTAAAGCAACGAACTGCTTTTAAACAAGTCTTAAAAAATTACAAATAGACTTAACTTTAAATATTTTAGCATTGCATCCTCGACAATCAATTACAAAAATAAATAACACATTCATATTTCTTCAATCAATCGCATTTATCTAATGGAATCGATAAACATATAAAATCAATTTTGCAGTAGCGTGACACACTACGTCCTAACATCGTTAAACTATTTTTAAATTTCGAAAGTAACAAAACACTGCACAAACAAACCTTATGAGATCTTTGCGAAAACCAAATCCACCGAAATACAAACATAATTCTAGGGCTTACTATAATCTTGCACTAGTAATACTTGTCATAAAGTTTTAAACTGCTAACGACAGAGCCGTAACAATATTTACATTGCACCAGCACCACAATCGCGGTACATAATTCCGTACCTACTCATGTGCGAGTACATGTCTCTAACGCCTCATTATATCCTCTATGCTAAAACCTTTTTTAGGGCCGCTCGACTGACTCGTTCCCGGCTTCGGATTCAAATTCGGTTGTATACCAACGATGTTCTTGATTCCATTAGCGATCACCGTCGAATCTATCGCTACGTTTTCTTTCACCACCGGCGGTACATCTTTACAGTTTGTAACACTTGTAGATGTGCCTGGTGTTGTATCTTTTGGAGGAACGTGCTTTACTATCAGATCCTGGGCTACTGTCTGCTGCGGGCCCAGTATAGGATGGTGTATAGGACCGTAAGGCATTTGAGGATGTGGCGGGGGCAAAGGAAGACCGAACTTGTGGTAGCCCGGCATGTTTATGAGATTTGGCGGCATATTTACCATCACTTCTGGGGTACTCAAAGGCTGCCGAGGCATCGTCAAGTTAGTCGGCTCAGGGGAGCGACTCCTATAAACTGCAGTGCACGATCTTACGTTTTCAATATCGGGGGGATGGCTGCGTTTTCTGAAGGAACTCAGGAACATTCCGGAAGGCCCTGGATCTATCGGTGGACTCGCCATTTGATTCATTTTAGCGGGATCCGGAGGCATCGTTGGATGTAGGTCTCTCCGAATTTGTAGCTGCGGATGTCGCATCGGATGTTCAGGTAATTCGGTGTAGCGCATCTCCTTCTCGATGATCTCCTCAGATGTGTAACGACGTTTCTCGTAAACATCTTGCGGACGATGTTTGTCATGTTGCTGTGGACGCATTGTATAGGGGCTCGCTCTGTCCCGCGGCTCGTTATGATGACAGTGAGTACGTTCTACCGGAGAAGGTGAAGCTGCTTTAGGTCTCTCTTCACTTTGCTCCCTACCAATGCTTTCGATAGACGATGATCGTGCTCGCCGAACTGGGGAATGGTCTGGGGAGGATAGTTCGGCGTCCTCATCATCAAATCCTGGCTCTATCGGCGACCCCGGTCGACCGATATCTTCTTCTCCCACATCGAGTACATCACCCGGTGGTATGTCTCCGACAGCATGGGTTAGGGCGTGCCGTCGTAAGTCACAATTTCTTCTGAATACCTTGCCACACGAGTTGCACTCATACGGCTTATGGTCGGTATGAGTGAGGAGGTGGGTTTTAAGATTGGAGCGTTGATTAAAGCTTCTACTGCAGACTGGGCACTTATGGGGGGATTCCTCCATGTGTAGAATCTTGTGAACAGCCAGCGTCCTCGACTGGCAAAATCCTTTTCCACATTCTGTGCACTTGAAAGGCTTCTCCTTGGAGTGAATGTACCTGAAGCAAAGAAACAAAATTGTAAGTCATTATTTAATTGCAGAATGTCTGCTCACAAGTTGAATAATAAACAATAATCACGATTTAATTAAAAACTGAGGATGGGAGGAGCACTATCTACGACGCGATGGGTTAAAGGTAAGAAATGTAATTATCTTACAAGGTCATACGTTTTGTGTTTTAGTGGATAAGATTCTGAAAGCTTGACATACATAACGTCAGGTATATCTTTTACCTACAGTGCAGTTGAACACACGCACCTTGAACGTGATATATGAAACATGAGTCTATGTAACAAGGCCTATAAAATACCTGCACTTATGATGATAGAAGTGTTAGTAAAATAGGTGCCCTTCTGAATTTAAAACATGTACAATTTAATAAGGTAACACGACTGCATTACAAAAACTTTTATATTTTGACCTCAATATTGTGCGAGTTTTATACAATAAACAGGTTTTTAATGAAATTTTTGTAATTGAGAAATACGATGCAAATGTAATCATAAAACAAACGTTGACCCCTTTTAAAAGTATTTAAAAGTATATTGTATGCCTATTTTATTTCGCATATTTTAAATTTTCTTTGGAATTTTTCGTCTTTTTTTTTAATATAGGCAGTAGCTCAACAGCTACAGCTAAAGCTTTTAGGCATAAATAAATTAGTTTCTTAGTATAACTGTTACGGGTAATGCTAAAAGGTGGAGTAAACCTAGGTTTACCCGGGTTAACTTAGTATAACCCAGGTCTTTTGGGTAAAGTTCGAATAATAAGAAAAATAAGTTTTAATTCGGGGTTTACCCATACCCACCAAGGTCCACCCAACTCTGGCTGGGTAATGTTAGGTGTTGCGTAATTTTCGAGCCTGTGGCATAAAACTCGGGGGTCCGCGTTCCTCCGCTACTATTGAGGAAATGTTCTCAATGAATCAGTTTTCCGTTTGTCATGATAATCTGATTGATATAGAAAATATATCACCCGAAAAAAAAGTTTACGACAGCTTGCAAATGACAGTCGCTTTCAGGAGGCCAGGGTTATAAATTAAGGTGTAATTGCAAAACGAAATGTGCTACAAAGAAGTGTTCATGCTAAGCTGCAGAAAACTTGTGCAATTCAAAATGTCACAGCAGTTTATCTTGCTCAAATAAATAATTTCAATTTTAATTACAAGAACCGCTAATTAGTTTTTGCCATTGAAGCTATTAGGTTTATGTTCTTCGAGAAATTACGTTTGCCTTTGTATGTTTTTTAAATAATAAATGTTTAAAATATCCTTGGATATTCATTTTAGTAATTAATTGGACAAATTTTTAACATTACCCAGCCAGAGTTGGGTAGACCTAGACGAGTATGGGTAAACCCCGAGTTAAAATCTATTTTTCTTATTATTCGGACTTTACCCAAAAGACTTGGGTAATACTAAGTCAACCCGGGTAAACCTAGGTTTATTCCACCTTCTAGCATTACCCGTAACATAACCACAAAATTAAAAATAAATAAAAAATCATGTTACTAGATAAAATCAATCCTTTCCTTTATCTTAATGTATTTTTAATTCAAATATTATTTAAATGATAAAAATACCAATACAAATGCATTTTGATTTATTGTTTCAAAGAAATCGATCTTAACTATTTAAAAACATGTCGCGTCGTCTGATGAGAATTTTAGCAACTAGGTAAGTTGTACTATCAGAGAAGTTGATTCCTATGCAGATCGGGGACCTACGTAGTTTGGTTGCGTTACGTCAAACCCAGCTGACAGATCACAATTAACATTGAATTGACACATTCGACCAAATAACGTTGGTCTATCAACTGCGTAGGAATCAATTTCCTCGATGGTACATTAAGGTCTCATTTTTTATCGATGTCCGAAAGTGCTTCGCGACAAATCCGTAAGTGCTCCAACTATAATTATGAAGGTTAACAAACATTTCTTTTGTTTTTAAAATTATTCCGAGGATCTTCATTCCTCGGTGAGTTCACGGCGACCTTAACGATAATACTCGTCCCCACATTCACTTAATTATCCGAAGAATGTGCAGTCCTGTGTATCATTATGTTATGAACTAATGGTTTCTTCTCAAATTCCTTTGGATATGTTATTTATAACACTCTTAACTTGTTTTGTTTACGTCGTGATCATACCATCAGGATTATGGAGGCTACTAAATATAATTTTGATATGAATTAAAATATTTTAGAAAAATGCTATACAATTTATTTTTAATTTGAATTTATATTTAATTTGAAATCTACTCATACTTGTATCAGCAAGGTAAGAACTAATTGAAGATCTGTCCATCCGATCTGACCAGTCTCAATAAGACTGACCCTAAAACTATTTTGGAGCATCATTAATTAATCGATAAAAAAATATAGATTAAAATATCTTCCTTTATCCCAAGTGCGAATAAAAACGACGACCGGTTTGAAACACGAAGTATCCCAGACTGGGTAACGATTTAATGCTTATTTCTTATGGAAGTCTCACGGTCAGAATAAAAACGACGAGCCCACCTAAAATTTTGTAATAGACTCATAGAAGAATATCGATAAGGAATAATCGAATGAGTAAATAAAATAGTTCTGAATACTAAAGTATAAGTAGCATCAACTGATTTTATTTAAAAAAATGTAGTAAAACATCTCTACTTGTAAATGTAGAAATACTAAACAGTGTATAAACGAAAAAAGAACAAACAACTAGAAAGTTTTCATTAAAGCAAGAAATGAACAAAAAACTTAAATTAGAGACTGCTTAATCCTCAATACCAGTTTCGAAATCCAGTAACGAGTTTCTCATAATTTACAAAATTGAATAAGAGATCCAATTAAGACCAAAAAAATCGACCGAAATTTAAATAGCCACCAATAAATTAGAAATATCTAATGAAAGCGATAACTTAATTCTGATATTAAGTGAGAAGTGAGCTACATGGGATGACGGATTTGAACCACCGGTTTGGTGATCAAAGACGCCGATCCCGCTTAAATTAACAAGCCAATCACAATGTAAAGTTCAAACTGTAGAGACAGTATTTATATACCAGTCAAGACAGTGAAATGTAAAACGCACTAAAAGTAACGTTATGCCGCTATGTATAATTTTCCGAGAGGAATGACATGAAGAGCATAATATAATATAAAAATGTCCTTGGGATGAAAGTTATAAAAGTTACCTCTTGAGCAAAATGTAAAAAAAAACTCTTTGGTGTACAGCGTCAGGTACAAATTACAATTAATGTATGGTCTAGGTATGGTGGACCATGCCTATCCTGTGGGAAACCAACTACAACCAAGCCCTTGCCTTATGAATAAAATTGAAGCTACGTATACTCACATTAGATACTTAAAAATATCCTTTACCTACTTTTTATCTACTTTCAAGTTGTAGAGAAAAAAACATTAATTGCTTTTTACAAAGCACGGTCATTAAAATAAAACTTAACGTTTAAATAATCAAGTTTATTGTCAAAGCCAAGTCTGTGACTAGTATAATTAATGACATAAACAAAACCTTATCAAGCCAACTCGATCATTTTGACGTGAAATAAAATATAAGTTACGTCTGTCTTATTATACGCCGAGATAAGGATCAAGATGGACAGTCGTTCAGAATCCCATCAAGACGAGTCGAGATTAAAAAAGTGGGGCTTAAAATTACAGTGAGGACTGTGGTCGCCACTAATGGTGTACATTAAAAAATATTTTTACATTACAGGTACCGGTCAGATAATGTGGCTCGCTACGTTTGAAGGAATGTGCTGCAACAAAATGAAATAAAATTATCGAAACAATGACTCTATTTTATTCTGTTGCAGCAGATGAAAATTTTGTTGCAGTTGTTTCTTGGAGTTATTGTTTTTGCTTACATTTTATCGCAAAATATTTACACGTGTACAAGTGAGATTCGCTAACGGAATGTTTCCGATCTCCTTAATGTTTTAGATGGTAATAAAATTTTATGGTATTTTCGATATGCAAATTCTGTAAATGATATTAAATTAAAGAATTTATGCAAATAAGTCTAAAATTAAAACCTTTATGATTGCTATTTTTGTAAGAAAATAATTAACATAAGAGGCGAGTATTATAGATACCATTATGTATTTGTTAGATTCCATAAGACTTTGTACCTACTGAAAATGCTTTCGAAAGTGATGAAAGTAAAAGTAGAAAAGGAAATTCAAAATGAAAACCTATGATGATTGATGTACTTTATTAGATTACAAAAAAACTACTTCGAAAAAATCTAAGTTAGAAGACAAACGAAATGGAAAATGATTAATTGCTGCAGTACTTAATAAGTAATAACACATTTAAAATATTGAAAAATGTAAGTGCAGATTTCATTGAAGAAACGTCGGTATTCGCTGGTGAAACAGGTTCGTAAAGACCGTCCTCGTTTTGTTGTACAAATATTACAACTGTTGTGACAGCGGGGGGGGCGAGCTAGGTAGACTAAGGTCGTGGTGTGAACATATTAATGGTTTTACAACTTTTCACTTCATAGTGTCCCAAATTTTAAAGTTTTTTTTATATTTTCTTATTGAAAAGTGAATATTTTAATTATTATTTGAGTTGGGCCTTGAAAATTAAATGTACTTTAACACAATTTCACAAGAAATTTGTTCCAAATACACACTTGTTGATTCTGCTATTAATTCATTTAGTTTTTTTTACTTTATCGAGAACATTTTTTAATCCATTAATATGGAATCATCTTAAATACATACTTAGTATTAATTTATTATTTATTAATGTTTATGCATGTTTAGCTATTCCAGTCTCGGTAATGATATATCGTGATAATTATATACTATCAAATATCAATGTCGAAATGTCAGTCAGCTTAATGCTACGTTTTTGTGGTATTTATAAGTCAAATTATATTGTTGCTATTATTTTACAATAAAGACCTAATTAAACTATTATTCATAATTAGATTTTCTTTAAGAATATGAAGCTTTAGTATTACAAGTTAATAAATATTTTGATACTGTAAGTATTGTAAAAAAATTAAAATCAATAAATCGTTATTTGCAAGAGTAAGTAGTTGTACAACTTTCTCAGTTCCTAACAATTAAAAGAATAAAATAAAACGTTTTTTAATATTCAAATTCTTCGATATACGTAATAGTGTTTACTTATTTGGCATTCCGTGATAAAATTGTAGTAATTTAAAATTTGACACATGTTTGTTACAATATGGGTTCAATAAAGTTCAAACCTCAATCTTGATTCATTTTATTAGGTAACTGCTAGCCAATAGCATTGTAAAAGAAAGCTGTAAATATATCATTAATTTCGTATCAAAATGTTATACTTAATTGCAATTAATGTAATTTTTTAAATAGACGCAATCATTTTAAAATAATTTTGCAATTTTTAGTTTCAATTTCGAATACCTTTCATTGCAAATTTCGACGCCATATTTTTTAAAATTTAAAATTTTTAAAATCATTAAAAGATAATAAAATTTAGTTGGCTGTTTCATGTGTTTTCAAGCAGGTCTGACCGCCCGGTCGGATTGCTCGCAGGTCGTCGACCCTCTCTCATCTAAGCCTTCTATTGCCTAGATTGATGGTACCGCAGCTTCTACTTATATAATATAATTGCAATTAACAACCTTGACTTTTAATACACCAGATATGGATGTGCGTATATTATGTATAAGGCTTTATAGTCGAAACATTTTTATGTTTTCGCTTTGGACGGGACATAATGATTTATTGGAAGAGAATCTTGTGTTTTGAGCACAAATAGCACGAAAACATATAAATTATTCTCATGATCATCATCATCTTTGATACTAGTGACAATGCGGAGGCATGTTTCGATACGTTTATCAGGGAATATTGAACCATACTTAAAGGCATTATGAATCATGTTTGTAAAGACACTTATACCAGCCCTTTTATGTGTAAAGATTAATAATAATAGCATGTATTAATTTTTGTTTCTAAAAGCTAAAACCATTAAAAAGGAAAAAGGATATATAAAAGCTGGAAATGGATACTATGATACTGTCTACGTTACATATTTTATTTCGTAATTTAAGGAGTAAAGATACTAGTTAAAAACATTATTCCTCTATACTTTCACCTAGATTTTACAAGAATTTTACAAGATTAAAATAATTGTAATTGTGTTTTATAAAGTTAATGAACTCAAAGTAGCTTGCGGCTATACAAACGCAAAGTACATCACAGCTGTTGTAGATCATAACAATACAAATAATATTTTTTTTAAATATGTGATTAACATTTTGTTTCAAATATTAAAATGACCATAGCCATTAGAACAAAAGGCCCGAAATTGAGACAATTTTTTGGTGTTATTATGTGGTGCGAAAACTAGGAATACAAAAGTGTAATAATGAATATCACCTAAAATCGTGATGATGGCTTATTTGAAATGATATCAACATCAGAACATTATTAAGTTATCCACCCACAGCAAGACATTTACAACTACAGTAGCGGCATTTCATACATTAATTTCGTGACACGAACCAAAATAATAACTAAATCTGTATAACTTATTATCATAATATTGCAATTTGTATAATTAAGTGGTAGTTGAACGTGAGCGCAGTTATTTAGATCTCTTACTGGCCAAATATAATAAATCAAAAAACAATGGTTAATATTTTAGATGATATAACATTTAATATAAATAATAAAGCTGTTATGAAGATGAACGTGTAAAAGCTGTATATATATATATATATATATATATATATATATATATATATATATATATATATATATCACAGGCTTGGCCTAGTTTAGACTCCACTCCAGATCTCCCACAAGTTACAACTATAATATGTGTAAACAATTAGTTTTTAAGTACGTTTATAATATATCCTTGTAGTTAATTGTGGAGATGAATAAATGATTTATTATTATGATTATGGTATGAAGATAAATACTGGGTGGCTTCCGCAATATTTTAATCAGTAATTTATGTGCTGTAAAAATACGTGGCACAATTGTTTACTATAAAGTAGTTTCATAGAACAATGCAATACAATTCGTAAATATTATGAAGACTAGAAACAATGTAAATTTAATGGCCTTAGTAAATAATATTATGAGTAACCCAAATTATGTAATGAAACCAAAAAGGTACTTTAAACAAAATCATGTATGATGCAAAAAGGATTTTTAAATCAAGATTATTTTGAAATGAATCAATTGACTATATTATAACAATATAAATACGTAGACTGTAGATTTAAACACTTTGTTGTAAAACAAGATAGTTTTCAATTCAAAGTCTCCAAGAAGCACTAAACGGTGCATAAAAGTAGTTTAACAACTGCTGTACGCGTCATGTGTGCCCACGCAACAGTTTATCTCCCACTAAGGCTCCGATTTGTCGATATGCTACTACAACGCCAACGCTTGAGTTTCATATAATTAGCATTAGAAAGGAAGTGAAGTCGATTTGTAGTGGCAAAACTACTTACATTTGAACCTCAACTAAAGTAGGAAGTTGTTTATATCCGATACTCAATCAGTAAAGTGGTAAAGATAAGAACGCGGTAAGGGTGTCAGCAGAAATAAATCATTAACTGGAAAACTTGTTTATAATGATTATTATTATTCAATAAAGGATACTAAAGCGAAATGACCTTAAATGATTTGCATACAAGGTTCATAGAAATGTAACTAGTCAATAAAATATAAAACAAGTTATGTACAAGCAGATGCAAGTCAGTAGCTAAACGTTAACACTTAACATACTCTATAGGGTTGCCAATTTGCTTTCAAAAGTTATTAATGTACGATTTAATATAAATAAAAACATAGACAATCGCCACGACATTAAAGCAAATTAATAAGAGTGATTCGAGTTTTGCTTCATAAGTCTATCCTTTGAAATCTTTAATTGGCTAGTTAAAAAAAATAAAGATCAGCAACTTGATACGAATTTTGTTATGACAACCCTACTTTTATATGACATAATGCAAATGAGGCAGTGGTCTCACAGTTCATAACATTTATATTTTCACAACTATTTTTTGCGGTGTCGCTTCTAACAAAATGATATTTTGTTTTTATGACTGTCATTTGCAGAAGTTGTCTGACATGTTTAGTATCTTACTTCTCGTTTTGTGTAAATTTATTCTTTTGTTAAACATATATCTTTCTAAATAAATCATCGTTATTTTGCTTTCCACTCTCTAATGACAAAATTGACTTCTAGAGATCTTAATAATATTTGTAATGGATTGATTTATGATTTATATAAATTTCTCATATTTCAGCACTATTAGCTTCCTTTTTCTCTACTGGTTTATAGACATTATCTTTAGTAATCATCAAATCAAGTCTAAAAAAAACTATAAACAAAGCACTAGTAACAACGACTACTTTATTCTTATCTATCCAGTTGTTCTAGAAGTGTATGTACTTGTTTTTATTCCATTGCTACAGAGTACGTTCTCAGAAGTGATTGTTATCAAAGACAAGTTTGAAATAATTGTGTCTTCAAATAATACATCATTAGAGCACTTATATTCGAGAGTATCTTCAAAGCATACGAGAAGCTAACTAACGACTTGTGATTTTATTAATGAGGTATGCCGTATGATCGTAATAAGTATTATCATTAGTTATCACGACTTCAGTTTAATTAGGCAATGATGTTGTATTTATTCGATAAGTTTTCGTTGAAAATATTAAAATATGTACAAACGATAATTTCCTCATAATATGGGTTGTAAGTATAATTATTATAAGTAATAATATAGATAAACAGGAGAAGTCAAAGTCGATCAAAATTTCATCATAGAAAAAGTAACGGTTAAAAAACTGAACAAAAACTAGTCAAATCAAAAGACAAGACTTGCATAGTTCCACGCCGCATCATTCATTTTCCGTTGTTACACTAAAGAAATTTCGTATTCGTCGCGCAGCTTCATAAAAAAGTCGAATCCCCGTCGGACAGGTACGTGGATAAAAAATAAATGGAAAATACTAATGGAGCGAGGCGAAGTGGTTGGTCCGAGTCGCGACATGGTATGTTATTGCCACTCGGCGGCACAAAGTTTTGACGTAATTTTTGTTGAGGTAAAACTTGAACGTTTGAAACTTTTAGTAATATTGATGGCAAAATTTTTAAAGTACTTGCAATTGCTGCTTTGAATGATAAAATAATTGTAATTATTATGATATTCAATATTTTTAATTACCGTTTTGGAGTAAACCTAATCGTAATTATAATATCTGAAAACAATAAATTAATATATGTACTTGTCATAAAATTTTAGGTAAGTATAAATGGATAATATTCCATCTCAACATCATTCTCAAATTAAATAATATGATTTTATAACAGAAATATAGCATTAAAATTATTACTATTGCAATCATGGTTTACCAGAAGGTATTTTTATCCAGAAAAGTCTCGGCAACGAGATAAAAATCTGGAGAAACTAGCATGATGTTACCACAACTGGTCCATAGCCGGTTTGTGCCGGTCGCAGTCGAAGAGACTTAATGGGAGCGACGGCTGGCCGCTGCCGCTTCACACTCAATTTCATCTCTGAGTGACGCAAACATTCATTGCGCTTACTTGACTTCGCTTGTGCCGGCATCAGGTGCTTTACTCTATGATATTTAGGAAGCCAATAAAGCTATCTATGATTTCAGAAGTAATTTTAAATTTAAAGGTAATATAATTTTTTGTTTGTATATATATTTTTTAAGTTGCTCCAATGAATATTTTACGGCATGATGATGATAGATTAAATCATAATCAACATGACATAAATAATATAACAAATATATTAACACTATAAACTTGTAATAGCAGCTATAAAATATTAGCTGATTAAGATAAAAATGCCACCTACGAGCTAAAAAGAACCGAGGTCGAATAAAGTATCAGAATTCTAGACTTGAAAAATGAAACACGGTTTAAAATATAAGGTAAAAAACGGTGGCGCCTAAATCAAAAAACTGAGTTACTTGATACCTCACCTTGCTTGACTGGGTATGGACGATCTAATGTTTCAATTCAAACCTCTATGCAATTTGATATTAGCTATCTTCAGTTTCTTAAATAGGTACAAGTTTTTTTATATGCCGTAATAAGCTTTCGTTTTGTATAAGATTATTATCAGTATATTCATGTCACTCCTAATATTTAATTACTTGTATCATATTTCCATCTTTATTAAGTTTATACCTAAAGATTTTTAAAAACACGTTTTTTTTCTATTACTGTATGAAACAGCTATATTTTGCAATTGCCTTTGTATAAATTATTCATGAAATGTTTTTCATACGTATCAGGTGTTTTATAACAAAAAACTTCACAATATTCGGCTTTCCTCTCTAAAACTTTAATCTTCACAACAAGTGTACATCAAGTTTGATTCATGAGGGTCCAAATAATTACTTCTCGATACCATTAATCAAAGTATATTGATAGGAACGCAATTAGAATTGGAATCCTTGTTATAGTTTTATGTAGCTTGACTGCACATGATTTATTGTACTCGTTTGGGCAACAATTAGGGAGATATTCAATGTAGATTTAATTAGGAGTCTAGCCTGTGAGTTATGTGGTTAGCATTAGCTTGTTTTTTACTGAACCTAAGATTATCTAATTGTATAAGCTAAAATCTAAACAAATAATATACTATCTACGAAGTTGAATAAAACCTTAGAAAAAAATCTAGAGAAAATTTTGTCGCAGTCACACGAATAGTCCTAACTTTTATGGCAAATATATTTGCTTTTACTATTTTAGAGTCTCGAGCATGTAGGGACAAAATATCACTATCTAACTCGGCTCTAAACAGTTTGTTTGCTGTACCACTTTGTAAGATGTCATTTTTGAAGACCCCCCGCTGCTCTGTAACCGAGACCCTTGGTTTACCTGACCGCCATAGCGGTGTTGCTGGTATTTCGTATAATTACCTGACATCATGTTTTATGATGTTGATGAGATGTTATGTAAATCGTTATGTCAACCTTGATTTTTTTATTCTTTGATGTTATTACTTAAATTAGCAAAAAACTCCTTGACTTGAATAAATCGTAGATTAGCCCGAGTAGTTTTTTCTTTCGTCTTAATTCAACACCTGTTTTCCTGTTCAACTTCAAAGGTTCATTAAATTTTTTACAGTTGTTTACTTACTGTTCCTATATTTTTAATTCACAGAGTAAAGCGGAATGACTCGAATTTTGATTTATTTTACTAGTCATTGTGTGAAAATCTAATTTGCAGTTAAATGGTATTAGTATCAAAGTCTAGTTTCTGTGCCGTATAAATTATTATCGCTGCAGAGTTTTTAGAAGCCGATCAACATCTTTTAATCTCCAATAAAATCTGTCTGAACGGTAGTCTAAAAGCTTTTGAAATTTAGATTCTGTTCCGGTCACATTTAAGACCATACTCGTTTGTGAACGCAGCAGTCCGTGCTAAGAACAGATTAAAGCTGGTTCCTCGGGCAGCGGTAATAAATAACATGATTATTTCTTTTGAAATGGATTAAGTATTTTCAGATAAGTTTAGTGTAATTTATAAAATTGAATTTGGTGCGTTGTACAATTTACATTTTTAAGTCATGTTATGTCGCTTAAGATGACTGCAATTTACAAAATGTAAAATGTTTAAGCTTAAATTAAATCATCATAACAGATTCTTGAACCAAACGTAGATGCAGCAGCAGCATTTGAACTTTAATAATTGTTATTTAAAAATAGAATTATTACTACTTTGACAAAAATTTCAAATAATGTAACATAGATATAATATGATTTTTAGGATTTTGCGTATCAAAAGGGTTTAAAGTTGGTGTAGTTATGGTTGATTTATGCTTATATTTTAAAAGATATACATAAGGCAAAACCGTGTATAGTAATAATCTTACATTTACTAATAAACTTTAATCTTTTAAATCCCGTCCACATTTGGAATAAAAATACAAAGTATTTCTGGAATGTGACTTTAATTTTTGGTCATAATTCCATAAGGCTTAAGGCACGGTTGACACTTGCTATTCGGAAGACCCTACCAAGGAGAACCGGTTGGTTTGCTCTGACGTCGAGATATGATCAACATTACAACGCATTTACTATACCCCGTAAGTCACGTACATAATATAATATTTCGAATTCCTTGTCCACTATAAAATGAAATATCGTCCGTAGATATCAGATTAGATTGTGTTATAAATGATTTTGTTTTATTCACACATATATTCTGTGACGTGGTTAAATTTTTTATTTCTAGAAGCTTAAGATAATCCGAATACTCATTTAAATTTGATTTTTAACTTTTTCATTCTTTGAAACTACTTTTCATAGAAACATCTACGTTACATCTTTCATTTTCTAGCTCTTTTGAGCTATCTATATTTTCATCAGTCTTTTCTGTATTACCTAAACCTCTAACATTGTACATTTAAATTTCTTCTACTCACTCCAGTAATAAATCTGCTTGTTTTAGGACAGTCCTATGACTAATGATCATGAGTCGTTTAAAACACCTTTCTACTCCCAACAAAAGCCTTTTAAAGCCTATTTCGGTGATTGATGACTGTAGGATATGGAAATTTTGACCGACCGTAATTAGAATTACAAATAAGAGGTGCGTACAGTCGAGACCACTAACAATTATGCAACAAGTGTGTAAGAAGTTGTTTCTTACACACTTGTTTTCAATTCAAGCCAATGGTAGCTGGAAGATAATACGCAGCACGAAATGTGCTTGTGCGTACGTATTGAAGAAATGTGCAAATATGCAATGATTCCACGATTTCCACGTTTTTATACCCCTTGTTTTTTTTTTTCACTAGCCTAGTTACAATTTCATTGAACTCGAGCAGATCATCGAAATATAATAAAAACATTTTTTTCAGTTTCCCACTGTCGGTATAAAATAGTTATCTAGTGCTCATTCCTCTATCATTTAACAGTTCATCTAGAATTGCGTCGAGCATCAAGTGCGTAAGGCTTAAGTAAATGTTGGATGAGGTCGTGAGGCACAGCACCCAAGTGTTTGCCCACTGACCGGTCCCTGTTTGCTCTGAGCACTCGGAAATATTTCCAAGCTCTCCAACTACCCACGACTCTGTTGAGAGTTCTCTTGAATTCCATTTATGAATTTGAAATCCTCATCATTTGCGTTTAACGTGTGTTCGATTCATCGTTACTGTTACGAATTGGTTTGAATTATATTTCGATTGATCGTTTCTGTCCTTACACATTATAAATGCGATAAACTGTTTATGTCTGTCTGTCTATTTGTTACTTCTTCACGCCTTTTTCTATTATTTTGTCTTTATTTCTCTATTTTATCACTGAAATACTTACGTCTGAAAATGCTTAATCTCGAGTTATCTACGAAGTTAAATAATCATAAAATAGTTAAGTCAATCTGTATTTAATACGTCTTCAAATAAATAAAGTTTACAAGCATTTTAAAGCAAACCAATGCAACATAATACTTAGAAAGCCTACACCGAGCGCAAAGTAATTTCAAAACACCAAGCCTCGGTGTAAATGACTTCTTAAAACTGGACTAAGTAGCAGAGAAAAGTTTAATCCACAATAACCAGACGTTACTGCCCACGTGTACACGAAAATACTTAATCCCGACCTTAAACCACACGAGTAAGGTTCAAATTGCAGCACTTTCAAATTGAATAAGCACAACATTTATCAAGTCTGGAAAGATCAGATTATCTGATACATTTTAAAGGAGGTAAAAGTTTTACAGCATAGTAAGTGTCGAATGAAAAATTAAATGTCAACTCTGGGGCCCTTTGAAAAAACGATAAAATTGATACACCTATCTGTTATAATAAGCTTTTTATTATCTGGATATAAATCTATAGTTTTTTGGTGGCAGTTTTATCTTATTGTCCACCAATATGGGTATTTTTCATACACTTTAATTAGTTATTTTTCCACTTTACAAAGCTGCGCGAGCGCAGGTCCTTTTGGCGCACGCCTCTAACCACAATACAAATACATACAAAAGCGTAACTAATATTCTTTAAAAAATATACAGACGAACAGGAATCCTTTTTTAAAGTCGATTAAAAAAAAACAAATTCATGCAACACAGAGACAATGTCACGCACGATGCGTGGTTCATTTGTTCTGCAGTCTAAAGTTTAATCTGAAGTGTGCGTGCTTTGTATCGAGCGTAGCTTAATGTAGTGGATTACGTAGTCTACTGTATATTATTTATACTGTGTCTGAACTCCGAAAGCCGTAGCCGGTAATGATTAATATTGTCGATTGTATCTACTGTTTAATTGAATGTTAATGTTTTATACCTTCGCGTAAAAGTTTTGTTACGTAAAATACTAATTGGGGCTTTTGCAATGTGTATAAAGAGTTGTTAACATTATAAGTAGTGGGTAGATCGTTATAGAGATGATTTAAAAACTAAAATTATGATTATTTTATAATAATTATTATTATTTTATCTGTTATCCAATAAATTATAGTGGAACATATTTAAATTTCGCTTTAATGTCTGAAAACCCTTTCAGTTCTTTGACTTTCGGTCACTGCAACTTTGTGCTTTCTCTCGCTTTATATGGGGAGGGAATCTGGAATTGTTCCTACTCCTCCTATTTTCTTCTGATTAATTTCGTTGCCCAAGACAGCTTTAGCATGTCCCTCGGGTTCCCTGAGATCATATCAAAGGGTTTTCGCGGTTGGATACCACTATCGATCCTGGCGACACATGAGATACAGTAGTGGGAATGTGTGGTGGGCCAAAGCCCGATTTAATGTTTGAAAACGTCATCAGCATATTTGCAAGTAACAAATTATTATCAAAATATCAAGTAATTTCAACCTACTCATTTGAAGTTACTTAGATTTCCAAACATGTACAGAGGTAAACTTATCAAAAGCAACATATAATTTGACATAATATAAGCAAAACATCAAAAACGCTCATTCAAAGAAGCACAACAAAAGACTGCAAAAAACAATAATTTCAGTGTTTTAAATTTTGCAATAAATTAACAATCGTTCGAAATATTTTGTATCACGCAACTGCTATTTAAGTAATTCGTCTACCTGTTACTAAATTATAGCATTTGCATTATATGTCAAAGATTTATTGGGATAATCCCAAAATCCGTTTTCCTGAGGCTAAAATATAAAGACAAAGAAACGAAATGCGTTTACAGAACCAACTGTCCATACTAATATTATAAATGCGAAAATGTGTCTGTCTGTCTGTAACCTCTTCACGCCCATGCCGCTGAACCGATTTTGCTGAAATTTGGATTGGAGATACCGTGAGTCCCGGGAATGAACATAGGATACTTTTTATCCCGGAAAAAGGTACGGTTCCCGCGCGAAAATGTGTCTGTCTGTCTATCTGTCTATAATCTCTTCAGACCCAAATCGCTGAATCGATTTTGCTAAAATTTGTTATGGAGTTACTTTGAGTTCGAGAAAAGGACACAGGATACTTTTTATCCCGGAAAAAACGAATTCCCGCGCGATAAACTAAATTTTATGCACAACGGGGTTGAGGTCGTATTCTTGTTTATAATAAATAATAATTATATCCAAGTGTAATTTAATAGCCGGCTTATGATAATTATAATTATGAAAATCGCAATGAACTTCGTAATAATCGCAACACGAATTAATTGGTGTCTGTTATCTATAGTGAAGGCGCAGGGACCTTTCACGCAACGAGATAGCTATCTATACCAAGAATTCGATTTAAAAATTTCAATTAGGTAGCACGATTAAATTTATTCGATGGTAGATCTCAGTATTGCAAAATTGCATTAATTAGGATATTCATTTTTTACTCCACGTTTTCTAACTTACTGGAAAAGCCAGTCTACATACAAGAACAGTATTGTGTTAGTGTGATGTGGGCAAACAAGCAAGCAAGACACCTGATAAAAATTCATAAAACGCGCAACGTCTGAGGGATTGCAGGCAAATATCCTGACAAAGCTTCGGAAACATTTCCATAGAAGCTCTATGGAAAAACACTCCTCTAGTTTTCAGCTCTAAATCCTGCTAAAGTATTTAAAAGCATTGCATAGAAGTTGACCTTGTACGTCTATTCTTTGGTTTTTAGTTTCATTATTATATTATGTATTTTTTTTCTCGTTATAATGTCTTGTGGTGTACTGGTCAAAATAGGGGAATAAACGTTTATTAATTATTTAAGTTTCATGGAAAAACTCCTCAGGTTATTTACTGTTGCACAATTTTTAATAGTTAAAATTCTAACAATTATGATGTAGTCACGACTCACATCTGCACACGCCGCAAATAGCACAGCTATTAATTTACTCACTTTCTATCGCAATATACAGCAATTAATATAAATTGAAGCTATTTTAAATTTTATATACAATTTTGTATGTTATACACTATATAGAAAGGTGTTATAATGTTTTGAGCAGTGGTTCTTAACCTTTCAGTCATGACTGTTATGAGGGACCATTTTACCAAATGTCTGTATTGCCGGCGACCACCCAGTTGGTTTACCTAAATAATGAATTATTGTTTCATAAAGAAAATAAGCACAACTTTATAATTAGCACTCATTTATTTTTTATTTTATTTTTTGGCAAAAATCTAAAAGTTGTTACGACTCGACTTATTAAGTCACGATTCACGTCACATATTATTAGGATAGCTTCGCGGACCACTTGGAATGTCTCCAGGGACCACCAGTGGTCAGCGGACCACCGGTTAAGAACCACCGTTTTAGAGTGTACTAAGCGAGGCAAGAGTTCGCGAACACGACAGTCGCAAGACAGTTTTGCCTCAGAACAAAAGCATGTTCCTGCGACTAAGCTTTGGTCTATGAGACGTTATGATGCGAATAAAAAACTCTTCATTATCAACTTGGTTAAACTTCAATATTAAATATTACGCAAAGATCAAAGCAGAGGGTGCTGCTAGGACATACATTGAAGAATTCGAAATATTGCATATGTCGTATGCAGGCTCTACTATCGCGGCCTGCCGTGAACACGATTCGAAAGCGGGCTCAACACTCGCGGCGCGAAAGCCCGCGAAGGCCGCGAACCGCGAGTGTGGAGGGTTTCGCGGCTTCGTATTGAAACGTGTTCACGCCGCGAGTGTAGAGCCCGCAGAACCAATACGAAGACGCGAAGCGCAAATACGAAGCCGCGAAACCCTCCACACTCGCGGTTCGCGGCCTTCGCGGGCTTTCGCGCCGCGAGTGTGGAGCCGGCTATTATATTAGAATATTGATAGAAGGGTTGTCAAGCATCAAACAAAACTTTTTCTTTACTGTCCATGCTGGTGTTGCCTCTAGCGTGAAAACATTGCTGTAATATTGGTGCTGAATTTGGCATTGAAACTATCTTTACATGAAATATGCAGAGAATTGGCCATTTTCATTCAAATTCTTGCAATTTGAATACCGAAATCGCGTGATATTATTCGAACCACCACAAAACAAGGACTCAAAAATGATTAGAATATTACAGATTCCAGCATTTTAAACCAGATTTCTGTATTGATTCTGTAGATATCCGTAGGCGCTGAGTCCACCTGCCTTTGATTTATAATGTATTCAATATTAATTTGATATCCCTTTTTGCCGCGAAGCCTTAAGCGATCCGCCATTACGGAGTCGCGGGCGAATTATAATTGCATACAAGATGCGGCCAACGAATAAAAACGCTATTAAAACCATCGTTGTTTATGAATATTAAACATTTTGATGCGATATTTAGTTATAAATATTTATAGAGAATTACCTACCATATTGTTCTATATTAAGTAAATAAAATGATAGCTCAGTGATGAGACTTTGTTGATGTTTTTTTTTGTTTTTCAAATGCTTAGAACCAAAATACCGCGTCCTACCACTTCGGAATTCGGAGCTAACGCGGTGAGAAAAGTGTCGTAAAGAAAAATTCGTGCTTAGAAACTGATAAATGTAAAACTTTAAATCATTTTAGGATCTACTGACTTGCAGAAGTTGCAGTAGATTACATTATCTGGTGTGTATCCTCTCCATCTATCTCCCATCGTCTCCTTCCAATTAATTTCCGCACTCCAAAGTAAAGTGTTCCTACATTAGTCTCGTACAAAACCAGTTTTTCATAGAAATTGCTTCATAGCAAATTAATGTTAGCGTATCTCCGCCTCTCGAAGGCTGTATCAAATTGCCCGCATGCCTTCGTCTTATTTTTATTCCCCGTACGTATTATACGTGAGTTTTTTAAGCAATAAAACTTTAAAGCGAGTTCGTAAATTGAACTGGTTATTGACTTATAGAATGAGTTTTTAAAAAGTTAGAGTAATTAATAGTAAATATTTAATACGCAATTATTTAATCAAAGGTGCGTACATAGGAATTTTTGAAAAAAATCATAAGATTTGCAATAAAATTATAAAAAAGATACTCTAATATTATGTAGAGTATAATATGAATAGTAGTTACATAATTTATATTCTACAAAAATATTATATTTTCTTTCTCTCTCCTTCTCTTCCCCTGTCTCATCTCTTCGCGTCTCTCTGTCACTAAAGAGAGTGTGAGATTTATACTCTGATTAGAAGGAATTTATGATGTAGTTTTTACTCTAATTTGACAAAATAGTAGTAGACATTGTTACTCTAATGTGACAAAAAAAAGTTAAAAGTTTTGCTATGGTAGTTAATAGTTATTGATGATGATATTTTAAATAATTACTAACCAAGAATTTATTCTCGATCGATAGCAAATTATTATTTACGTAAGCCGGGTAAGCTCATTTGGAATTCTGAACGAATATCAGTATTCAGTATTGTAATTACGATGCATTTTCCTATGCATTTTCGCAGAAAGATCAAAAGATTGAGGGTCAAAGCCTTTTTGAGTTAATTATAGTATACCTTGGATAAAAACGACAAAAAGTTTAACCGTAAATAAACTGAGATCATATTTCGATCATAAAACCACATAAGAACCAACGTTTTATTAAAAAAGGTTTTAACTAAAATTATACAGCTGAACGTCTACAACTTGTGTCCGGCTGTATATTACGTTGGCTACAAACAAAAATGCTGAAAATCTACAAAAATTGTGTCTGGTTGTCTATTACGTTGGCTTTATGAATTTCTGCGGAGGACACGGCCCAGCACACCCTTGAGGTGTGCGATCGTTGGGCCGTGCAGCGCCACGATCTCGTGGCAGTGCTAGGCGGGGACCTCTCGCTCCCGAGCATGGTGCGCTGCATGCTCGAGAGCGATGAGGCCTGGCAGGCGGCGGTCTCTTTCTGTGAAACTGTTCTTTCACAGAAAGAGGCCGCGGAGCGGAACAGAGAGGATGACCCATCCTCCGTTCCGCTCCGCCGGCGTAGAACGGGAGTGCGGAGGCGTCCCTATGCGAACCTTCTGTAACTTCCGTCCCACGGGGCTCCGGGTCAGGATGGGAACCTGCCCGGCTTAGCTAGTCCCGGCGCCGAGGGGAACGCTTTAGTTTGTCTAAGCGTTCCCTAACTTGGTGGAAGTCCGGTCCCTTGTGAGGTAGACCGGCCGGTCGTGGAGGGAGTCCTGTGTTAGACAGATCCAGGACATCCCTCCGTATACGGCTGAAGGCAAACCGCAGGTGGTTTTAGTGGGTAAGAGTCCCACATACCCCCGGCAGCCCCCGGGGTGCTTCAGACTGGCTTTATGAATTTAAGTGGAAATCGTTTAAATATATTTTTTTGGAGAAATAGTCGAAAACAATCTATATTATTTTCTGTTAAACCCGAATTTCAATGTTTGCAGTTGGTAGAATTTTTAACGATCAGTGGATGTAATTTTTACGTGTCAACTAGGGCGTGATTTGAAATATATTCTCACGTACTTAGTAGCCAGTACACATTTAAATATTATTATAATTATTATAATAGGAAGTAAAATATTAAGGAAATATTAATGAATAATGATTTATTACAGTTATTACCCATTTATTCCGCAAAATCGTGAGAAACTAGCATTAGAATCAGTTCTAGTTTATCCAAAAACCATTAGGTATCTCGATGATTGACTATTTATTCAAGGATAAAAGATTTTTTAATGGGAATTAGAGTAAAAAACTATAATCACACATTCCTCGGCTTGTAGCGTCAGTAAAAAAGTGGATTGTACATCCCGACAGTGCCATTATGGCCCGTATTCACTTTCATTAGTAATAAGTGCAAGTGATTAGTGCAAGTGATTAGTTATTAGGACTAAGTAAGTGTGGACAGCGACTGTTTAGTGCAAGTGATTAGCCGGCTGCGAAGTAACGTGATTAGTTCTGTATTCACTTTGATTAGTGATTAAGTGCAGGTGACTAGTACAGGTGATGAGTGATTAGTAGAAAGTAATGTGGACAGCGACTGATTAGTGCAAGTGACTAGTCGGCTGCGTAGTAACGTGATTAAAAGCGTGTTCTATTTTTTGCGAGTGCAAGTGCGTGACAGATGAAAACCAATTTTGGTTTCGTTTGACAGCTCGAGATTGTTACTATTATTCCGCTAGGTATATTAACTTTATGGGCCAGACTGACGTGGTGTGCCGTGTGAAGCGTCCATAGATATAGTATATCATTATTAAATAATATACCTATTAAAAGTACAAAAGGACACCCTTTCAATTACTTCCATACTAATCCATACATATTACTTACTAATATACTAATAATAATATAAATGCGAATGTGTGTCTGTCTGTCTGTTACCTCTTCACGTTTATACCTCAGAAGTCAGAACCGATTTTGCTGAAATTTGGCATGGAGATACTTTGAGTCCTGGGAAAGGACATATAAAAATACTTCGTGGTCTTTATAATATATAAAACTCAAAGGTGACTGACTGACATGTTGATCTATCAACGCATAGCCCAAGCCACTGGACCGATCGGGCTGAAATTTGGCATGCAGGTAGATGTTATGACGTAGGCATCCGCTAAGAAAGGATTTTGATCAATTCTACCTCCAAGGGGTGAAAATAGGGGATCAAAGTTTGTATATAACAATACTTCTTAATGCGAGCGAAGCCGCGGGCAAAAGCTCGTTTTTAATAAAACCAATATTAAAAATGAAGGACATGTCAAAATGGCAGTTTTATTTTTGAAACTTGGACGCTCGTGTTGACAGCTACTACTGAATTTACTAAATTAAATTACTAAAGAGCCACTAAACAAGAATTGGACACTACTTGCACTACACACCTGCACTCCACTGCCTCAATTACTAATCACTTGCACTTGCACTAATCAAAGTGAATACAGGCCTTTAGACATCAAAGAAAAAGTTGGATATCATTTTAACAAATTCCAATACCCTACCTTATTCCCTTCCCTACCATCCCCTATTCCATTCCCTTCCCATCCCTACCCTCCCCTATTACCCTATTCCCTCTTAAAAGGCTGGCAACGCACCTGCAGCTCTTCTGATGCTGCGAGTGTCCATGGGCGACGGAAGTTGCTTTCCATCAGGTGACCCGTTTGCTCGTTTGCCCCCTTCTTACATAAAAAAAGAATTGTATATGACCTTATGAACGTTTTTGTTGCGTGGTTTTATGAGTGGTGGATTTTGGGTGGATTATAGGTTTTTAAATTTTATTTTCGACTGAAGCTTGCTAAATATGCATTAAAGACAAAATACCAAAAAAATCTGAGTATGTGAAGTCATCTACAGATTCCAAGAAAATTGAAAAAAATTACTTACATGAATTTTATTGGATTTTGTTAATTTTATTTTCTACTGATGCTTTTGCTAAATATTACTCAAAGGAAACAAAATCCCGAAAAGTTTAGAGTTTTAAAGATATATTATAATACTTACAGAATTAAAAAAGTACAGATTTTGATTGAGTTTCAGAGGAGTTTCATGTATTTTCTTGCATTATAACGCAACCACGTTTTAATCCATCACAAAAATGTTCATTCTATTATTTTCCACAAAATGTCGAATCTACAGAATCTATGAATCATCAATAATATCGAATCTAAAAAACTGCTAACCGTATCTAATACTCCATTACCGACGCACCAATAGAATAGAATGACGCATCAGATTCTAAACTAATTACTTGCTCAGATGAAAAAAGGAGCAAGACGCATCAAAAACCGCTAAGCTGATGATTATTTGATAATTTATCAGCTTTAAGCATTAAGTAATGATTACTTATTCCGTATTTTCATTTGCAGCTTTATAGAATGTTGTAAGCGCATACAAAAAAACTTGACTTTTTTAAAGAAATGTATGGATATACACAGTAAAATTAGTATTATAATTTTCAACACAGTAGAGGCGCATAAACAGTAAACAAAAAGTTTTGTTTACTGTCTTTACTGGTTTGGTCTTTATTGACACCGTTTCTGTCATTATTCTGATGTGTCAGATTTTGATCGGATTATTTCCAGTATGTGCTAGTAGCGCCCTTTGCTCCGAACTTTGCGCAATATTCTCTTTGCAACCGCAATGACAGATTTACACGAAAAATGGATGGATGGACATGGGACGTATCATCAAAGTACAACTTTAGGTCACACCAATTTTACTCTGTAAATTGAAAGCCGGTATATTTATCTAATTGTTATTCTTCAGTATTATTAGCCCTTTCAACATCACCGTCTTCTCGGAACCTTCTGTTTATGTTACAGTCCGTTTGGGATAAATTTACTTTTATTTATATGATTCTGATTCTTAAGTTAACGGTATAAGGTTCTGTTGGAGGTAAAATACTTGTGAACAGTAAATTTATGGTTCTCCAAGGGATAAACTCCGAGATTCGATACGAAGAACGTTTTTTGTAACATAAATAGGACTTTAGGAAGACCGATATTCATAAAAAATTTAATCCGATTAGCGAGTTTGATGATGGAACGTTTGTAGAGCTAAGGGTGTTAGAATTTCTAGTTAAAGTTTATTTATATTTCTTCTTAAAATAAATGATCCAATTTATATAATTTAATATGTTTCTCACTGCGTTACTTCCAAGTGCCACTATGGAAAGTATTATGCATGTGTTTTAGGGGGAGAAAAAACGATTCACCTACATTTTTCCATTGGAAAATTTTGGAGTTTTGACCTATTTGTGTTTTTGCCTAGTCCTTGCCTAGTCCTAGTTAGAAATATATTAATTTAAATATACCCCTAGTCTGATAATCTCTGATGTTTGGTACACCAGTTACAGGTAAGTTTTATCTACTCCTATAGTTTTTGTTACTTGCTTGGTAAAGAGACTTACATACCAACATACAGTTTAATCACAATATGTGCATTTTAAAGTTTCCATACTCAAATAAGATCATCACTTCTTACACAAGAATATTCACAGCTGTCAAAGGATAAATGATATTCATTGATGTCAGTGAGCAAAATAACACTTCTTATGACAGCTACTTAAAGTATCGAATAATCACAAACGTTCCCACACTTCTGGTAAGACTCTAACCAGAATTCCAGTATCTACTACTAATGTCTACTGCGTAGTCCTTAATACTGGTAACAATTGGTATAAGAAAGAGCTAACTCTACTTCGGTTGCTTCAAAGAGACAAGGTTAAGGCCGCGTTTCCACTGAATCGGAGCGGAGCGGAGAGGAGCTTAGCGGTGCCCGAATTGACCAATCGTGCTATTCCAGCGGAATGACAGCGAAGGTTTCGAGCATGGTGATTGGTCAATTCGGCACCGCTAATCTCCTCTCCGCTCCGCTCCGCTTCAGTGGAAACGCGGCCTTATTATGGCCTGTTTCACCGCTTCCTGATAAGGTGCTGGATAGGTTTATTTGACAGATTCTCCATACTCCATCTGTCAAGTTAAATGGTGGATAGCCTTATCAGGAAGTGGTGAAACAGGCCCTAAGTCTTGTTTTATATCGTAAAAATAAAATATTTATACGCTAAAATTGTTTTAAAATTAATTCTAAATAGAAATTAAACCAACCAAGTTATTTCTGGCGCCAGTATAACTAAGCCTCAAAAATCTACCTAAAATAAACTTCTATGGCTTTAGAAGCTAATAGCCAGAAATTCATACGCGTCCATAAACGTACATTGTATAAGTGTGAAATTTAACGCCTTTGCCGGCAAGGGGATAGAATATTTTAATTAGTGACTGGCCGTTTCACTTTTTTATTGTAACGACAAAAACCTCCTTACAGCGTCTTATGCCGGCTTAAGACTGGATGCACACGACTGGTTTAAAAATTATGAACGTTTTTGAATTTGGAATTAAATATTATGCACTTTTAAAATGCAATGTTTAATATTTAAGGTGACGCCGCGTTAAAGCAAGAAACCGTGTTGGATATGTTTTACATTGCTTGTTTTCTATGAGAGGCCGGGCCGGTCTCTCATAGAAAACAAGCAATGGAACAGCAAAAAATGGAAAGGGCGTAAGCGACAAAATGGTTTTTGTCGCGTAATTTAAAAACCATAAATACATTTCATATAAGCTATGCACATATTAAAGAGTATGCTTCAACCAATTTATGTACAAATTTTGGAACCTTAAATCACTCTCCTCTGTTGGAAAAATAGGAATCCCTTTTTTTACAGAGGTATTTTCGATTGATAATTCTGTGTTATAAAAGTTGTCCAATTGTGTTATGCTATGGGCAATTCAAAGAAAAAGACATGATGAATACTGACAATGAACTTTAGTTTCTTAGCTTTAGTCATTGCTGAGAAAAATCGGCATCGCTACAGCCAAATTATCAAGGCGTCGCCTTAAGTAAGTTTTGTAGCAAAACTCTGACGCAAAAAATAAGCAATAAGAAAAAAAGGCTTCTTATCAAGTATTATAATATATATACATTTTTAATGAAGACATACATGCTATGTTTTATCACATTTTTTTTTATTTCAATTTTTTTTACTATGGGTAATATTTTGTTTTTCCTTGTTATTCACAGTAATTTACAATTGCATCGTTTTTGGCGTTTGAGGTTAACAATAATAATTTATTGTTGTACAACATCTTATTCATTCGCAAGTTTTAATTACAAAAATGTTAAGTTTATTAATTAGACAATAATAATCATTTACATCTGTTAGAACTCATTTTTTTATCGTTTGAATTTATGTATGAATCAAAAAACAAATGCTCGGACTCTCGTTCGGTATTAATCATGGTAGATCTGTATATTAATTAAAAAATTATGTTAATTTAATAGACTATTAAGTCGAGATCTTTTTGTTCAGAAACTTGATTTGACCGATAAAAATCTTCGTTAGATATACTTATTTAATAAAATTTCCTATGTTCTACTTTGATGCGTCTGATCTTATTTAAAACAATTTAGAATGTTGCTACACAATTAAAAATTAGTCCGACTCGCACTTGGCCAATTATCATAAGTTTAGTATACGTAGCACTCTTTAGTTTTCGTTTTTTTCACTTATGAAAGTTTTGATAAATAAAGTTTTGATAAAATAGATCTTAAAATTGTTATTATGATTCTAATGCGAAAATACATTGATAACAACAGTTTTCTTTAGTTTAGGCCTTTTATAAAAGTAAATGGGTAACCTTTTCCCCACTTCATGTTTAATACTTTTAAGCTCCTTAAGACACTAAACGCATACCAGGAAACGCATACATCGAACGTATTCCCAGTAGTAGCCAGGATATACACTTCGCTGCCCATGCCAGTTGCCACTTACTTACACCATGCATAATGGATGAGCTTAATACAATTAACCGTCCAGATATAAACCATTGTTTAGTTTTGGAAAGTGTGTATCGAAGCATTCCATTTTTAATTTAATCTTATGATTGGAATAATCTTCTTTATTTTATTAGCTAGTAGTTTTCTTCAGTATGTAGGATTTGGGGAAGAAACCCCTATGTTGCTGAGGTTTTAGGAAACCGCGCAATTTTCAGATATTTATGGTATATTTTGGACCGAAAGCAGTAGTATTCCTTAATTTTTAGTCGTAGGAAAAGCTCAGTTCTTCTTTTTAACATGAGAACTTCTTATATTCAAGAAGAATTGTTTTGTTTAAGAAGACTAAGGCTTCGTTCAAGCGGGAGCGTTAAGTTACGTCAAGTTGTCAAATGTGTGTTTTGTATTGACGCTCTCGCTTCGCAGTCGCTTGGTTGCGTAGGTTTGAACGAAGCATAAAGCTTAAAACAAACCTAAGCGTCAGTGACAGGGGACGCGGTACGCGATACGGGAGCGTCTACAACGCGAAACTGGCCGTGCACACCTGCGCGACTACGGTGCGAACCGTCAAACGTTAATATCATGACACAATCTATCAAAACGTATACAAATCAAAAAATCATAAACTAAGGAGTTGTAGAAAATAAATTAAAAAAAGGTTTTAAAAAAGAAGTCTAGTTATGTAGGTACACTTCAAAACACGCGTCTGACAACTTGACGCGCACGTTCCGCTTGCCGACGCGAACATCCCGCGTCGCGGTCGTGCAGGTGTGCACAGCGCCATAAAATGATTACATGGGCAGCGTCCGCCGCGCGGTAGACGCTACCGCTTCGCAGTCGCTTTGGTCGCGTAGGTTTGTGCAATCCTTTAAGCTTTTCTTAAACATAAGAACTCCTTATCCTAATTAATAATGTTTAATACGACAAATCCTTTTCTAGCTATGCACTTGTAGAGTTGGCTTTAACGGAGATGGAATTTCGGTAGAAGATGATTTGATTTGATGATTGAAAAATTTTTTGTGTATAATTTTTTTTTTACTAAATTTACTACTAAATATTTAAACACTAAAAAATAGAGTAAAACACTAAAAAATATATACATAAATATTAAATTTACTACAAAATATTTCAACTCTAAAAAATATTTTTTAGTATTTAAATATTTAGTAGTAAATTTACTATTTATTTATATATTTTTAGTGTTTTACTCTATTTTTTAGTGTTTAAATATTTAGTAGTAAATTTAGTAAAAAAAAATATACACAAAAAAAAAATTTAGTGTTTTAAATATTTTGAAGTTAATTTTTGCACAGGAACCTAGGTAATTACTATTTTAAGCTGAAAAATAACTCAAACATGTTAAATATTTTCGTATGAGAAAATGATTTTGGTATTACGTATGTATGAGAATTTCGAGGGTAACCCGGGCTCTTAAGGTCACGATTTGAGATTTCCACTGCAACTATTAAGGTTGTGGCAAAGTTTACAAAACGTTAGGTATGAAATATGAAAACGCATGAATAATTCTATACTGTACTCGGCGAAACATAGCGGTAGCGGTCGAAGGGTAGCGGTCATTGACTCCCTGTCAAAAACTTGTCATTTTCTATATAAACCGCGATTGACAATGAAGTGTCAGATGTTGTCAATCGCGGCTTTGTATAGAAAATGACAAGTATTTGACAGGGAGTCAATGACCGCTACTGCCATGTTTCGCCGAGTATAGTATAGTTATAATATTATGTATGATATTCAAATCCGTTTGATGCCTCACCACGGGGTGCCTGTTCCGCTCGTTGGCCAGGGCTTTTAGAAACGAATAAAAGATTGCGTAAAATTGTTATAACTGCAATAATTGTAATCATCATCACTCTTATAAACGTCATTGCTGTCAACAAACTCTTCTAGTCTCGTTAAACAGGTAAATTCATAGCTTTAGTTATTACATTGGCTCATTTTTAGGGTTCCGTACCCAAAGGGTAAAAACGGGACCTTATTTCTGAGACTTCGATGTCTGTCCGTCTGTCTGTCTGTCTCCAGGCTGTAACTCAAGAACGGTAATAGCTAGAGAGTTTAAGCTTTCACAGATGACGTATGTCTGTTGCCGCTATAACAACAAATACAAAAAAAAATAAAGTTAATATATTTTAAGGGAGGAGCCCCTTAAATATTAACTTAAATCACGTTATTAAAAAATCACGTTTGTTGTATAACAAACGTGATTTTTTTGGCATTTTTTGCTCGTAATCAATAATGGTAGCAAGTAGGCACTTGAAACATTCACAATATTCTTAAATATATTTGTACTTTAATAATTTATAATAAAATAAAAATAAAATAAATATTTAATAATTCCCATACAAAAAAAAAAACTCATTTTTTGCCAACTTTCATTCAATAACGGTACGGAACCCTTCGTGCGCGAGTCCTACTCGCACTTGGCCGATTTTTTATATAATTCGTGTTTAAAAATATTTTAGAATTTATTTGCAAAGTACAAATTAATTTAAACATACTGTGAGATAATAATGAGTGTGAAATTGCAATTTTATTATTCAGAATATACAAAATAGAAACTAGAAGGTCTACATAATAATTATTTAAAATAGCCTATTTATGAGCAGCTTGTAAAGCCACTTAATATTAATATATTTCAGAAACTAAATTCATAATTATATCAGTTTATAGTTAAGGCTATGTTCAAGAATATAATAATTTTGTAACGCGAACTGGTTGGAAGCGGAATGTAATTACTGTAAAATGCAAATCCTGTGAAACGAAAATCGCAATGCAATCTGTATTGGGCAGTTTACATTCAGCCCTGTCGGGCAGGGAAGTGAGCAGGGAAGTGAGCAGGGAAGTGGGCATGCCGCTGCCTCGGCCCGACGCGGCAAATACGTAGAGGACTGAGTATAAACGCTCTCTAAAGTCATTGCTGTTGCAGAAGTATTCAGGGCAATGTTGTTGGCAGCGCGAGAAGCTGCGGCAGTGGCTGTATATAGACGTCCCATAAGATTATACAATAAAAGAATTAGGTTAACATACCTGTGATCTCTCAGGTGATCCTGCCTTCTGAACGCCTTCCCGCAGATGTCACAGGAATATGGCCTCTCGTCTGTATGCGTCCTTTCGTGGATGAGCAGATTGTAAGACTTAGTGAACTGGCGGTTACAAAATTTACAGATAAACTGCTTCTTCGGCCTCGAAGCTCGGCCTGGAGCTCGTAGTAGCCTTCGGTCTATGTGCATCTGATGCGGACCAGCGCCAGGTGGAAATAAACCAGCACCAGGAAAAGAGTAGCTGTTAGCAGCATTCGGAGACGGTCCGGGGGCTGCTAGGAATGCCCCGGGTGGACCATAAATTGGAGGTTGAGACGGGCCTTCGGGCATCATTCCATCCATTGACGGTGTCCTATGATGGGGCATGAGCATCGCCGCTGCCGCTTCTCGGAGGACCACTTCTTTTCTCTTTTCGACCATCATAGCCATAAGATCAAAGGAATTTCTCTTCCCAAAATTACCTGATGCTCGATCGGGAGATCCTTTTGTGGGTTCAGATCGATCCCTCTCTATCATTCTTTCCCTTTCCATAATTTCGGAGGGCATCATCGACGGGTGCATGTCACCAGAATACATTACTGGGTGCATAGCTCTAGTAGGAACTACAGGGACGAAGGCAGAAGATTCTCTATGTGAGGAACTGAGGAGAGGACCGCTTGGTATTTGTCGGTACGGTAGAGCAGGCTCGAAGCTGCCACTCGGTGCGCGTCCATTGGATACTGGTCTTTGCGCTCGTTCGGCAGAACTAGCTAGGAATTGGTCGTGTCTTGATCTTAGGGGAGGGTTGACGGGGCTCTCCGTAGGGCGTGGTGTCGACGCCCTTGATACTGCTGCTCCCGAGTTTTCAGACATAACGTCATCTGAAAAGAAAACAATGAAATTATGCAAAAAATAGTAAATAATAATATTTAAAAATGTAATTTTTGGTTCCACGTACTTAGGCACCCCTAAAAAGATAAATATACAATAAAATATTATATTTCCATGCACTTGAATAACGGACTTCCTGAATCGTACTTTTGGCGTGTGTGAACTGTCTCGAAGTAGGTAGTTTTTTTTTTACTTTTATTGTTTTATATCTAAGATGATGTTTAGAGACTTTTAATTTTGCCTTATCATGGGTTTAATAACTTGATAATACATTTATGTTACAAACACTTTTACATATTTTACACTGTATTGTTACTACTTGCTTGATGACTAATTTTTTTCTTATTAGTAATTGAAAGACCCTTAAAAAATAGAAACATCGCTGAAAGAATGACTCTGATAGCTTAAAAATTCACCAAGATATGACAATTCAAACATCTCATAAAATAGACCTGCCCGAAACGCTCCATACAAAGTGCTACGAAAGACTGACGTCACTCTTTCGTAGTTTGTACGGATCGGGAGAGAACTTTGTTCGATAGGTACATTAAATATTGCGTTTATGAAAGTGGTTTCATAACAAAAGTTGCTTTTAATTGCATAAATTATCGAATGGTATAAAAATATTAAGAAATTTAATTGAAAAAAAATTCGACTTGATTATCCAACTTTGAAGGCGCATAACAAAAAAATACAAATGCTATCGAGCTGAAATTTTGGGAACACTTATTTTTTACCGTGATTTCTTTATTTTATAAACAAAATTCGATAATCTTTGACCTTGTCATCATCCCTATTGCCATGAAGGCTTACATCCCCAGCTTATCTTCTGCATCAAATATTGACATGTCAATTATGATATCTCTCTGTGCGTTTATTTGCTCAGCTAAATGATCGGCTTTTACGTGCACTGTTCTGGTGATTTTATCTTCGCCTTTACGGCTTTCACTTGCCTGGCTTTAGATACGTTCTCATTTTTATGAAGCACGTTTACAGTTATATCTTAGGAGTTCCATTAATATTAATTTTAGCATTGCTATGATAAGCAAGTTTTTGTTAATGCAAATTTTCCTTGTGTCAATAGTAATTAGCTAGATTCTACGAATCACTTAGGAAAACTTGAGGAATGTTGACATAAATTATTAGTGATGTTTTCGATTCGTCCTTTGTTTATTCAAAAATCTCATTAAATCCTTCTTTAAATTTAGTTTACTAATGCATCAATCCATCATTATTTGGCGTCGCGTCTTCAAGCTTCTGGTGGCGACGGAAAATGCTAATTTGAGAGGAACTCCGAAGTTGTATCGACATTTATGTCAAAACATGATTTGTTGCCTCTGATTGCCACAAGCGAAGTTTTATTTTAATTCGTTTGGCCTCTAACTTTATTATGGTCGGCCAAATTGATGATCTTTAATGTATCGATCTGATAAAATTTTAATGATTTAGCATTTTACGGCTTTAAAATATATGCTTTAAATGGATTAACTCCAATAGAAAATCTTTCGAAATCATTTGATTAATCGAGGCGTTTACTTGAAATGTACAAAATATAATAAAAACTTCATACTCCATTGAAATGTTACATTTGCTTTGCATTTATTAGAGGACGCAATTTTATTTTTGGAATATGTTGGGAGGCTCAATAGAAGCTTAACCTCAAGTTTGTGGGGTTGCCACTCTTGTCCCCGGGCCGCCATCTTGAAAAAAGGGGTGACAACACTATTTTCGTGATATCTCAGAATCTATAAGTCTTACAAAAAAATTGTAAGAACATAATTTGTTGCAAATTATTTTACCTACAAATATGCTTATTTAACTTTTTACCCTAAATTAAAAAATTTAAAAGCTATAAGCAAAAAAGTGATTTCTTTTAAAGGGTTTACTATCAATTTTTAACTTTGTTTAACACATTTTACAAAAAAAAATACCTTAGACCAACCTTGTAGATGATCTTTTTAGAAAAAGATCCCCCGGTCCCATGAAATTATTTTTCTGCAGAAACAAAGGAAACTGTGGAACCATGTGTGGCTGCAGAAAAGCAGGCCTGAAATGCTTTATAGTATAGTAGGCTAATGCAGACTAATATAATAGTAGGCATACTATGATATAGTTTGCAATTTTTATATATTTATGTAGTGTAGTAGGCATACTGCAGACTGTGGCTGCAGAAAAGCAGGTCTGAAAAGCCTTACAGAATAGTAGGCATACTGTAGAGCATTTTAGGTCTGCTTTTTAACCGACTTCCAAAAAACGAGGAGGTTATATGTTCGGCTGTGGATATTTTTTTTTTTTTTTTTTTTTTTTTTTTTTTGTATGTTCAACGATTACTCCGCCGTTTGTGAACCGATTTTCGAAATTTTTGTTTTGTTGTATTAGGTTTTACTCCAATTTGGTACCATGTTCACAAAAGTGGTGACCTGATGATGGGATCCATGAGTAATCGAGGGAACTCCTCGAAATTTATATGGAAACATATGGTGATTTTGGTTTTATGTGAAGTGTACTAAGAATATGCTACCAAAAAGTCAAATATTGGGTCAAGGTATACCATGGTTTCGAAGATGCTGAGAGAACTCCTGACTCCTTATAGATACACGTTTGGGAGTTTCGGCGTTGTTTTAAGAACAGAAGGCATATGCTACTATGCAATTTATATTCATCATCATAATCATCATCATCATCATCGTCATCATCATCATTACCACGTCGTGTTAAGGTCACCAATGTCTCATGGCACAGACTAGATAATAGTAGGTACAAGGCATAGGTATGGATATACTAATAATAATAATTATGTACTGTATAACAACACCTGTTTATTTAATACATGACGGCGGTCGGCGCCGTAGAGGCGACGGCGTCGCCGCCGCGCGGCGCATGGCGGCAGACGACAGATCGAATCCTTTACTAACTACTTTATATACAGATCGAATACTTTATTAACTACTTTATAAAATTTAAATAGACAAATAGAATTGAAATAAAGTTATTGTAAAAAGAGCATTCAAACAAAACAAAGTCATTAAGAGTCTTTTTAATTAGTTATACTTATTAATCGATAGATGGCGCACTAAGTATCGATTTGAATTCTTTATTACAAGAACAGCTGTCAATAATTATGATAATATTAAATATTATGAGTAGCTACGCTACATCCTATGCAAGTTTATACAATTTTTTATCTGATAGATCCTTCGATCGTGGAAAAACGAGACACAATAGCCTTTCTATTGTTATCGCAATCGCCGGTGACCGCTTGGGGCTTGAAGCATTAAAATTGTTAAATTACTTAGCACAATATGTTCACTTCACTGATAATAGGTATATTATTTTGTGAGTGTGAGTTGTGACTCTTAACAAATTGTAATAAGATACTTAGGTAAAATATACGCGAAGGTTTATCTACTAGTGTAACTAAAAAGAGTGAAATTATTATTATTTTTAACAAAAAATTAAAACCGACTTCCAAGGTAAAAACAATAATAACATTAATATGAACTAAAAAGTATTAAATAATTTCTACTATCTAATAGTGCCTTTTTCCGAATTCGGCTAAACCTCAACTATTTCTGTACTCAATCTTCATAATTTTGAAGTCGGTGCCAGTTCCAAAAGTTTCAAATATTCTGTTAGAGGACTGAAGTTTCAGCTATCTGGTACCGACTTCAAAATTATGAAGATTGAGTACAGAAATAGTTGAGGTTTAGCCGAATTCGGAAAAAGGCACTATTAGATAGTAGAAATTATTTAATACTTTTTAGTTCATATTAATGTTATTATTGTTTTTACCTTGGAAGTCGGTTTTAATTTTTTGTTAAAAATAATAATCTGCAGGCACGCATGCCTTCACAGTTTCCTTTGCATCTGCAGAAAATTAATTTCATGAGATCGGGGGGATTGGGGGATCTTTTTCTCAAAAGATCATTAACAAGGTTGTTCTAAGGTATTTTTTTTTGTAAAATGTATTAAACAAAGTTAAAGAGCGATAATAAACCTTTAAAAAAATTATCACTTTTTTGCTTATAACTTTTTAAATTTTTAATTTAGGGTAAAAAATTATATAAACATATTTGTAGGCAAAATAATTTGCAACAAATTATGTTCTTAAAATTTTTCTGTAAGACGAAGTTTCCGAAATATCACGAAAATAGTGTTGTTACCCCTTTTTTCAAGATGGCGGCCGGGGGACAAAGGCGGCGACCCACAAACTTGAGGTTAAGCTTCTATTGAGCCCCCCAACATATTCTGAAAATAAAATTGCGTCCTCTAATAAATGCAATATTCGGTCCTAAAATTGTAACATTTCAATGGACTATCAAATAATTGTGATATTTAAGATTTAATTCTTTAACAATTGAAGACGTGAGTGGAAGAATCGAACAAGTAACATTTCGTAACATACGGACAATAACTCATTTTATCTCGAATTATTTTAATAAAACTTGTAACTTATCTACTTCATAACCTAGCATTATATCGGGCTACACATATAATCCATATTTTTTCTATTGCAAATAATTTTTCCGGCCCTAAAGCCTCCATTTAAGCAAAAAATGGGAAGTTATTTTATGTTACTTACCTCCACTGTTACTTCCACTCACGTCTTGAATTATGAATTTTAATTCTGACCAATAAAATCGACTTTGGCGTTGGTTCCACCTTTATTCATCCACCAATTGTAGTTTCATCACAATTCTATTCCAAGATTACTTAGCAGAATCGTCCTACTGATTTCAAATCGCATTTCTTACTAGATCTGAATCGGTGTCTGTAATGATGTCGTCTATTATGAGTTTTACGAGCGCTCAGACGGTAACCAACTGCGTTATAGCCGGAGACAATAAAATACTATGTTTTGTTAAACAAGTCTTGTTTACTTTGTGTTTCCGGACACCGCTGGGTTTTGTCCGCAACTTTGTGAGGGGTTTTGGGAAGGCTTAAAATACTAGTGCTATTAATATTGAAACAAAAAGTTGCAAGTGATTCTACTGCAGCGAATACAAGTATAGGTCATGTCCCTTTGTTCTCTTTAATCTTTAAAACTACGCAACGGATTTTGATGATTCTTTTAGTGTTAGATAGCCCATTTATCGAGGAAGACTATAATAGGCTATATTTTATCACGCTAAGACTAATAGGAGCGAAGAAATAGAGGAAAATGTAGAAAAAACGGGGAAAATTATTTGAGAGGGCTAATTTGAACGCGCTAATCTTAGGAACTACTGGTCCGATTTGAAAAGTTCTTTCAGTGTTAGATAGCCTATTTATTGAGGAAGGTTATAGGCTATATTTTATCACGCTAAGACTAATGGCTATATATTTAGACTCAGTGGCTATATATTTTATACCCGTGCAACGCCGCCGGGGCGGGTCGCTATATATATTCGCGGTATATATTTTGATTTCATTGAATGTTTATATTGCAGCAACAACAAATACTAAAGTGAAAAATTATCTTTTAATCCATTTATCTATGAAGGGATTTTGCGAAAAATCTTACTCAGAGAATATTGTGTGAAGAGATCGGTCATCGGTATGTATGGCAAATTTTATGTATGATCAAGATATATCCGTAAAAATGTATTTCACCTAGGTATAATATATTAGATAATCTCTGCTAATAACGATAACTATAAACAAAACTAAATATAAAAATTGCCTTTTAAACGTTAAAACAAAAGGAAAACAGAATAATCACTAGATAATGCCATTTTCGGATAAAATGTTAATAAATTGTCCAATAATATGGACATAGCCATCATCGCAAATAAAATTAAAATGTAGTTTGTTATAAAGACCAAAATAGACGCCATTATGGGCCACGAAAAAAGATGAATTACAATCAATTTAAAAGCCAGATCGAACATCGGCCACATTTCACCGGGCCTGCTCTACCGTAAAAGCCTTCTGATCGTCTATCCCGCTCGCACTTGTGCATTCCGACATCCATCTCCCTCACATAACGCTTGATCAAGTTCCTACCATTTCTTGGTCCGAAGTTGTAAAACTACTTTTATTTAGTGAGAGGATTTAAGATATGAATATGCAGTAAGTACTACGGACACTTCTGTAATGGTAATCTCTTGAGAATTTTGAGAAACACATCCGTGTACAGTTATTTTTTAGACAAAAAGTGTTTCGTACTTAGCCTACATCAGAAAGAATAAAACTTATAAACAGCGTTTTATAACTGACTAGATGACGCCCGCAACATCGTTGCGCTAAAATTTGTTTATCGCGCAGTCGAACCGTATATTTTTTGGGATAAGGCTGCGTTTCCATAAGAGGATATGTGTTGCGAGGAATGTATTTTTGAGAACCAATAGAATCGCTTCATTGATGTGAGCTTGCCATGACATCGCTCAGCGCGGAGATGCTATTGGAAACGCAGCCGAAAAAGTATTTTATTTCCTTTCCTGGGATTTCTAGTATGTCTAAGTATACCAAATTTCAGCAAAATCAGTTCAGTTTGGGCGTCATCGGTTTGGGCGAGAAGAGGTAACAGAAAGACAGACAGGCACACTTTCGCATTTATAATAATATTAAGTATGGATCTACTGAAAGTTTTGTCTGAAAATTCTGAGATAGGAGTTTTTTGATGATTACAATTTGATTACTATTAAAAAAAACTGCGGTTGTTTTTTATTTATTTCAGAAGCTTCGAAGTACTGGTGTCGTGGACACTAAAAGTTGTTCAGTAAAAATTGCTATATAAAATGCTGCTCAGTCTTAGGTGATGAAAATAATGATAACATTGATGATGATAATGATTGTAGTGTTTTCTCACTAGAACTAGAGCTATATCATGTAAATGAGCCTTAACAAGTGGTCCCATTACATAATGATTAATGACTTAAGATACTCCTGGCAATTTATGTATGGGGACTATACAGAATAATTTAACATGTGATCCATACCGACTTCTATTTATTAGTCTCGATATTATGCAAGTAGATGATACCCATTAGTTAGCACCGACTATATTAGTGGTACCATGGGAACGGAATATATAAGTAAGTAGTAAAATCTACTGAAATTGAACCTATCGAAGGGATATAAGCCGTAACACGTAGGAGATATAAGTTGTATTTGGCGTACACTTTATAGAGTTCGGTATATTATGCAACAGTAAAAAAATATGTTTGTTCTTTTTATTCAATTAAGTAGTTAAATCCATTTTTAGGGTTCCGTACCCAAAGGGTAAAAACGGGACCTTATTCATGAGACTTCGATGTCTGTCCGTCTGTCTGTCTCCAGGCTGTATCTCAAGAACCGCTATTGCTAGAGTTCTGAAATTTTCACAGATTTTGTATTTCCGGTGCCGCTATAACAACAAATACTAAAACAAAAATAAAATTAATATTTAAGGGGGCTCCCATACAACAAACGTGATTTTTTTGGCCTTTTTTGCTCGTAATCAATAATGATAAAAGGAAGGCACTTAAAACTTTCATGAAGGCCTTAAATATAATTGTACTTTAATAATTAATAATAATATTTAAATAAAATAAAAAATTAAGGGGGGCTCCCATACAAAAAACAGTTTTGGCCTATTTTTGCTTTATAACGGTACGGAACCCTTCGTGCGCGAGTCCGACTCGCACTTGGCCGATTTTTATTGAGCTGTTATGCTATAAATCGAAGATGTCTGTTAGGTACCAATTTACACCCAGCCAATTTATACGTTCATTGCACGGGATTTTTGGGATAAAAATTTTTCATTGACATCAGTTCAGGAGTTTATTATGCGTGAAAAGGTAAGAAATAAACAGACATATACACTTTTGTGTATTTATACAAAAGTAAGAAACATTTTTTCGCATTCAAACTCTATTCCGGATCTTTGAGACGCAAATTAAAAATATACACGTAATTATCAACCTAGAAGGGCCTTTGCATTAATTATTCTGCTTTTGGTAAGAAAATTCGACAAGCGAGTCCAAATATAGTCTTTACCATAAAACGCTTATCTAAAAACTGTGTAATTATGTTTAAATACGGATTTTCCTTGCCCTTAGAAGTTTTGTTATTTTCATAGACATGGATTAGAATCCATAGATTAGTATATTATGATATTAATCATAAATGCGAAAGTGTGTCTGTCTATCTATCATATTATCATAGTTTTTTTACGCGCTTGCTTACTTTCAGTCCTTGGGTTAAAAGATCTCAAGGAAGTTTGTCATTTGCCAGACAAATGGTAAACAAAATCCTTCCTTAGTCTGGCAAATATACACCTGAGCCCTCTAGTTGTTTCGGTCAGACCAAAATCGGTCCTACTAGGTCCTAGGAGTTGAGTAGAAGAGAGTGTATTGTATACAAAAAATATTCTGCATAGCTGGTATAATAACTCCGGTAACGGTGGCCGGTTTCATTGAAACCAGGCCTGTTACGCAGGAGTAATTTTATAGTGCCCAAGTGTGTGCGCAGTACCCAAGAGGACTCTCTATTCCTTTTGCTCTCATAACCCAGTGGAACGGAAAACCGACACGACGTGCGAGAGATCAGGCGCAGGACCGACTTTTTACATGCCCATCCGACGCATGAATCATCTTACTTATCAGACAATCAGGTGATCAACCTGCATTTTTCTAAGACCTAACCAAACTTGGAAATAGCATGTGTTCAATGCGGGATTCGAACCCACGACCTCCGAGTGCCATGAGTGAGAGCCATGCTGCAGCTCTTAACCACTGGACCACGAAGGCGTTAAATAAAACAAGCTACCGTCACCGAAACCAATGTAGTACTCCCGTGGTTCTAACTGTACCCACTATAATACATATAATGTTCTTACTTCGATGACTCAGTCAGTATATGATTTACATAAATATTTCGGGTCAACGCATTGTACCTAGAGGTTCAATGTTCTTTAAAACTTTTAAAATATTATTAAATGCAATCACAACCGTTATTTGGCTTACATATTAGGTGGTAAGTTGTGATATACCAACTCAGTAGCAGAAATTAAGGTGTGTTGTTTAAACGGCCCATTCACTATCCTGCATTGCAGTCCTGCTGCAGTCCGCCGCGCAGGCCTGAAACGCCATTCACTATCCTGCATAAGCCGGCGGACTGCCCGCAGGATATTGAATGATGTTGCAGGCCCGCACGGCGGACTGCAGCAGGACTGCAATGTAGGATATTGAATGGGCCCTTTAATAAGTTATGGGGAATTTACAAATTACATCTCTCAAAGCTTCCTGACTAATAAAAACGCTTACAGAATAAATCGGCTATCAGCGTGTAATTGTGTATAGCATTATCATATGTATTGTAATTTCATTATTAAATGGCTTTCCAATTAACTAACGGCTAAGGTGTTAGTGGCTAACTCCTTGTCTAAACAGTGCATTTATATTTGCTGCATAATTCACTTTTTACAGAATTTTTTTCTAATTATCAGGTAAATTGTTCTGATCGTATCGAATATGTCACTCACAAACATTTTAATTGATACGCAGCGGGACATAAAAGGTATTTGTAACATTTCGGTGTCACAATCACAAATATGGAATTATATTGGCAATAATTTAGATTACTGTCCCTTTTCGGTGCCGCATGATAAGGTGCTGATGAAGTGATAAAAGATAAGATATGATGTACTGGATTTACTACTTTTTGTCTGCACCACAGTGTGTTTGTTTTCAAGGACTGGTAGGACGATGCCTTGAAATACGTAGCTACGTAATTAGAAATGGCGTGCATCTCACTGGAATTTGAAGAGATAACGCACAACATTCTATAAAATTAGATGGGAAATCTGTTTATTTCTGGGCCAAAAACTATCTCAAAATATTAAGTGCATATCTACCAAATTTCATCAATATAGGTCATACGACTTAACTGAAGTAACAGATATTTTTGCATTTATAATATTATTAAGGGCCTGTTTCACCGCTTCCTGATAAGGTGCCGGATAGGCTTATTCGACAGATTCTCCATACTCCATCTGTCAAGTTAAGTGGTGGATAGTCTTATCAGGAAGCGGTGAAACAGGCCCTGAGTATACATATTGGCAAATGTGATATAACATGGATGGATGGATAGTAATTGAAGCATTAAAAGCCGCGGCTTAAAATATAATACAACAAAATTGAAAATTATTTACAACGAATTACATAGGTATTTCTCCTATATTATTCTCTATACTCATATTATATATTCCTATACTCATAAAATTATTTATATATCTATGTTGGAAAAAGATTTTAATCAATTCAAGGTAATTAAAATGAAATACTGATAGCATTAATGGCTTTTTAATATCTTAATAATTCATCAACTTTGGGGATTACTAAATTCACATACAACCTGTTAATAATGAGGTATTTGATCAATATTTGCATAAAAAGGTTGAAATATCAAACCTTCTCTGTTGTCAAGCGAGAAGTTTTGGTGATGGGAAAAATATTAATTATGTATTAATTATTAGCAGATGATTAGAACTGGTTGGGATCAGGTGCCGCGTGCGAATTTGCCAATTTATTATGCCCAAAACATAGTTTAATCATAGTTTATATGTTGATTATAAATACATTTTAAAGAAGTTCCGGTTAAATAAGTGTTCATCATTACCAGTCATCAGTCGTCTGATATTGCAAATTTGCAGACTAATAAAATGTAGGTAATGTTTGAAACTTTACTAGTTGTAGGCTATAATTGAACATAGCATTTTGAATGCCATTTCCTTCCTTTAAATTAAATTAATAAGTTTTACTCCTATTTTATAATTAAGAGGACCACATTTTTAGATTATTCGAGTTTCGACTTACTACTTTAAGCTTTTTGTTTGTTGTTCACACCAGGTTGAAAATCACAAAGAAAAAGAATTGCCCAGCTTTGAAATATTTACTTTTAATTCTCAATTTCTTAATCCCCTGGTTTTTGCGGGTATTGTATAGAAACCTCAGTGGTCAGGTAAGCCAGGATACTGAGAAACGTTAATAGAATAAGGACAGTTGAATAGAATAATACATGGATTACTACTGTCCTGTCATGAGAAACATTTGGTAGAATAACTGTATCTTAACTGTATAGAAATACAATTAAAAAGTATATATTAAATTATATTACTTTTAAAAGAATTGGTAGCTTAAGATTTTGTTTGAGAGTAAAAACTTAAAAAGGTTAATTTTTTTTTATGAAATAAGGGGGCAAACGAGCAAACGGGTCACCTGATGGAAAGCAGCTTCCGTCGCCCATGGACACTCGCAGCATCAGAAGAGCTGAAGGTGCGTTGCCGGCCTTTTAAGAGGGAATAGGGTAATGGGAGGGTAGGGATGGGAAGGGAAGGGAATAGGGGAGGGAAGGGAAGGGAATAGGGTAGGAGATTGGGCTTCCGGTAAACTCACTCACTCGGCGAAACACAGCGCAAGCGCTGTTTCACGCTGGATTTCTGTGAGAACGTGGTATTTCTCCGGTCGAGCCGGCCCATTCGTGCCGTAGCATGGCTCAGCAAGAACTCTACTTTATAGTAGTTAATGAATAACAAAAACATATTGTTTTTATTAACGCACAGAAGCAAAGGAGAAAATAGATTAAACTTTTGCTCTTAAACATAAAAAGTAAATTAAAAATCATAAGAAATGCGTACCTAAGAAGCATTTGCCGTTCGAATTAATTGTTTACACCTGACTGGTTTTAATTATAGGTCTAGTATCTAGTTAGTAGAAGTCTAGAAATATTATATTATTATAATTAGCTTGGTTAAATTTGCTGTCAAAAGTGGCTGATCGGGAATTTGACAATTTATGTTTTTTAAATAAACGGAGGCTTTAGGATCGGAAAATGATTTGAAATCAAAAATCTACGGATTTACATACAGGATACAAGAACCTGTCTTATGTAAATAATGAGACTAGAATAAACTTTTCGCACTTTAACTGACTCACCCTAATCTGATTACCTAATCTGCGGAATACCTTGTTAATTTGCAGTCTAACTGGTTTAGGCACATTAACGGTAACATACCTATATAATATTATAAGCTAAATGATGAAGTAAGTCACAAGGTTTGAAAATTATAAGGGAAAAAAATTAGTGATCGCTTTTGTGTAATAAAATGTTACACATTTCATCCACTTACGTCTTCAATAATAATAATTATTGTACTAGCTGATTTTTGATACAATATAAAGTACAAAATTTAAGGCAGAATGATTAATAGAATTTTATTTTATCTAAGAAATAAAAGAAATGACCACTACCAGGGAAGCATAGTGAACGTGTTTTTAGCGTGTTTTTTATAACATCATAAGTTCAGAAGTACTCAATAACTTATGATGTTATAAAAAACACGCTAGTTTTGGCGTTTACGGGTTAAAAACAATGGTGTGGTCACACTAAAGATGTGGCTAAACTCAAAAGGACGCACGGACATGTGGCAACAATGGTTGCTCTGGATCGCAAAACGAGCTCACCAAAACAGACTCTACAGAGTCGTGATAGAGTTTATATTCGGCCACGATGGTGAAACTATAGGACACTATAGAAATGGCCGAGAAATTCGATTAGGGTTGATACCAACACCATGAAATACAACCTGTGTGCCCATGACTTGTTTTTTTTTTATTTTTTTCTGAGTCTCAAGTCTCAACTCTCAAGTTTAGTCTTACAACACAAACAGTCCTTAATATGAAATGTGTAGAATTTTGTGTTTACTATATTTTAGATATTAAACTAAAACATTTAAGCAGCTTTTATGTAAGACATTTCAACATAAATTCTTCTAACAACGTGACAGGTGTTTTTGATAAACCATAGTAATATTAATATGCGAAACTGTCTGCTTCTTTATAATATACATCGTTGTAAGGACATTGTAGAAGTTTGGTATGAAAATAAAAAGTGGCAGCATAGTTTATTCTTGGAAAAATGTACAGTCTCTGAGTGATTAACGAATTTTCGCGCGTACATGTTGGGGGAAAATATCTAGTAAGTATTAAAGTTATTTTAGATCTGTAGTAGGTACCTACATAGTTTTACACGTTGATATAGTCAGATTAAAATTCCATACACTGAGTAAATTGTATGTGTGAGTCGACTTTAAAGCAAGTTTTTCAATTAAGGTTGCTTTATACATTGTAGAGCGTTTTTAGGGTTCCGTACCCAAAGGGTGAAAACGGGACCCTATTCATGAGACTTCGATGTCTGTCCGTCTGTCTGTCTTCAGGCTGTATCTTAAGAACCGCTATAGCTAGAGTTCTGAAATTTTCACAGATTGTGTATATCTGTTGCCGCTATAACAACAAATACTAAAAACAAAATAAAATAATTAATATTTGAAGGGGGCTTTCATACAACAAACGTGATTTTTTTGGCCTTTTTTGCTCGATATCAATAATTGCAACAGGTAGGCACTTGATATTCTCCCAAAAGCCAGTAGTTATATGTGTACTTTAATAATTAATAATAATATTTGAATAAAATAAAAATTTAAGGGGGCTCCCATACAAAAAACACAATTTTTGGCCTATTTTTGCTCTTTAACGGTACGGAACCCTTCTTGCGCGAGTCCGACTCGCACTTGGCCGATTATTCACAATTGTAGACACTAGACTCTATTTTAATCTTTGTGTGTTACGTCTTTAGAAAGTATACATAAATACCTACTTACTTGTGTCAATATAATTAAAAACTATGCAAACTCTATGTAGAATACCAAAGATAACATCATTTACTATCTACAACTATATTACTTAGCAACTAGCATTATTATTTATTTTTCATTATATCAGTACCTGTTTTTACTTTAACAATTAAAAAAGTAATCAAAATAAACACACCCAGACTTCCTGGTAAGCAAACAGATGGAAAGGAAGCCCCAAAACCGTTAATGCAATAAACTTGATACATTAAAGCGTGACCACGAATAAAAACAGGTAGCCCGAAGCATACAAAAACTCACTCAATCGGCCCCTTCGACAGGTAGTCACATAATCCACACAGGGTTGCACAGAGTCACACAGGTAAGCACAGGGTTGCACAGAGTCGCACAGAGTCACTGTAATCCACCAAGCGAGATGCGCGGGCGCAACGGGAGTTGACGGCGTACTACTGTGGCGTCGGCAGTGGAGGCAGTAGCGCCGCCCCGCGCCCCGCGCCGCCACCCGCGAGAGCCTTATAGTATGGTATAAGGGATTGTTTATTTTTCGTGTTAGAATTAGTTTTTAGCACGTTTCGTTTACCCTCAGCTTGATTTGAATTTTTTACTCGAAATGTTGAAGAAAAGGTGACAAAAAATTGGTTATTTGACTATAAAGTTGCTATAAAGTAAAAACAAAATGATGATAAAATTATTGTAGTTGAGGCTGTAGTGCTGCTGCGCTGAGTATTATCTACCCTTATGATCCTTATAGGAGTTATAGGCCTTATCGAATAAGGGTTTATTTATATCTCGATTTAGAATATTTTTTGAGGGACGTTTGGCAAAGGACTTAAATTTTTTACAGAAAATTTTAGAAAAAATAACTTATATTATTATAAATAATTAGCTCAAATGTATTGGTTGTAAAATGAAAAAAAATGCGTCTTTCTGCGTTTTATTGCAAAAACATCATGGTAGAGCGATTTTTAGCCAATTTAAATTTTATGAAGCATTGTCATTTTCAGTGATGCATGGCATTTTAACTTTTCCCGTAAAATGTTTTGAATTATTTACATAACATTAGTCACACTAGAATAATATAGTATGTGGGTGGTCAAATCTAATATGTACATATCTCATCTGATAGTCATCATGCCTCGGGCAAAATATCATAGAGACCAGTAGTCTGATATGATGAAAATATTATAAATATTTAACACTTCATTATGTTTATGATTGCGGTATTCTCTTTAAAAAAAATCTTAACTTATAATTAAATCTTTTAAAATAAATAAGACAAAAATTAATATTTTTAATTCACCAAAAAATATTTTGTAGAGCCCTATAGTAGAGTTTTAATATGAGACATTATTTTGCACATTAAAAAAATCTATATTATGACCGTTATCTATTCTATATTATAGCTATACTTATACTTATTATAAAACAAAGTCACTTTTTTCCCTCATGTCCCTTTGTTTCCTTTAATCTTTGAAACTACGCAACGGAGTTTGATGATTCTTTCAGTGTTAGATAGCCCATTTATCAAGGAAGGCTATAGGCTATATTTTATTACGCTTAGACTGATAGGAGCGAAGAAATAGAGGAAAATGTGGAAAAAACGGGGAAAATTATTTGAAAGGGCTAACTTGAATGCGCTAATCTCAGGAACTACTGGTCCGATTTGAAAAATTATTTTAGTGTTAGATAGCCCATTTATTCAGGAAGGCTATAGGCTATATTTTATCACGCTAAAACTAATAGGAGAATGTGTAAAAAACGGGGGAAATTATATGAAAGGGCTTATCTCGCGAACTACTGAAGCAATTTTTATGTTATTTGGCACAGATAAGAAGTAGACCACGTGTGAAGGATCATAATCTATCGATTTTAATCATTTTTTCAGTAACTACATATTTTATACCCGTGCGACGCCGGGGCGGGTCGCTAGTCATTAATAAACTAAAGATATGTTAAAAATTAAAAATAAAAACCACGAGATATTTTTAAAATTTTAATACAACGAACTATCGGTACAATTACATATTAAGTAGTATTATATGAAATGATAACGTGATATCGGTTCAATAAAATCTCAATAAACTACAATTTTAATGGCATGAAATTTGGCAACTTTATAAAACAATTTACAACTTCAATTAATTAAAACAAATATATTTTTTACATTATCATATTATATTTTATGAACACACAATAATCTTTTACATTTCTATGAATAAAATGAATCATTAACGTGCATTTTATACTAAGTATATAGTCGAAAACGTTCATATCGATATTTTTATATTAAATTCGACGTACATATACATTGATTTACTCGCGTAATTTTTAAACGCGAAAAATTACATTTACAAAGCTAAAACTACAAGCATTTTAGAGTCTGTTTATATTCAAGTCTTTATTTTTTATTTTAAATATATTTGAGCCTTTAAATGTGTATTACATATTATTTTTCTATATTTATTTACGATATTTAATGCACAATTTAAGTCACTATTATGGACCGCCTTCTAAGGAGTGTTTATACATTTAATAATTCCTATAATTCTTATACAACTTAATGAATTAATACTAAAATTACGTTATAATATCAAAAAAAGAATTTTATGAAAAATTATAATATTAAACGACATGACATTTAGAATTGTAATAAAGTTTTATTCTAAGACGTTTTATAAATGATTATTATAATAATTAAACTTAAAATCAGACTTATGATAACAACACTCCAATTTTCGTCTAGAGCTACTTCTTTGACTAAAACATCTTCTAATGACTAAAACATCGAAAGACATACGGCAAGTCTGTTATCTAGTAGATATTTACATTTTCATTGCGAAATACATTTATATATTATTTTTATAATTTGATTAAACATTAACGAAAAAACGTACGCTCTTATTAAAATATTGTTGTTTAAATACTCTATGGTGAATTATTTATTCACGCATTCATACCAATTGAAAATTCTTTGGCACATTTTGGTTTCGGGGGATGGAGCTACCCGCGTCCGTAGGATTTACCACCTTTTCCTAGGCCCTACACGTGCCCCCGGGTGGTGCTAAACGAGTAACAACGCCGAGCCTCAGGCGGCGGTCAAATAACCTGACTCCATGGCGACCATGCGCCAAGAGGACCTAAATACTCCTCTGAAAGAGTGGTTCTAGATTGTGGGAACTTCTAGGAATAAATCTACTCCCTAGGGGAAAACAACCCTGAAACAAAAATTCAACTATGGAAGCAAAGCACAAAGAGAATCTACCTCAGGAGGGTACCAGCTTCGCTGGAGAATCCCTCCCTGAGCTCAGCTTAGGCAGCCCCGCGTATTCTCTGGGGGGGGGGGGGGGGGGGGGCAATGTTTTGCTGGTAGAGGATGATGAAGGAAGATTACACACTCAAGAACTAAGGACGCCGAGAGAAGATGTAACAGGACGAAATAAGACAAATCAAAGATTAGTACAACAAACCTTTCACAGAAGCATGTTTTATAACACCCATATGCGACCAGAACATCACCAATCAACCCAAAATGTATCCCCGGAAAGACCTGAAAGAAACCAAGAGTGGCAGGAAGTATTAACTGAAAAGAAAAGATAGAGATCTAGCCCAGACGGAGTCAAAGACCCAGACGGAGTCAAAGACCCAGCCAAACAAACAAAGTTAAACAACTACTGGCTATCAAACAGTCAACCAATACCCACTTCAAATAGTTTTGCTCAACTAGATGAGGAATCTCAGGAACCAAGTCAAATCCAAGGCGAAAAACCCGTTAAGCCTCCACCAGTCTATGTAGATAAGGTTGAGAACATAAAACCGCTAATAAGCCTATTAAATGAATTTACCCCCAATGAATATGAACTAAAAGTGCTTAGTAACAACCAAGTCAAAATTCATCCTAAATCACCTAAATCATATAGAGAAATTGTCAGACAGCTTGAAATTAAAAATACTGAATTTTATACTTATAAGCCTAAACATGAGATAAGCTTTAAAGTTGTTCTCAAAAATTTACATGTGTCTACAGATACGACCGATATCAGATTAGCACTGTCCGATTTAGGCCATGATTGCGTTAATATCTGGAACATAAAACAAAAGAAAACAAAAATTCCGCTACCCATGTTTATCATAGAGTTGAAGCCAAAAGAAAATAATAAGAGTATATATCAAATAAAGAGCTTGCTTAGCTGTAAAATAATTTTTGAACCACCCTTAACTAAAAAGGAAATTCCTCAGTATGCAAAATGCCAACAGTACGGCCACACAAAAGCTTATTGTCGTAGGAAATCAAAGTGCATCAAATATGCAGGTGAACATTTATCAAAAGATTGCCCCAGAAAAACTACATCAGACGAAGTTAAATGTGTATTATGTAATGGTAATCATCCTGCTAATTATAAAGGATGCCAGGTCTATAAAGATTTACAAAAGAAAAGACTACCAAACAACAAAATTACCACAGATAAGAGACTATACTCACCGACACCCAGGGAAAACCAACCAAAGAAGAATGAACCATACATACAAACAGAGAAAAATAAAATGACATACAGTGAGTCCGTAGGATACTGGATTTGGAACTGGAAAAACAATATTAGGCATCACGTGGCAAGTAACTACTATACAAACGAAATACAAGCCACAATAATAACAGTAGAGGATTGGTCTGGCCCACTTACAGTAGCATCTGTTTACAGCCTACCAAAACATAATATTAAAAGTGAAGACTATATAAATTTCTTTTCAACTTTATGTAGTCGTTTCATTGCGGGTGGAGACTACAATGCTAAACACATACATTGGGGCTCACGTCTTACTAATCCAAAAGGACGCCAATTACTTCGAGCAATGGAAAATCTAAATATGCATTGTATCTCATCCGGAGAACCAACTTATTGGCCGTCTGATCTGAGGAAGCGACCTGACTTAATAGACTTCTTAACTGTAAGGGGTATTGCTAGCACATATTTTTCCTGCAAATCATTATCTGAACTTTCTTCAGACCACTCTCCCGTAGAAGTTCAATTAAAGAGAAAAATAGTCCAGAAGTCTAGACCTTGCCGACTGCATACCAATAAAACAGACTGGAACATGTATCGCGAAACAATAGCAGCTACAATGGACCTTAATCTCCCACATAAAACTATAGATGATTTAGAAAATGCAGTTGAACATTTTAATAATTGTGTGCAACAATCAGCATGGCTCGCAATTCCAGAATTGACCAGTAACGCAATTCCCACATCTCAACCCTATCCAGCTAATATTAGAGAGGCGATTGCTGAAAAACGTAAAGCACGAAAACAGTGGCAGACCTCTCGGTACCCAGGTGATAAAACAAAATTTAATAAGAATACAGCCCAACTAAAGACATTACTTAAAGAGAACAGAAATCATTCAATCCAAACTTACCTTGAAAACCTAGATGCTAGCGCTGCCACAAATTACTCGCTCTGGAAGGCTACAAAAAATCTGAAACGCCCCATAGTGTCTAAACCTCCACTTCGCAAATCAGACGGTACCTGGGCAACAAATGACTCTGAAAAAGCCCAAGCATTTGCCGAGCACTTAAAAAAAGTGTTTCAACCAAACCCTGATCAAGGTTCGTCAATGTCGGAGTCTGTAAAGTCTGTTCTTCCCTACTCGAAACACATCAATTGTACTCCCAAATAAAAAGCTTCACCAAATATGAAGTTAAAGAAGTTATAAGAAAACTTGATCTTAACAAAGCCCCAGGTTATGATTTAATAACGGCAAAAACTCTAAAAGAACCACCCAAAGAAGGAATACACCTACTAACTTGTATTTACAATTCAATATTAAGAACTGCAGCGATCCCGAGACAATGGAAAGTAGCACAGATATTAATGGTCCCTAAGCCTGGTAAAGATCCAGACGAAGTAAAATCGTACAGACCGATAAGCTTGCTGCCGATCACATCAAAAGTAATGGAGAGTTTAATTCTCAGTAGACTTCTACCCATCATAAATGAGAAAAATATTATACCTGACCACCAGTTCGGATTCCGGCAAAAACATGGCACAGTAGAGCAGGTCCATAGATTGGTCAAACAAATAAATAGAGCTCTTGAGAAAAAACAATACTGTACAGCTGCATTCCTAGATATAGTCCAAGCTTTTGATCGTGTATGGCACGAAGGTTTGCTATTTAAATTAAAAAAAATATTACCAATAAGATATTATGAAATCATAAAGTCATACCTGGCAGATAGACACTTTTTTGTTAAAGTGGGTGACGAAATAACACCCTTATATGAAATCCTAGCTGGAGTGCCCCAGGGAAGTGTCATGGGTCCCCAACTCTACCTCATTTACACAGCTGACCTTCCAACTTCAAATGCTACTGTAACTGGAACATTTGCTGATGACACGGCCATCCTGGCAACTGATGAACTCCCGGATTTGGCTTCCTCTAAACTTCAAAAAAGTTCAGACCAAATAGCTAAATAGCTTGTAGACTGGCGAATCAAAGCAAACGAAACGAAGTCTGTTCAAGTTACTTTTACAAACAGACATAATCCTGCCCACCTGTTACATTAAATGGCATAACAGTCCCTCAAGCCAATGAGGCAAAATACTTGGGAATGTACTTGGACAAAAAACTGACCTGGAAAAAACATATTTACACCAAACGCCTAGCATTAGGCCAACAAGTCCGAAATATGTACTGGATGTTGAGACGAGAATCTCAGTTGTCTCTTACAAATAAACTCCTTCTATACAAATCAATAATAAAACCAATTTGGTCTTACGGAATACAGTTGTGGGGTACAGCTGCAAACTCCAACATTGAGATTTTTCAGAGATTTCAATCAAAAATGTTAAGAATGATAACAGGTGCTCCCTGGTACATAAGTAATGATAGACTACATCATGACCTCAACATAAATACAGTTAAGGAAGAAATAAAAGATAAAATAAAAGCGTACAACTCAAAAATTTTAAATCACCCGAATGTATACGCCAAAGACCTAATGAACAATGATGAGCCACTAAGGCGACTCAAAAGAAAACTACCGCAGGACCTACTGTAGGCTGCGCATAATATAGAGCGTACTTGATGCTGGTCAAGTAACGCGCAAGTCATTTAAATAACACAATAATTACTTAATGTCAGGAGACAGATTGTAATATAAAACATGGAAGAAAAAAAAAATTGGTTGAAATTAAATTATGGGATCCAGACACAGAGCAGAACAACACACAATACAACAATAAAATATAACAAAATACAATATTTCTAACTACACACTTGAAACCTCCCAAGAAGTTCAAAATTTTCTGCTGACAATACATTTTTTAACTCAAATTTAAAGCAAGTGAGTATTTTAAGGCCATTATGATTTCAATAATGAAATTAAATAAAAAAAGCTCAATTTTTATCTCTTTCATTTAATATTATGTTTAAAATAGTTTTTACTTTCACTTGTTTTAAATAAATTTCAAAATAGTATGAGTTCCATGCACTGACCTCCATTATACAAGCACGCTGGACTGATGACACCCAGATATATTTTGTGCCTATTTGAAGCGGAATCAGCTCCCCCAATATTCGGGAAGAGAACTAAATCTGACGTAACTTTGCAAATGGCCGCTCAATCGCTATTGGTTGTAGAAACCACAGATAATCTACCTCCATAGTAGAAACTAGTATTAGTTCCAAGTACTCCTACTACTGCTATCAGCGCCAATATGGCGAATTTCAAACAACATCATTTTTACGTCAAATTTAGTTCTCTTCCCGTATATTGGGGGAGCTGATTCCGCTTCAAATAGGCACAAAAAAATAGCTGTCATTTCAAAGGGTATCATTAGTCCAGCGTACTTGTATAATGGAGGTCAGCGGTTCCACGCCACCTGTTACTTTGTCAGTTATTCATTTGCATAACTGATAACATATACGTTCATCAGAACAACAATAATTAACATTTGAGTTGGTTTTTGGCACACAACTTTCGTTTTGCATCTGTGTAGATTTGGTACAATTTTTGGCACACATATAAAGTCTCCCGAAAGCACAAAAATTATGATAAATATTGCAAAAACTTTTCTTCCTCTGACAGATTTGAATATCATAAATTTCATTTTCCCAAATGATTATAACTTTGAATAGCATCTGGTTATGTTTAAACAATCATAAAATTACTGTAAGCGTCTATAACTTCAAAAAATACATATTGTTAAACACTTTCATCTAGAATTTGTTTCAAATCCGCACAGCAATAACCTAGACTACTTAAAAAACATACCTAACTTGGGCGTAAAATTTGATTCCGTCGTTTACGTTTGTAAATAATTAATGTTATTTTTCATAATCCATTCTTCTTCAATTTTTATTCTGGACACGTTCAGAAATCAGATGTGGTTCTTAATGATTGAAATGTGCACGCGAAATGGTCGAATTTACCTTTGTCTTATGTCATCGCATAATAATAATATATTATATGTGTTTTGCGATAAAGAAAAATATTTTTTTCGTGCACTCATCTTGTTATTGGTGGACGACAGAATCAATTATTTTTCCCTTCATTATTTTCATAATATTATATATTTACAGTATTACAAGTATATCTATGTATATAACCGCTTGGAACATCAATATTTTGATTATCAACTAACTCTACTTCATCTATTCTTACAACAGCTGTTGTACATATCTTACTGTTACAGGTCTTTTACCTATATAGAATTAAATTATTACAAAGACGTCTTCGTCAAATATTCTTTTTTATAATATTACACTTACTAATGATTTCAACTCTTCTTGACAATGATATTTCTCAACTTTAGCACGACAAATATATGAATCTATTTTAGAATAATATCATTTAAAGCTATATTCTAAAAAATAATTCTTATATTCGATGCGTCGTCGTTAACTATACGAAAATATACAAAAACGTTGCGCCTAAATTTTATTTTATAGCAACACTGTGCGTGTGCGCATAAAATTTTATCAATAAATCTGGCAGGTATTTTTCGATTCAATTTTTTGTAGGTAGGAAAAAATAATAATAGTACAATCTTAATTACTCCTTTTCAAATGTTAATTTATTTCAAATATTATTAATACGGGTAACAAACTAGGGATTCAAAGTGTTAGGATTTAATCGGACTTATGATATAATTTGTATAAATATAATTATATAAATGCTCTCTCTTTGGCATGGGTATGAATTATTATAAAGGTCATGTACTGAACTACAATATCATAATATTACTTTTCTTTGGACGTAGGCAAAAATAAAATACTATTGCGCTTTTCAAACATATGCGGCAAAATTATGGTTACGCTTTAAGTGTATTGCTAAGTACTCACATGCGGTTTTGCTCGATAGTTTTACTCCAAATCGAGTAATAATTACTGTGTGGATCGCAAAACTCACAGCTCGAAGGCCCGCCCGCATCGAGCCGGCTCGATAGAATTAAGGTGACGCCGCGTTAAAGTAAGAAACCGTGTTGGATATGCTTTAGATTGCTTGTTTTCTATGAGAGGCCGGGCCGGCCCGTCATAGAAAACAAGCAATGGAACAGCAAAAAATGGAAAGGGCGTAAGCGACAAAATGGTTTTTGTCGCGTAATTTAAAAACCATAAATACATTTCATATAAGCTATGCACATATTAAAGTGTATGCTTCAACCAATTTATGTACAAATTTTGGAACCTTAAATCACTCTCCTCTGTTGGAAAAATAGGAATCCCTTTTTTTACAGAGGTCTTTTCGATTGATAATTCTGTGTTATAAAAGTTGTCCAATCGTGTTATGCTATGGGCAATTCAAAGACAAAGACATGATGAATACTGACAATGAACTTTAGTTTCTTAGCTTTAGTCATTGCTGAGAAAAATCGGCATCGCTACAGCCAAAATATCAAGGCGTCGCCTTAAATCGATTTAGAAAAAAACTATCGAGCAATGCTGAATGTGTGGACGAAAACCCGAGCCGCGGGTTTTGCTCAACGTTATTGCTCGATCGAGCAAAACCGTATGTGAGTACTTGCACACGGCTAACTTAGTAAGAATTATAAGTTAAAAAAATAAAATATTATGCTATGGACTAAAAATATTGACATAAAACTAAAATGTAGATAATCGTTTAGCAGACTCCAAAAATATTTTATCAAGCTTCCGAAGACCGAAACGAACATGATAATGTTTGAATTTCGTTATAAAATTTATATATTTTACTATCATTGTTGAAGATGCTTAATCATTTTTATAACTTCTAAATACGGATGTAACCTTGTCTAATCCCGAGTGAAGCATAGTAATGGCCGCCCGTGTAGGATGTGTGCGTGTCATTGGCGCCGTCACTCTATGTACAATGACAGCTGGTTGTAGTACCTAGTTGCGTGTGTGAGTGTCGGTCACGTGTACAATAAACGAAATTGTGACGAAATTGTCGTACCTTGCATGCTTCACCTCTTTATAGTGTAATGCTCCATCCGTATTTTTTATAAAATACGCGCTTCTAATATGGTTTATATATAAATATTATTATGAACATTACCCATAATACAAACCACCCCGGTCAAAATACAGAAGTTACACATTTTAATAAAACTATTATTAATGATTTTGGTCTTTATACAGTGGAAATAAGGTATAAAATGAATATAATTTAATGAACAAATCTATATTTGTGTCATATAAACTCGAAGGAATCTGTCATGAAGTGTTTTCGTCAACCGGCCTTCATCCATCTGTCTATGGAGTATTCTAACGCTGACATCCATCTGAAATTATATTGAAATCATGTCAAATAGGACAATTTGTATCTCTATCGTTTTTCGTATTTATGAAAGAGAAGACATACTATTTTGATAACAATAAAATAAATAACAATAATAATTAGCATATAAACCAGACTGACGCTTAAGGGGATCACAGGAAAAATCATATTAAAAGTCAGCGACGCCTGGTAAAGTATCCCATAATATAATAGAATATCATGCTCTTCTTGAGAATATTCAAGAATTAGAGTGACTAAGAGGAGTATTTACTTGTATATTTGGCCAAAATATATTAAAAGCAATATAACATTGCTCTTAAATTGCTTCAAAGCAAAAATCACGTATGCTTCGTTACTGAACCTTTTTTGACAGGCGTTAAAATTTTAACGTTGATTAGTCATTCTAAGGGCCTGTTTCACTATTTGCCGATAAGTGCTGGATAGGCTATCCACAACTTAACTTGACTTATAGAAAATTGAGAATCTGTCAAAAAAGTTGTGGATAGCCTCTCCGGCACTACATCAGGAAGTGGTGAAACAGGGCCTAGGTATTAGAAGCAAGTCAATAAAAAATACCATTGAATAAATCCATATCCATACTTCTATACTAATATTATAAATGTGAAAGTTTGTCTGTCTGTCTGTTACCTCTTCACGCTCAAACCGCTAAACCGATTTTGCTGAAATTTGGCATGAAGATACTTTGAGTCCCTGGAAAGGATATAGGATAGTTTTCGTCCCGGAAAAATGTACGGTTCCCGCGCGATAAACGAGTTTTGGCGCAACGGAGTTGCGGGCGTCACCTAGTAAAGTATAAACTTCTGGTAACCTTCAAAAAGAGACAATAATTTAGTTTACCTTCGCTTATCCATTTCTGACTCGGTGTAGAAATAGAAGTGTCGTTGTTTTGGCTCAGTGGGTGCCACCTCAAAAGCGTATTTTTTGGAGCCGGCCGAGCAGGTCAGCACACGATAGCCATGTAGACATGCCATACCTGAAAATTGTTTTTTTTTTATAAAATAAGGGGCAAACGAGCAAACGGGTCACCAAATGGAAAGCAACTACCGTCGACAATGGACACTCGCAACATTAAAAGAATTGCAGGTGCGTTGCCAGCCTTTATCTCATGCTTTTAAGTTTTATGAAGGTTTTGCAACAAAACTAAGTGATAATACTGAGAGTATAATATGTATGAGTTCCCTGTATAGACTTCGCTGTGAATGTAGCAGCACTGAAAGAGTAACATTACTTTTTTAAAAGTTATGTATGGGAAAATTCATGACTCTGGAGCGCTTGTCCATACAAATCACATCTTTTGATCAATCAATCAATTGATCTTTCAGGGCTGCTACTTTCACAGTGAACTCTATACGGGGGACTCGTATACACCCTAAGGACTAAAGTATTATCACTATATTTTGTTACACTCTGTATATATATGAACTTATAAATACTCACCAAAAGCACTCTTGCTGTTCCCATCATTGTAGAAGTATAGGCAGGCGTCCTTCAGTACGCAGTACCGCTTGGCCCAGGACTTCCACTTGGAGCCGAGCTTCATGAGGTAGCCGAAACAGTCCGGTCGTGGGATCGATGACGGCGGAACCTTCATGTTCCTCATGGTTATGTCCAGCCAGCCGTCGCGCTGGAAAAAAGAAGTGTCAAATAGACGTATTTAGAGATTTTAATTTTAAGTGGGTATTCATGAAGAAATATTGCCTTGTAGGAAATTTTGCCGTGCAAAGAATCTAAATTTACCTTATCCAATGGCTTTAATGTTAGTACCAAAGCTAATGTTGTTTTAACAGAAAACGTTGTGTTGAAATACAGAACAGATTGTGTACAAGTTTTCATGTATGGATAACCGGGGAGTATCTATACCCGTTTTGTCCAAGTTCCTTGTTCAGGTAATTCTAGTTTTTTTTTGCCATTGCTGGTAGGCAATATAGAACTGTAGGTTAAAATTTTTAAAAGGACTGACGAATGTTCTGGTGGATGTTTTGTCTACATTTACTAGTGCCAATAGTCAAGCTACCCAGTAACGGCACTCGACGGTGCGCCTGCTTTAATTCTCCTAAGAGCTGATAGTTCCACCTCGACTAGCTGAACGCTCACCTAGTTACTAGCGTCAATAGCACGCACCAGTACTTCCTGCCATATTTGATATTGCTGAGGATTCAGCGGTATCCGCAGCCGGCTGCAGCCAGAACCCATACACCCGTTCTAACAGCTGATAGTTGCTGTTGCTCACCTGATTACTAGCATCAATAGCATGCGCCAGCACTGCTCGCCATCTTGCTGAAGATTCAGCGGTATCCGCAGCCAGCTGCAGCCGAGTTCCACCACCACGCTGTAGCCGGAACCCGTGCGGACGCTCTGACGACTCCTCTGATAGCTGGTAGTTGACCAGCATGAGAGCGCCTACTGGATGGATGCTCTGGAATTGAGACAGACAAGTTATGTAACCACAGATTTAGTTATATAAACTTATCAAGAAGCTTTAAGGATTGCACAAATCTACGCGACCAAAGCGACTGCGAAGCGGTAGCGTCTACCGCGCGGCGGACGCTGCCCATGTAAACTTATGGCGCTGTGCACACCTGCACGACCGCGACGCGAAATGTTCGCGTCGGCAAGCGAAACGTGCGCGTCAAGTTGTCAGACGCGTGTTTTGAAGTGTACATAACTAGACTTCTTTTGTTGTTGAGACAAGTTGTCAAATGTGTGTTTTGTATTGACGCTCTCGCTTCGCAGTCGCTTGGTCGCGTAGGTTTGAACGAAGCATAAAGCTTAAAACAAACCTAACTGTCAGTGACAGGGGACGCGGTACGCGATACGGGAGCGTCTGCAACGCGAAACTGGCCGTGCACACCTGCGCGACTACGGTGCGAACCGTCAAACGTTAATATCATGACACAATCTATCAAAACGTATACAACTCAGACCAATAAAAAAAGAAAGACGGAGTATTTACAGGTAATGGGGTGAAGTCGCTGTCGATCAATGTGTGCGTCACGCCTAGCATAAATACGCTAGGCGTGCGCTTGTGTGCAAAAAAATAATGTTGCTAACTCAGGGTTTCAGATTGTCAAACTCCCATCCTGTTGCAGTCTTATTAAACTACTAAGTAATGACTACAAAAGTTGCTATCAAACTAGATTGTTATCATCATTCATTAGTAATTGCTGAAAAAAGTAAATACTTAAATATCTATATCTAATAAATTATGTGTTTCAACTAAGAACAGACAGACAGACAGACAGACATACATACAGACAAAAATTGTAAAGAATGTTGTTTGGTGTATGCAGTATGTATCGTATACAGATTAATATGCAAATAGTAAAAAAATCTTTCAATACTTACTACAAACAGACACTCCAATTTTATTTATATTAATAGATTTTAAATGAATAACGAATTTTAGGTTAAAAATAAACATTTGTCAGGATAATACAGCACGTAATAATATTTTTCCCCTATTATGGGGAAAAATATCTTGCGACCAGCATGCAGCACTGGTTGTGGTTCTGTGTTCCGAGACTCCCGAGACAATTTTTAAAACTAATAAATTAAATTCGTTATTTCGGTGGTAATACATAAATATTCAACTAATTACTTGTGAAACGTAATCCCACAAGGTTTCTTTTGAGCACAAGAATTGTTTTTGCACCATTTAACGATGCAGGACGGCATATTTTGATATTTCTTGACACAGATGAAAACGACATGCGCCGTCACTCGTTGAAACCGGAATGGCGGGCGGCCGGCTTCCTATGACCGTATCGGCTTCCTATGACCGTATCGGCTTCCTATTGCCTGCCTCACCGCGTAGCATGGATGGCTCTGTCTATCTTTTTTTATTGGTCTGAGGTATACAAATCAAAAAATCATAAACTAATGAGTTGTAGAAAATAATATAAAAAAGGTTTTAAAAAAGAAGTCTAGTTATGTACACTTCAAAACACGCGTCTGACAACTTGACGCGCACGTTTCGCTTGCCGACGCGAACATCCCGCGTCGCGGTCGTGCAGGTGTGCACACCGCCATAAGATTACATGGGCAGCGTCCGCCGCGCGGTAGACGCTACCGCTTCGCAGTCGCTTTGGTCGCGTAGGTTTGTGCAATCCTTTAGTCAAGTGACATTTCAGACCATTTGGGAGTTCCTTTACTGGTGTCAATAGACTTTTGGAGACCAATTATCACATCCCAAATGATAGGCTAGGTTCAGTAACCTAGTCAATACTTGTTTGCACAATGGGCATAGCATGCAATAAAGCTGAAAACGTAAAGCAGCATGTTGACAGACCTATGTCATTTGGTTAAATTATGTCAATTCAATATAAGTCGTGATCTGTCGGCCAAGTTTGACGTAAAGCGATCAAACTACGTAGCTCTCCAATCTGCCTAGGAATCCACTTCTCTGATAGTACATCAGTCCGAAAATTCACAGTACCCGGAAAAATCAAACGATGTACCGATTGTCTCTCTAACCCAAGAGGTGCAAGCATTTGCCTAGTAAATACTTGCAATAAATGGTAATAATCGCTTAATATCGATTTGATGGTTTCTCCACAAAACTGTCATTCTAGTATGAGTTTTGCCGCTGATAATATTTGCGATGCGATGTTAATTCGTAGTTATGTGTGGTATCCCTTAATAGGATAACATAGTACTCACTGAGTCCGTCTTATAGTAATACAGGCAGTTGTCCCTTTTCAGCACGAACCACCGTCTGGTCCAGCGCGGCTCGCCATCGCTGGTCGCACGCCATAGATACCCGCTGTATAGAACCGCTGGTGCACCCTCGTGGGCTAATGACGCTACTACGTCGGATGTTCGGGCTACCTGGAAGTGGAGTGAAGTGGTGTTTAATGATGGTGATAGATAGGTTACTTTTGCATACCGATGAGACTGATAATACTGACTATGATTAAGACAATAGATGGACTATGACTAAGACAATAGACAGAAGTGGAATAGTAGGATATCATAAAAATATAAAATAAACGAAAGTGTTAATTTGGCAAGGATCTTGGGCCCAATTCTCACACGTAGCATCTTGGATTGATTATTATTACAATGTTGCTATCTTCTACATGGTAGACCAAAATAGAAAGTACAAGAATCTGATAGCGAATGCAGTAGTAAATATTTATTCTAATAATAAAATTATTAATAAAAGATATTTAAAAGACTTTGTGCATTTCAAAAATGATTTAAACGATGATGATGAGCCTAAAATAATATAAAATACCGTAGACATTAAAAATACCTATTAAATGCCACAATACATTTTGTTTCACAAACATTAGCAAGTTAGAATAGACACTTACGTCCAACTGCAGGAATTCGGAGCCAGAATGTGCTATTTTAACCACTTCTGAATGTGTTTTGTTTAAAACGTTGATACCTGAAAATAACCAATACAATTTAAATCAGTTGTAATATTTTGTAGCTACTTATTTGTAATAATAACGGCAATGATTAAAAAAAAATAGAGTAGAAGAGAAAGAAAAATGTTATAATTTTAAAGAAATCGGTGCCTATATAAAAAGTGTAAGTGTGTAATTATTATTTTTGATTATTTCTCAAATTACGAATTTTTAATTCTATTTTTTTGGTCGTCAGCATTACTGGATACTAACGTTCGATCAACACTGTATCAATGTAAACAATGAATGCTTACATTGCTTTGGATACAAACAGAAGATAGTTATTCTGGTACCCGTTTCAGTTACAATATTAATTAAGTAATGGTTACTTCCATTACACCAAAAAAAAAAAACTATCACAGCCTTTCTCTGTTATCAGTACATTTTTTTTAACGGGCAATTGGCCCGCCAGTCGCTACACATTTCCACCACTGCAACTCATGTGTCGCCAGAAAGTTTGGAGGAGTAGGAGATATAAAGATATTTACCATTAACAGCAATAATGAGGTCTCCGACCTCCAACCCGGAGGTCTCGGCGGGTGTGTCGGACTCTATCGCGGAGACCACCACCGGCTTGCTGCCGTGGATGCGGAACCCGAACTCGTCGTTCGCACGACGGACTATCACCGTTTTGTCGCTTTCTGGAAAGTTGAGAAAATGACGATAGTTTAATCAAAATTTGAAGTTGTAACTTCCTTAGTAGGTTTAATTAAGTAGCGCGTCACGATGCTAGTTTTTAATTTTTAAGTTATCAGTCCTCTCAGGCGCCATTTTTAAGGGTGTGCATGTACACATTTTTAACCGACTCCCAAAAAACGAGGGGGTTATATGTTCGGCTGTGGATTTTTTTTTATTTTTTTTATTTTTGTATGTTCAATGATTACTCCGCCGTTTGTGAACCGATTTTCGAAATTTTTGTTTTGTTGTATTAGGTTTCACTCCAATTTGGTACCATGTTTACAAAAGTGGTGGCTTGATGATGAGATCCAGGAGTAATCGAGGGAACTCCTCGAAATTTATATGGAAACATATGGTGATTTTGGTTTTATGTGAAGTGTACTGAGAATATGCTACCAAAAACTAAAAAGTCAAATACTGGGTCAAGGTATATCATGGTTTCGAAGATGCTGAGAGAACTCCTGACTCTTTATAGATACACGTTTGGGAGTTTCGGCGTTGTTTTCAGAACAGAAAGCATATGCTACCATGCAATTCAAATTCATCATCATCATCATCATCATCATCATTACCACGTCGTGTTAAGGTCACCAATGTCTCATGGCACAAAATAGATAATAGTACAAGGCATAGGTATGGATACAATAATAATAATTATATGTACATAACAACACCAATTATTATAGGCTGTTTAATATACACGGTGGTCGGCGCCGCAGAGGCAACGGCGTCGCCGCGCGGCGCGTGCGTAAACATCGTATTCAAGTTCTAACCGGAATGTCAGGGCATGCGGCATGCCGCGCTGCGAGCATTTTGCAGCACGTGTTCACTTAGATTTTTTTAAATGTATTGTTTAAATTTATCTATCTACCTGATATTTGGGCCTTGGGGTATGCCGTATGACTCTTAACAGTCTTAACAAATTGTAATAACATACGTAGAATATACGCAGTACCACCGACGACCACTTATAAATTCGCGGACTTTGACGGAGGTCAACTTAATAACAATTATACGAGATCAATCACCACTCAATATTATGATTTATGTTGCCAATTCAATGCTCACTGCTCACACCAAGCTCACTGTTGAGTTGTCAGTTGCTTACAAACTTTCAACAACATAACAGAAGTCTGTTACAAGTTACAACTACCTATATATAACTTCTACGTACAAGCGATAGCGCGACACAGGAGCGCCTCAGTGACATCTAGTGAAGACAATATGAAACTATTTTTTATACAATTTGAATTGGCACTAACAGTTTACCTACTAGGTAACTAAAAAGGGTGAAATTATTATTTTTAACAAAAAATTAAAACAGACTTCCAAGGTAAAAACAATATTAATAGTGCCAGTTCCAAAATTTTCAAATTTTCTGTCAAAGAAATAAAGATTCAGCTATATTTGGTACCGACTTCAAAATGATGAAGATTGAGTACAGAAATAGTTGAGGTTTAGCCGAATTCGGGAAAAGGCACTACATATTAGATAGGAAAAATTATTTAATACTTTTTAGTTCATAATAAGAATGCTAGTAATATTGTTTTTACCTTGGAAGTCGGTTTTAATTTTTTGTTAAAAATAATAATTAAGGGTATGTCTCATAATCGTGAAATGAGATACAAGTAGCTGTTCTGATAGATGTATCGCCATTACTTTGTTACAGCAAACTGAAACAAATCTTCCGGGTAAGCCTCTTCTTAGGCGAATTTGAAATTTTATTTTTTTGAGATCAAAATTAAATTTTGACTGACACTTTTAATACCTCGATCGTGGGAATCGCAAACACAATAGATTTTCAATTGTTATGCGACAGCCGGTGCCGCTTGGGGATTAATGGGTTAACTCATATTTAAAAGGAAAATATAAATACATGTTTAAGATTAGACGTGGGAGAGCCATGCTTCGGCACGAATGGGCCGGCTCGACCGGAGAAATACCACGTCCTCTCACGTGAGTTTACCGGAGGCCCAATCCCCTACCCTTTTCCCTTCCCTACCCTTCCCTATTTCCTTCCCTACCCTTCCCTATTACCCCTTAAAAGGCCGGCAACGCACCTGCAGCTCTTTTGATGCTGCGAGTGTCCATGGGCGAAGGAATTTGCTTTCCATCAGGTGACCCGTTTGCTGGTTTGCCCCCTTATTGCATAAATAAATATAAAAAAAAGATGGGTTGCACTCCGGGAGTGCCGGCAGAAGTGAAAACTTGATTATTAACGTTGTGCATTATTTTTTCAACCCATTTTTTATGAAAATCGATTAAAAAAAAAATAATAAAAAAGATCGTTTTAATTAATTAATCGAAACCCTTACAATCGATTAAAAGATATCGACAATCGAATACATTTCTGCTTAGCACAATTTTCCCCGACTGTACATTTCTGCTAAACAAGTCATTTCCCCGACTGTACAATTCTGCTAAACAACTAATTTCCCCAACTGTACATTTCTGCTAAGCAACTCATTTCTCCGACTGTACATTTCTGCTAAACAACTCATTTCCCCGACTGTACATTTCTGCTAAACAACTCATTTCCCCGACTGTACATTTCTGCTTAGCACAATTTTTCCCGACTGTACATTTCTGCTAAACAGCTCATTTCCCCGACTGTACATTTCTGCTAAACAACTCATTTCCCCGACTGTACATTTCTGCTAAACAACTCATTTCCATGACTGTACATTTCTGCCAAACAACTCATTTCCCCGACTGTACATTTCTGCTTAGCACAATTTTCCCCGACTGTACATTTCCGCTAAACAACTCATTTCTCTGACTGTACATTTCTGTTTAGCACAATTTTCCCCGATTGTACATTTCTGCTAAACAACTCATTTCCCTGACTGTACATTTCTGCTAAACAACTCATTTCCCCAACTGTACATTTCTGCTAAACAACTCATTTCCCCGACTGTACATTTCTGCTAAGCAACTCATTTCCCCGCTGTACGTATCTTCTAAATAACTCATTTCCCCGACTGTACATTTCTGCTTAGCACACGACTGTACATTTCTGCTAAACAACTCATTTCCCCGACTGTACATTTCGTTCGAGTTCGAGTTCGACACAAAACACTACTCTCCAACCGTCTTACGCGTTTTGTATGGTTTTTCGATCAACACGAAAATCTATCGCGAGTTTCACAGTTCTTACCCATCCCACAAAAGTGCTCAACGCCGCTAAAGAAGTTTTCACTTCAAAAAAAAAAAAGATATCAACGAAAGTTTTAATCTAATTCCATTCGCTCTTAGCAAAACAGCGTGGTGCGAGCGTTCTTAGGTATTTATTTCTGTCTATATGCAAGCAAATCTGCAAAGGTCAACCCTTAAATAGAAACTCTAAATTACTGACCTAAAATATAAAAACTCTGTCGTCCATGACATAAATACCTGGTTACTATTATTTCATTGCACTTTCATGCCCAACCGGAGTTCTGGAAGCGTGCCAAATGTTGACCATTCATGCCATAACTTAACCGACGTTACAAATGCGGTTAATGGTGGATGGGATTTATGAATATTGAATATGAATGCGATATTAATCTGCGGGTTATGGTATTTTGGTACTAATGTTGTTTTAATGGTGAGATGTATAGGTAACTTCTATTCAAAGAAAACTTTAATCCAGCCATGTTTTAATTCTTCGATCGGGGATTCTTGGAAATACTATGTATTCTATTGTTGTCACGATCACCGGTGTCCTTACGGGGCTTGATGCGTTAATAGTGTATCCTCCTACTTGTTTATCTCTTATCACTAAAATCACATAATGATATGAATGAAAATATAGTACTTATGTAAATTACTTAAGAGCCCGGGTTACCCTCGAAATTCTCATACATACGTAATACCAAAATCATTTTGTCATACGAAAGTATTTAACATGTTTGAGTTATTTTTCAGCTTAAAATAGTAATTACCTAGGTTCCTGAACAAAAATTAACTTCAAAATATTTAAACACTAAAAAAATATTATAGGATAGCTACGAATAATAGTAGTAGGATAGTTTAATTTTGAAAGAATGTATCTTTAGGGCCGGGACACAAAAACACGACACGACGTCGCGTCGTGTCGTGGGAATCTACGACGCGCGTCGTAAAAAAACTACGACATCGTACGACGTCGCGTCGTAGACACTCACGTTGAAATTCTAAGATGAGTTTCTACGACGCGACGTCGTAGATGTCGTAAGGAAGTTTTTTACGACGCTCGTCGTTCGTACGACGTCGCTTCGTGAAACGAGGTCGCGTCGTGGGAATCCACGACGTCGTATCGTGTTTTTGTGTCCCGGCCCTTAGTGTCATGTTATTACCATATTTTATAGATGCAGGAAACATATTACTTACTATGTATCTTACTAGATGGACATTATATTATAATCTATATTTTTTAAATGTGTTTGGAAAGTTATTTGTTAATAATAAAAATATTATGAACCGTAAATACAAGATTTACGTTTTGTTGAAACTTAATGCTCTAGTTAGAGCAGAAATTTCATTTTATAACTAATTTTTATTGATAGTGCCATTTTACGAGCCATAAACATAAAGAGTGAACTTCTCTTTATACTATAGATTTTAACTTTTACATTTAAACGAGTAATCGATAAAACTGAAATAATGAAGGCTGTTATGTAATGGATATTTAAGTACAGACTAGCAAACAATTACAAACACTGCAAATAGACCTGCTTATTAATTAAAGTACTTATTAATTTTTAAAACGTCCGAGTAATTATGTTTAAAAGTAAAATTGTATATAGATATATGCATATTCAATAATTGTGTATGTAATAAAATATTCAGTTATATATAGTTGTATACAGTTAGAATTGGACTGCAGATTTATATAAGTTGTAGTGTTCAAAAATATGTTATGTTAGTTATAGTCTGTTGCCTGTTACTGTATTTAACAAATAAAATAAAATAAAATATATAATTCGTAAATGAAGCTTTGCTTGAAATTAATCGTAAATAAATACCTCTTTATGAATAATATTTGTTACAAAATATTTCTTTTGTTATCACTTATCATAAAAACAAAGAAAAAAAACAAATACCACATGGTTCTGAAGCCACAAGTTTGTTGACTTGAGATTGTCGACACCACAACACTAGCATTAACTTAAAAATCTCCTCCAATTTCTGCTTAATATTCCCATTTGGATGGCTATACACTTGTTTGACTAAAATAAAAAAGTTTTCATTTAATTTATATTCACACACTTTAATTTTATTTATTTTTATTTTATTTACTTACAGCTGTGTCCCATTTTTAACTTTTTTATCACAACTTAACTCTCTCGCGCACCATGTGTCACAACGTCACAAAATAATAAAGTTTACTCGAAAGTCGAAATCGATAACAGGAATGACATAATCGGCGCCTCGTACCGGCGAGACTGACGTCTGGCCTACGTTAAAATAAAATTAGTTCGCTCGCCCAAGCAAGACGTGGGAATGGACTGAATTTTTTTTTTACACCGGTATGCAGAGGTCAGTCAAGGCTATGTCGTCACGGGGTTACCTTGAGACGATTGATTCTTTGTAGGTGTTAAATGAGCAGACATATTATTATTCGTTATTAGTAAAGGATTATCAATGACAATAGAAATTAAAGAAGACAGGTGTTTGAAACTAGGTAGAGATTATCTATTAAAGGGTCCAGGAAGATTAACTTTGTTTCTTGTTGACATCGGATCGTTGGCTTATACTTCTATACTTATAAACCGATAATATGACATTTGATAGTAGGTACCGTACAGCAAGTAAGTAAGCAGGAAGAGACACCTATTTTTAAATTAATGAACAAAAAAATCTCCCGCAAGTTGTAACTGAAATTTACAATCGGAAATGCTTAAAATATAAAAATATTATGACTCAAAATCTTTCATATTAGTGTGACTCAACAATCACACAGATAAAAAAACGCATAAAAAAGTATTTCGGTGCATGATTACAGTGACCGCATATTTTATAGTGTCACTAGTGTCAGCGCTGAAAAAACTCTACTTAATAATATAAGAGTAGGCTATTTTAGTGTTACGTTGATCTAAAATAGACCGCGTGTCTAAATGCTAGGTGTGTTAGGTAGATAATTTTGTAGATCTTAAATTAGCCAAGCGGGAACTCGTACACGTTTAATTGGGTTATATGACAGTATATGACGCTCGCAACTCCGTTGCGCCAAAACTCGTCTATCGCGCGAGAACCGTGCATTTTTTCAGGATAAAAAGTATCCCATGTCCTTTCCCGGGTCTCAATTTATCTCCATACTTGTACTAATATGCATTCTGTGTCCATACCAAATTTCAGCAAAATCAGTTTAGCGGTTTAGGCGTGAAGAGCCAGACAGACACACTTTCGCGTTTATAATATTAAGTATGGATATTGATTATTACATTAATGATTGTTAAAAGAATATTATAAATTCCATTCTACTAATGGTTATTTTCTTGTAACTAAGATAATGCTGAAAAATTTCGTGTTAATTTTGTCATAATATTACTAGTATTCAAAAAATTCAAAAACATACATAAAATGACATTTTATGAAAATGATTCCTAGCTAGATCGATTTATCGCCCCCGAAACCCCCTATATATTAAATTTCATGAAAATCGTTGGAGCCGATTCCGAGATTCCAATTAACCCAAATAAGCAATAAATAAGCAATTTTCAAAATACATTTTCTCTTTCAAAACTTTAAAATGGCTGCAGTTTCTGAACCTACCGCTAAAATAAAAAACGCTTTATCACTTTTACTTAATGTAAAAAACCTACTAGGTCTCCATGACGCTCGAGTGACTACACAATATATATATATATATATATATATATATATATATATATATATATATATATATATATATATATATATATATATATATATATATATATACAAGAATTGCTCGTTTAAGGTGACGCCGCGTTAAAGTAAGAAACCGTGTTGGATATGTTTTAGATTGCTTGTTTTCTATGAGAGGCCGGGCCGGCCTCTCATAGAAAACAAGCAATGGAACAGCAAAAAATGGAAAGGGCATAAGCAACAAAATGGTTTTTGTCGCGTAATTTAAAAACCATAAATACATTTCATATAAGCTATGCACATATTAAAGTGTATGCTTCAACCAATTTATGTACAAATTTTGGAACCTTAAATCACTCTCCTCTGTTGGAAAAACAGGAATCCCTTTTTTTACAGAGGTCTTTTCGATTGATAATTCTGTGTTATAAAAGTTGTCCAATCGTGTTATGCTATGGGCAATTCAAAGACAAAGACATGATGAATACTGACAATGAACTTTAGTTTCTTAGCTTTAGTCATTGCTGAGAAAAATCGGCATCGCTACAGCCAAATTATCAAGGCGTCGCCTTAAAGATATAAGATAGTAGGGGAGGAGAAGAGGGGATTTCGGGAGTAGCTCGAGCGTGTCAGATTAAGCTTGTATAGGCTTCCTACATGTGTCTAGTTATCATGGTATAGAAATCAGATTTCTCACGTGGTGGGTTAACTTTTTTTTTATATATTGAAATGTCATCCGATCTGTCAGATTAAGATAGGGGATGTTTAGTATATCCCAAAGAAGCTTCCATAAAATGCACTGACGATTCAAAGGTAAGGTAAGCCTGTCGGGACATTTTAAAATATTAAAAAATAAACCTTCATATTTTCCTAACTAGACTTCACAGATATTTTATTTTGCACTAAGCTATGATTTAGTCCTTATTGTCTAAAATATATTTATAATTTACCTAAATAAGCAATTTTCTAAATATATTTTCTCTTTCAAAACTTTAAAATGGCTGCAGTTTCTGAACCTACCGCTAAAATAAAAAAACGCTTTATCACTTTTACCTAATGTAAAAAACCTACTAGGTCTCCATGACGCTCGAGCGACTACACAATATATATATATATATATATATATATATATATATATATATATATATATATATATATATACAAGAATTGCTCGTTTAATGATATAAGATAGTAGGGGAGGAGAAGAGGGGATTTCGGGAGTAGCTCGAGCGTGTCAGATTAAGCTTGTATAGGCTTCCTACATGTGTCTATTTATCATGGTATAGAAATCAGATTTCTCACGTGGTGGGTTAATTTTTTTTTTATATATTGAAATGTCATCCGATCTGTCAGATTAAGATAGGGGATGTTTAGTATATCCCAAAGAAGCTTCCATAAAATGCACTGACGATTCAAAGGTAAGGTAAGCCTGTCGGGACATTTTAAAATATTAAAACATAAACCTTCATATTTTCCTAACTAGACTTCACAGATATTTTATTTTGCACTAAGCTATGATTTAGTCCTTATTGTCTAAAATATATTTATAATTTACCTAAATAAGCAATTTTCTATATATATTTTCTCTTTCAAAACTTTAAAATGGCTGCAGTTTCTGAACCTACCGCTAAAATAAAAAAACGCTTTATCACTTTTACCTAATGTAAAAAACCTACTAGGTCTCCATGACGCTCGAGTGACTACACAAATAGCACCCTCCCCTCCTCTACTTAGGAAGTCTCGAAATTCGCCACGTGGTTCATACCATAAAGCAATCATAAAGTTTTGATAAATAATTTCCAACGTCTATAACTTTCGATTAATCAATACGCACAGAAGTTCAAATATTCTTCAGTCCGGAATAAAATTTTCATTTAACGCTGGCGTATGATGAATGGCCAAGGCGTCACATTGTCTGACTTATATAACTAGATGACTATTATAATAGTCATTGCAGAAATGACGATACGTGATAATATGAACAATATAATGTGTGATATTAGAATTCCCCAAGCTATTGTGAATAATTTGAACAATATCCGACTATATAATATTTTGATAGAACAAAAATGGGGACTAATTTTCGGGACTGTCACCACAAGCGCTGCAGGCTAACTCACGCATGAAAACCGGCAATCGAAACACAATAATTCGAAGCATAAGAATAAGGCAACTGATAATATTAATATTATGACAAGACTATAGTTGCAAAACTTCTGAAAAATTCGGAATAATTCCGGAATACTTCTGGGAAAGTTTCTTTAAATTAGAATATTCAAAATGAATTTAATAAAAAAAATATATATGAATTTTTATTTTTGCTGAAAAATGAAAAATAAAATTTGCATCAATCGTCGATCGCCGCCGCGCATAGAGCGTCGCCCGCCGGGCGCCGCGCCGGCCGCTGCAACCGCGTCGCGCGCGCCGACTGCCACGGCGAAATATTCAAAGGAAACATTCGATTGCGGGGTACGAATCTTTCCGCGGGGTGAGGGAAAACTTCTCCGGGGAGCATCTCCCTTCCGGGCCGCCGTCGCCCGCTCGACGGGCGAGCGAGTCGTGCGAGCGGGTGACGGCGGCGCGGAAGGGAGATGCTCCCCGGAGAAGTTTTCCCTCACCCCGCGGAAAGATTCGTACCCCGCAATCGAATGTTTCCTTTGAATATTTCGCCGGAATAATTGAATAGAAATATACGTGTTTGTTTGTGGTTTGTGGCGGATGATTGAATTATTTGTTCAGTGGCACATACGTAAGTTAAATATAAATGTTTATTCATACTATATTAATATTTATTTATTAAATATTATTAAATAATAAATGCGAAAGTATGTCTGTCTGTCTGTCTCTCTGTTATCTCTTCATGCTCGAACCGCTGAACCGATTTTGCTGTACGGTTCCCGCGTTATAAAAGTCAAATATCAGCAAAATCGGTTCAGCGGTTCGAGCGTGAAGAGGCAACAGACAGACAGACGGACGGACGGACAGACATACACACTTTCCCATATTTTATAATATTAGTATGGATGGGATTAATTAAATTAAATAGTAGTTACTATTTATTTATTGTGTTGTGTCACATTTTGTATGAGAATTGTGTATTTAACCCTTTAACACAGAATCAAATATCATCGTTTGTCTATTTAAGTTAAAGATAAATAGTTTTCAACTTCCAAGCGCAATTTTCCTCGTTTTTTTGACAATTGAAATATTCCCAAAGTTTCGGAATATTTCGGAATACTTCCGAAGTATTCGACGGGAATGATTCGGAATTTTTCCCGCCAGCATCTATAGACAAGACTCATTCGAGTGATTAGTCAATCATTCGAATTGTTGCATAATAGGCATGATGACTAATTTTTTTTCTTATTGGTAATTGAAAGACCTTTAAAAAATAGGAACATCGCTGAAAGAATGACTGATAGCTTAAAAATTCACCAAGATATGACAATTCAAACATCTCATAAAATAGACCTGCCCGAAACGCTCCATACAAAGTGCTACGAAAGACTGACGTCACTCTTTCGTAATTTGTACGGATCGGGAGAGAACTTTGTTGGATAGGTATATAATTTTTTTTTATAAATAAATAAAAAAAATTAAATTAAATATTGCGTTTATGAAAGTGGTTTCATAACAAAAGTTGCTTTTAATCGCATAAGTTATCGGATGGTATACAAATATTAAGAAATTTAATTGAAAAAAAAATTGACTTGTTTATCCAACTTTGAAGGCGCATAACAAAAAAAAATACAAATGCTATCGAGCTGAAATTTTGGGAACACTTATTTTTTACCGTGATTTCTTTACTTTATTAACAAAATTCGCTAATCTTTGACCTTGTCATCATCCCTATTAAGCTTATCTTTGAATAAACTTTTAACGCTAATGTTTCTTTCATTTTGTGAAATTCATTAGTGATGCTGCTGAATGCCCTGCTTATATGGATAAGCAATTCAGCATCACAAGGGATGGCCCCTGCTTATGACGTGTGATAGTGTAACAAACAGACAAACTCACTGAAAGTGCTGTTAGCCTGTCTCTTCGTCTGCTCCACGATGGCCAGTCTATGGACGAGTCGATGTGAGAGGGACACGTAGCGTTTGTTAAACTCCGTCTCAGATTCCGTTGGGTCTTCGCCGCCGGTGGAGTCCACGGTGTCTGTTAGAAAGAGTTACTTGTTAAAATTTCGTCTCTCTCATTCTTCTTATTTTTGAAAGAGAAGGCATGACGTTTTGACGTACTATTAATAAAGGAAATAGGTAAAAGAAGAAAAGAAATAAGACAAGTTGAGATGCAAATTGCGGCTTCTCTACGTAGGCCCATGATGGATGGAGCATATTCGTCTATGATTGCCTGTGATCAACATTGATTATGCCAGCTAGATAGCTTTGCAGTTATAATTACCGATTATGGCCCAAAGTGGATAAAATCTTAACACAAATGTCAAATAGGTACTGTCCAAGAGATCACAGTGACGTTTTTATGACAAGGGAACGCAACACGACGAGGCGAGGTTAGTGTATAGATTTGACAGATTTCGATTGCGTGAGACGTCTTGCGAATCGGTCAAATCCATTTAAATGTTGATCTACGCGTCGCGTTGCGGTCTGAATCAACCCTAAAATTAAAACTAGATGACGCCCAAAACTCTGTTACGCTAAATTTCTTTTACCCTACATAATATTTCCGCAGCAAAAACTATTCTATAGTCTTTTTCAAGCGTTTCAAAGTATCTCCATACAAAATATTATCTAGTATCTCCATACAAAATGTTAACAAAATCATTACATTAGAAACATTATTAGTAAATACCTACCTGGTGGTATTCTCAACCAGCTGTCATCGTTGGGAGAGATGAGGATCCAGTTGCCGCACCACCAAGGAGTCGCGTATACACCCTTTTCATCGCGAGTAGTTTCACCGTCTTCTGAACCGGAACACTGCTCTTGTTCTAGAGAAATATACGTCCTTATTAATGGGTATCAGTAATCAAATTAGTATTTTTATATATACTAATTTGATTACTGATACCCTATATAACCCTTTACCCTACTACTGATTGTCATATTTACCCTAAATATATATTAATATAAAAAATATGAGCGCCTGATGAAAGGCAATCGATTCATGAATGTTCTTAATTTTTTTTGCGCCTAGTAAAAAATCGAAAGCAATCATGATTTTGAGTGTTTCGTATATTTTACCACAAATTACTGCCTATTGAATGGCTTTTACCACAGTCTTCATACTTAAAATGATTTTATAGTTTTCATGTTTTTGAGTGGTCAATATAAAAGTATACGAAGTTTTACGCTTACCATCAGGATCTGCACCAGAATTTGACGCGAGCTTATCGAGACTGTTCCCCGCTGATCGAGCAATGCGTGTGTCTTCTGGTTTTTCTATGTCAGCATATTCTTCTTTGCCTCTTTCTTCTGACTAAAGAAAGAATAATTATTATTAACATAAATTGCTACTTACATATGGAAAGGCGAAGAAAGATACGATGCCTATGATTTAGACCGTATTGGCTTTTACTAACAAGACGAAGAAAATTTTTTGCCCTTCTAGATTTAAGACAAATATAAGAAAAAAAAAAAATAGCCAACCTTTGCTCTAACATCCGATCTATACCGATTCGAATGTCTAGTTTTGTCTTCTGAGCGGTATCGTTTGTCCAACTTTTTGTACAGTCTCGCGCCAGTGACGTGTTTTTTGTTGTCTGTACATGAGGGAGAATCTGCGAAACCTGCTGGTGCCGGCACTATATCTGGTGTTGCATCAGCAAATGACTCCTAAAATATAGAATTAGTAGAAGAAGAAAGAAGCAAGAAAAGAAAAACGAAACAATAAAGTATAGTATTCATTATAGTCTAGCACTAACTTTTTTCTTCTTTTTTTTCTAAAGCACTACATGACTAGAGCTAAAATGGCTTTATATAAAACTTACATCAGTATGAGAAGTCCTGGACTCAACACTTTCATATTCATGGGAGGCGGTAACGATGTGCACTTCTTTGCCGCAGTGCAGGCAGTGCGCTTTGGCATCACAATCCTCTCCAGCCAAGCTCTGTTCAGTATGTTCTGAATAGAATACAGAATCTGACCCTGGTGAAACGGAACGTAGGGACTCTGCTGAGGCCGCCTTGGCAAATTTTCCGTCTGTCGTTCAATAAAACTTACTTTTTTTACAAAGCCAATTGGTTGAACACAGTCGCGACAACACATATTTTATGAATTAACAAGAATTTTAATAAAATTTTGATCACATAAGTCGAATGAAAAGTGTGAATTTTCCTAAAATTCCCGTTTGAAAAATCACAGAAACTTACACACAGACTTCAATCATACTAAATCGATAGGACTAACCTTTATCAAGCTTTCGTCCATGTTTCGGAGAAACTGGGCTTTTGATATATCGCAAAGGAGTTAGCTTTCCTTGTTCACCAGAATCTTTGCGACAACAAACCACATCTTCGGCTTCTAAGGAACTCACACAAGGTAAAGTAGGAATAGATTGTTTTCGCCTCGGAAGACTTCCAGGTAAGGATATGCTTTCGTTAGAACCGCTTTTTCTCCGAGGGCTAGAAAATAATTTATGATGAGAAATGAAGTATTTTTTATGAAAATTGTCATATTATTATGTAAAGTATCCATACCGATATCCGAAATTATAACTAGACGTAGGAGATTTCGAATTTGAATTAGATTTTTTCCTTGGACTTTCGCGTATTCGTCTGTACTTCCTGGGTGAAATATTTCCGTTACCGACTCCTTAAATTACAATTAAAATATTAAAGATACTATATTTAACCATTATTTCTACTAAGTTAAAATCATTGCAATACTTACTTTCTGCTTTATATTCACTAGAATCATCAGACGTAGGAATGTTCAGATGTAACTTAATGTTGGACCCAACTGATTCTCTTCTATCGTAGTAGGACGGTCTATGATTATTATCAAAAATTTTACTTTGTGTAGGACTTTTCGCTTTAAATTTAGTTCTTTTTACAATTCGCTCTCTACCATCTTTATCTTTTATACTTCTTTCTACATGCTTATCGGGATCGCGAGGTGACGATTGAGCAAAATGCGTTTTCTTCTTTCTACTTTCTTTTGGTTTTTCATCCTGTGGGGACTTCATACTGGGACATTTAATTACACTATTTTCAGAAACGTGGCTGGTAGAATCAAATTCTTCCCTCTCATCCCATTTATCTTGCGACGATGATATCGCATCGTCACAAGATTTTGAGAATTCCAACATGAAAGCTTTCCTTTTCTTTCGTTTATCTTCGGACAGCCAACTCTTAGGTCTGTTTGAAGATCTGTATTTTTGTGAATGCTTATATGCTGTAAAAGGGAAAAAAATGTACATACAAATAATATTAATATATATTATTACAAAATGTTCTCTGCACAATTAAAATACATACTTAAACCACCATCGTCATCATCTTCAACAGGACTCTCATAATAACCGGAAGAAGAATAATGCGCGCTTCTTTCGTCATCTGAAAGTGATCCCTAAAAAATAATCGCAATGAAATTAATAATACTCGGTAAAATTTTTTTCAAAGCCTTTTTATAAGCATTTTAGTTTTCGTACCATCACTTTCTTAGGGACTAATTGTTCTTCCTGTGATTTTTTGCTACTTTTTTCCTCTGATTTATTATTTAAATCTTTCTTTTCTGGCACACTATTTAATGCTTCCTTAGTTTTCGCTACAGCTACAGGTTTTTCACTAACATCCTCAGTAACATTAGGATTTGATCCAGTTATACTGTAACTACCACTAGAACTACTTTTTCCACTTATTGTATCACGTAATGAACTAACCTGTAACAGAAAGTTAAGTTTTAATAGTGAGTAATTGTTATTTTTTTTTTATTTTTCAATAGTTTATGTGGCATTTACCGATTTTGACGAAGATTCCTTTGATTTATTAAATTCAGTCTTTTTTCTTCTGCTTTGATCCACAATAGGTGTGATATCAGCTTTTACTTCGATTCTTTCAACTGAAGGCTTAGATATTCGTTCTGGTAAAGGTAATGGAGGTGATGATAAATTAGGTACTATAAAATCGTCTCGTATTTCTAAAGGCGGTGAAAAACTTGGAACAATCAAGTCTTCAGCAACATTGTCTGTTTTAGTTGACGAGTACAAACTTGAAGCACTTTCGAATGATGATCCTTCTTGAGCTTTATTATTACTTTCACCATCTGAAATTGAATTGTAAGATCACTATTGGTTTTAAAATGTTGTTACATAAAGAAAGGCGTTTGTACATACTATTAGTTTGATTTTTATTACTTTTTTTGGAGCTATCAGAATTAGCAGTCACATAATCTTCAGTAGTTGTTGTGCTTTCTGATACGTCCGTTGTAAACTTTCCAGAATCTGTCCTAGCTAAACTTGTTTCACTACCAGCAGCCTTAGCTAACGGAATATCTGCAGGGGACTCTTTTATTTGGTTTGGTATTTTACCATTTGGTTCCTTTTGTTGCATCTTTTTTTGCAAGTCTCTTCTCCTAGATGGACTTAGAGCTCTTTCTCGTTTTTTGTTTATAAAACTGGGTGTTCTCTTGAATGGTACATCTGTTAAATCTAAACTTGGATGGGTTATGGCAATGGCTGGAGTATGATTAGCTTTGACGGGAGTTGTAGGAGATAACACCTTAGATGTCGTAGGTTGCTTAGTAATAGGTAAAGTAATATTTGGTACGACGGCTGGTGGTGATAAAGATGCTCGTGTTTGATGAACAAAACTCGGACTTGATGGATCTAACTTATTTCGAGGAGAGGTTGGAGACTGACTCTGTAACAAAAAGTTTAAATTTAAAATGTTTTATTAATTTCAGACTCTGTTTCATAATTAATAATATATTAGTATAATTGGAGTACTTGACATGTGCTATTTTTTGTTTTTCTTTTTGTGAATGTTATGTATAGTATTTAGTAGACTGCATGGTAAAATTATTCTTCTTTTTATATATTTTTGTTAACTGTGTTGTTTACTTTGCTGTCTATTACTATACCGGATAAATAAATGAATAAATAATCGTAAATGATAACATTTATATAATTCCAAAGATAACCATACCTGTGACGCATCTAATTCTTCGTCTAGTGCATCTGTGTCTAATGAAGAGCGTTGCTGATGTTGTAACAGTAAAAGTTGTTTTCTTCTTGACGTTGGAGTTAGCAATGCAAGCGCACCAGGTGATGTGGCCAGTGAGCTAAGATCAGAAGAACTGAAATAGAGTATATTCTTCGTAAAATTTTATGTAAGATGTCTCGTGCTTGTATTTGTAATACAATATTTTTTTTCATAATATTTACCTTATAATTGTTCCATTCTCAGTACCAGAATCAATTTGTAGAACGGTAGCTTGGGACTCATTCCACAAACCATCTGAATGATCTCTGAAAATTGAATATTATGTAAAACTCTTTTGAATCTAACTATCTTGATTTATTTTAGTGCCGAAATATTAATAGCTTATAAAAATTACCTGCTCTGGTCAACAGTAAGAGATTCGTTCGATGCACATGGTGATGACTTTTCTAAAGGTGTCAGCATGTTCACGTTACTTCTTGCCATTGCTCTTTTAACTTTTTGACTGCTTAAATCATGAGTGACAGGATCAGGTGAAGCTGGACTTGATTTAGCTGTGCTGAAATTTTAAAATATTTTTTATAACTGTCCAAATGCTAAGGACTTATTATAATGCTGCATGCTTTATTAATAGGCTATATCACTACATCAAAGTTAAAACAGAAGCAATTATGACTAATCCAATTTCTATGTATGTGTAACTATGAAACTGTTTAGACTTAGTACTTAGTTTAGAAATAGTAAGCAATACCTACCATTCTATTGAAATATCTTCTTTATCGATACATTCCGTTTTTTCTTCAAAACTTACGCTTCGAATTCTAAATGGTTCATGCTTGTAACTAATGTATTTTTCATGGAAATCTTCGTAAGGTGCATTTCCATCTGAAGAACTAAGAAGAGAATAACGAAAAGTGAGCATGAACAAAAGCTAGTAGCAATCATGAAAGCTGAAGATTTATTTAATTTCATAAAATAAATGTTCAGGCATTGTTTGACCCATTCCATTAGATGCAAAAAACTAAGTGCAGAACTATTTAAGACTGAGTGATTGCTTGTCACTTAACTCTAAATAAGTATTATATTTCAAAAATATTAAAATGTTATAATTCATATAATACCTAAATGATCCATCTGGTTCAAAAGCCCCAAAAATTCCTTCATCTTTGATAGGTGTTTGGCTGTAGTTTTGTGCGATATATTCCTTATACATTCCATTTTCTTCATGATCTTCCCTTGTCATATTTTCATGACTAGTTGACATCATGATTGGGGCATCTTTGACTCCCTCACTTGTAATCATACCATCCGTTTTCCTGCTACATAATCAAAACATTAGTTTAATTACACTTCACTATATAACTTACCAATGTAAAGTTATGAATACTTACTTATCTATTAAAATTTCTCCCTCTGACAAAGTTTTTTGTAGCAATCTTTTGTTTTTCCTCCGCAATGTTGTGAATGGTATGGCTTCATCGTCGGGTCTTGGTTCGAAATCTATTATTATCTCTTTCTCATTCTTTTCACTGTCATCCGTAGTAGTAGCTGAAGTTTCTGTCGATGGTTCGGATTGGAATGTTGAGGTTTTAGATAATGGGTGTGAAGAATTTATCGTCTTTTGTGAAGCTTCACTGGTGCTCTTAGACAAAATAGACCTTAGTGACCTATCACCCTTAGTTTCCTTGGCGATTTCCTGTTGTAAATATTCTAAGTTTTTCCTATTTAAAGCCATACTTTTTTCAATTGTTTCAATATCGTCGTCCATAGTATCATCCCTGTCGCTTTCGTGAATGAATTGAAAGTTCTGTTGGAAATATTCTTGGGTCTGCTTTTGAAGCGTGCTTAGTTCTGAAGATTTATCAAACTGGGAAGACGTAATAGATTTTACAGAAGACGTTGTTACATCGTCAGAATCATTCCGTTGCAAAATAGGAGAAGTTTGCATAGCTACTGTTGGCGATCTAGGAGACCTTGGTGGTTCTTCCGATTGTGTTCTATGTAATCTCTCATGTTCATTACCTAAAATACTGTAGTTTTTATGTAAGTTAACAGCATTCACAACAGCTACAGAATAGTAATAAATAGTTAAAACGTAGAATGCAACTTACCTATCAACTGTAGCTGTGATTTCACTTTGTGAATCAGCTAACCTTTCACCTCCTACTTCAGAAAACGATTTTGTTAACCTACGTGTTCCTACAGAATAACCGTTAGTCTGAACGCCAGCAGCCACCATTTTTACCTAGAAGGAAAAATTTAACGTTGATTTTCTTATGAAAAAAAAACTATAAAATTTGTAAAATCACTTACCCTTTTAATAGTTCGAGGACTTAAAGATAAATAGTTAGGCGGCAAAGGTTTTCTTCCTAAACATACTTCAGTCTGTGTAGCTTGTGTCCTCATAACTCCCTTCTTAATTGAATCTGAAATTAGAAATTGAATTACTAAGTATGTAATTCGCAAGTATGTAAATTTATTCGAGCGTAATGTACCGTTGCCGTCATTAACATAATATCTAATAATTAAAACCTTAAGGTTGTTAAAACCTTAAGGTAACCTTAAGGTTGTTGGGTTGGGAGTCAGAAACATTATAATACTTTTGAGTTGAAAGTCTCATTAATTATTTTATACTTACCTGAGACATGAACAATTTTGACGCATTCATTATAAGAGCTAACTTTTTCGATACAATTTTAGTAAATTGTATCGAAAAGATAGATGACGTAGTAGTCTTCATTTATTGTGTTTTAAGTTAATACGAATTGGTTAATTTGAAGTAGAATCCACATTAATTTATTAACTACCTACGTGGTGCTTTGAAATAATATTATCTACAAACATATTTTCAGTAACCAGTATGTCTCTGGTCTGTGTAGATCATATTCTGTGTTTTGTGTAGACCTAGCATTAAAACTTTTGCATTTAAGTTTACATTTTGTTCATGTGGATTCCTTTTAAAATAAGGTTTGTTATTTCTCTACTAAATTAACTCACATACTTTAAGCAACTTTGGGCATTGTGTCTATCTCTGGTCCATATGGATAAACTTCTGTGTTCTTTCCAGTGTCAAATTAATTATTATCATCTTTCTCATTGTGTATACTATTTGATCTTTATGGATTAAAAACTTTATGGATTAAAAACACAGTACGTGTTTCTTTGACAGTCAATTTTCCTTTTTACTATCTCTCTACACTTTTGTATATCTACTCACCTAGCACTACAACTTTGGGCGTTTCGGCTTGCCTCTGCGGCGCCGGCGCGTGCGTGGGTATCGGCGTCATCGGCGGGGGGTAGTGGATCGGCGTCGGCTGAGCCGCTATGTACGGCGGGTAGGGCGGGAACGGCTGGAACATCACTGGCAGTGTTGCGTACGGTTTGTTCTCCGGCTGAAACGTCAAAGTTTAATATCAAATACTTCCACAGAGTATGTATCACATTGTTTATAATTTTTTCTTATGTAATGTATTAAATAATGAATAAATAATAATGACGTGTCTTTCAGTTCATCTTTTATCCGGCGTTTTTGAAGTTATGGAATTGACCAAAAGGTCATGGAGACCTTTTGTCAGTTGCTCTTCCTATTGTTTTTATTGCGAAAAATGCACGTTTTCTTTTCCATTACTTGTAAATTGTACGATGTCATTGCCAGCATCTAGGGCGATCAATAACGGAGACACTTTGATAGTTAATTTTCTGTACCTACTTCATAGTACATATTATAATATAATAATACTAGCTGTTTCCCGCGACTTCGTCCGCGTTAACATAGTATAATAACGGAGATGGGTTTCATGTTCCAAACTTAAAAAATGACGGACTTTCATTCAAACTTTCAACCCCTATTTCACCCCCGTCGGGGTAAAATTTTCAAAATTCCTTCCTTAGTCTACTTAATAAAAACGCGCTCAGCGTAAGGACGTGTCTTAAGTATATTGTTTTGCTAAAATAAGTATTACGAAAACTAAACAAAAACATTAAAATGGTACAGTGTAAAAAGTGCAAATTGTTTGTGTCGATGAGTAAAGATGATGTAATTAATCCTTCAGGCCCCGCGCGAGCACCGGTGATCGCGACAACAATAGAATACAATAGCAATTCCTGGAAATTCCGACTGAAGTATTAAGTGCAAAGGTGGATGCGACGGTGTTTTTCATAAAAAATGTGTCAAAAATTTTAAACAGTTTTCTATTAAAGAAAAATGTGAAGAATGCTGGAGTTGCAATGCCGTTTCCCAAATAAACTTGAATCCAAGCGAGCAGTTGGGGGAAAGAATACTAGCCGAAGTCAGTAGGAAGCTGAATATAATATATAATATGGAAAAAAAGTTGGTTGAGCTCACTGAAACTGTAGATTTCTATGCTGAAATGTACCAGGGCATGATAGAATTTAAGGAAGGGGCTGAAAAAAAGATAAAAGCATTAGAACAAAAGAACGTTTACCTGGAAAAGTGCAATAGAGCTCTGGAAGAAAGGGTGGAGGAGTTGGAAATCAGGGAAAAGGAAAAGTTCATTGAAATAAGCGGCATAGAAAACAAAACCAATGAAAACACCATACAGGTGGTAAAAGACGTTGCCAGAGTGCTAAATCTCAACCCAGAGGATGTGAAGGAGGCAGAGAGGATTGGCAAGGAAAAAGAAGATGAACCAGCCAAGCCACGTATCATTCAAGTTAAACTATGTGATATAAATGTTCGGGCAAATTGGATGGCAGCAAAGAAAAGTTTTTCTAACGGTAAGAACAGACTGACCAACAACTCAATTTACAACAACGGCAATAACAACTTAATATACATCAACGAATCTCTCCCTAAATTCAAACAACAATTGTTACGGATGACGAGAAGCATCCTTAAACCAAAGGGCTATCAATACATATGGGTCCAAAACGGCAATATATTAGTTAAAAAGAATAGCGATGAAAAAAGGATCTACAACATAAAAACCGAAAAGGCACTTAACGAACTTGAGCCACATGTGGAATAGTGCAAATAGCGCGCCGTGTACACACTACATGATTTTTATATTTTTAAAATTCAATAATTTAGAAGAAGATATATTTAGTGACTTTGACTACAAAAGATTATACACTGCAAAAAAGTCAAACGAAGAGTTAGTACATAGAAACGGGCACATAAATGTTATGTATTTAAATATAAGATCACTCCGGAAAAATTATAATAAAGTAATTATTTTAATGGAGGAGAGCAACTACTTAATAGATATACTTATATTGACCGAAATAAATATTAGAAGTGAAGAACTACCATATTACAGAATTAAAGGATATAATACTTACATATTGAGCAGAAAAAACAGTAGAGGAGGAGGTATATTAATATATTTTAAGGAAGAATTGACTCTTGATACCCAGAGTAAAATTACAGGATTTTCGGAAATTATACATGGACAATTATTCATAGAAGAAACGAATAAAATACACATCATTGCCATATACAGACCGCCCCAGAAAAATAAATTATCGTTTATACAAGAAATAGAGGCACTAATAAAGAATATACCAAAGTCAGAAAACATTATCTTAATTGGAGACATAAATATTAACATCTTAAACGACAAAGAAAACCAAAGTACAAAAAAAAAAATAAGGACACGCTGTGTGAACTAGGACTGCAGAACATTATACCGAGTTCGGAGGTAACACGAGAGGCGATCGTCGATGGGAGGAGCGAGACATCGTGCCTGGACCACGTGTGGGTACGAGCAAGATGCCACGAGCGCCGACCTTTGTCCTTCGTCCTTGAAGTGCATGCGTCGGATTACTACGCGGTGGGATTGTCTCTATTTATAGATAATATTAGTTTTAGGCGTAATTTAAATACGAACAATATTGTTGTAAAAAAAGTTTTAAATGACAAATTGTTAAAGAAAAAAATTGATAATACCGATTGGAAGCAAATATATGAATTAAAGTGTCCGCTAAAGATGTGCGACGAAATTTGTAATGTTTTTGATACATGTTATAAGGATAGTATGATCGATATCACTATAAATAAGAATAAAAGAATACGACAGCCGTGGATAGATCAAAAATTGTACGAAATGCTATCGCGTAGGGATTACTTATTTAAAATATGGAAATCGGAGCCTACGAGTATGACAAAAAGATTAGAATATACAAAATTTAGAAATAAAGTAAATAAGTTAATAAATATAGCCAAGAACAAGTATAGACAGTCTGAATTATTAAATTGTAAAGGGGACTTTAGGAAAATATGGGAGAATATTAATTCTTGGTTGGGCGTAGAAAAAAATAGTTTGGATAATACTATCATGAAGCATTTAGGAAAAAAAGATAGTACTATTAATTTATGTAATAACTTTACTCAAACGTTTAGAAAAGAAATTGAAAATATAAAACATAATTGCAACACGCAATTTTTAAAAAGAACAGAGTATATAAGTCCGTGTAATCTAAGTTTTAGGTTTAGAAAAACGAGTCCTACCTCAGTAGAAAAAGTAATAAATATGTTGTCTAGCCGTAAGTCACCGTGTGTAGATGGAATACGCGTTCAGGACATTAAGTATTTGAGAAAAGAAATGAGCTACATATCAGCTAAATTTATAAACTTGTGCCTACAGAAAAGTGTGTACCCCAACAGATTAAAGTGTGCTATAATACGACCGATATACAAGTCTGGGAGCCACTCGGAATACACTAATTATAGACCAATAGCTATCTTATCTGTAGTCGATAAAATTGTCGAAAAAGTGGTCGTGGGGCAGGTCAGTACTTTCCTAGAAAGATACAGCGTGCTCAGCGAAACTCAGCACGACTTCAGGAGGGGCAGGAGCACGACGACGGCCTTGCTGAGTTTCGCGGACTACGTTAACGAAGCCTTAGACTCGGGTAAACAGGTGATAGCGCTTTTTATCGATTACAAAAAAGCCTTCGATACTTTAGACCATAATGTACTATTGCAGGCGATGGATGAATGCGGCATACGTGGGCCGACTAACATGTGGTTCAAAAGTTACTTGAGTGGTAGGAAAATAAGAACGGTAATAGATGGCGTGGAAGGTGATGACGAGGATGTGAGCATGGGTGTGCCCACCGGGTCCGTGTACGCCCCCGTCGGGTACACCATGGATGTGAATGGAGTTGTGAATGTGATAAGGAGGTGTATGGGATTTATGTATGCGGACGACATGTGTGTGGTATACCACACTTTTTCGAGGCATATATGCCTCGAAAAATATTTCAGAGGTTAGAGAATATATACAGGAAGACTTAGAAAACATAACTAAATGGGCACACGACAATGGAATTATCCTAAACCTAAAGAAAACTAAATGTATGTATCTACACTCCCCTCATAATCGGAAACCTAAAGCTACTAATGATAGTGATATAAAAATAATAGGACATTCATACGAATGTTTGCACGTAAACAAAACGATGATGAGTGATGCGATCTGTTACGTGGATAATTTTAAGTATCTAGGTCTCAAAATTGATAAACACTTTAATTGGGCACTTCATATAACTGACGTATGCGTAATATAACGACGATTAAGATCTGTAGTAGGAAAATTTTATCAGTTAAAAAGGATACTAAACATAGAGACTTTAAAAATGGTATACTATGCACTAGCAGACTCGTTGATAGGATATAGGCTGATTGTTTACGGGCGAACATTCGTAACATATTTAAACAGTATCAAAAATTTACAAATAAGACTTTTGAAATACCTAGTTACAAAAAAGATAAACATGAGTGTACTACACAATATGAAAAATTATTCCAAGTTTGTAAGATATTACCAATAGACAAAAAGACTGAGTACCTAATAGGATTACAGTATTATTATGATAACAAATATAAGGAAACAGTAGATAATAAATACAATACTAGACGAGTAAGAGAACAAAGACTGAAAAAACCAAAAATATATAACTATTATGGGGAGAGGACTAATAAATACATAGTTCCTAAAATATTTCATAATTTAGATGTGTTAAGAATTGAAGAAAAGTTGCCACCACCTTTAATTAAGAAAAAGTTAAAGACTAATTACTTAATAATATAAGTTAAATTTGTTATGAGTAGTATAATTTAGTGTTAGAATATTAGTTTAAAACATACTAAGTATTTTATTTTCTATTTTTTATTTTCTTGTTCTGTAATTTAAAGTTTAGAAGATAATTTTTGTTAACGCATAGTTCATTAGGTATATTTTAGCATAAAATTGTAAACTTTATTGATGAGCGTATCTCGCCGTCAAACAATTAGTTTGGCGAGATTTAAAATGTAACCATAATATGTAGTTTTTAATGAATAAATAAAATTAAAAAAAAAAAAAAAAACTACCCTACTCACCTTTCGTGGCTGTAACTTTAACAGTTTTTGCTCAGGGATGATGAATCAGTCAGTCAGTCAGTCAGGACATGTAATTTTATAAGTATAGATGTACTATAAAGTTTCTGTTTTTCATATTTGTATTGACTCAAAAGATTCAAATAAGTGCATAATTATGTAACTTTATAAACGTCTTATAATTGTTATGAAATAAAAATAATAAACAAAACAGATTATAAATATTTTTAAATCCCTTTGTTCAAAGTAATCGAGAAACTTATTTAATAAAATGCTTTTCTTCTAAAATTAGAAGACGCATTCATTACTGTGAAACTTCTTCAAAGATTATATCTTCAAAGCGCACTTTAATTCATTTGATAAAATTTCTCGATGCAACTGACCTCGCGTCTAGCTAGACTGGAGAGATTTTTTACACAAACCCTATATTTGTGTCAGAAATAAGACAGCCTTCAATTTCCTTGATATTCTTTTAAAATAATTTTAACCTAGCTTAAGCATATTCTATTTATACTAAATGACGCCCGCAACTCCGTTGCGCCAAAATTTGTTTATCGCGCGGGAACCGTACATTTTTCCGGGATAAAAAGTCTCCTGTGTCCTTTCCCGGGACTCAAGGTATCTCCATGCCAAATTTCAGCCAAATCGGTTCAGCGGTTTGGGCGTGAAGAGGTAACAGACAGACAGACAGACAGACACACTTTCGCATTTTTAATATTAGTATGGATTCCTAGAGGTGTTTTTAAACAGTTTCACCATGTTTTCAGGAACATGAAAATATAATATCATGGTAGAAAAATAAAAGAAGACTACGAACGCATAGGATGCTTTTTGTAGTATTATTAATTTTGTCACGCTCTTTGATATTTTGGTGTGTGCAGGAAGCAGGAACAGTTTTAAGTTTTCTATAAAAATGTTGACTTCTGCGACTGCAATTTATAAATTAAGATCCTGCAGCCTACTGGTACATTTGACGGGCTGTACCTTTAAATTGCCCAAACTCACAAACTAATGGGTATGCACACAACAACTTTACTATTACTACAACATGTTATAATATGTATCATTCGCTTGTTTCAGATTGGCCTAGAGCAAATCTGTTAACAATAAATGCCTCGAAAACAAAATTTGTGTTTTTTCATAAAACAGCTGCATCAAACTGCAAATATTTGCTCTATTTGAGTATATATAGATGTTCTGCCAATGAACGAGAGTCCTGTAACTGTCCCCAAATTCAAAGAGTACCAAACATGAAATATCTTGGCATAATTTTGGATGAGAAGCAATCTTTTAGGGAACATATCTGCCTGTCCTATATGATAGTCCTGAAGATAGTAAACAACAGTTAGTCTATGGTCACGCGGAGCGGGGTCCCCACAGAGACTATTTCTAAAAAAAACAAGATAAAAGTTGTAAATTGGAACATAGTAGTATTAATTTATTATAAAGAAGATGTTTAAGTTTTAATATACTTTTATTCCATCACAATATTAAACATGGTGTCAGGTGAAAAGGAAAAAAACCAGCTAAAGAAAGATTTTAATAGTAAAATCGTACAAGGAATAGAAAACAGGCGACGCCACAAAATGGAGGGCGTTCGGCCGCCTAGAGGGCTTATATTAACGGCTTATTTTACGCAGTTCAGACGTAATTTTGAAATATACATTGAAGCAGCTGGGTTAAAACAAGAGGAAGAAAGTAGAAAAATCGCAATATTCTTAAATGCGGCAGGCCAGGAAGCCATTGACGTATATGAAACGTTTTCGTTTAAAAAAAGAGAAATTACTTTAGAATAGTTATTGTCGGAATATCAAAAAAAATACGAAACCGAGAAAAGCCACACTCTTGAACACGTTTCAGTTCTTAAACATATGACAAGAGGATGGTGAGTCAGTAAACCATTTTATTACAAGAGTGCAACTTCAAGGCAAGTTATGTGAATGGGATAAAATGGAAGATAGAATGATAGTAATGGTATAAAAGTAGGTATAAAAGACAAAGGTCTGAAAGAAAGTATGCTGAGAATGCAAGACCCTAAATTACAAGATATTATACAATTCTGTATAACAGCAGAAGTAGGGAAAGGTGATCTAAAAGTACTAACAGAAAAAGAAGAAAAAGAATTATATGCAATAAAATACAGGAAGGAAAAAGAATGGAATACAAAATTAATAGAAAATTGTAAGAAATGTGGTAAACCCATAAAATTAAGGAGTGTCCGGCATTTGGGAAAAGATGTGCGGCATGCAAGAAAGAAAATCACTTTGCAGCTATGTGCAGATACAGGAATGAAAAAACAAGGAATATGAAGCCAATAGAAAGGAAACAAAAGAAAATATATGAACTACAAGAAGCTAATGGTAATGAAGAAAACGAAGAGTATCATTTAGATAGTGTAAAACAACATAACATTTCCTTGTTACAATGGAAAGAAAACATAGTAATACTAAGTAAGTAAGACTAACATATCCTTTAAGTTGGATACAGGAGCAGATGTAACACTTTGCCGTTTTCTTTGTTAAAAAATATAAGTAGTTTAAAGAATTTAAAGTTAAATGAATGTAATAAAGTACTTGTAGTCTACAGTGGACAAAAAATTACGCCAAGAGGTAATATTGAATTGTCATGTTTAGTTAGAAACAAACAAGTTGATTTAGTTTTTACAGTAATAGACTTATTGTTTGAACTTAGTGAGTAAAGTTGATAGTTTACAGGTAAATGAAAAAGAAAACTTTGTTAATAAAAATAAGTGTATTTTCACTGGAACAGGTTGCATAGGTGCATATAAGTTAAAATTAATTGAAAATGCTGAACCTGTCATAAGGCCTATTAGGAGGGTTCATGAAAGCATTAAAAACAAATTAAAAGAAACTTTAGATAAATATGAAAATAATGGGTACTTATATAAAAAAAGATTGCAAAACCGACATTATGGTTAAATAATTTAGTAATTGTTGAAAAACTAAATAACACATTAAGACTTTGCTTAGATCCTAAAGAATTAAATAGGTGTATTGTTATAGAGAGATATTAAATACCATCAGCGGAAGAAATATATAATAGACTAGCTGGTAAAGAAGTTTTTACAGTCTTAGACTTAAAAGATGGATTTTTTCAAATATGCTTAGATGACCCGGATAATTGTTGCGCATTTGGAACACCTTTTGGATGTTATAAGTACTTAAGACTTCCTTTTGGTATTTCATCAGCCTCTGAGGTTATGCAAAAAATAAATACACAGATATTTGGAGATATAGAGGGAGTAGAAGTATATTTTGATGATATTATAATAGCTAAAAATAGAGAAGAACATGATTTAATTTTAAATAAGGTAATAGAAAGGGCCAAGAAACATAATGTCAAATTTAACAGTAATAAGTTACAGTACAAATTAGATCATGTAAAGTGTGTTGGATTAATAGTGTCAAAATCTGGCATACAAGTTGATCCAGACAACATTAAAGCTATATTAGAATTAAATTCACCCACAAATGTAAAACAATTGCAGAATTTTTAGGAATGACTAATTATTTGTCTAAATTTATTCCAAATTATTCAAATGTAACCTTTCCACTCAGAGAATTGTTAAAGAAAAATATTGTTTGGTGTTGGGGTGAGCCACAAGAGTTAGCATTCAATAAGTTAAAAGAAATGTTAAGTTGTGCACCAACATCAGCTATATTACAAGGTGAAGGTGTAGTGACTTTGCAAACAGATAGTTCTAAGTTAGGAATGGGCGCATGTTTGTTACAAAATAACAAGCCAATATCCTTTTACTCAAGATCTTATACAGAATGTCAGGCTAGGTGGGCACCTATTGAAAAAGAACTCTTCGAAATTTGTGCAAGTGTAGAAAAGTATCATCAGTTTGTGTATGGGCGTAGAATAATTGTTGAAACGGATCATAAGCCGTTAGTAGCAATTATAAAGAAAGATATAAGTAAGATTAGTACTAGGTTACAGAGAATGGTATTAAAATTGATTAAATATGATATAGAAATTAAATACGTGCCAGGAAGTAAAATGTTTATAGCGGATTATCTGTCAAGCAATTTTATTCAAAATAATTCAAAAGATGACAACCTTCAGGAAATTGTGCATAGTTTTGAGACCGAATTGTCAATTACAGATAAAAAATTGAAAGAACTTAAAGTTGAAACCATGAAAGATAAAATATTATTGCAAGTAATTAACTAGTATAATAGTAAATTTCCTAATAGTGATAAGCAAATAATTAGTCAGAAATTGAAACACTTATATAGAATAAGATTTGATTTACATGTCAAGGACAATTTAGTATACTTTAAGGATAAAGTAATAGTTCCTAATAGTTTGAGAAAAAGTGTATTAGTTAGTTTACATACAGGACATGTTGGTATAGTTAAGTGTAAGAAAAGAGCAAGGAAGTTAGTTTACTTGCCAGGATTAAACAGTGACATTGAAAATTTCATTTTAAAGTGTAGTACATGTGATAAGTATAGACCGAATAATACAAAAGAACCACTTATACCCCATGAAGTTCCTACTTTACCATTTCATAAGGTAGGAATAGATATCTTGTATTTTAATCAAAAATACTACATTGTAATAGTGGATTATTTTTCTAATTGGATATAAGTGAAATCTTTGTTAGACAAAACTGCAGAAAGTGTAATTACTAAACTAAAGTCCATATTTGCCACTCATGGCATACCTAAATACATTGTAAGTGATAACATGCCGTTTGCAAGTTACACATATAGGCAATTTGCTAATTCAATTGATATAGAGTTAATATTTTCTAGTCCCAGGTATCCACAGTCCTGACCTCCCGTATTCGAAAAATAATACCAGTTCTGAAAAATCTACGCAACGCAGCGGACCCTCACTTACTAAGAACCATATACCTAGCACTCTGTCAGTCTATCATAAGCTACTGCATACCTGTGTGGGGAGGTGCAGCGTCTACCACCCTTATCGCTGCCGAAAGAGCTCAGCGTGCTTTACTTAAAGTTGCTCTGAACAAGAGGAGAAGATATCCCACTTCTGCTCTGTATCAAGAACTTCGTGTATTAAGTGTTAGGAAACTCTACATTCTAAGGGCAGGAGGGGCTATGCACGAGCATATCCTTAGCTCCTCCCAGTACATAACACTACTGAAGAACGTTCTTTTAGGGTTCCCGCAGTCGCCGTCAAAACTGCGTTCGCTCAAAAACTTAGCGTGTTTCTCCTGCCTTGTATATACAATAACCTTATTAAATTATGCCAAATTGATGAATCGTCCCCACAGGACAGGCATCGCCTAGTGTGGGGATCCGTTATCGCATATTATGTTAACATTTTTTGGTAAATAAATATTTGTATTTGTAATATCATGAGTATCTAGCTAGCCTGGAATATCAACTATTACTACAATACGCATAAGTTTCAACCGGCGTGTTTACACACGGCAACGCAGCTTCATCGTTCTTCGCCGCCGCGGCGCCGCAGAACCTGCGGTGTTTCCACCGCGGTTCTGCGACACGATCATGGGTCCGACTAGTCTCGTATGTTTGTTGAAAACTGCGGCACCGTGTGCCGTGCCGTGTGAAAAGGACCCATAGAAACACAAGGATAAGTATGCAGCGGTGCCACAAACACGCTTAGACATAATAACTATACTCGCCCAGGACCTTCCTTTGAAAAGCACCAACCTTAACTAGACGTCCGTCGATCAGTCGCTCGCAGTCTCGTCGGAACCTGCTGCCGCCGACCGCGGCTGGCATGACAGAGTCGTCGAACGTCGTCAAAGTGTGCGACCGGGCGAAGGAGACGTGCTTCGTTCTGTATAAACGAAGAAGTAATAAGTTGCTGGGGCATCTGATGAGGATACGCGAGTTAAAATACTTGAAACTAATACTTTATAAAAAAAAAAACTTTATTTAAACGATTACAAATTTAATACAGAAATTAACAATATTAAATCTTAAGTTCTGAACTAGTGAAGCTACAGTGTGAATCTAATTCTTATGCCACTTGTTGGCGGTGGCGCGGTAGCGATGATTTCCGTGAATCCGTGTTTTCTTTCTGTCCACAATGGTCCTTTGTTGCTGCTTATGGTTTCTACTGACTTATTGTTCATAAGCAGCTCTCGGTTTACCGTCCAAGGTGTCATTATTGTTTCTGGGTGGTCCTCATATATTTTACTGTTCGGAATAATATCCTTTTTAAAACTAACTGTCAGGTTCCGGGTGGCGTTACTCGCGTACAGACGGGAGTAACGAGGCAGGGCGCTATTTCCATACGATTAAGGTCTATCGTGCTCCTGGTTAATAATTTTGGAAAATGTGATGGATCATTGCATTAATTTTATCTGATTCAAAACTGTATTGTAAGTGCAAGGCAATATTTGGACATCAACGGTTGAGGAAAGAAAAGACAAAGTGCATTCAATCCACTTTTGCTGAACTGGTTAGGATTTTGTTGAAGGTTTTTCAACGCTTAAGGCTGCGTTTCCACCAGATGTGTTGCAAAGAATGTGTTTTTGAGAACCAATAGAATCGCCATTGACGTGAGCGTGCCGTGACCACCATGCTTAAAAATACATTCCTCACAAGACATATCTGGTGGAAACGCAGCCTTATCAAGCTATTCGTTACTTTGTATATCTACTATTATAGGGCTGTATTTACCTGTGCGGCGGTATGGTGAGGGGCGGTGGCGGGGGCGGCGGGGGTATCGGGGTGTGGGCGGGGCAGCTGGAACATAATAACACGATTAACGGGGCTAAATTGCATAGGGCAGGGGTTCCCAAACTGTGCGCCGCGGCGCCCTGGTGCGCCGTGGAAAGGCCAGAGGGGCGCCGTGAGTCGATCCTTCATCATTATCCGAAACCACAAATATTATATAATAAATTATAATATGGATTATACAAAGCAGGCAGATGATTAATTAATATATTTTGTTTATTATTATTTACCTGCTTATTGCTTAACCTAGCTATAAGGTGTTTATTTATGTATCTTATTGTAATAGCTAGGTAAAAAATGGCGCCTGGGGGCGCCGTGACAAAATATTGAACGTGTAACTGCGCCGCTGGCTGAAAAAGATTGGGAGCCCCTGGCATAGGGGATTGATGTTGAGATGACATGTCGAGATCGCTTTGTGATTGCGGGCTGATTAGCGTTGAGCCTTGATGTACAATCTGAAAGTACAGCCACAATAGACAGAACGAACCAGTAGGCCGAGTAACACTTTATTCGTTTGACGTAGTGTGGCATATAGGCCGGAGTGAGCCTAGATAAATGCGTTGCTCAGCCATTTGTAGCATGCTTACAGGCTTACAGCGGACAGTAGCGGTAAGTACCCGCGCCGATTGGTCAGTTTATTTGAAGTCAGCCTACTGGTTAGTTCTGTCTATTGTGATACAGCTGTCAAAAGCAATCGACGCTTGTACGGGTGTACATTATTCCAATCCAGAAATAAAATCCAGCGGTGGATTACTACTAGGATAATTTAAATGGGCACTGGAATTTGGATTACTGAATTACACCATTTACCATTACACAATTACACCGTTACTCTATTACAATATTACGAGATCATCAACAATCGATGATTACAATATTACGAGATGATCAACGTCATTAAATTTATTGAATAAGTTAACAAACATCATAAATAGTAAATATTGTCATTAACAGGCTGGGTTTCCATAGGGGCATGTGAAAACGAGTGTTTAGTGTGAACCCTTCTTAAGTTAAGCAAGTAAATTATATTATGTAAAAGCCCCATGTGTTTCGACGGGTAATAAATAAATATGAATTATGGGATATCATTTTGTGATATTTTACTTTATGCAACGTTTTACTACGTATTATTTTGTAACCAAAGACTCTGTCGCACTCAGATACAAACATTAATAACTTAACTGTAATTAAGGGTCCGTATACGAAATTTGCCGATTTCGCTGATTTAACAGACGTGATTTAACAGTTAAAATACATTATTTCTATAAGTTTTAATGCACAACATGTAAGATCATTTCAATTATAATCTAATGTTGGAGCTAAATTGTTTGTTTTTTTAAGTATTTTTAAATAATCCAACTCAAACCCGCGACAGTTTTATGATTTTTGCTGTAAAAGGTTTAGAATATCACCTGTTTATGGATTGTATTGATGTCTTAACGGTATGAAAAAAATACAATTTACTGTTGAGAAAGTCGTCTATAAAATGTTGGAATTACTTTTTACCACTTTAATATGAAATAGTTGAGTAAAAAAATATGTAACTCGGCAAAATTTTAGAGAAAATGGGCAAAGAATTGCTGTTAATTTCGGCAACTTGGAGCTGTAATTCATAAAAAGAAAACGACAGAAATAATCTATAGATAAAATTCTGTCCAATTCGAGAAAAAAGAAAAAAAAAAACAAATTGTGCCAAAAAACACGATTCAAAACAACCTAAATCTCACATTATAATATTACTCGCCGCAAGGTTCGAGTCGGCTTTCCGCGCTTAAATATATTTTAAATCTAATAATTAATATATATATTTTTTAAGTCTAATAAGGGGAAAAAACCTAATAATATTTCTGTAGCGAACCTTTGCACTTTCGTATTCATCGGCAAAATTTCGTATACGGACTCTTAAAATAAGATTTTGGCATAAGCCCCTTACATTATTGTCTGTTAAACTCTTCGTTAAATTGATGTTTAATCGTCATTAAAATAATATGCCTCTGGGTTCAGCAGGTAAATATATACCACGAGCTTTTGCCCGCGGCTTCGCTCGCGTTAAGAAGTATTATTATATACAAACTTTTATCCCCTATTTTAACCCCTTGGAGGTAAAATTAATCAAAATCCTTTCTTAGCGGATGCCTAAGTCATAACATCTACCTGCACGCCAAATTTCAGCCCGATCGGTCCAGTGGTTTGGGCTGTGCGTTGACACCTTTGAGTGTCATGTCAGTCAGTCACCTTTGAGTTTTATAATATAGAAGATTGGCTTTAGACAAATTTTTTACATTTTTTGGAATTAAAAGAGTTCCATTGTCGTTTTAGCTGTATCATAATTGAAGACGTGAGTGGAAGAATCGAACAAGTAACACTTCGTAATTTACGGACAATAACTCATTTTTTCCTTACCTAATTATTCTAATAAAACTTGTAACTTATCTACTTCATAACCTAGCTAATAAAATATCTGGCTACCCGTATAATCCATAGTTTTAAAACTGTCCTTTTTGACGTAATACTATAGGACCCTCAGAAATGTTACAAATATAGTAATGAGATATACATATCTTCATAGCCTTATCTAGGTTTGAGAAGAACCAGAAACACGATTAATGTATTTTGCCTCGACACATTTCTCGATCGAAATGACCTCTTAAAAATACGAAATTTGAAGATTATTTTCAAACGAAAATAGATGTATTGTAGGAAATTAGTCTAATTGATAGACACTTTTGCAACTCAAAATCCTATAGAAGCATTTTGTTTAAATGGTCCTAGTTATTTTTTAAATAATTAAAATTACGTTTTTCGCATGTTTTCCGAGCGAGCCGATAGCTTCTGGCCGCAGCGTATTCACGACTTTATAATCATACAAATTAAGTATAAAATTGCCCTTGCGGTAAAATTACTTTCAATATAGCGCCTTAAGCAAAAAAACGGGAAGTTTTTTCATGTTACTTACCTTATTACTCACGTCTTGAATTCAGAAACATGAAAAACACGACATTTCATGAACATGAAATACCTCAACACAGTATGCAATAAATGTAAGAAATTTAAGTGAAACAATAAACATGGTTGGGTACGTAAAATAAATGCTATACTTAGGCAAAGGGCCGTCATCATAGAAATCGATTCTTCTAGACATAGATAGAGACCTATTTTAAGCTATTGTCCAGCGACAAGAATCGATATATTTATTTAGTTCTTCGTTTCCAATAAAGTGTGCTATCGAACGTGCCGCCCAGGAAATGTCTCGGATGAAGAACCGCTTCTGAACTGTTATCAAAGAAAATTGAAAACTTTTCTTTTCCAATAAATACGGCGACAAGCATCGTTTTCTAATTTCTAGCTATATCGGCTGTGTCTTTAAAAACCTTGTTACTTTGAAGCGACAATTGGCTATTTAGTTGATGTCTAACTATTGATTGGTCCTATTCAAACCTTTTAGTAATTTCAATAGATTTTTAGTTCAAGGACAAGTACTGTGTCAATATTATGATTATGATAATTAATTGTTATAACCGAGGTCGGGGAAAATTTTCTCTTCCAAACCTCCTGAAAGCTTTTCCCGAAGAAGTTACAAAATAATATCTTACGTAAAGGTTTCCCAAGTATTAAACGTTTTTTTATATAAAATAAGGGGGCAAACGAGCAAACGGATCACCTAAAGGAAAACAACTACCGTCGCCCATGGACAGTCGCAACATCAGAAGAGCTGGCGGCCTTTTAAGAGGGAATACGCTCTCATCTTGAAGGTTTGCAGGTCGTGTAGGTCCGGAAATACTGCTGGTGATAGCTCGTTCCAGAGTTTTACAGTGCGCGGCAGAAAGTTACGCAAGAAACGCACGAGGGAAGACTGCCACTCATCAAGGTGATGAGGATGGAATATTTTTCGCGTAGGACGATGGCGAAAAGTTGCTGGTGGTATGATTCCGAACAATTCCTCAGAGCACTCCCCGTGATACAACCGATAAAGGATGCAGAGTGAAGCTACATTTCGGGGTAATTCCAAGGGGTCCACGCTGTTTGATACACTATGGCAGTCAACAATTCGAGTCATACATATTTTAATGATTTTATTTTTAATCCGAGCCCTATCGGTGACATTATGCTAAAAACGAATGCCCTTAAGAAATGCCCAGTGAACCCTCGTTCCCTTATTATGTGACATTTGTACAAGTATTTTCGTTCATACACGCTTCATTACTTTTTATTGTCAAGTAAATCGCAGCAATAACATTATGCACAAACATCGTGACTGGATTTTATTTCGTAAATGGTTGATTTACTTAAAGTACTTTTCATGAACTTGAAACCATTATTTTTTATTTCTCCTCTCTCTCTAGACTCTAAAGGCGCGGATCCACCGCGGCGCACGGTGTGCACGGTGCGGCCACGCGGTGCACGAATTTATTTCTTTGACTACGTGGGTCAACGTTTCCACTGCAGCCAGCAACACACGCTATACAAACACGTTACTCACGACTATGTACACAATTGTTGTTACGTAATTTACAATTTCTTAGCTTCCGAGTTCCGTGTATACCGTGCATGCGTAGCGTGGCCAGCGTTGAGCTTCGTGTGCAACATATTCGAGCAAGTTACGTGAGTCAATTCGTACGTAGCTGTCCGTGGGTTGCAGTGGACACAGTCACATATATTTTCTTGCAAAGCGAAGCTTGACGCACGTGCGTAGTCTCTCCGTGCGCTGCTGTAGAATCGCGCCTTTAAGGACTGATTGCACCTACCGAGTAGAGTGGCGAGATAGTGCCCTTGGCCGAGCACTCGTTATGTAAATTTGGTCTCTCACTCGGTATTGCCTTTATATATACCGAGTGCTCGGCCGAAGGCACTGTCTCGCTCTACTTATTAGGTATTATCAAGCCCTTAAACTTACTTTAGGTGCAATTTTGTCCCTCTAAATGAAAAAAAAAAACCTTTCAAAAGTAATGGATACTTTTGAATTCTTTTGAAATTACGTAATTTATAAATTATAACTTATTTATATAGTAGCGATCTCGTTAATTTTAGTCTACGATCTTTAAAAGTGGTTCTCAGGTATTTAAGCACCCTGTAATGTCCCAGTATCGTGTTAAAACTTCTAACGATATCGTCAAGGATAGCTTAGAGTTTAAAGTCTAGACCACAGCCTTTTTGTAACCTGAACTTTATTTGTAGAATATTTTATATTTTAATTATATACTGGACCGCCCGTGGATCTCGGACTATAAGCTACGAGCTTAAATGTAGTCTACTAATTTATTCTTGTGGTAAATCGCTGTACTTATTCGGCTTACAAATATTTTGTTAGTTTTGTTTTGGTCGAGAGAAAAGGTATCATTTAATGTTTCAATGAGCCCAAACCATTTTAAATAACGGTTAAAATCTAAAGGTCTGAAGAGGTCTTTCCAAAACTATGTTTTTTGAGCGAATTTGATATGGACCTAATCCATACTAATATTATAAATGCGAAAGTGTGTCTGTCTGTCTGTCTGTCTGTTACCTCTTCACGTATAAATCGCTAAACCGATTTTGCTGAAATTAAACATAGTTTTGGGAAGACCTCAGAAACCTCTGCAAACATAGCTACAAAAACACACTTAACTAATTTTCGATTTACACAATATATTACTATAAACAGTATACTCACGGTATGATAGAAGGGGGTCTTGGCAGGGAGCCGCCTCTGCTAACGGAGGCGATCTGATCTACGTTGTAAGTTTGCGGCCACCCCGCGTTATCTTCTATTACCGATCTGAAAAGTTACAACCATTAATTTACTTCTTTGACGTGTCTTTGATATAAAACGTTTTCCTCTGTAACAGTGCCATCAAATATTCCTAACCTATATTATTTTATTTTACGTCATAATCTAACTTTTACATAGTTATTCTAAACAAAAGATTTTATGCTGTTACTTAGTAAATTCATGAAACCACTTAATATTTATTACTCACCAAAATTGGCAAGGGTTCGACCATGTTTCAAACAATTAGTTTGTTTGGAATAAAGCGATTTCGATATTGTTTTCCGACGCAATTATTCGGAGGTGTTGTTAAGATACTTTATGAAATAATAAATTGTACACCAAGTTCTAATTATTTACCTGAAGTTATGTATTAATTTTATATCAGACTCTCAACTGGAGTTTCAGGCATTTTGTTAAAACAGTTAAAAGTGATTTCAAACTTTGATCTGCTGCAAGTTATTTTTGTAACTTTCTACGGTAATGAAGTTAATTTAGGTAAAATTGTAGTATGGTGTACTCATAAGTTACCAGTCTGTTAGATTAGAATAAGCAGCTCATGCATTACGACCAACTACACATACGTGCCTCAACTATTTACGGGTATTTAATGAAACCACCAATTGGCTTGCAGCTTTAGGCCGTGTTCAAACCAAACTTACTATAAGCCGCCGAATGTGAGCAGGCTCACTATGAGCCCCAGTGTGACGTGAAAATAAACGGTATTTTTCTTTCACAATAATATGCTGACTATACGCTATAGCTGACGTAGCTACGTAGCCATTAGCGTTCGCGGAGCGTAGTGGCGTGCTATTTTAATCGACCGCCGAATGTCAGCGCCTACGCCTAGCGTAATAACGTATTGTCGGTTGGGTGTGAACAAAAAGTGAATATGTATGGAAATATAATAAATTGTGTAACGTTCGCTCACTTTCGGCGGCTGACAGTCAGTTTGGTTTGAACACATCCTTGGACTGGCCGCATTACAAGTTTTTCATATTCGATAATTTCATATTTTTCATATTTGAAATTAGTTTTCCGAATTCGGAATCCCGTGAGACTAGCGCAATCGTTCGTTTTTCTCCCGCGCGAACGCGCTGGCTCGCACTTAAAACGTACGTTCCGTTCGGAAAAAAGGGAACGTGTGCGCCAGTTACATTATTCTCTTCTAATTCTATGCATTCGGATTTTCGAATACGAAAAACGAATTGAAATCATAAGCAGCACTCACTGTGGCCACTCCATCCGGGTGAAGTCTTCATCCTCTGGCATCCAGGTGTAGCGTTTGGGGTCAGGCTGGGCGCACACGCTGCGTGGCCGCCGGCGGAAGTAGGAGCATTCCAGGTCTGCGTCATGCGCACACACCTCGGCAGGCACCGGGGCAGGCTGCCCGAACCTGTTGGTTTCGATTTCGGCCGCGGTAATAGAAACTGCCACGGTTCAAAGTGACTTCCCATTTGAAAATTGAACCATGGAAGTTTACTTTATACACTACAATAAGTACAACTACTATAATAATGTTTTAAAGTGTATAAAAAAGAATTAAAAGAACACGGTAAAAAAGAAGAAAGAAAAGTTTGTAGCTTCAACTATGCAGCAATGCTATAGAGTTGTAATTCAAAAAGTTGAGCATCAATAATAATTAATTGATCACAAAATACTAATTTCAGTAAAAAACTTAATTTCTTTGTAACTGTGGTAAAAATAAATCATAGAAAATGTTTCCGTCGTAAGAAATCGTACCTTGGATAACGCTGTATGGGTGCATAATCGGTGTTGAGATTCTCATCCGAGGGCACTCGACGACGGACACACACGGATAGAAATGATGCTCTGAAACAACGGGACACATTTATATGAGATAGACACGATTCCCTGAAACAACGGGATACATTTGTATGGGATGGAAATGATGCTCTGAAACAGGACACATTTGTATGGGATAGAAATGATGCTCTGAAAAAACGAGACATTTACGCACATGTACATTTGTATAGACCTACTATTTAAGGCTTACCTAAAAATCTCGTTCGATTTTCGTCCATGGTTGGAGATTCGAGGTATTAGAATTAGGTTAATGGTACTTAAAATATCATACCGGTTAAAGCAAGCAAAACCTTATATTCTCTGAGTAGAAATGCTACTCACAGAATTTAGCGACAAAATGATAGATTGTTTTGTTAATCTTTAACTAATTTATATCTATTGTTTCATATAAAACTTGATTTGGTGATCATGCTGAACTGATTGAAAGATATTTATATTTATATTATTCTCTGGCATTACGAGATTCGTAGCACATTTGGAATTTTGGTATATTTTTGTAACTTCATATATCGATGAGGTAATCCAATAATATTCTATTCTATTCTCTTCTATAATATCTTACAGTAATGCCCAGCCTTAGCATAGAACTATGATGGGTCTTTATCACAGCGCCAGTTATAGTTGATAGAGGATTGATCCGCTCGCAAGTCGCAAACGATCTACCCTGATTAAACCCTAGCTGTTATCCTTAATCTACTATATTATATTATCTTGATAATTCGATTAGAGTCGATATCCTCCATCTTTCGATTAGAGCGCCAATTCTAGTAAGTCTAAGAATTGATCTAAAATCGAATGCATATAAGACCTAAAATCAGATGAAATAACTTCTATCGGACGTGAATAAACATTATTTATCTAAACAAACAAGGGCCAACAATATTTATTGTGATGTACTTTAAATCCAATTTGCGTCAAGATCAACGTTTATCTCAAACATAAATTTGATCTAAGCTGAGACTAAGCCTTACGCGACACTTTTAAATTGAGGGTTTAGGCTGAGTATGCTCACTTTGTCATGTAATTTTGAGAACATCTTACGTACAATTATCCTTAGGCTTACAAGTACGTTAATCTCGAAGAACCCTTGTATAGAAATACGTCTTGAAGCTTGAGCATCAAGTTACTAATTAGGAAGATCTGACGTATCTTTGATATTGAAACACCGACAATAACTTAACAGAAACAGAGGAATATTCGTTGTTTAAATTTGGTTGTTATTGTTAATGATACAAACATGAACGTAGAAAAAAAGGCGGACGGAGTCTTATTATACACAGAACTGTACCTTCAGAGTCGGTCACGCACATATTCTTACGCCTGTCAAATGGTATGGACCAGCGTAAGAATGTGTGCGTGCGGACCGTGTACATGCAGTCAGCTGGCCGACTCTGAAGGACACAGTTTTGTGTATGGCGGGACTCCGTCCGCCTTTTTCACGTCCATGGATACAAAATATTTCCTCAAAGGTAAAGTTATCACTATAGGTCTACCAGAATCTGATGGCTAAAAGTGAGAAAATAAATTAACTCTAGCAATACCGGGGTAATTGCAATACAACATTTTGATCCTTTTTTTTTTCCTTATAGCGGATGATTCTGTGTTAAACATGCAAATATAAAAATTTATCCAATGATCAACGATATATTTTTTTAAATCTGCTGTCAAAAATTGCCATCAGATATTTAATTTCTATAAGACCGATAGAAATTATACGGTTCTATAATTCTACTCCCAAAACAATAGTCCACAGGGGCTCAATTCTAATATCTCGAATATGGTTTCGTATGTTGTCTTTAGTGCAGGATGTGCACTAAAGACAACACTACCATTTTAAATACCTTTATAATGATAAAGGTATACAGGGTGCAATTAAACCTCCCTGCCAATTTTTTTCCAGGGCTTAGGTATCATTAGGAGAGTAATTCATTTAACCAAAAAAAAATGGGTGTTATTTTTTTTTCAATGACATATCGACACTGGAAATATCACTTAACGTAAAGGACATTTTGGCGAAAATGAGTTATATATATATCATTGGATTCAGAATTTCGAGCTCTATCGTTTGGCATACTTGAAATTCTTCTATCGTTAAAAAAATGTCCCTTACAGTATACATTTTTTAAAGTCAAAACAGGATTTTTCCTAAAAAAATTGATTTAACGGACGTAAATATTTTTACGTGTTAAAAAAAATAACGTAAATGCTTTTAAAATGAAATTTAGTCCCTTACGTTAACCTTTAGCTTAGTACAGTTCTCTTAACATGTCCTTTACGTTAAGAATTGATACATAATAACTGTCATAGCTTCACTAAAATTTGTCCCTTACCTTAATATTAAATATCATTTTTCAAGTAAGAAGATAGTTTTTTTGGCACCTACTCAAAAAGTATTATCCGTAAAAGTTTAAAGTTTTCTATAAAGTTTTAGTGTTTTAGCTAAACCTTTAACCTTTAGGTATACAGATGTAATGCGGTCAATTGTTTAGCTAGCTTAGCTGTTTGTTTAGCTAGTTTGAATAGCTAGCATTAGGGATGACAATACTCTCCTGGCTGCAAATGAAATCGAGATGCAAGAACTGCTAAAACAGTTCTTGCATCTCGATTTCATTTTCATTTCATCATCATTTTCTCTAAAAAGAATGAAGCAAATGATCAATAACTTGGGCCTCTCAATTAATAAAGGGAAAACCAAAAACATGGTCATAGACAGAAGCAACACCCTGCCTTTGACTGGCGCGCTAAAATTGGAAGTGATTAGCAAATTTGTCTTTGATCTTTACGAACAATAGCTCCTGTTAACCAAATATACGTAGAAGAATTGAGATGACTAAGAGCGCCATGTCTCAAATGCATAAAACCTGGCTTGAAAGGAAGATTTTGTTAAAAACCAGGAGGAAACTTGTGCACATACTCATATTCTTCATCTATCTTTAAGGATACGAGACATGGACTCTGAAGTCTGCAGACCGCAGACGTATCGACGCCGTCAAGGGTGCTGGAGGAAAATGCTCTGAATTCCATGAACTGCTTTCAGAACCAACTCATCTATGCTGGCTAAACTAAACATAAAAACAAGGCCCTCTACCATCTGTCTAATAACGCATCTTAGAATATTTCAGACACATTACCAGAAAAAAAAGAAAGCCTTGAAATCATGGTATGGAAAACTCATGATAATTAGCAAGATTGAGGAGAAAAAGACCGCGGAGCCACTGTCTCATGCGTTGGTCTGATCAAATCCGTACCATACTTGAGTCGACTGTCTACGACGCTCCTCGAGTGGCCGATAATAGAAATAGCTGGCGTAACACCATAAAAAGGAAGGTCATGACTGGGCACTGGCGAAGCAGTGCGATCAGGTGCGATCAAAGAGAGCAGTAGCTCCTGATAAGGTGAAATGAGAAGCTTAATGCCAGGTCAAGAACGAACATTTAGACTTGTGGTGTGCGATCGCTAGTTCAGGTTCACAGAAAGAGGCCGCAGAGCAAAACAGGGAGGAAGATCCATCTTCTATTCGGCTCAGGATACAGATTTCGGTAAGACAACAGAGCAGAGACGTGGTTTTGCAAAGTTCCACCTTGTCTAAAGGGGCTCTGGGTGTACATGGGATTTGGGAACAGTCCCGGTGCCAAGGGAAATGTTTCAGTCTGCCGAAGTTCCCTTATTTTGCTGAAAATCCTATCCCTTATGTGGTAAACCAGCCAGTCGTGGTGGGCTTATTGTATTAGATTTTAATATATTACATCAAACTTCCTCCAAAGCATAGTTTTTTATGTCCTTTACAGTAGATTTGTGTCGCAGTTTCATATTAAACTTGGTGCTTACTTTAATATGGCATAGTTGACATTGAAAAATTCAGTGCTGTAAGGGACAAATAAGCAAAATTTTTTAATGTAAGGGACATGCTATTTTCTAAACGCGTAAATTTACGAAAATATTTTTTTATAGTTATATAGCCGATGTTTTGTACCTTACATTAAGTGATATTTCCGGTGTCGATATTTTATCCCGTTTAAAATCGTTGCAGAACGGTCACTCGCGACGCGGGGGAATGAGAGAGGGTGACGCGGGGTGAGGCGCGCGCGCGGGGGCACGTCACACGCGGCCGACGCATCGTGTCCATTAGTTGTAGTGTTTTTTAGGATAACTTGCGGAAGCTATTTCTCAACATTTTAGTACTGAGTGATTATAAAAGAAAAAATACGTGTATTTTTATTTTTAACAAGGATCAATATAATATCAAAATTTGGCAGGAAGGTTTAATTGCACCCTGTATAAATGGCATTAAAATTTGGAACACATCTTATCAAGCATAATATATTAACATAGACTAAGAAGACCTTTGCTATACATTCCGATATTGTTTAGACCAACGTCTCTATTATAGAAGTTATACCTACTACCTATAATAACATTATTATAATAGATCCTTTATTATCATGATCAACTAATAAATCTACTGGCTTCTACGATTTAGGATAGATTCTAAATTAATGAGTGTGATTTAATATTTCGACATTTCGTTACAACCTGACGCCGAAACCTGGCGTAAAATATTATGATTAAATGGCTAGGGCTCTATTAATTATTGTAGATTATTGACTAGAACAGTGTTTTTAAACCTACGGCATCATCCAGGGGTCGCAAGCCTCGGTAAGGGATCGCCAGAGATAAAAATGAAAAGTCGTGTTTTGTACCTTACATTAAGTGATATTTCCGGTGTCGATATTTTATCCCGTTTAAAATTGTTGCAGAACGGTCACTCGCGACGCGGGGCACGTCACACGCGGCCGACGCATCGTGTCCATTAGTTGTAGTGTTTTTTAGGATAACTTGCGGAAGCTATTTCTCAACATTTTAGTACTGAGTGATTATAAAAGAAAAAATACGTGTATTTTTATTTTTAACAAGGATCAATATAATATCAAAATTTGGCAGGAAGGTTTAATTGCACCCTGTATAAATGGCATTAAAATTTGGAACACATCTTATCAAGCTTAATATATTAACATAGACTAAGAAGACCTTTGCTATACATTCCGATATTGTTTAGACCAACGTCTCTATTATAGAAGTTATACCTACTATCAATCAATCAAATCAATCAAATATACTTTATTGTGCACAAACATAACAGTAAAATTTACAATAACACAAATAATTTATAAATGAGACATGTACACAAGGGCGGCCTTATTACTTGAAAGCAATTTCTTCCAGGCAACCCTTTAACAAATTTTATGAGATTATGAATTCAGGAAAATGGTGATGTGCAAAAGTATACATGTATATAATTTATATAATAAATAATAATATATACTCATAATAAAAATGTACATACACTCAACTAATCTATACATATAATAAATACTATAATAATAACGATAATAATATACAATATAATTATACTAATAATAAATAATAATACATACTATTACTACAATGTGTGTATCCTGTAAATATTATTGGTTGACAGATATATTAAAATAATGATTAAATACTAACGACTTAAAGCGATTCAACGTTTCAGCATGCCTAATATGATCTGGTAAGGAATTCCAGAGTGAAATAGACTTAACAGTAAATGAGGAATTGAAATATTTAGTGTTATGGGCGGGAACGTTAAGGAGAAGTTTTGAATAGGAACGGAGCTCTTTTCTATCGTAATTGTGAAAGACAAAATTGTTTTTTAAATAAGAAGGATACCGGGAGTCAAATAAAATGTTGTAGAGTAGGGAGAGTACACGGAAATCACGACGATATCGGATTGGGAGCCACTTAAGCTTGGTGCGGTATTCGGTGATATGGTCAAATTTTCGTAAACCAAAAATAAATCTTAATGAGAGATTTTGTAAACGCTCGAGCTTATTCAGTTGATCCTCAGTTAAATTAATAAAACAAGCATCGGCATAATCAAGTAGGGAAAGAAACAAAGACTGTGCTAAGACTACTTTAGTTCGTGTAGGCAGAACATATCGAAGGCGTTTTAAGGAATGCCAAGTTGAAAATACCTTCCTACTGATTTCTTGTAATTGTGGCTTCCAAGATAAGTTGTCATACTACCTATAATAACATTATTATAATAGATCCTTTATTATCATGATCAACTAATAAATCTACTGGCTTCTACGATTTAGGATAGATTCTAAATTAATGAGTGTGATTTAATATTTCGACATTTCGTTACAACCTGACGCCGAAATCTGGCGTAAAATATTATGATTAAATGGCTAGGGCTCTATTAATTATTGTAGATTATTGACTAGAACAGTGTTTTTAAACCTACGGCATCATCCAGGGGTCGCAAGCCTCGGTAAGGGATCGCCAGAGATAAAAATGGTTGAATTGAACAATATTACATTATTACTACTAGGACTATATTATTATTGAAACTTTGCGCGAGTGAATACGTGAAAAAATCTTTTCACTGTAAATTGCTCAGGAATCGTAAATAATTATTAATTTCCTGAAACTAAAATAATGTGCATGCTGAATGTTATCAAAATCAGGGCAACAGTTTGAATGTGAAGAAGTAACAGACAGACTTACATTCACGATAGAGAGTTTATATTTTACTAGCGACCCGCCCCGGCGTCTCACGGGTATAAAATATATAGCCACTGAAAAAAATTATTCAAATCGATAGCCTATAATCCTTTCTTATATGTGCCAAATAACATAAAAATTGCTCCAGTAGTTCGCGAGATAAGCCCTTTCAAATGATTTACCCCGTTTTTTCCTCATTTCCCTATTAGTCTTATCGTAATAAAATATAGCGTATAGCCTTCCTCGACAAATGGGCTATCTAACACTGAAAGAATCATCAAAATCCGTTGCGTAGTTTTGAAGATTAAAGGGAACAAAGGGACATGAGGGAAAAAAAGGTACTTTGTTTTATAATATGTATAGAAACTCGTAGATATCCTAAATTTTATTAGTTGACTCACCAATAACCAGTAAGAAAATCAAGTAACTAAAGTGTTAAAACAATAACCTTACTGGTTATTAGTTGCATAAAGAGCTAAGCTAAAAAAATCGATTGACTAAAATGTTTTTTTAAACTTAACTCGTAGTTTTTTTTTAGCTTAGCTCGTTTAGTAACCAATAACCAGTAAGAAAATCAATTGACTAAAGTGTTAAGCTATCTGCAATGTTTTTTTAGCTTAGCTCGTTAGAGTCAGCTGGAGGATCGGAATGGGAAGGCTATTAGGCACTCTGCCAACTCCACGACCTTACTCTGACATTCACATGAGTGTGCTCAGGCAAGGTCTTTTATTGGTTTTGTTAAGTATATTAAGGCGACGCTTTGATAATTTGGCTGTGGCGATATCGATTTTTCTCAGCAATGACTAAATGTCTTTGTCTTGGAATTACCCATAGCAAAACACGACTGGTCAACTTTTATAACACAGAATAATCAATCAAAAAGACCTCTGTAAAAAAGGGATTCCTATTTTGCCAACAGAGGAGAGTGATTTAAGCTTCCAAAAATTGTACATAAATTGGTTCAAGCATACACTTTAATTTTTCCATAGCTTATAATTATGAAATGTATGTTTTATGGTTTTTAAATTACGCGACAAAAACCGCTTTTGTCGCTTACGCCCTTTCCATTTTTGCTTTTCCATTGCTTGTTTACTATGAGAGGCCGAGCCTGCCTCTAATAGAAAACAAGCAATCTATTACATATCCAACACGGTTTTTTACTTTAACGCGGCGTCACCTTAACCTCCTTAAAATGTACGGTTTCTGCACGATAATCTAGATTATAATATTACGAGTGATGCCTGCAACTCCGTTGCGCCAAAATTCGCTTATCGCGATAACTGATAACCTAATGTCTAAACAGGAACCGTAAATTTTTTTCAAAACAAAAAGTAGCCTATGTCCTTTCCCGGGACTCAAAGTATATCTCAGACAGAATTGCTCACTTTTACATTTAAAATATTAGTATGGAAGTATGGATTGATAATATAAAATGAAACATATTTCTGACCCGATGTATGCTGTACCTTCCTTACATTGATGACATGAACTCACCTATTAGTCCTGGAGCAGGGGCTCTCGATGTGGTACTGTGAGAGGCAGCCGAGGAACCGCTCCTTCTTGGACTTCTCCAGCTCCAGCAGGTCCAGCTGTTTGGTGTTGATGCAGTACTGCTCCCGGAACTCCTGGGAATAACAAAAAAATTGGCATTTTTAGCATAAATTGAGGGTCGGAAAAATTATTTGAAATAAAACTGTGTATTTTATGTGTAGCCAGATATATTAGCCAGGCGATGAAGTAGAAAAGTTACAAGGTTTGTTCATATTTTATGGGAAAAATGCGTAAATGTCCATTTGTTACAAAATGTTACTTATCGCGTTCTACCGCTCACGTCATTTGTGAGAAAGATCCAATTCTAGAAGAATTCTCTTACTTAAGGGGAAGACAGCTGCCAATTCGACATCTTTGTGTAGTTTTCTAGACGTATGTATTTCATTGACTGGCACAAAAAAAAAAATATGTGATTTTTGATTATATTTGGAAAAGCTTGTCGAATTTAAATAATAAAATAATGTACTCCTACTGGATGAAAAAAAATACCAAAGTCACATCTTTCAGGAACTTTAAACAGTTCTAACTATAGTAATAATACAATCTATGCTTTAAAAATTTGTTTATTTGATACCTTTTACAAAAATCCAAAGATTGCCGGATTTAATTTTCGGTTCTGACATCTAGATTTCCCATAATATTTATTTTTTGCTCTAACAAACGAAAAATGTATCCACGCTACCGAGTGAACACTTCACATCTCTGTCTCTCTGGCATGAAAATCGACACAGGTGCGAGAGTGATGCGAGTTCAAGGTCATTGGCAGTTGTCAGCGTCTTAATTTAGTCGTAGAATTCGAACTGAGGTATGAAACTTCAAAATTGTGGGGATTAATGTAAGTTGGGAATTTCTGGAGACTATTATTTTTTTTTAACTTAACATCGATCTTAACATAATATTACAAGGTATGGGAAAACGCCGCGCCGCGTCGGGGCGTTTGCGAGTGGCTTAATATGGCTAAAGCGCTTATTCCATTTGACTAAATTTAGACGTCTAAATTATTTAGTAACTAAATTTGGCGTAACAAGTGAAATAACATTTAGAAAACTAGGATCCTAATTAGTGTACTAAATCGGAAAGTGTGACTTCTGACTGACTAAATCAGTGTTGCCAGATGGTTTCAACCTTTTATCTGTAGTGGGAACTACCAAATCTGTATTAAAGTCAATATAATATATTATTATGCTATACGATCTGGAATCCATTCATCCATTCTAAGGTCTGCTGGTTCCAGGTAGTTCAGAAAGTTCATAATTCATAATTTTTCGTAGAGCAAAAATTATTTCAACCATCTTTTTTACCTTTTAATTATTTTGATTTTCATTGAGCCAACAGCTAAGCCTATGAGAAGACAATTTTTTTGTTGCTTTGACAGAACTGGAGCCATTAAGAAGACGTCTGGCCAAAATTGCCGCATCGTCACAACTGATTTAGTTACTAAATTAAGACAAGTGGAATAAGAAGCTTCTAATTAGTCTTCTGTTTAGGATCCTAATTAGAACCTCTAAATTTAGTGAAATGGAATAAGTGCTAAAGCCCGGCGCCCTAGGACGTGTTGCCAGTCTGTGATACTACCACATATTTGCCAGTATTTTAAAACCTGGTTTTCGACCCTGGTATTTTTACGTACTCGCATATAAGAAGCCGTATTGAATTCTGCAAGTATATCACATTCCTATATCCCTGTATTTAAAGCATGGCTGATGGATGTATATGTTGGGCCTATGTTGGGTATTTGTACATATGTGTTGTAGGCTACACAACCAAAAGTCACAGTAGGGCCTTCGTTGGCAGGTTGTCGCCAATCACTGTCGGGAAAATAAAACAAAATATATGTTGGGCCTATGTTGGGTATTTGTTTAGATGTTCTGTAGGCTACACAACCAAAAGCCGCAGTAGGGCCTTCGTTGGCAGGTTGTTACAGTTTACAGTTGGGAAGGTAACCAAAAATATATGTTGGACTAAAGTTGACTTATTCTATAGATATTCTGTGGGCTACACAACGAAAAACACTTAAAGGGCCTCTTGGCAGATTGTTGAATTTTACTGTTGGCGGCGGAACGTAAAATTTATGTTGGGCCATTGTTGGCTCTTCGCTCGGAATTTTAGTGTAAGAATTTACGATTGGCTTTTTGTTGGCCCTTTGTTGGGATTTTCTCACACTATTCCCCGACAGTTTACCAACCGTTGGCAATCGTTGGCCAACGGAGTGTGCTACTAGGGTACTCACGAACATTAGCTTGATAGTTATAAAAAAAATCTTCCAGGGATCCCGTACTAAAGCCTTCAACTTATTTTGTAATTCACAATTTAAATCAACATTCAGTGAATGTATCAAGTTTGTTTTATTTTATAATTATTATAGTAGCGATATCATACGTGACTGTTAAACTAATATGTATTCTGTGACGTCACATATATTTAATACACATCCATGACCTAGGAACATAGAAAACATTTTTTGTTCCGTCAGCGGGAATCGAATCTGCAACCCCCGGCTTGAGCCGCCACACACTCAACCATTAAGGGGTGACAGACGTGCGAGTTAGTACGCGGACTTATGGGTCGACGTCCAACACCTAAAGTATTTAAAGATTGCCGCGCAAGCTCGCCGTCTTGGAATAACCATATCGAAGATTGGGTGTGAAATAGCCGCGAATCCTGTCGAAAAAAGTATGGTACGGCCGTACCTTTGTTTACCTGTAATAAAACTTGGCTGGGACACTGCAGCAGTGCCCCCAGATTTTCAAGAGTTAATTTTCACGTACTTCCAGCGAAGTTCAAATTTTGTATTCTAAATTTTATTTTGGTTCTAACGCGGTAACCAATCACAGCGCTGCGCGCGTTCTGTATATTTTTTACGGGCGCGCGCCAAGTGGCACAGGCATAAGCGTATTCGGCCTAAAGTTTATAAAAAAAAGTATGGGTGAAAATCGACCGCCATACCTAATACAGATAATTTGTTTATTCGGTACAAGGGGCTATCCATCAAACGACAATGTGGCCCTATTGTGAGGAGAAATTCCTGAAATTGCCCTGTTACTAGTGATTGAGGAGGGACGTTGAATTGCGGTTAGGGGTGCCAAATAAAAAAATCTATAAGTATATAAAAATATTTCAGCGTCCTTCTTTTGATTACATAATGCATAAATGTCATGTCTGAATTTTTAAAATACTTTGTTTATTATTATGTGTGATTCCTATGACTAAAAAGTTGCTAAAAAGTTAGGAATGATTTGGTTATTTGTGTGTACCCATCAGCCCTAGAAAATAAGATGCGTCTTTTACATTATAAAATTTATCTAAAGAAAAAGACATATCCACAAACACAAACATATTTTAGTAAAGTATCTGTTTTTCAAGCCCTTACTTCGAGACTAATAAGAACTCAAAGGTCAAACCTCATTAGTAGTTAGTAGTAGCTTTATTTTGATAAGACGAACAAAGAGTATATAATCACTAAAGACGAACAACATTTTAATGTGCGAAAAATCTCGAAAGTGGTAGCAAAGTATGGAATCATTTCTATCTCTGTTAGCTAACAGAGATAAAAATGATTCCACACTTTGAATTGATGGTCCTAAAATATGGACTGTTTTATGTGTAGGACAAATCTACTCGCAAAAAATTAGCTTGATAGTAATAAAAAAAAAATGTTCTAGGGCTTCCGTACTATTAACTTAGACCCAGATAAAACAACTCATTTGTCAATAATATTCCAGAAAAAATGCATTGCAACCCTGACGAAATCATTTATTATGCTTATCTCGGAGGAAATAAAATAAGGGCGCGTTCTGTACAACAGCTACAATGAGAAAAGAACGACATATTTCATTGTAGGTGTGATATTTCGCAAAATGTCTTCCTCTTGTTGACTGTCTGATATTTATGAAGTAGCATTCCAGTAACTGTGTTATTGCACAACTGTTTTATACCATACACTCTTTTTCAACATAGCAACAAAGCATTTAATTAATGGCCCACTTTCTATAGTTTTTTGACTACTCAAGATGAGGCTATGAAATATATATGCAGCCAGTTTCGAACTATACAGTTACATAATTTATTACGGAAAGCTTAAGGAGATAAAGGTCTACCTAACCTTCGTTAAAGTATAAGGGTCAATTTTTTTCTTTATTTTCAGAATCGCAGAAGTAATATTATGTGCGTGACGTTCTGGAGTTAAGGTTGAATTTGTTGTGTTTAATTTTGGTAAGTCGCTTCGATGTGCTTTGACTCTGCGCTAGCATAAATTGACCCTACGGCTACGTTCAGACGTGCGCGTGTTCTGCGCGTGTGGCCTGCGCGCGGCCTACGCGCGGGGTTGGCGCGGATTCAGCGCGTGCCACCCGCGTGTTTTTCCATACGCTATAGTAGAACACGCGCAGAACACGCGTACGTCTGAACGTAGCCTATGTCAGTTCCTTGGCCGGGTATTGTAATATCGTACCTGTTTGGAGTACATGGTGGTGCGGCTCGCCGGCCGGTCGTCGGGGGCCCTCTGTCTCTTTCTGCCGGCGTTCTCATCCTCCGACTCGTAGCCTTTCGCCGAGTGTGCTATGTCCGCCTGGAAATTATATACACGATATAAGTCATAATTTATTTATTTATTTTGACATAAAGAAGTTCATCTTCAGTCATCCGTACTATTATTATAATTATGCGAAAGTGTGTCTAACTGTTACATCTTCAAGCCGAAACCGCTGAACCGATATTACTGAAACTTGATATGGAGATATTTGAGTCCCGGGAAAGGACATAGATACTTTTTATTCCGGAAAATGTACGATTCCTGTCATCAATGAATTTTGGCGTAACGGAGTTGCAGGGGTCATCTAGTATGACATAAATCTGACCGTCATAGTAGACTAGGGTGCGCTAATTACAATTATTTAGGACGTCATTTTTGAAAACTCCGAGGTAAAATTATTGTGAACTAGATGACCCCCACAACTCCTTTGAGCCAAAATTTGTTTGTCGCGCGGGAACCGTACATTTTTCCGGAATAAAAAGTACCCCATGTCCTTTCCCGGGATATGATTAAGTATGTTCATACCAAATTTCATCAAAATCAGTTCAACAGTTAGGGCGTGAAGAGATAACAGACAGACAGACACACTTTCGCATTTATAATATTTGTATGGATTGATTAAGGTAGCTTCATTTAGATCCGATGCGCAACCATTTAAGGCAGCGACAACGGGATGGATTAAGTGTGACCCTTGTTTTGGTAATGCGACAACCCGTTCAATATTCCTGTAGAGCGGATTTAATGACATTATCCCATCTATATTACGAAGACATTTTGATCAGTAATAATATGGTACAAAAGATATGCTGAGATTTGAAAATTTACCGTGCGGTATGTATGGTACCGTGGTCTGTAACTGGTGCACTGCAAGCGCTAATACAGTGTATAACAAAACTAAGTGATAATTCTTTAGAATGTGTATGAGTACCCCATATCGAGATCCTAAAAGGAACAGCGCTGAAAGAGTAACTTTTTTTTCTACCTTTGTATGGGAAAATTCATGATGCTCGGGCGCTTGTCCATACAAATCCCAAGAAAAAAATTGCTCCTTCAGCGCTGCTACTTTCACAGTGAACTCTATATAAGGAACACATACAAACCCTAAAGTATTATCACTTAGGGCCTGTTTCACCACTTCCTAATAATGTGCCGGATAGGCTGTCCAGTACTTATTTGACAGATTTTCTATACTTTGTCATGTTAAGTTGTGGATAGACTCTCCGGCACTTATCAGGAAGTAGTGAAACAGGCCCGTATTGATACATATTGTTTATGCTGTCACGCTAGTTGACAAATCCGAGTTAAAATACGCAATGTAAATTAGCCCTTTGCTGATTGCGCAGAAAATTTAAACCAGATTTTTCAGCTTTTTTTCAGTTTTATTTTGCCGTTGTCGAGTAAATAAACCTGTTTAAATCCCCGAAATGCACCATCCGTAATTTAACAAACCACATTGATCGGAATTTTGAGTAGAGCTCGACTTTAAATCCTGTGATACCTGACCTCAATACAAAACAACCAACCTGGGTATAAAATGTTATATAACGATATAGCTGATTGTGATTGAGCTGTATATTTCATTATCGTGATTTTTGTCGTTTTTGGCAAGCATTACAATATAATAGATTTAAGAAAGCAATCACCACAATTTACTTGAACTTTTAAGTTCTTTCAAACTTTCAAACTAATTTTTTCAAGGAACCCAATCAAGCCAGGAAGTCGAATTTAGTACGTAATTAGGAGCTTTAGCTCACTCACTATTTTACTTACTCACTATTTATAGTGAATACACCTACCTGAGTACAGTGGTAAGACAGAGCGCTTGGCCAAGGACTCGGTATCTATTCTATACATATTATAAAGCAAAGTCGCTTTTTTCCCTTATGTCCCTTTCTTCCCTTTAATCTTTAAAACTACGCAACTGATTTTGATGAATCTTTCAGTGTTAGATAGCCCATTTATTGAGGAAGGCTATAGGCTATATTTTATCACGCTAAGACTAATATGAGCGAAGAAATAGAGGAAAATGTAGAAAAACGGGGAAAATTATTTGAAAGGGCTAACTTAAACGCGCTAATCTCAGGAACTACTGGTCCGATTTGAAAAATTCTTTCAGTGTTAGATAGCCCATTTATTGAGGAAGGCTAAAGGCTATATTTTATCACGCTAAGTCTAATAGGAGAATGTGGAAAAAACGGGGTAAATTATTTGAAAGGGCTTTATTTGGCGAACTAGTGGAGCAATTTTTATGTTATTTGGTAAAAGTAAGAAGTAGACCACTTGAAGGATCATACTAGGCTAGGCTATCGATTTTAATAATTTTTTCAGTAGCTATATATTTTATAATCGTGCGACGCCGGGGCGGGTCGTTAGTGTTTATTATATTGGCCCATCACTCGGTAATGTGTTCATACATTACCAAGACGTGCTCGGCCTGCAATGTTGCAGGCTTGGGAGACTAATTGAAAGATGTATTAGTCGCGACTGATCTTTATTAACTAACTTAATTATTACTAAATCTACCTTATATAGGAGGGAGGTGTGACGTACACTACACCTCCCCCATTTTTTTGAAAAAAAAAATTACTTACACTAGGTATATTTTTTTTAGTAAAGTACTTAATCCTATGTACTAAATTCATATCTTACTTTACACATATTTTTTTTTTTTTTTTTATTCTACAATATTATCTTAACATTTCAACCTAATATGTATAACCTTTTTTATATTATAAATTACAATAAATACAAATCTGTATAGTTTTATTTAATTAAAATTTGATACATTTTGTTTTATTTCAGTGATGGGTGGTTGACGGTGTAATTTTTAAATACACAAAAATATCAAACATTTAACATTTTCTCAGAGTTTTAATAAAAGTTTTTCACATGGTTACTTTGCCTTTTAATTTTTCTTACACCCTTTAAAATATAAACTTTATTCCTCATTTACCTACTCAATATTATCTTATGAACCTCTATAAAAACACTTTAATTAAAAAAAAAATACAATTTTTCTTCAATTTACTCTCAAAAATTCGTCATAATACTCATTAATAATTTCTGAAACCTTTATATTTAAATTAATAACAATAATGTTCACTCTTTGAATATAAAAAAACTATAATATAAGTAATTGTATTCTTAATTCATTTTCAATAGGTGGAGGTACATAACTCACCTTACATAACCTACTCGTTTTATAGTCATTCATCTCATAATATTAATTATTAATTTATTACCTTATCAATAATTTACTAATACTCTTGATTAGTGGACTGGCCAGTCACTTACATTTTAAATAATAATTGTCTTTTCATATTTAGGTATACCTTGTAATATATCTTTAGCTCTTATTGTCATTTCATTATTATGCATGCATGCCTTTTCATTTATTTATATTACCTACTTTTTTAACATTAATGGTACATTTATTTTTATAATACTTTTATTTATAGTCGACTCTTTTATTTATTTTAATGGTACATATTTATTTTTAATAATATACTTCATGTGCGCACTTTTATTTGGTACAATACATTCATATTTTATACAACATTAAACGGGACCTTTTTTAAGACTAACCACCAAAAAAAAAAAAATGTCTCCAACCATTTTACTTAAATGAAGGATTGTTCCCGCCGAGCATGCTCTAAGTACCATTTATTTTGTATTATTTTGTACCATATTTAATACCAAGGTTCTTTTAAGGCAACTTGACCTCCAACTATTCTCACAGAAAAAACTCGTTTACACCATGATCGAATGAAGGATTCCCTTGCGTATTTTTTTTAATGCTCTCGGCATTTTATTTATTCCTCAACGATACGTAACATTTAAGCTAGTATTTTATAATGCTCTATGGCATTCTTAACCCTTTCTATTCCTATTCCTAACAAAGAAACCTATTCCATAATTTTATGCAATCAATATTTAAAATATCCTTAACTATTGGGTGATCAGGCCAACAGCCACTAGACATTTTAAACATTGATGCAACCCTATCAACCTATATGACCCTTTCAGTCAAATGCCTTCTAAAAACACTAAAACACACTTACTTCAAAATAACCATTTCTATACCTAAATAATAGCTTTCAGCTATTTTGCAAACCAAATATCACATTCCTAATCCTTTCTACGTATTCGTACGTTCTAATATTACGTCATATCTCGTATGAACGTAAATATTTTTAAGTAAATCCGTGTATAAGTCATATCCAGTCTCATTTCTTAGAAAATGTAGCCAATCAACTTACTAAAGTAGTTAAAAAGAATTTAATACATTTTCAAGAATTATTTCTCCTTGTCTCTATATATTCATAAGTTCGCTGAAAAAGTATGTTTATTTTACATACCATAATTTACTTTTTTAACATATTGTTATCTAAGTACATCTTTTATTTTTGTTTTTCTTTCTCTACTATTTCACTTTTATTTTACCTTTAATTTTACATTAAGATTTACAAAGTAACCATGGAACCAATTCAAAATAATTTTAATAAAAATTTATATGTAACTTCTAAAATCTTACTGAATTTAATTGTGTCGGAATACATAGCAACAAAACATTATATGATAATAAAAACCTTATTTCTATACGACCTATTTTATTATTATTGCATTAGTTAATTATTGTACTATTCCTTTTAAAGTGCCTCTTTTATCTATTAACAAAAATATATTTAAGTTGTTATTGTTTCTATTTCTTTATTATTTTCTCTTTAATTACAAAACTATTCATTATTAACTTCTAAGTTCAAATTAAATTGAATTGATATACATACTGCATAGCAACATAATTATTTTTAAAATTAATTTTTATGTAAGTACGATAAAAAATGCACCTATTACATAATATTTTAAATACGCATCCTATCCTTTAGATTTTAAAATATTATATTTATTATAAGTACTTCATTTTTTTTTACACGAAATGTTTTTTCTTTGTTATGTAAGTAATTAAGTTATTGCGCATTTTCAGTTACTTAATTTGAAACAGTGATAAATTGACAACTAAAAATAAACTAATGTAAAATTATTATTAATAAATATTGAAAATAGATTTCAAAAGGAATTCAAACTTCCTAATTAATTTTGAAAAATCAAACTATTTAAAATGTGTAATATATTTTATGAAAATTCAAAAATAAAATTTTAATCTAATTTGAAAAAAAAATGTTATCAACTTCGTCACGTAGGTTGACGAAAGTTGACGCGTTGTCAACGACCAGAAACAAAAATAATTTTAGAAAATTAAATGTATCTTACAGAAAGTTAATTTTAATCTAAAACTAATTTTAAATGTTATTTAAAAACATACATTTTGTTATTAAAATATTCGTTCTAAAAAATTAAATAAAATTCATGCCCTGGAATGTATGCTAATTATGATTGTTAGTTTTGCAACAAATTACTGGAATCATATTCAAACATACTGGTAAATATGGACTGCGCTTACATGACATATTTGGATGCATAAACTCATTGCATCACGTTTCTTTGTACCAAATACGATGCACGAAATGTTTTGATATTGTTATGCGAAACCAAAATATGATGATCTCTTTTGGACCACCCATATTGCAAACTGTACTTAACATAAAGTACAAACTGTACTTAATATAAATTTAATGTTTCATTATTGTGACACAAAAACAATACTTACAATGCATTTTTGCATATAAAACAAAGTAAATTTAACATTTTACGTAACTACTAACTCGTTTGAAGCTTTTACCACTTTTACTAAACTTTGAAAAATTAAAATTACTTACACAAACGACGAAAAGAAATGTTACCTACTACTGAATTAAAAAAATGATTAAAAATCAAACTGTTTTAGTTTGCAATTAGATATTTATATTATTTAAAACAACACTTTTTTTTTGCAAAACAATAAATCTCCAAAATCTTTTCATAAAAGAACCTCTTTCTAAGACGTAATCTATACTATTTTAAGAAATTTAATATGTTGATTAAAATTCTTTTAACAAAATTTATATCTACTTGGTACAAGCCTATGACTAAAATATATTTGACCGAACAAAGAACCTACTCTTTTGTAAAGTCGGTTAGAAAAAGTTTCTACTTACATTTCGTTACGCGAATGCTGAGTTGGCACCGCGGACATTTGACGCTTTTCCCACAAAGGCGTTGCATATCGTGGAAACTTACCTGAGGTGTTATCTACCTGTTTTAACCAACTGCGCATAGTATTTGATTAGTTATGAGTTGCTATGTATTCCTCTATTCCAAAAACAAACTTAAGAACCCTTCAACTTTTCAAAAGTAGCATCGTTCTACACAATTTCCTAGTTATGAAATTCTTTTGTTATACTACACATACCTAGTATTTATTTAATGCTTTAACATATTTTTAAACAAAATATTCTTGCGCTACTTTAAATACAAAAACTTTTTCCATACAAAAATTCATCGTCAACACCTTATTTTTAAAATTTCTAAGTTTTTCTCTACGAAAGCACAATAACATTACCAAAGACACATTTTAGTTTGGAATATTATTCCAATTATCATTATTATTCTTTTAACATTATTTTCATTTATATCGATTTTTCTTTTGACATTATTAAATTACAATACGACAAAATTTGGAAGTTGCCAAGTTGCAGAATAATACCATTATTTATTTATCTTTATTCTCAAAACAATGAACAAGACATCACTAAAAGGTATTCAAAACACTTTACTGTTGCTAAAACGTAATCCTCCGAAAATCTGTCCCAAAAATAGTTGAGAATAATATTTTGATAATATTAATAGGCTCTAAACAAAATTAACATGCACAAAAAAAATACTAGTAAACGTCTTATTATAGGTATCAACTGCAGTCAGTGTAAAACATTATCAAAATATTGTCAATATTATAAATTTTGCAAAAACCTATTTATTTCATAAAGCAATCTGACTTTCCAATAATTAATTAACTGTTAATTTCTTACTTTGCTTACTTTTATCGAATTATTTAATTAAAAAAAAATTAATTACTTTTATCAAAATTACATGAAATTGCCATATTATTAAACTGAAAATGCATTTTGTACCTTTTATGTACAAAAAAAAAATTACCTGACTTTTATTACTTGAATTATTATGTAAAATGAAACTTGCTATAATATTTTTATATCTAACATAAAATAAAAATTTGATAAACTTGTCATAAATAATTACTAATATTATACATACCGCTACAGTTACAAATATGACATATTATAATTTATTTTTTATATAAAAATTTAGACAAAACAAGTGCAATCGCATTTTTCTATCCTCTTCTCTCTGCTCTCCCGGCTGCATCCACTTCCGACACGAACATCTCCCGGCCGCCTGCTATACATTCCTCTCATCCGACTCCAACATCTCCCGGCTGCCTGCATATTCCACTCATCTGACACCATCAACTCCCGGCTGCCAGCTTTGCATCTCCACACCAAAATTTTGATTTTTTCAGCAACTATTCCTTTTTTTTTTTGTTTTAATAGATATTATTCTTGCAACTCTTTTTGTTTAGTTTATTATTTTTTACTGAGTCTTCTTTTTTTAATTATTATTATTGATATTTTTATCACATTTTAATTAGCAGATTTGTATTTATTTTTGTCTGTACGGTGTTTATTAATGTCTGTACGATGTATTAGTCGCGACTGATCTTTATTAACTAACTTAATTATTACTAAATCTACCTTATATAGGAGGGAGGTGTGACGTACACTACAGGCCGAGGGCACTGTATCGCTACTGTACTCGGTAGATGTAACTAGCTCTAAGTTATCATAGATCAGTCAAATCGTTTTATAATAATATAATAACTCCCACACCGGTTTCGGTGACGGTGGCCGATTTAATTGAAACCAAGGCCAGTTACGCAGGAGTAATTTTATTGTGCCCAAGCGTGTGCGCAGTACACAAGAGCACTCTTTATTTCTTTTACTCACATAACCCAGTGGGACGGACGACCGACACGACTGGCGAGAGATCAGGCGCAGAACCGACTTTTTACATGCCCATCCGACGCATGGATCATCTTACTTGTCAGACAATCAGGTGATCAGCCTGCATTGCCCTAACCAAACTTAAAAATAACATGTTTCCAACGCGAAAATCGAACCCACGACCTCCGAGTCAAGAACCGAGCTCTGAACCACTGGACCACGGAGTCGTTTTACATCTATTGCGGACCGGGTATGGCTACAGGAAAAAGCTAATATTTTTAGAAACTAGTGTTATTAAATTAAAAGCTAGTATTTTTAATTTCTGCTGCTGATGTTATCAAAAGCTAGTGTATATTATAATTCGACCGCATTCAAGCCGTATACAATTTGCGCAAAGTTTCCCGTACACGGGGGCTAATAGAGGCGAAGTTGGGGATTGGTGTGGAAGTTGGACCATTGTGAACTCACCTCTTCTTTATCCAACTTTAACGCGCTTAATTTTACCACTCCGAGACCGTAATGGTTTTAGAAAATTCTAGAATTTTGTGTAAAAATGTTATGGAGTGAAAGGAGGTAGCCGCGTAGCGCTAGAGTTATCGAAAACTGTATCACAGATATAGATCAATTGTATGTAGCAGTGATATAAATTATACTCAAAAACTACTTACTTATAAACAAACTTTTTACCAGAAATAAAATAATATGTATGAAGAGTTTCGCAGATTCTCACATTTTTACCTCGTTTTGTAATATAATGTGTAAGGCGGACACTAATAAAAATTTGATAAACTTTGCTTATATTTTCTCTAACAAATATAAAGCTAAACATCAGGTTCGCAAAATGTCATATTATGGCGTTGTTTTCATAAAACTTCTGGAATAAACAATAACTCTTACATAAAATTAAAACTTCAGTTGTGCCTTAAAATTGAATTGTTTTTATTTGGGCAATAAGACAACCGTGTTAAGAATTTGTAGCTCTGTAGGTCGCATCTGGGACTTAAATTTTTCATTGTGGAAAGCATCTCTCTCGTAAAACCGAATCGTTTATTTTTATGACGTCCATCTGTTAAGGGCATTGTAACCTGTAAAACGGAAAGTTTTGGGTTGATTAAGGTGCCAAGCGGGGTCCATATGTTTCAGGATACTGGTTGTGGCCAAAATGTACAGTACAATTAGAAAAACTCGTGTTTTTTACATTAACACTGCCGACTCACATCAACGTAAATTTCAAATCCGTCGATCAATTGTATTTTACGCTTAAATTATATTGAACTGTTTATTTAACAATTAACTAGATTAAAGGCGCGCGTTGTTCAAAATCAACCCTAGGCGGTCAGTAATAACTAATACGTGATATTGCGCAATAAAATAGCTCGTCTAGGGGCCCGCTAGTTAGAACAAATTCTTTATAACTCGACATTGTCGAAACGGTGTCCAAAAATTCTAAAAAAAGTCACAACTTGACGTGTTTTCTATGTTTTGTTTACCTACGTGGGCACCAATAAGTAAATGGTCTAATTAAAAATATTAATTAAACAAAATGGCCGCTTTACACGCTTTACTGAAGGCCTGTCAGACGTGGTAATGGATTCAACTCGTGTCAAGACCCGTCTCATAACGACACCCGAGGGATTGGCATTTAAACCGTTTCGAGGACGTAAATTGTTTACTTTCAATCAAGTCGGTCTTTCCCTATATAAATTACGTATGAAAGTGTAAAGCTATTAGCGATCCATCGTTATGATTCACAAATATTGCATTATTGCATTTAATACCGGTTTCGATGATAGTGGCCGGTTTCATTGAAACCAAGCCAGCCACGCAAGAGTTATGTTAGTATTGCGCAGTACACAAGACTAAAAAGTGTGTGCACTATGTTATCACTCTCTCTTCTATACTCTCTCACTATATAAAATCAATGATTTCATCGAGGACAGCACACCTTGGGAATAGGGTGGCTCCATGCAGGTTACTTTTCTTTTATTTTTGTTACATAGCTGTAAGCCATAACATTGTAATTTTCCATTTTTTTAGTAAAAGATGGCCCCGTGCGAGTTTCTTACGCCGGTTCTTCTCGGCAACGTAGTTTCTTCATTCGACTTTCAGAAAGAGTATCATGAATCATGATACCCATTTTGAATAAAAAGATGTTTTATTTTATTTATTTATTTATTTATTTCTCTCTATAACTCAGTAGGACGGACGACCGACATCCGACACGACTGGCGAGAGATCGGACGCAGAGCCGACTTTTACGCCTATCCGACGCAAGGATCATCAGCCTACATTATCCTAATATAAAAAAAAACCTAACAACTTTTTTCTAATTAAATGCGGGAGTCAAACACATAACCGAATTATTTTGCTGATAAGAAGTATATAATAGTACTGGATATGACGTAAATAATTGTTAAGTATGCAATAGCAGGAAAAATATAATATTAAAATTTAAACATTATCAAGCTAATCATATTTGACTTATTTTATTTTTATTAACTGCACATCTCGGATACATATTATTGCTTAACTAATTAAACATCTTTTACCATCCTTGATCCTGTGAGTACATTAATTTCACTAAAAGAACTTACTGAAATTAAAGCTAACACAGTGGTAAATTCTTGAAAGTGCATTAAAAGGAGCTTTTAGTTGAAAGTTTCCTAGATTCCCTGATACCCGAGTAACGAGAAAATTCTAACTTACTTTGCTATATTAAATTCTTTGTCAAATGTAACTTTCAGGTTTGTAAGAATTTGTGTGGGAACTTTGTGACGCAGTTTCATTTTTGAATTCCACTCTTTGCTACAAGTAATAAATTTTAGGTTCTAACAGTGTTAAAAATTGTCGTGTTCAGTTCTATTACTGAAAATCATCACAATATATGTACATAGATAATATTTTATCTACAATTTAATAATTAATTAAGTTAACAATAAATATATTTAAAAATCATTAGTTAGCAATAGGAGCTATTCATTTTCAAATAAAAACATACATAAATAATTTTAAAATGATTATTGCCAAAGGTTTTTGTAGAAACTACAAGTATATTTTGATTATTATTTAATTCAGTAACGAACCAGATGAATCTTCTGTTCTCTGACAGAATATTTGAAACTTTTGGAACTGGCACCGACTTCAAAATTATGAAGATTGAGTACAGAAATAGTTGAGTTTTAGCCGAATTCGGAAAAAGGCACTATTAGATAGGAATAATTACTTAATACTTTTTAGTTCATATTATAAGGATGTTATTATTGTTTTACCTTGGAAGTCGGTTTTAATTTTTTGTTAAAAATAATAATTTCACTCTTTTTAGTTACCAGAGTAAACCATCGCGTACTATAAGTAGAATAATACACCTGTATAATATTATTCTGCGTATCTTATTACAGTCACACTTACAAAATATAATATCAGCTGCAGCCTGCAGATAATTTTAAACAATACATTTTAAAAAAATCAAAGTGAACACGTGACGTGACGTGCTAAGTAGCCGGTCACCGGACTAGTTTCAACTTTCAATAGTACTGGCACTCGCTCGACTTGTCGCACGTGACGCGGACGCAGCGCACATAGTCCCTACCCGGCCCGCGCCGCCGTGCCGACCGCGCCCGCTTGACAGCCCTGCGGCCCTGGCAGATTGAAGTGAGACTGCAGAGAGTGTTATTGTATTATGAACGCTAAACGCAATGCAAAAGGTTGAAATTAGGTTGTTTTCCAGAATATCTCGGCGAAGTAAGACAGAATGTTACATTATCGAGGCAGCTTTAACTTCTTAGAAGTAATCTCAAGTGTGTGCCTTATGCTCTGGAGATAAGGTTGAATTTGGTGACATTGGTGACCCTGACATGGTAATGATGATGATGATGATGAATGTAATTTGCATAGTAGCATATGCTTTCAGTTCTTAAAACAGCGCCTAAACTCCCAAACTTGTATCTATAAGGAATCCAGAGTTCTCTTAGTAGCTTCGGAACCATAGTATACCTCGGTGCAAAATCTTGCGTTTTGGTACCATGTGCTTAGGATACTTCTCATAAAACCAAAATCACCATATGTTTCCATATAAATTTCGAGGAGTTCCCTCGATTACTCATGGATCCCATCATCAGGTCACCACTTTTGTGAACATGGTACCAAATTGGAGTGAAACCTAATACAACACAACAAAAATTTCGAAAATCGGTTCACAAACGGCGGAGTAATCGTTGAACATACAAAAAAAAAAAAAAAATATCCACAGCCGAACATATAACCTCCTCGTTTTTTGGAAGTCGGTTAAAAATGATTATTGCCAAAGGTTTTTGTAGAAACTACAAGTATATTTTGATTATTATTTAATTCAGTAACGAAGAGTAAGAAAGATGTCGGGCTAGAAATTATTTACTTAGAACTTGTTCGGCGAAAAACAACTTCGTCAAACTTTGCGGAGTGGCCTTTTTGAATAATTACATGGAAACTATTTTATGGTGAAACTACAGACAAATTGCAGAGAAGTTTTCCAAAGTTGGTACTTACTCTTACTTCACTCTAGAGTCGCCAGGGGCCTGAGACGTTAAGCCATCTTATTACTTACTGCGAAGTTCAAAGGTGGAAATAAGGGCCAATTCAGACCGCAAAGCGACGCGTAGATGCATTCCTAAATTTGTATGAATTGATTGATGTCTGTAAAATCCTATAAATTTCATGCATCTAGAGGTAAACTACGATAACATGGCGCGCCCCTCCAAATTACTGTTTCAATGTGTGTAGTCACATCCTTATGAAAGAGTTTGTATGTAGTAAGTATTCAACCAATCAACCAGTACTTGTAATATTTCATTTAATGTCACTTATTACCAAGATTTGTTGGTCAACTAATCATAACTAGCCGACCGCGCAAGACAACGCACTTCAAACGTTTTGAATTTTGGAGGGGCGCGCCATGTTTGATATGATGTGATACATTTAATTTTCGAAATGACCTCTTAAAAATACGAAATTTGAAGATTATTTTTAAACGAAAATAGATGTATTGTAGGAAATTAGTCTAATTGATAGACACGTTTGCAACTCAAAATCGTATAGAAGCATTTTGCCTAAATGCTCCTAGTTATTTTTTAAATAATTATAATCACGTTTTGTCGCATGTTTTCCGAGCGAGCCGATAGCTTCTGGCCGCAGCGTATTCACGACTTTATAGTCATAAAAATTAAGTATAAAATAAAATTGCCCTTGCGGTACATATAATTTATTTTCTATATATCGCCTTAAGTAATTAATATTCGTGTCTGAGTGTGGCAGTTAGTGTTAGATTTTTAGGTCTCTTTAACCATAAAGCGGCGGGTGCCCTCGGGGAAATGCTATTGGTAGATCATACGGTAACTCGTTATTGTACGTTATTAGTTGATATTGTACTGCATGTTCACATGCGCCGATTGCGCCCTCCAGTTTCGTGATCTTAAAGCTGTGCATTGCCTATAGGAACTTGTTGAATGACAAAATATCATACGCATGATTCATTCGCAACTTAACTCAAATAGACAATAGAAATCAAAATAAAGTCGAGAACTCAACACAACGTGAAAACAATACCGGCCTAACGAGGTGTGACAAAGGAAAAGATTAAAGAGAACTTTCCAGAAAAATAACGAAATATTTTCACCGTCTAAATTGGTTGTAACATGGCGTCGCGTATTTTATTGTCGCCCGTAAATGTTAGAAGGTTCGGTGCAGACGAGCGGCGTAGAAATGAAGCGACGCAGCAGGCTGTAGAAAAGTCATGCAGCATGCTACAATCATAAACTAGAATTGCCCTAAACTCATCTTCTTCTATCTATACAATTAAAACATATTTTCAATTTTGTTAGTCTCATTAAAACTATAAAACGAGTGAACCTATTTGGCTTTAGTTTTGAGTGATACCAAGTTCACCGGGTTATCTTGTTTATATTATAGCAATTTAAATAAGATTCTCCTTACACAAATAGGGAAAACGCAATTACTTATTAAACATACTTATTGAGTAAGTTTCATAACTTTTAATGTTACTATTATGTAACAACAGTATAATCGCGATGTCTTGTCGCTTGTCTGCGCGAAACTGTATTTGTGGACGTAAAAATTTCTGGTCTTCGCTCGGAAATTTCGCTTCCATTATTCAATAGTATCAGGAAACGTCTAGAATCTATATTGTTAAGTTGAAATAAGTAGTTTTGATAAATATACCACGGAAATATTTTTACGAACTGGTTGCAGTATCAACAATCTTATAAAAATATATCTGAGATGTTGAAAATAAAAACGCAATTAACGTAAACTGATAACTTGTTACTTATATCAACACTAGATGATGCCCGCAGCTCCGTTGCGCCAAAACTCGTTTATAGCGTGGGGACCGTACATCTTTTCGGAACTTTTTGTCCTTTCCCGGGACTCAAAGTATCTCCATGCTAAATTTCAGCAAAATCGGTTCAGCGGTTTGGGCGTGAAGAGGTAACAGACAGACACTCTTTCGTATTTATAATATTACCTAGTATGGAAGTATAGATTCAACATGTTATATTTATTCGTAGGTATCTAGCTTAAACTTTTCTCTAATATTATTTGACACGTTTAATCCATGATGTACCAATAAAATAAATTACAAAACATAATATTGATGCAGAAGCAATTCTTAAGACACCAACGACGTACCTGTGTTGATACAGACACCCCCGAGCCTCCCACACCGCCACCTGAAAATAACAAATGAAAAATATTAATTTACATGCATAGAAATACTCTACAATTATTTATTTTGTGTTAACGTTCAGGATCAGGACTTGGAGAATTATTATACTTTTATTTTAAACAAGATGACGCCCGCAAGTCGCAACTCAAAAATTCATTCGCACGGGAGCCGTACATTTTCCGGGATAAATTGGGCTATGTCCTTTCCTGGGACTCAAAGTATATCCATACCAAATTGCAGCAAAATAGGGCGTAAAGAGGTAACAGACAGACACATTTCCGCATTTAAAATGTTAGTATGTAGAACTAGAGAAGAACTTCACACAAGATAACAGCTACTCACAAACACTTGCACAGTTACCTCTGGGGCCAAATAACAAGTTGTGGACAACTAAATTCGGTGACACACACATTGTATAAGTTTGTATGTAACGAGTTTGCACGAGTTCGTACAAATGTACAAGTTTACGATGCACGTTTGGAGACCATAGACAAAAGTGTTGACCTGCTTTACGTATAAACGAATTAGATACTACTACCCAGTTTTTGGGGTATTTTGACTAGTGTCTAAGTGTCTAGACACACTAGGCTGAATTACGCCGGCGTAATTTACGTGGCCGAAATTACGTTCAGCCGCTTACGTCTGATGCGACACACTATACGCGAAGAGCCGAAATTTCGCGCCGTAATTTCCGTTGCCGAACGCGCGCGTAAGTGAGTATTTAAAATTCTCAGATGTAATGTGTGCGTTAACGCGGAGATAAGGTTGGATTTGCTATGTTAGGTTTTGATAATTCCGTCGCGTATAGCGTGTTGCTATACAAAACATTACCGCCGAATCGCTGCCGAACTTTACGCTCGACTCGGCTCGACGGAAATTCGGCTCACGACGGAATTTCGGCATAGTGTGTCGTCTGTCGCGTTCCGCCCATATTTTGTATGGATTTGTAAACGCGGCGGAATTTACGTCGGCGTAATTTAGCCTAGTGTGTTTAGACCCTAAGGGTGAAGTCAAACGAGCGTAATTTGTGAGTTGTGAGTCGCAGAATTTCTGCCGCGTAAATATCTTTTCAAAGAAATCATGACTCACAAAATTACGCTCGTGTAAATCAAACAGGACTTTTGTATGAAACTGAATGCAGCATAATTCTGCTGAACCAAAATTCTGCGACTCACAACACTTAAATTACGCTCGTTTGGTTTCGCCCTTACTCTAACTTAAATCGTTTTATTAGCGCTTTTGATTGACGTTGTTAAATTGACGTTGTTAATGAATCGACAACTACTTTGAAAAGATAAACTACTGTCGAAACCTCAGAAAACAAGCTTAATACACTTAGGTATAGTCAACTAGAGTATAGTATTTAATTCAAACATCTAACAGACCTACAAAAATCTTCTTGTAGGCAGAGAAAATGGAAACAGACATCACAGAAAATAAAAGTACTAGCAGTATTGTGATTTCAGCTTCACACCAAGCCTTGTGCGTGCTAGCCCTAAAGATTTTGATTTAACTTTTACGCATCTTACACATTTCATCCAAATCCTACCCTTTTATACATACCCGTTGATCCTTAGTAAAATATTTTTTTCACTTTGATTTATTTCAATCCATTACAACACAAAGGTTATAAAAATAATCGCTTTTTTCATTCAACAGTTGAAGCCTCGAAAAATATTGGAAATTCGAAAAACAAAAGCCTAACAATAACTATAGTTTTTTAGACTTCGACGCTTTTGTATAGAACGATTTATAAGATCAAAGAAAAGTGCATTGGACCAGAAATACTTCAGATAAGAGCACTTCTATAAGAATCAATAGCTTTTCAGTGAAGGATTATAATATTTCATGATAGAAACGGAGCAAAGGTTCAATGTGTAAACTGCAAATATAAAAGATGCGCCATGTTCATAATTATTGTTGTAAAGCCTCTAAACAAAGTATTCTGTATTATTATCACTTACCACAACAGTAAACACGCTTATGAATTACAATAATAGGGAATATTACGCAAAGAAGGGAGCAGAGAGTGCCACTAGCACATAAGCACAGTTGCACACGGCATATTAGAATATTGACAGAAACGTGACTGCCTTCACATTATGTCGCGAGTAGTGCGGCAGCCGCGCGCGCAGCAGCAGCGCTGCTGCCGCAGTGCTTGCGACGTAATGTGAAGGCAGCCTTACGTCAAACAAAACTTTTTGTTTACTGTCTATGCTGGTGGTCCAACTAGCGTAAAAACATTGCAGTCATTTGTCCTTAGTATTAGTGCTACTAGGTACGCCGCCGGCTAGGTTAAATCAAAATTCAATATATCATTAAAATATAAATTAATAACGTTTTGTATTATTTCGATATTCATTAATATCATTACATATCGTTACGATTACTCTTGACATTATTTAATTAAAATATTAATGAGGTTTCGTTAATTTATGAAGTGGAATCATGAAATATTTTTACGTTCGCATTGGTCTTTAATTATTTATTTTGTCTAAAAAGGAAATGCACGCTACCGAAAATAAAAAATGAAAATAATGACATACTTTTAATATTATGTCTATAGACTTTGCACATTGCCTAAATATAATTTAGAAAATGCAATGTAGCACATAAGCTGCTAAATAAGCATACATACAAGCAGTGTATTATTGCTAGGGTTCTAGTTACAGAAAAGAACAAACCAGTTACAATTTTGAGGCAAGTATATTATATGACACTTGCTTTACCAGTTCAGTGTCACAAAACTGCAATTATGTAGCAAAGGAATTAAAGTTTTCCACGTCAAAACACTTTCAAGGAAATTAAATTTTAAAAAATTGGTACCGAAATAAGAAATAAATGTACATACAAACAAAAATATACATACACTCGAAAATAGAACACTACTTCTAGCACAATATGAAAAAATAAAAAGTCCACCAAAATTCATTTGCGACAACCCAGGCCATTAAATATTGAGCTCACCATATCCGGTGCGGTGTAATTGCGTTGCCACCGCGGTTCCAAATGAACCAACATATCCGGTTCCAAATGAACCAATGTAACCAGAATAGGCTTTACACTTTCACACGCTAGTGCTTTTGTATGTATACAGTGTCATGTATTTTGCGCTTTCATTATCACAAAGGCTAGGGTTGTCAATAACTGAAAAACATGTGCTCATAATAATTGGATTATAGCTAAACGTTGTGAATGTCAGATTCATATTTAATTCAGTGATTAATACTGGTATTGACGGGCAAATTGCTAAGTCAACGGTTTTTAACCGGCTTCCAAAAAGGAGTTAATGTTGTTAATATCAAAAGATTGATCAGTGTTACCACGTGGTAAGTTTTTGTGAACGTAATATTCTGTCGTAGCAAGCTTCGTAGCGCGGCGTAGCTCTTACAGCAAGCTTCATTGCGCGACGTAGCTCACGTAGCAAGCTTCGTAGCGCGGCGAAGCTTACGTAGCAAGCTTCGTAGCGCGGCGAAGCTTACGTAGCAAGCTTCTTTGCTTGGCGTATCTCACATAGCAAGCTTCGTAGCGCGGCGTAGCTCACACAGCAAGCTTCATTGCGCAGCGTAGCTTACGTAGCAAGCTTCGTAGCGCGGCGAAGCTTACGTAGCAAGCTTCTTTACTTGGCGTATCTCACACAGCAAGCTTCGTAGCGCGGCGAACCTTACGTAGCAAGCTTCAATTCGTGGCGTATCTCACATGGCAAGCTTCTTTGCGCGGCGTAGCTAACGTAGCGACTCGCTAAATAGAAGCTTATGAAAGCTTCGTTTAGATTCACCGCTGGATTGGATTACTAGATTGGTATAATGTAAAGCGGCCAAAAAATACGAAAATATTGTAGGTATAATATTATTATACTAGCTATATGACCGAGCTTCGCTCGGTATTCAAAAAATTCAAAAAACACACATAAAATGATATTTTCTAAAAATGATTCCTAGCTAGATCGATTTATCGCCCCCGAAAACCCTTATATACTAAATTTCATGAAAATCGTTGGAGCCGATTCCGAGATTCCAATTATATATTTGTATATATACAAGAATTGCTCGTTTAAAGATATAATATATACGATATAAGATTGTTAATTATTTGATGCGTAAAAATGAAGAATATCGTTTGTTTTTCAATCCTAAAATTACGATTGTTCTAAACATAGCGGTGGAAATTGATTTACCTTGTTTTTGTTTCAGGGATCTCAAAAGGTATAAATATTTAAGTGGTCATTAGAGGCAATACACAAGTCCCGTGTTCGCTGAGAGTCCTCAGCAAAAAACTTTTTCAAGACGTTTTATTTGTTTTGAGAAGTGCCAAATTTTATGCCGACAACTTCGTATGTTTATTTTAAAACAAAATTGATTTCTAAGAAGTTAAAACGAACGTTTGAAAAACATGGGGCTGCACTCCGAGAGTGCTGACAACAGTGTTAACAAACCAAGGATACATTTTCGTCACACGGTAGAATGAAAGGGGGATGTTATTTTCTCTTCGACCTATGTCACACCAACTGTAGAAAATTCGTAAGATGGAAAAAGCTTCTTACGAATTTTCAATCAGGTCACGTGTCTTGCCACCATTTTAAATTTCCACCTATCCAAAAATGTTCTCGTACGAAGTTACATCTGTATAATATCTGAACGAAGTTGTGGGCGAAATATAGCACCTAATATCGCTTAAAACCGCACTATGCTACATATTGGCTTCGGCCTTAATATTTCATGAGTGAAAATATTGAATATGGGCAATTTTCTCTCCGTTATTTATAGAAGCGTTTATTAAAATCTTCACATAGCTGCTCCATTTGCTTGTGCATAGAACATAATGGATTTCTGATCGGATACTTGATAGATCGCTATCAGTTTTAGTCATCGGGAAGCTATCAATATTCTAGGCATAAGCTATGCTATAATATTACGTTACTAAAACAACTAAATTCTGGATGTTAGGAGCCAACGTATGGTATACGAAACGTATATTTAAGCTGGCCACATACACAATATGTTTTCCGTATTCGATTTCCTAATGTGGAATAATTTTGATTTGGAATTCCACGGGACTAGCGCAAATGTTAGTTTTTCTTGACTCGCGAACGCGCTGGCTTGCACTCGAAACGTACGTTTGCAATTCATCCCGTTTGGAAAAAGGCGAACTTGTGCATGAGTTAATGTAGTTTCTACTGATTCCATGCATTCGGATTTCCGATTACGGAAAACTAATACGGAAATCGAGCACTTCACACAAAACGTGAAAACGCCAGCCTTACTACCACATAAATTGATACCTATGTGAAGTTACAGTGGGTAGTGAGAGTACATAATTTGGCTATGTCAAATTCAGCCAATAGATTATTATCATTAACTTTAACTTGACATAGCCCGACCGAATAGCATAGATCCACACTCCACCGTCTGTTTATGAAACAATTTCTCTGATGGTAGGTACTAAACACAATTTATCCTGTAGTAAAAGAGTTTGTCAGACATTTTTATTCAATTGAATTCGGAAAACTTACGGCTACATATTACAGAAGTATACAGAAGAACACACACATGAAGGCAAATTAAAAGATTTCGCATATAAACTGAAAGTCTAACAGAAGCATGAAAACAGTGGTTAATATTATTATAAGCAAAATATAGTAATCAACAAACAAACAGAGCATAATGTACTATCAGAGAAGTTTATTCATAGGCAGCTGGCGGACCTTTGTAAGCAGTATGTCAAATAAATTTTTTTGTATACCCAGCCTATGTAATAGGAGTGATCTAATAGTCACGACTAGCATTGAATTGATATAATACGACCAAATGACGTAGGTCCGCTAACTGCTTAGGCAGCCCCTAAGTCTACAATAATTGGAAAATATTTTATTTATTTATTTTATTTTATTTTACAATAAAATTGAAAGGCGTGGCAATTGATTAAAAAACCGGCCAAGTGCGAGTTGGACTCGCCACTGAAGAGTTCCGCAGCAGCAATAAGGTTTATTTCTATAAAATTAAAAGGTTTTTGATTTATTTTTATATTTTAGTCGATTTAATGAAAGTTAAATTAAGGTTTACCATTTATGACGTATAAAAAAACTACTTGATAGATCTCTTTCAAACCAATTTTCTTTGATAGTTTTTATAGTAATGTACATCATATATTTTTTTTTGAATTATCATTACTTTAGAAGTTAGAGGAGGGGGACACACATTTTACCACTTTGGAAGAGTCTCTCTCGCAAACTATTTAGATTAGAAAAAAATGATATTAAAAACCTCAATATGATTTTTGAAGACCTATCCATAGATACCCTACACGCGAAGGTTAGACGAAATTTTTTTTTTTGTTACAGTTATACCCATAAAATTTTTAATAGCTTTCCATTTTTGTATTAAAATCTTAATGCGGTTCACAGACTACATCTACTTACCAAGTTTCAATAGTATAGCTCTTATAGTTTCGGAGAAAAGTGGCTGTGACATACGGACGGACAGACAGACAGACAGACAGACATGACGAATCTATAAGGGTTCCGTTTTTTGGCATTTTAGCTACGGAACCCTAAAAACTATAGAATGTAACACGAATTATTATTTTTTGGTACGGTTGAGCCGATTGATGAAAACGTGTGCTTTCTGATCCACCAGCAGGGCAATTAAAATGATGTTAAATTTATTCTTTTTTTTTAATGAAATAACGGAAAATAATGCAAACGAGCAAACGGGTCACCTGATGGAAAGCAACTTCCGTCGCCCATGGACACTCACAGCATCAGAAAAGCTGCAGGTGCGTTGCCGGCCTTTTAAGAGGGAATACGGTAATAGGGGAGGGTAGGGATGGAAAGGGAAGGGAATAGGGGAGGGTAGGGAAGGGAACAGGATAAGTGATTGGGCCTCCGGTAAACTCACTCACTCGGCGAAACACAGCGCAAGCGCTGTTTCACGCCGGTTTTCTGTGAGAACGTGGTATTTCTCCGGTCGAGCCGGCCCATTCCTGCCAAAGCATGGCTTTTCCACGTGTGAAATTTACTACAGTCTTACAATATTCGGTTTCAAAATATTGTAAGGCTGGTCTAGTTTCCACAGTTGTTAGATACAGTTCCGGCAAAATAAAGTATTCGAAATAAGGCGTTGGCCTTTAAATGGAATTCATATTTGGGTCGAAAACATTTGGGGCGAAAACCATTCATAAAGTAACTGGTAGGGCTGAAGAATACAAAGTACACTTAAGCAGAAAAGGTCAAAGGGACAATGTATTATGGGAGAGAAGTAGACATGACTTACACTCCCTATCACGTAGGGAAAGGTTATTAAATGGCTACTCTCGCATGCGGTGTTACTTGTTTGGAATATAAATTGTAAAGTACTTTGTACTGGTTTTTATAGTGATCACGAGACAAGTAAAAAACGTATCGGGCTTGTCAAAACCTTTATTTAATTAAAATTAAGTAACTCTCGTAAAATTCAGTAATTCGTCTCCAAGTGAGCAGGAAGGTATTAACTAGTTATTAGTTGTATTGACTTTGTGTATAATAGTCATAATGTGGTAATATTAAAATATTAATTTAACATTGTCAGCTCAAAAAGTCACATCCCGTCGTTTATCGATAGAAACTGGTGACTATAGACAAGTTAATTTCGATTATTTCAATAGTGAATTCAGAAATCAGTTGTGGAATTAGGCAAAAGCTATAACATGGTCCATGTCAGCCATATTTTTAAAGTATAAACATTATATTTCTGATAAAAATTATCGAGTGCAACTTGACTAAAGACCCTATAGCTAGACGTTAAACGTTATTGAAGGCAATAAAAAGTGTTAATATTGTGACGCTAGATGTGGGTCCTGACTCTTATTGCTCGAGCAAATAAATTCCACACGGTTGAGAAAGTACATGAAATGTGATAATGGCACTATAATACATATATTAACTTACGGCTATACTTATTTGGGTGATATCGAACAATCATAATTTTCTTATAAATAATATGTCCATGACACAATAACGTTTGTAATAAAATTTACGTTATTTATAGTAGGGGAGGAGAAGGTGCTATTTTTGTAGTCACTCGAGCGTCATGGAGACCTAGTAGGTTTTTTACATTAGGTAAAACTGATAAAAACATATAATAAGAGCGTTTTTTATTTAAGCGGTGGGTTCAGAAACTGCAGCCATTTTAAAGTTTTGAAAAAGAAAACATTCACAAAATTGCTTATTTAGGTAAATTATAAATATATTTAAGAAAACAGGGACTAAATCATTTAGATTATTGCAAAATAAAATATCTGCGAAGCTTAGTCAGGAAAATGTGATGCTTTATTTTTTTTTTTATTTTAAAATGTCCCTAGAGGCTTACCCGAGCTTTGAATCGTCAGTGCTTTATATAAGCTCCTTTAGGGTAAACTAAACATATCTTAATCTGACAGATCCGATGATATTTAAATATTAAAAAAAATTAACCCACCACGTGAGAAATCTGATTTCTATACCATGATAATTACTAGACACATGTCGGAAGCCTAATACAAGCTTAATCTGACACGCTCGAGCTAATCCCGAAATCCCCTCTTCTCCTCCCCAACAATAGTTGGGTCAAGAGTCAAGCGGCATTATATAAAAATGTGACATATTAATAGACATAAAAAGTGGCCCTACTATTCTACCGGCACTACCCGCAATTTTTCTCGACTAAAAATTAAATTTTTCGCAAAATTTTATTTTTTCGTTACCCACATTTATCTTATATCTTTAAACGAACAATTCTTGTATATATATATAAACATATAATTGGAATCTCGGAATCGGCTCCAACGATTTTCCTGAAATTTAGTATATACGGGGTTTCGGGGGCGATAAATCGATCTAGCTAGGAATCATTTTTAGAAAATGTCATTTTATTCGTGTTTTATCAAATACCGAGCGAAGCTCGGTCAAATAGCTACTATAATATTATACAGCCATAATATATTTCATCTAAATCTCATCTCTCTATCTCTCTACTGTATTAGTCAATTTCTCTTACATTAGTCTAAAAAATTTAAAAAAAGAAGTTATAATCTTATATATAAAATTCTCGTGTCACAATGTTAGTCCACGAACTCCTCCAAACTGGCTTTACTGATTTTTACCAAATTTTATATGCATATTCAGTAGGTCTGAGAATCGGCTACTGGGTACTTTATATTATATTGATAAGTGCATTTGTTGAATAAATAATAGTAAATGATTACAACCTGAGACTAACGGCGACCATTGTTTGTGCGACGGGATAGCGATCGACGTTGCCATGGCGACATACTTTATTTATGGCCTGTTTCACCGCTTCCTGATAAGGTGTCCGATAGGCTTATTTGACAGATTCTCCATACTCCATATGTCATATTAAATGGTGGATAGCCTTATCAGGAAGCGGTGAAACAGGCCCTAAGTCACTTCAATAAAATAATATGGGCGAAATACTTTACATTATGGCAAAGCAACGGTTGCCGGTACAGCTAGTAATAATATAATAATATCTATGGACGCTTCACACCGCGTCAGCCTGGCCCCGTGCTAAGTACCTGAAGGACTTGTGTTACAGGTACCAGACAACAGAAATATATTTAATAATTTTGTACTATACATATATTTAAGATTTTTATTATATCATACACATATTTAATACACATCCAGACCCGGGAACATTGAAAAACTTTTTTTTTCCGTCGGCGGGATTCGAACCCGCGACCAGCGGCTTGAGCTGCCACACACTCTACCCATTGAGCCACAGAGGTCGTCTGTGGCTCAATGGGTAGAGTTGTAGAATATATTCCCTTACAAAAGACGTGACGTCTTCACGTGACGTCAAAATATTCTTCAAATTAAAGTGAAGAAGATTATGATTATAATATGACTTCCAGATATTTTTTGTTGGTCTTTTTTCATAAAAGTTAAGTAATCACCAGTCTTTAACTGTAGCCGGTAAATACAGGTTAAAGGTAAAGCCCTTTTCTAAAATGCTATCACTAACCGGGATTAAACTATACACACCGCAAATTAGCTAATAGAGGTCTAAGCGGCTTAGAAATTGGCTTAGATTCAAATCCCTTTCAAATACATTATACACGGCATGACCGCGTTTACAGGCCGTTTTTCACTCAGAAGCTAGTAAAAGTAATAGCAGGTAATACTTACAAATGAATTGATGTGAAAATGTATTACCTGCGATTCCCACGATCGAGGTAGTAAGCCTTCTATGACACGATTTTAAAGACCTAAACGGCCCAGTACTATTTTCAGCCCAGTTCTAACAAGACACTAGAATTGCAATCCATATTTTAACCACTCCTTTAAACAAGAAATACTTCAATCTATCGGGAGTTTGCTGCTTCATAGATTATCATAAATCTTTCATAGATCAGAAGAGTCGAGGCTCTCCTAGTAAATCTACTAATCTAAGAAAATCTATCTTGAGGAAGAAGTAATGTAGTTTCTAGAAGTAGTTGTGTAGTTTCGGTTAGGCTGCCTTCACACTAGCGTTTGTCCAGCGTAGGTGTTCGATGAACGTATGCGCAGCGCAGACGCCGCGACATCGCGGCGCGTACATCGCGTTGTCGCCGCTTCTCTACTGGAACAATCAGTACGCTGCGCTAGCGCCGCGTGTGCGCGACGTATACGCCGCGTTACTGCGTACAATTAGTTCGATGTCAAAAGTACTTTCTGTTGTTGAACTCATTTCACGTCGTATTATTTCGGGCGCTTGTCTACGAATGAAAGAATCAACGCGTGCACAGGGGTACATTACGGTGCGTCCACATTTGTATCATTTGCGCGATCAGATCATCGTCGCGATCATCGCGCCCATAGATAATACAGTATATAAACTGAGATAGATGTGACACAAGCAGAAGTATAGATAAGATTATTGCACTCGACTTAAGCTGGCACTTTGACACGTAATGTAGCAGCGCCATCTAGTCGAGTGGTACTTAGTATTCCTAGGCGTCAACTAGATGGCATTTTTTATAATAAACAGCGACATCTACTGGATTTAAATGATAATTTTGACACAAAAATTAATGGCCTGGATTCACTTTGATTAGTGCAAGTGCAGGTGATTAGTACAAATGATTTATAGTGATTTAGAGAAACTATTGGAGTTGCCATTTATCTCCAAATCACAAATCATCTGCACTAATCACCTGCACTTACACTAATCAAAGTGAATCCAGGCCATTAGAGGCAATAAAACAGTACGATATTTTGTTTACTTTATTTTATTAACAACCAAATCAAATAAGAAAATAATACTGTAGTCTGTAACTGAACTTTTCAGTAATTTTTGAATTGTCCTTTTAGTTGGTGAAACCTGAAAGAAATTATACAAATTTTAATACCTAGCAATATTTTGAAAGAATGTATTAGGAAACACTATTAATCAATCTATATAAATAAAAAAATGTATTAGGAAAATAAATATAATCTGATTGCTAATTCCCGTAATAATTCACCAAGAATTATCAGATTCATTTGCTATTTTTTACTGAACTATGTTCAATAACAATAACATATCTAACCTGGCATAGATTTATTTGTGTCTAGTAGTAATCTGTAGAAAATCACAGTGAATGTTGCATGTCCAGGGTGAGATATAACTTCCTTCACTGGCTTCCACATTAAGTTGCAATATTGAATATAATATTCAGTTTACTGTTGTCTATTTGCTTATCTATTAACTGTAACAAAAACAAAATACCACATTAGCGTTAAGCGTACACAGTAAGTAGTAACCCTGTGTAGGTTTTGTGTTCGGGAACTGTAATCTGTATAAAAATAAAAATTAGTAGAACATACTAATGTTTAGGATATTTTTTAATTAATGACCTAATTTCAAGATTATGAAAATTTTAAAAAGGAAGGTCTTCTCAGGTAGGGATTAGATTAGGGTATTACTAGGTATAGGTAGGGAGTTACTCTAAAAAATATTTTTTAGTATTTAAATATTTTGTAGTAAATTTACTATTTATTTATAATTTTTTTAGTGTTTAAATATTTTGAAGTTAATTTTTGTTCAGGAACCTAGGTAATTACTATTTTAAGCTGAAAAATAACTCAAACATGTTAAATATTTTCGTATGACAAAATTATTTTGGTATTACGTATGTATGAGAATTTCGAGGGTAACCCGGGCTCCAAAGAGGATGTAAACTGTATACTACGTAACAAGAGGTCGGACTTAGAAGAAAAAAAATAAACATCCGTTATTTTTTTAATTTGAAACTGAAGTTAAAATTTTTAAGTGCAAAACCTTTCACTCTAAACATACCAAAAATTAAAAAAAATAAAATAAAAAATAAATAAGCTCAAATAAATGTTTTATTTCAATAAAAAATATTGTACACAGCTAAATAAATAGGCTAATAAGGTAAATTAAACAATAAAACAGATTTAATCCACATGCTTTTGTTGATTTCTATTACTCAATATTATAATATTACAGTACAGTTTTATGTATTTTATTTATAAATATAATAGAATAGCTGTCTATGCTACTCTACTAACTACTTGATTGGCTTACACAGTAAACTCTATATAGGGAGGGGATTAAAGCTGCGCATCCACCAGGTCAGAATCGGGGCGTACGGTGCGGACTGCGCGTCGTGTCGTCATATATATTTTGTTAGGCGCAGAATGACGCTCCAGTACTTCTAGTGCAGTTCACAGTAGTCAGTACCATACATACAAAGCAACAAATCCGTCCGCTGCATACCTACGCAGTATGCTCCGATCCCGATCCAGTAGACGCGCACCTTTATACATGTAACACACTTAAGTATCATTACTTTGTTTTGTTACACCCTGTATACGACAGCTGAAATCTATCGCGTGGGCTCAGGCCAGCTGCATACCACCTCACGTCTTGATCAGAGGATTTTTCCTTGGTGGCCGTACCACTCATAATCCCATACCTTCCTTCTCCAGCTATTGCTTGCAGACTAAAATGTTGCAAACTAGTATAGGGACCTAAAAATCTGAAATTAATGAAACATTTTTCATTTACTACATTTCCATACAGTTTACATAAATTATTAAGTATACTTATCAACCTTATGTATTATTACAATAAAACAATATACACATTTTAACATTTTCCAAATTAACTGCATACTGATTATTAATATAGTTTATGTTGTAAATTATTGTACAAATATGCAAATAATACTGCGACATACTTTGTATTAGAACATGGTATGACATAGTTATGTTTTGCTTCAATTTATCAATTTACGGTTACATTTACATTTTACAATGGCTTACCTTTCGTTTTTTATTAATTAATCCACTTAATTTACAATTTTTGTATGAGTTGCTACAAAATAATTTTCACAAAATGAAAATCGAACTTTGAATTTTAAACTCCTTCTTCGTCTTTTTTCTCATGTAGTTTATATTCTCTATGGTCTTTTTTATCAGCCAATCACAGTCGACCTTGCACAGATTATCTGATTGGGTACAGTTGCTACGTTTAAATTTGGAACCCAAATTTTTTTTTGTTCGGGAATTTCGTCCACCTGCCGGGCTCTTAAAGGTTTATTTTACTTACCTCCTTCGTCACATCCAAAACAACAGTGAAGTCAGGGGCTCAGAACAAATAAAAGGTCTGAGGTCACGGGTATATCGGTATCTTCGAAGTTCGACGTGATTTCAAACGAAGCTTTTTACAGGAACTATCGGATACCAGTCACCAGTAAACACGTTATCACAAGCCGAGCGAAGTCAGAAACAATAAGAAGAAAGTAACTAAAAACCACAATAACAAAAAACAACTAACGCAGACGAAAACTTTAAAATACTTTTAAAAAGTGAAAATTTTCGTCAACGGATGAAAGATAATATAAAACTACAATGTACACTGGATAAATGTCAATACGTATTTGTATATACTATTATGCCATCTAGTGGCATTTAGAGGTATCAACGGAAAAAAGTTTGTTGTATTATTTGTAAGATGGCAGCACGCTCCATACAAATACTTTTTTTACCAACAATGTACTATGTGTCACCCCCATGATCGCGCCGTATCAAGTATGCGTATCATAGTGTGGACGCCTATTAGGTCATCTTGCTGATCATGCGTGTATTTGATACGACACGTATCAGATTCGCGGTTAATAGCGATCGGGGCGTATCAATTTGACACGCTTCGATGATACGCGACGGAGATCTGATCGGAGATCTGATCGCGCAAATGATACAAATGTGGACGCAACCTAACATGACACCGCAGTGACGCGGCGTATACGTCGCGCACACGCGACGCTAACGCAGCGTACTGATTGTTCTAGTAGAGAAGCAACGACAACGCGACGCACGCGCCGCGTTGTCGCGGCGTCTGCGCTTCGCATACGTTCATCGAACGCCTACGCTGGACAAGCGCTAGTGTGAAGGCAGCCTTAGAATAAAGCCAGACCTTTATCAGAACGCGATAAAAGAACCACAATTTGTCAGAACTCAGGAGATTCCACTCGATGCGTCTCCCTCGTCACTAGTCAGGTGATAAATTTGCTCCTTTGGGACAGTTTATCTGACTTTTTGGTATCTAGATGTCTATAAGAACTAGTAAATATACCTAACTTACTGAAATATGTTTTTAAAGTTTTTGGAGTCTTTTTATGCATGATTTAATTTATATGGACTATAAAAACCATCAAAACTCAGAGCTATGTAGCTCGTCGTCAAAAATAGTCTTACATTATGGCTGTAATCTAAGACATTTAAAATGTTTGTTTCCTATATTTATTTCTGATTGGTAATTAAAGGACCTCTCAAAAATAGAAACATTAATGAATGGATGACGCTGATAGTTTAAAAATTCTCCAAGATATGACAATTCTCAAAGACAGCTTAAAAATCGCTAATCTTTGACCTTGGAAACATCCCTTACTTCATTACAGTGAAGTTACTTAACTTTATTATAATACTAGCTGTCCCGGCAAACGTTGTTTTGCAATTTAAAGTATTTCTACTTCATCAGTTGATGTAAAAAATTACCCCCTCTTTTGTCACTATGGGGGGGGGGGGGGTTTAATACACCAGATTTTGAGTTGGAAGAAGGCAAATATATCTGCGAAAACCGTATGCAAATCGGATCAGTAGTTTTCGTGTTAAAGCAAAAGTCTTATACAAAATCTGACCCCCTCTTTCGTCCCTTTTGAGGGGTGGGGGGAATTTTTTTATACACCAGATGTTAAGTTGAAAGAATACAAATATATCTGCGAAAACCGCATTCAAATCGGATCAGTAGTTTTCGTGTTAAAGCAAAAGTCTTATACAAAATCTGACCCCCTCTTTCGTCCTTTTAGAGGGGTGAGGGGAATTTTTTTATACACTAGATGTTAAGTTGGAAGAAGACAAATATATCTGCGAATACCGCATTCAAATCGGATCAGTAGTTTTCGTGTGATAGTGGAACAAACATACAGACAGACAGACAGACAAAAAAACTGACCCAATTTTTGGCTTCTATAGCGATGTAGTGACACCCTCCGCTTATTATTTTTTGAATATCTTTAATGTACAGCGGGGCTAAAATGGTAACGTTTTGCAATTCCTCCAGAAAATGAATTGTCAAAACTGTCAAACTGACAAATGTCATATTAGTACAAATTGTGCAAATTACTAGACATATGAATTGCAAACAGAGTGATTATTAAAAATAAATCGTATTTAAGATGCGTTTTATAAAAATTACTCTGCTTGCAATTCATATTTCTAGTAATCTGCACAATTTGTATTAATTTGACATTTGCCAGTTTGACAGTTTTGACAATTCATTTTATGGAGGAATTGCAAAATGTTACCATTTTAGCCCCGCTGAATCTTCATTTCTACAGTTTTATTATATGTATAGATAATGAAGAGTGACGTGTTATTGGTAGTTTGTTTCAAAATCATGTTAAATTAAGTAAAGTTATATTAAATATCTGAGTGCGGCAGATCAATAATATTCCTTGTTGATAGTCACAATATAATAATATTATGTTTACACTTCCATTAGCTTCAAGACATTTAACCCTGGAGCAGCCACCAATTAATTATAATGACAAATGGCCCATTTATATTATCTTCAGCAATATATTATAATGGCTTAATTACACGACCAATTTAACCCTTAAGATTACGCTTTAAATTCTAAAGCTTCTAAAGCTACTCATATGGAGTAGAAATTAGAAAAGTGTTGGGTATAATTATTAAAAGGAGGTGGTTTCCTAAAATTTTGTATCAGGTTTTGTAGATTTCTAAAAATATTATGGTTAAAAGTAACAAATAAACATCCATACTTCCATACTAATATTATAAATGTGAAAATGTGTCTGTCTGTCTGTATGTTACCTCTCCACGTCTAAGCCGATTTTGCTGAAATTTGGTATGGAGATACTTCGAGTCCCGGGAAAGGACATAGAATACTTTTTGTCCCGGAAAAATGTACGGTTCCCGCGTGATAAACGAATTTTGGCGCAACGGAATTGCGGGCATCATCTAGTAGTACTATAAATGCAAAAGTGTGTCTATCTGTCTGTCTGTCTGTCTGTTACCTCTTCACGCCCAAACCGCTAAACCGATTTGGCTGAAATTTGGCATGGAGATACTTTGAGTCCCGGGAAAGGACATAACTAGGATACACTTATTACTGGAAAAATGCACGGTTCCCGCGCGATAAACGAGTTTTGGCGCAACGGAGTTGCGGGCGTCCTCTAGTGAAAAATGTATTGAGATAGGTAAAAAAGATTTTGAGTTGGGTGAAAGAGATTTCCATTGAATAATTTTGCAAAGCCACATCTAATAAAAACTACTTACAAATGGCTAGGTTAAAAATCGTTTGTAATAATTATGTTACAAAATACACATACAATAATAATTATTTATACAGAAAAAAAAAACGAAACAAATTTTAAAACAAAACCCCTATTACAACTTTTGAGATAAGATAGATCGAGTTACTCACGGGAAGGTATCTAATATCTGAAGTACGTGGAAACTCATACCTTGTATTCAACCAAAATCGTCTTAAAACCCATTACACTCGGTTTTAATCCTTTGAAAGCCTGCGAATGTCTTCAAAATCGATTTCCAGGCAAATTGCGAATCCGTCTTCAGAGGAGGATATGAGGAAGCTTCCGATCGATTAGCTCGAGGCCATTTCGCTAATGCATTTGCTAGTTTGATTCGATTTTCTGCTAAATTATGCTATCCTGGAGTGGAGTGTTTTGGACTGATAGTACTTAAATCGATAGAAGATGATTCAATATTATTCAAGGAGTGAATCGAAAAGTTATTCTTACGACTAAGATAACCAATAGTAAAGCTTAGCAAAAAAGAGTCTGGTGCGGTGGAGTTAAAAGGTTTTTATTTATGGTTACCAGTACTAGTCGACACTAGTACTTTTTGTTGTCAAAAATGCGTTTAATGGTCGATTTATACGGGTGACTAACGGGTCGATTTTAGTCGCCCGGCAAGTCACCAGTCGAATCGCCTGTCCAAGTCGAATCGCCACCCCATTTACACATTCTACTAAATCGCCTGTGACTAGTGCCGACAAACTATATTATATTATTTGCAGCAAGCGATCGCTTGCGACTGAGCGTTAGCACGGTCGATTTTAGTCACCAGCCGCATGCGACCATTGGCCGCACGACTTTAGGGCTTGCGACTTTAGCCGCATGCGGGCCTGCGGCGTAGTCGAATTGCCATTTACACGGTCGATTTTCGCCGTGCGGCGTAAATCGTGCGGCTTTAGTGACCCGTGTAAATCGAGCATAATCGTTGTGTTGGGTTGCCTATAATAAAAGAAAAGCGTCCTCATTTAAAACGCACTTTTTTTTTTGCAAATATTATGTATTATCAAAATATATATACTCAACACTTTAAATACCCTGAATTTTTTATTTTATTTATCAAGGCTATTGATTTAAAAATAATGTTCGGTGTCTTTTTGTACGACTGCAGTCCTTACGATCATAATAAGTTCTATAACTGAACGCCACAACTAACTAAATAATACTTATCAATTGTATATTGTATACTCTTGACGAAAGCATTCCAAATATAGTTCGTTTGATGTACAAACGATTGGGGGAAACTTGCTCTATTGTGGAACCTGATACCAACTTGATGGAGGCCTATTATTAGACGTAAAGCAAAGCGATCAATCATTTCTAATTTCAATTGTACAGCGTACACCCTGTCAACTGCTGATACCGATCTACTCGATGAAACGTCACTCGATTGAAATGTTTAAGCGCTATTCTCAAAATATTGAGTGAGGTACAAAACTATAAGGATCATGTTGGGTAAGGGGCGTGGCGAAGCAGCTATTACTCAAAATAGTGACCAGTCGCGGGTTTTGAGCGCGGTGACTGAATCAAGAAATTCCGTAACAAAAAACACCTAACATTCGGCTAACGTCGTTTCAGTTCGGCAGAATTCGGCTCGGTGTGTCTGTGTGGTGCTCGCCGCACGGTGCGACGTTGCCAGACTTCGGCACTGTGTTTGTTTGCACGTTACTAAACGTATGCAAATTAATAATTATAATTGCATAAGTTGATTAAAATGCTATGCAATAGCTTTACCGCGGCAGTTTCCGAGTGCTACACGTATTTTTATTTTTATTTTAGCTTTGATATTATACAAAGGAATACTTGGATGGTACGGACAGGTAATAGGAAAAAACGTCTTATTATTGTACTCTACAAGATGGTGTAACGCGAGTTTGACTAATTTTGAGTCCCTGCCAAAAGATCCTTGTAGTATTAGCAGAGTAAAGATGTTATAAAAATAGTATGTTCTCGATGTTACACATAAAGAACGATCATTCAACTTTTACATCTATATTAATGCGCGAAAAACTTTGGACCCCTTTTTGACGAAAAATGCGGTCGTAGGTGATTGGCACAGATATAGTTTATATGGTAAAGGAGTGCATCGACCTAATATAATTTTGAAATTATGCTTTCATCGCACGGACTTAAAAAAATACGGACGTAACCTTGTCTAATCCCGAGTGAAGCATAGTACCATTCATTGGTCGCCCGTGTAGTATGTGTGCGTGTCATTGGCGCCGTCACTCTATGTACAATGACATCGGGTTGTAGTACCTAGTTGCGTGTGTGAGTGTCGGTCACGTGTACAATAAACGAAATTGTCGTACCTTGCATGCTACACCTCTTTATAGTGTGATGCTCCATCCGTATTTTTTTTATTTTTTTTACATCCGTGTTTCATCGTATTTTTTTTAACTCTTGATTTACCCGGTGACTATACTTAGTCTGGCCATAAATACTGTTACTAGTAAGAATAAACAAAATATTACATTTGAATTTTGATTCTGAAATGATTGTTTATTGTGTTTTCTCGTTTTGGCGCCAATGTATTTTACAATATTTGCGATGCTGAAATGGAGTGGGGTGATCAAAAGAACCAAATCGCTGTGATTGCATCACACAAAGTAGGTATGGAGTCCAATGTCATTTTTAAAACTCTCCATACGCTTGGTATTAGTAAAATGTTTATATACCGGGCCATTAATTAATACAATGAGACCTCCTCTGCTTGTGGCAGAAAAAGATCTGGCCGTCCACGCAGTATTCGTATGAAAAAGGTGGTTAAAGCAGTAAGGGAAAGAATATGAAAAAAAATCGGTTCGAAAGTAAAAGATTTTATCTCATCGATCGATTAAAAGATTTTATATCGAGATAAAGATGACACCTAGAACCATGTCGCGTATTTTAAATGATGACTTAGGACTTTCAGCCTACAAGAGACGTACTGGTTATTTCCTAACTGATAATTTAAAAAAGAAAGGGTGGTTAATTTGAAACAACTACTGAAGCGGTACGCAAAGGGAGGTCACAAAAAATGTTTGTTTACGGATGAGATTTTTTTTTGTACCCCGTGGAGTCCTTCGGACTCCCGAAAACAAATTGGTAAATTTAATATGAAATAAGAACCTTTTTAAAGTGAAATACTTATTATATTTGTTAATTATTTTGTAGGAATGTTAGTTCTACCTACTTCCATCAGCAAACTCCCTCTCGACGTGCAGCAGAGCAGCGGCAACAGCAGCGGAACAACATCCAGTATAGGTAGGCCGTGAGTTAATGGTGAGTAAAAGTTATTCGAATTAGATAACCAAGTTTATTAGCCAATTAGTCACATCACAACAAGCAGTTAGTTTAATACACACAGTCAATAATTAGTCACAATCACAATAAGCAGAACAGAGTTAGTTTTTACAATGCGCGTGGAAAACCGATCCTGACTCGGGCGAGCGTCGTCTGACTCCTCGCGCGATCCGTCGTTGTCCTGCGCCGATGGCCGCCGCGCATGCGCGGCGAGTTTGGCGTCTGCGCGTAGAGTTCAGTGCTGCGAGGCGCGCGCGGTATAAACATCACAGCGGAGCAGATTGCGAGTGGCGCGCGACATGCACGCCACATCACTCCCTCGCCCAGACCGTAACTACGGTCGATAGCAATTTGGTATTTTAACCCTTCTGCCGCTCCGGGTCCTCTTCTCCTGTTCACAGCCACTATTCGCGGTGGTTGAAGTGGTGGTCGTTAGCTGGCTAGGGGCGGGACAACATTCAGTGGGAGGCGAGATGTCGCTACCGGGGATTTCCCTAGTTAAGTACGCCGGCTTCAGCCTGTCTACTGAGACAGTAGAGGGCTTGCCCCGTAGTTCTATTGTAAAGAATTTTTGTTGTCTTTGTAAGACTTTGAAAGGACCAGCATATGGGGGTTCAAGAGCACCACGTACGTGATCCTGTCGGAGAAAAACGTGGGAAGTTGAACTGAGGTCACGCGGTATGTAGAATGGCACTTTGGTGTGCCAAGAAGATGGTTTCGGGGAAAGGTTTGCCATATGCGCCCGAAGTCTTGTTGCGTATTGCGTGATATCAGCTGTCGTGTAGTCGTCGAGGGGGTCAAGGAACTGGCCAGGCAGCTGAAGTGGCTCGCCGTACACGAGCTCTGCCGGGCTGGCTTGCAGATCTTCTTTCCAGGAACTTCGGATCCCCATGAGTACGAGTGGAAGTGATTCGGTCCATTTTGCTGTGTCGTGACACATTATGGCTGCTTTCAGTTGGCGGTGCAGACGCTCCACCATGCCGTTAGCAGCTGGGTGATACGCAGTGGTGTGAAGATGTCGAGCGCCAATCATGGTAGTGAGAGCCTTGAAGAGGTGGCCTTCGAATTGACGACCACGGTCGGTAGTCACTCGTGCGGGACAGCCAAATCGGGCTATCCAGCCGGACACGAGTGCGGCTGCGCAGGTCTCTGCAGTAATATCTTGTAGTGGAATTGCTTCAGGCCATCGTGTGAATCTATCGATGACGGTGAGACAATATCTGTAAGATGAACATAATGGTAAGGGGCCCACGAGGTCGATGTGGATATGGGAAAACCTCGCGGACGGGAGAAGGAAGGAGGATAGGGGAGAACGGGTGTGACGTGTGACTTTGCTCCTTTGGCATTTCAGGCATTGCCGAGACCATTCTCTACAGTCTTTGCGTATCCCTGGCCACACAAATTTTTGAGCGACCAGTCGCGCTGTAGCTGAGCTTCCAGGATGATTCCAGCTGTGCACTACGTCGAAAGCTTGGCGTCTGAAGTTCGGCGTGATGTATGGTCGCGGTGGATGAACTGAAGTATCGCAGAAGATGGGTAAGTTGCTGTGTATCGTTGACATTTTTTTGAGTTGCAGGGCCGAACCATACAAAAGAAGACTTTTAAGCTCTGGATCATTGCCCTGAGATTTTGCAAGCTGATCGTAGTCGAGTGCCACAGCGATTTCCTCCACGCGTGACAGAGCGTCAGCAACCACGTTGTCTGGTCCGGGTATGTACTTGATGTCTGTCGTAAACTGTGATATAAAATCTAAATATCGAAACTGTCTTGGAGAACAATGTTGTTTGCTGGTAGTGAAGGCAAAAGTCAGTGCTTTATGGTCCGTATAGATGGTAAATGTCGCAGTTTCCACCATGTGTCTGAAGTACTTTATGGCCTCATAGACGGCCAGAAGCTCTCTGTCGTACGGGCTATACTTTTTCTGCGTAGGCGACAGTTTGCGGGAGAAGAAAGCCAGAGGCTGCCAGATGTTGTTCTTTCGTTGCTGCAAAACCGCTCCAATCGCCGTGTCCGAAGCGTCGGTGACGATCGCTAGTTCTGCAGAATAGCTAGGATGGGCGAGAAGTGTAGCCTTGGAAAGCGAAGTTTTGCAGTCTTCAAAAGATTTTAGAAGGTCCGGCGTCATGTCTACTGGATGAGAGCCTTTAATCTTAGGTCCCTGTAGTACTGAGTTGAGAGGTGCTTGATGTTTGGCAGCTTTTGGGATAAATCTGCGATAAAAATTTAGCATCCCAAGGAAACGACGCAGTTCTTTAACGGTTTTGGGAACGGGGAACTCTCTTACAGCCTGTATTTTCTCACCCAAAGGCTTGGATCCGGCAGCAGATACTTCATAGCCCAAAAACTTGACTACCTCCTGACCGAATACGCATTTTGACGTGTTGAGGAGTACGCCGTATTGTTTGAGTCGATCGAAGAGCTGACGTAGATGTTGCTTATGCGTTTCTCTGTCAGGAGAGAATATAATAATGTCATCTATGTATCCGTAACAGAAGTCCAGGCCTGATAGTACTTCGTCGATGAAGCGTTGGAATGTTTGAGCCGCATTTCGGAGTCCGAACGTCATGAACGGAAACTCAAACATTCCAAACGGTGTCGTGATCGCTGTTTTTGGAATATCAGCAGGGTTGACGGCAATTTGATTGTAAGCTTTCACGAGATCTACGGTAGATCCCCGATCACGTCGGGGTCACCAATGTGGGATATAAATGCGTGGCGGCCAAAGGAAGATCTTCCGACCGGGCGAGGTGGCATGCTCGGTCAGGCCGAAGCCCACGTGATACATTTCAGCTGTCGTATATATACCGCCGCGCTTAGAAAACTTCGATAGCGCGATGCAGGAATGTTAGGCGAATTGTGGGTACCGCCACATCACTCCCCCCCGAAGACCGGAGGTCGAATCTTGAAGTCTTGTCGCTTGAGTCGCCAGTGCCAGAGAGTTCCAGTGAGTCGGAACTGTTGCAGTGAGTCCCAGTGAGTCGGAACTATAAGCTGCTTGCACGGGATCCAGTGAGTCGGATAAGCTGCCGTGCGGGGCCGATGCTACGTGCTGACCAGGAGAGATGTGCTCTGCTTGCTGACCGGTCGGTGTAGTGAGAAAGCCCGATGATGCCGATGCGGAGTCGCCCAGGCCGCGGTACATTGCGGCTAGTGGACGAGGTACCCGATGAGGCGATGCTGGCTGGCGCGGTGCGGAGGGGCGGGGAGCGATGATGATGAAGGAGGCGTGTTCTGTCGAGGGTCACCAATGTAGGAATGTTAGTTCTACCTACTTCCATCAGCAAACTCCCTCTCGACGTGCAGCAGAGCAGCGGCAACAGCAGCGGAACAACATCCAGTATAGGTAGGCCGTGAGTTAATGGTGAGTAAAAGTTATTCGAATTAGATAACCAAGTTTATTAGCCAATTAGTCACATCACAACAAGCAGTTAGTTTAATACACACAGTCAATAATTAGTCACAATCACAATAAGCAGAACAGAGTTAGTTTTTACAATGCGCGTGGAAAACCGATCCTGACTCGGGCGAGCGTCGTCTGACTCCTCGCGCGATCCGTCGTTGTCCTGCGCCGATGGCCGCCGCGCATGCGCGGCGAGTTTGGCGTCTGCGCGTAGAGGTCAGTGCTGCGAGGCGCGCGCGGTATAAACATCACAGCGGAGCGGATTGCGAGTGGCGCGCGACATGCACGCCGCAATTTATTTGTTTTTAACCCTCTACTACCTGACCCTAATTAACAAAAAATAGGAACTTTCTTTATAAATTATTTAAAGATTAGTGACTTATCAACAAAATGTGACATACATATTTGGCAAAAAAAAAATTTTAAATAAAATTGCAAGGCTCGAACTTTACAACTTTTCACGGCATATTATGAGCACGTCGTGTAAGGAGCACTCCAGGCAAGTAGGTTTCTTACATATGAAGCTTAAGTATTGTGTCTTACGTTTCTTCTTGGGGTCACATGTAAAGCAGTACTTGCATATTGCCAACTTTTCAGGTCCTTCATAACTACATCCTGCAGCACCCGAAAGTGCCTCTTGGCCAAGTTTCAGTACTCGACGAATGGAAAATCATCGATATCTGGCTCGTTTTCGCTGCATCGTTCATTAAAATATTCCTCTTCATTCAAAGAAAGGTCTTTCTCCAACCAACGCTCAATATTTTTAACCGACTTCAAAAAAATGAGGTTATCAATTCGACGCGTATGTATGCAATATTTCCAGAACTGCCTAGTTTTTGTATATGTTATTCTACGACAGCTTCTGAACAAATGTGCCATATTCAAAAGTGTATGTATGTATGTATGTATGATTTTATGTTTGTGCACGCATATCTCCGGAACCACAAGTTCTATTTTACTGATTCATTTTTTATTGTACTAGGTATTGTTCAACTTAGGGAATACTGCAAGATTCATCAAAATCGGTTCAGTAGTTTGAGATAGGGAATTTTAATTCTTAATTACGTACAAAAATTTGAAGTCGGTTTTATCTTTTTAAATATTATTTATTATTTGACATCATTTTCAACTAAAACAAAGAAAAAAAAGTTCTTGAAAAAGTCGCATAACTACCTACCCGGAGTCTCTCAGACTCCACGACATAGTTTTGTACTCACCAAAATGCAGCGCACGCACCTGCGACCTCAACGAGTGCAGGCGCGGTGCTGCGGGTAGAGAGGCAAAGGTACACGGAGGCACGACCGTCATCGAACATTGCTTGTAAAGATATGAACAAAAATAGAACTGCTGGAGTCTGAGAGACTCCGGTCAGGTAGTTAAGGGTTGATATGGCATAGGTTTTTTACTTAAAAATTAAAGAATTACAGCCTTTTATTAAGGAACTCCTAGACTAAGGCACTTTTTATCATAAAATTACGAGGTCTAACTTCTAGCCACTAATAAATATATTAAAAAACATGGTTTTAAAATAACGAATTATAAAACTTATTAAGGACATCATAAACGATCATTAAAAGCAAAAAAAAATGGGTAAAATAAAAAACAAAAACGTGCAAGACTTGAGTCGTGGTTGTTGACGAAGTTATTACATGTTTTTTGTCCAGCTAAAGCACACAGGCTTAGTACAACTATGGCACATAATATACGGTATTCATCATCACTCGAAGTATCTGAACTCTCCGAAGCAGAGTTGTGGTCTGAGAGCTCGCAGTCATCCTCGGTTTCAGACACCACCACATAAGGCTCTAGACTCATAAGCTGGTTCAATGTTATATTTTGCTGACCCTCATCATCCGTATCGCTGTCAGTTAGTTGCATAATCCAATTGTTCACCACGGAGTCAAAATCTTCATCGAGGACGTTTATAGTACTACGAGACGCCATTACATCAACAGAAAAAAACAATATATGTAGATATGTAAATACTGTAAATTGGCTAAAACTATAACATTAATACCCCGGTGGAGTCCCACGGACTCCACTAACGTGTTAACTTACCAATCGGAGACGCGCTTAGCGCCGTCCGATCAACCCCGCGTTTAACACGTCACTTCTTGAAGGTACTGGGACGCATAAGTTATAATTCCAATAACTGCCTCCATTGACGACCTCCGTAGCGCAGTGGTGAGCGCGTTGGTAGCTCAAGCCGGAGGTCGCGGGTTCGAGTCCCGCCGACGGAACAAAAAGTTTTTGAAGTTCCTGGGTCATGGATGTGTATTAAATATGTGTATCATATAATAAAAATCCTAAATATATGTATAGTATAAAAGTATTAAATATATTTCCGTTGTCTGGTACCTGTAACACAAGTCCTTCAGGTACTTAGCACGGGGCCAGACTGACGTGGTGTGAAGCGTCCATAGATATTATTATTATGTTATTATAACTAACAGTTTTATGAGCGCTTAAAGTTTTCGATGGAGTCCCAGGGACCTACCGGGTTAATTAAGGGTTAACAAATAAAACATTACTTATACTACAAAACACACACTAGGAGATTTTGATTGACACACGAATTGTACTCTTTTATTTATGGTTGAGGTCTGTTGTCAAATTAAAAATAGAATTAGTTTTTTTCTATTGAATCAAATACTGTTAGACAATTATTACACAGTCATCATTTGACTTTATTAAACTGAGACTGTCGCAGGATTGACAATATAATATCAATAGATTTTTTGTTTTGGGCGATATTTAGTACCTACTGATTAATTCCTTCAAACAATATTTAAGGCAATAAAAAAATAACGACATTTTCTTTTTGATCATTATTTTTATTTATTTTGGTTCTGAATTGCATTCAATATTATATTAAAACATTCTTAAAAGACAATAACCACGTTACCGTGAACATAGCATCATTATTAAACAAGAAATATCAGAAATATAATGAGAATACCGAAAGATAAAAATGTATATTTTTTCATTCGTATGAAACATTGAATGCTCTGCATTAAATGGAAAAATTGTTATTCAAAGGGAACCAACACTCGAGCGAAATATATACAGTATTTTGTGTGCCTTTTGTGAGCAGAGGTTTTGTTCAGAAATGTATTGGTAACCCTGTACCCTTATCAAATATTATGTTGAAAGAGGGCAGATCACCCTTTAGCATAGATGTTTCTATTTCTCATCAAATAAAGCTCATCAGATTAATCAAATTCATAAGAATTTTTGGAGTGAAACATTGAGATGTGAAATATTTTAGTTGTGCGCTCATGAATCAATGAATTTTTGAAGTGTAAACTTCTTTAGCGGCGTTGAGCGCTTTTGTGGGATGGGTAAAAACTGTGAAACTCGCGTCAGATTCTTGTGTTGATCGAAAAACCGTAAGACGGTTGGAGAGTAGTGTTGTAACATCGAAATCGATTATTCGAACAATCGATTGTTTTTTTTCGATTGTCGATATTTTTTAATCGATTGTAAAGGGTTTTGATTAATAAAAAAAATCAATTTTCATAAAAAATGCGTTAAAAAATTTGTAAGGGTTTCGATTAATTAAAGGAATCGATTTTTTAAAAGTGGATTTTCATAAAAAATGGGTTAAAAAAAAATAATGCACAATATTATTAATCAAGTTTTCACTTCTGCCGGCACTCCCTGGGTGCAACCCGTCTTTTTTTATTTGATCATGTCACGTAACCTGATTAAAAATTCGTAAGACAGAGTAACGAGACGGCTTAAAACGCTTACCGCACTACATTTTTTTTTTTTTTGAGAAGGCAGGTTGCTATAGCCCTGGCGTCACTGTGACCCATGAGGATCTATTGTGACTCCTTCGCATTAGAGAATCAGCCCCAACCCAATACTGCTCATAAATTGAACTCACAGAATCTGCAAGTCGTTATGCTACAAATACCCATTCTATTAAGGTGTTTGTTGAGCTTGCAGTGCCCAGTTAGGCTTCTGGTAAGGATCCTTAATTGGTTCCTACCCAAGGTGAGCACTAATTCTGATAGTATCTTGTTGAAGCCAGGAATTAGTGCCTTGGAGTGCTCAAGGCCAGGGATCTCAGCCCATTGCTTCCTGCATAGTCTGTGACCCCATTCCTTGAGCACTTGCTTTGTGGTACTGGGAGTTATACCACAGACTGGTTCCGGGTCATATATGAGACTCTCGGCCCCAAGCCTAGCTAGTTCGTCAGCGGTTTCATTGCCGGGGACGTTACTGTGGCCCGGGACCCAAGACGGGAAGATAAAGACGTTTTTATTAACTAGGGCCATCTCCAGGCTTTCTAGTGAACAACTGAGGATAGCGAAGACTTCAGCCTGAAACACAGTTGCAAACTCCCCCAAACAGGCGTATTTGCTCCTTGGTGGCCTGCCTCCATAGAATCCGGCTCCCGCACGGTTGTCTTTCCTTGATCCATCCGTGAACCAAACTATGTCGCTAGGGCGGACATCGATTGGGATTTTCCTTTCCCAGTCCTCCCTGGAAGGTATAAAAACCTGATATTGCTTCGAAAAGTTATGCACCTTGATCATGGCATCTGATGGCATGGCCATGACAGGTGATTCACTGAGAGACTGTTCCAGCTGTCGAAATGGAGTCGAGACCCAGTTCGTCCTGCCCGCCGTCCTGGCCCCGAGAGCCACCTTTTTGGCCTCCATCTGAACAAGCAGAGGAAGCGGAGTTAAGTTGATCAGGGCCTCGAGGGAAGCGGTGGGTGTTGACGAGAGTGCACCCGTAATTATTAGACATGCCAGTCTCTGTACGCTGTTTAGACTTTTATTACAGTTTACTTGTTTAGCCTTTTTATGCCACACTACGCAGCCATATGTGGTAATCGGTCTCACTACGGCTGTATATAGCCATAGCATTGCCTTCGGCCGAATACCCCATTTAGAGCTGACAAGCTTCCAACAGGAACCCAGGGCACATCTAGCCTTTTTCGTAATATTGTCGATGTGCTTATTCCAAGTGAGTCCTTTGTCTAGGATTACTCCTAGATATTTGACATCACCCGCAAACTTAATAGTTTTCCCGAAGATTGTTGGGGGTCTTAGTTCCTCCAACTTCCTCTTTTTGGTTATCAAGACCGTCTTATCAGCGTTTACTGTTAGCTTAACCCTTTGGCACCAATCCTCGACGACTCTTAGTGCTGACTGCATCAGCCCAGCGACCACAGATGCGCATTTTCCCACCACCATAATCGCCAGGTCGTCAGCGTACCCTTGAGCGTAGTAACTTATGAGGTTCAGTTCCCGCACTACAAGGGAATTTTTTATATTAGATTTTTGACGAAACGAAAATATTTTGTCCCAATAAAACTATTCATTATCCATTCCCTTGACATTAAGTATTTTTGTACCAAAATATAACATCCTAATCATTTCAGTGTGAAGCAAGAGTCAAGAGTCAAAGAGCATTAAGGGTCAACTCAGACCGCAACGCGACGAGGCGAAGCGATGGATTTAAGGCGCTTTATTGAAAAAACTGTCCTTTTTGACGTAATACTATAGGACCCTCAGAAATGTTACAAATCTGGTAATGAGATATACATATCTTCATAGCCTTATCTAGGTTTGAGAAAAACCAGAAACACGATTAATGTATTTTGCCTCGATACATTTCTCGATCGAAATGACCCCTTAAAAATACGAAATTTGAAGATTATTTTTAAACGAAAATAGATGTATTGTAGGAAATTAGTCTAATTGATAGACAACTTTGCAACTCAAAATCGTATAGAAGCATTTTGCTTAAATGCTCCTAATTATTTTTTAAATAATTAAAATTGCGTTTTTCGCATGTTTTCCGAGCGAGCCGATAGCTTCTGGCCGCAGCGTATTCACGACTTTATAGTCATACAAATTAAGTATAAAATTGCCCTTGCGGTAAAATGACTTTCAATATAGCGCCTTAACAGATTTCAATTGCGTGAGACGTCTTGCGAATCGGTCAAATCCATATAAATTTAGAAATGTATTTATTCTACGCGTCGCGTTGCGGTCTGTATCAACCCTTATAAGTAGAATAATATTATCTATGAATAATATCATCAGTCCAAGTACTAGAATTTAGTAGCGGCAGCTGCTAAATAACTCAGCACTTTAAAAGAGTTGCTAAAATTAAGCTTCTGTTGAAATAAAAATTAAAAATAAGTTAGTTTTAACCCTGTTTCGTATAACTCTAATCTAAAACTTTTAATTGAGTCAACTCAGTCACCTGAATAAAACCCAATTAAACCAAAGTGGACAAAGCCAAAATTGCAAGCGCAGTTTGTTGTTTACCATTTGATAACCTAAGGCCAGCTAGATTAAAGATAGCCTCGATTTAAATATTATTTTATCTCTTTCATTTTTTCAGGATCAAAATGATGTCCTTTCTCGGGACTCAAAGTACTCGTATATCTATACTAAACAGCAAAATCGGTTAAGTGGCCTGAGGCCGTAGCCAAAGTCCCTTTCGTTAAAAACGATGACGAAATTCGTTATCAAAATGTATGGGATTTGACCTGCTGCCTTACTCCCGAAACTGATATCAACTTGATACGAGTCTGATTTCGATTTCGTTTTTAATGTAATTGTAATGCGTAGGAATTCCGGAACAAAACCGTATCAAAATCGAGATGTTGCCATGGCGTCTTGTCAACGTCGTTATAGCAACGTCGATTGTTATAAAGTAGGAGAAGGTTATATCGAAAAATAACGAAAAATATGAAACAATGTTGGTGTTTTTTTCGTCATGCCATAAAAATACATATCTTTAGAAACTTTAGATGGATGTGCCCATTTTCTACTTTAGTATTAGTTTAAAGTTCACTGTTTAGTATAGATTATTTTCGTTAAGGAACATCTTGACATTAAACAAATATGTAAATTCTCTTTTGTAGTTACACTTAACTTTGTCATACATATTCTAGTATTTGTAAAATTTGTATCCCTGCATGCCGACATTAAAAATTAGTTTTTATTTGAAAAATAATGGTCCGTCCTACGCACCTACAAATGGAGATGTTGTTGAGATTCCTGGAAGAAAATCCAGTAATCGCAAAAGGGTACATGCGGGCGATCCAAGCTAAGCACGATACCAAACTTAAATGGGACCGTATAGATAAAGAGCTTAACTCCATTGGGAGTGCCATCAATCACATACGACGAGCCATATTATTATATTAAAATAATAATGAATTAATAATTATCATCAACAAAAAATTAAACGACACTACACCAATCGATACCCTAGTGACCCTAAAAACGTTTACAATACCTAACTCGGCAACAATCGATCTCAATCGATGTCGATGCCTCTGTTGCTACCGTGAAATTTGACGTTTGAAAACGATCTGTAAGTCGATTCTCAGACAATTTTGTCTGTCGCGAGCACCTAAGATTTCGATTTGGCGAATGTTTCGATGCTGATTAGTTCCAAATTGAGCCGCAGCTCGATCGTGCGCTAGCATAGCTGTCAGGAATAGCAAAATCCATTGAGGTTGAATTAGTTTCAAACCGATCCGCAGCACGATCGTGCGCTATTTTAGATGTCTAAAGTGTCAAAAACCGTTGAAATCGAGAATCGAAATCGATATCAGTTCCGAGAGTAAGGCTCCAGGGTCTTCGCGTCTGTGAAATGTCATTTAGCTATGATGTTAGACTTACGTCAAACCGCATACATTTTGATAATGAATTTCGTCATCGTTTTTAACGAAAGATACTTTCTCTAAGGGGGCAGACAACTTTCGTAAAGTTGAAAATCTAAAACGGGGGAATTCTACGGAGCTAAACTAAATTAAAAACGCGCAAAACTTCGTTAGAAGGATTTGTCACGATATTAAAATGAAAATTTAGTTTTAATTGCTTCTACGAATTGGAGAAATCGTGGAAAATCATATTAATGACCCAGGTTCGAAGAAACAAAACAGTCGTTAAAAGTTGGATGGTCACTAGAAAATTTTAAAGTCGATAAAGTTTAAGACTATGGCAAAATAAAAAATATCATGTTATTTTTCAACTTCGAAATTTCTGCGATTTTTTTGATGTTTAGAAAAAATATAAATGTTAAATGTTATGAAAGTTTTTTAAATAATACTAATCACACAAAACTGTAGTGTCAGTGAATGTCTGATAGTGTGTTAAAGGATAAAAAGTATCCTATTGTCCTTTCTCGGTAGGTACTCAAAGTATGTATCTCCAAACCAAATTTCAGCAAACTCGGTTCAGTGGTTTGGACGTGAAGAGGTAAAAGACTGAGAGATTTCGAATTTATAATATCAACGTCGATCGCTATTCCGTCGCACAAGCAATGATCGCCGTCAGTCTCAGATTGTAATATTTTACTATCATTTATTCAACAAATGCACTTATCTTATATCTTTAAACTCAATTTTAGTATATATATATATATTAATTGTAGTTGTTTTAGTATATATATATTAAATATAATATAATAATTGGAATCTCGGAATCGGCTCCGACGATTTTCATGAAATTAAGTATATAGGGGGTTTCGGGGGCGATAAATCGATCTAGCTAGGAATCATTTTTAGAAAATGTCATTTTATTCGTGTTTTATCGAATACCGAGCAAAGCTCGGTCAAACAGCTAGTCAATATAATATCAAGTACCCAGTAGCCGGTTCTCAGACATACTGAATATGCATATAAAATTTGGTAAAAATTAGTAAAGCCGTTTCCGAGGAGTTCGCTGACTAACATTGTGACACGAGAATTTTATTATTTAAACGATTGTGGATTAATAATGTAACCTAATACATCATTTCATAGCATTAAATACCGAGATTTTTCCAACTTCAAATCCCCATATTAATTCGAGCTGAGTCGAGTCCTGTTTTATTTCACGCAATATTTCACGCAAGATTTGAGGGATTAATTTTGGGGGCATCTAATTTTCAGCCTCACTGCCGGGAGACCCTTGTATAAATAACTTTGGAGCTTATTCAGGTATTTTAAATTATTATGGACCTTGCTTGAGTGGAGTAACGAAGTATTTTTTTGGCTTGTTCAAATTTTTTAAAACAAGAAAGATGTTAGGAAAGTCGTCTTGTGCTTTGGACTAGATTTTCTGGTGCTTCGGAAAGTACTTGCCACTTGGTGATTTGCTTAATTTCATTCGACAGTGTTTGATATTAAAAAAGTAAGTGATTTGAAATAATGCATTGCAAGCGCAATGCTGCTTAAGGCGCAATTTGTTATTCAGTGACCCGGTTCCCGGTCCCGGTTTACCTAGTTCCAATAGCACAATATTTAAAAGACTTTAAACCATAAACATTTTTATAAAACGTAATACTTTGGCTGTAATTAATTTACAAACTCACCTCCGACAAAAATCTAATTCATCGAAATATAAGTGTTTACTATGATATAGTTATACATTTTATTTGAATAAATTGTTAGTAAATCTATATTAAAATATCCTGAACCGAACAATTTTGTTTCTTTATATTTATTTTCAAAGATATTTAAAAAAAAACATGAAAAATAGCGAAGATCCGCCCCTAGTAACTAGAGTTTTATGCTAAGCTAAAATGAATCTTATTGCGATGCGTATACGCTTGGTCTTTGGTTTTGTGCAAGGTTATCGTTTTGGATTGAAATTGATCCCTGCCTTAAGGTATCGCTTTTCAGCAGTTAACTCTTTTTTAATGCTTTGAAAATGACAACTTTTACCAAGTGTACATTTTTAAAAGGTTTTCATAAACTTTTCATTAAAATTTACTGACAAAGTTTGGATGTTTTATTTATTTGAAAAAGTACTGACTTTTTCAAATAGATAAAACATCCAAACTTTTTGCTAGCATACCTCCATCTACATAAAAACACTATAATAAAACGGCTATCAATATGCAGTAAAAACTAGTGAACAGAAGTTTTACAAGGCTTTCTTTAACAATGTTGGACGTTTAGGGCGGTAACGTTTTTATGGGAGCTTTAGGAACGTTGTAAAAACTGAAACGTGAAGGTCATTGCTTTTCCATCACTTTCAGCGTTTTCAATTCATTGTAGAGTCGTATAACATTGATTGGTTTTTTGTTACAAATTCATCTTTAGATATAAAAAAAGGTTGTAGACTTCCATTAGACTTCTATGCTATAATCAAAATAACGAGGCCAAAATGTCATACTGACATTTTGTATGAATTTTGTGCCTCGATTCGCTGTGCTGTAAATAGCATTACAGAGCCTGTAGTACAGACATAACTATTAGATATTGCTCTTGGTTACACCAAAACTAGCTTAAAAGAAAAATAGAAATCTGTTTTATGTACCATCGAGGAAATTGATTCCTAGGCAGTTGACGGACCTACGTCATTTGGTCGTGTGTTTGTGTGTGTGTGTGTGTGTGTGTGTGTGTGTGTGTGTGTGTGTGTGTGTGTGTGTGTGTGTGTGTGTGTGTGTGTGTGGTGTGGCTTATGTCAATTCAATGTTAGCTGTGATCGGTCGGATGGGTTTGACTTGATGAGACCAAATTTCGTAGATCCGCCATGTGCCTAGGAATTAACTTCTCTGATAGTACCTACTAGAGAAATTTATTCATAGGCAGTTGCCGTCAAGTAAGAATGCACAAAATGCACTTAAAATTAAATCACATTGAGAATTTAATTCTATGACCTTACTAACATTGAATAAGGGTATTTTATCCAAGATACTATAGTTATTTTTTCTCGAAGACTGGAAAAAAAGGCCATGATAGCAGAGGCTAGCTGGTAAGCTTCGCTCTTGACTTTACTGGCTAATTCTTTTCTTAAGTTTTGACATACAAAAATATTACTTCAAAGTTTCGTATAACTATATATATATATATATATATATATATATATATATATATATATATATATATATATATATATATATATATATATATATATATATATATATATATATATATATATAAATTCTACTAAAAATACTTCGTATTTTTTGTATAAATTATAATCACATAAAAAATTAGGTATTGAGTTATGAATGCAGTTATGTTTTTAGATCATTTAGAACAAGACTGCTGTCATAGTTCAAAAAATCTCGTGAGTTAGTACACAAATGCTTAACAGCGACTAATAATATAATATAACTTTATTTTGTACAATCAACTTCGCTTAGCGCAAACATATTTAATAATATGACAATAAACTTAATAACTTTCTTGAATCGTTTTAAATTTAACCCTGCTATTGCAAGACGCCGGGTGCAAGTAAGCGCGTTTCTTCGTTGATGACGCCTTAACTTAAAAATCTCGCTGCTGTGAAAACAGAAAAATATAAAAATGCATACTGAATATTGAATTTCTAGAACAATCAAAAGATCTGCAAAAGTTAAATTGTTCAGTCTCTTTTCTAAAATCTGTTACATATTAGTTTATCGAATACAATATATTTTTAATCTGGTTAGAATAGTACTTCTGTACTATTCTAACCAGATTTAAAATATACTTCATGCATTTAGCTCTATCTAAACTGAAGTTAAGAGGATTTGAAAATCTACACTTCCAGAAGAGGTAGTCTTTTGCTTGACTGGTCTTTGCCAGAGCCCCGTGCCCTCAGATCAAAAGCTTCTCTAATCATCCATAATTCAATAGTCAGCAAATATACATAATTTATTTATCAACATGTATATTATGTTAAACATTTATTCCCCTTAGCGTTTTGTTGAAGTTCTTTGAAAAGTAAAACGATGCGAAGAACTCGGTTGAGTAAGGAGGAGGTTATACGTTCGTCTGTTTATATATATATATATATATATTTTTTTTTTTTTTTTTTTTTTGTATGTTCAACCATATCTTCGCCGTTTAGGGGCTGGCATGCCACGTATGGCAAAAGCCCTTTATTTAAATAAAGATTAAAAAAAAAAAAAAAAACTTCGCCGTTTATGGACCGATTTTCATGATTCTTTTGTTGTTGTACAGGGTTGAATCCGAGGTTGGTACCATGTTCACAAAAGTAGTGATCTGATGATGGGATCCATGAGGAATCGAGGGGACTCCTTGAAATTTATATGGGAACATATGGTGATTTCGATTTTTTCTGAAGTATTTCAGGCATATACTACCAAAAAGTAAGATTTTGTACCAGGATATACCCTGGTTCTGAAGGTACCCAACAGAACTTTTGAATCCTTATAGATACAAGTTTGAGGATTTTGGCTTTATTTAAACTACTCCAAGCAAATCCTACATTATTTGTGCTGAACATAGGCTAAATTGTATTTTGGAAAAAATAGGGTTTCGTAAGATATTTGAGTTTTTCGGGCGCCAGGTGAAAAAATCAACCAGAAAAGTTACTTATTTTGCGTACGCTGCCGAAACTATAAAATATAGAACCATAAAATCTTCTAAGTATTGTAGGTCTTATACAAAAAAGTCCGCGACACACTATACTTATCTATGTCGAGTGAGGCACAATAACCATTTTTTTTATTTAAAAATCTTGAATTTTTTTGGACAACTATTAAACGCGTTTATTTTACTCATGCCATTTATCCTTATCAAAATAAATTATTTCATCACTAAGTACAGTTTATGTATATAAAATTTGGTCTTTGAATGATTAAAATTGGACGTTTGGTTTTGAAATTATGGCAAAATTAAAATATTACGATAGTGGGCGTCACCAATGACATGACCAAAAATGAAAAACTGACATTCTAATAACCGGTATGGTTTCCTTTGTTGGTTAAAACCATTTGACATCGGCGTGGCATCGATGCAATCAAATTATTGCAAGTTTCTATAGGAATATCATTCCAAACAGCCTGGAATTGTTCGTAAAGCTGATTTTTAGTAGCAATACGTCGAGTTGCAACTTTTTTCTTGGCTTTGTACCATAAGTGTTTGATTGAGTTCAGGTCTGGCCTGTTTGCGGGCCAATCTAGTACCATCACTGACTGCTGCGCTAAGAACGATTTGAGGGACTGCGCCTTATATTTTGGGCCGTTATCGTGTTGGAACGTCCACAATCCTGGCAACACTTCTTCAGCATACAGTATACTCTAATATTAATTTGCTTATATTGAAACTGGTCTAGTTTTCCTTCAATTTTTTTATAGGCCCTACTCCATGTCCTGAAAAACAGCCCCAGATTTGAATATTTCCTACTCCATGTTTTATTACCTGCTTCTTTGTATATTTTGGATTCATGGCCGGTTATTTTGGCCGTCGCACATATTGTCTGCCATCTGATGAAATTAAATTTATCTTGGTCTCGTCAGAAAGTAGCACATTTTTCCATTGAGCAACAGTCCAATGTCCATATTTCCTTGCAAACGCTAATTTTGCTTTTTTGTGTTCTTTCTTCAGTAACTTTCCGTGTAACTCTTCCTACAAGTTTGCCTCCACTAGCCGCCTTCTGACAGTCCTCGCTGATGCTCCAGCATTCGATTCTGGTCCAAAAACTTCGCTCTTGATATGAACGGAACCCTTAAAGGGGTCTCTTTTCGCGAGAGCAATCATTCTGCGATCATCTTGTGGGGTGGTTTTTCTCGGTCTCTTCTTTCTAGGCACACTTCAGCTTTCGAACATGCCAATTTCTAAATATGCCACGGCATTGTATACCACGTTTTTGGAACATTCTAAATGATCTACTGCTATTTTCCTGTACGGCCACCCACGTTCGTAAAAAATGATAACTACTTTTCGCATTGTTGAGTCACAACTCTTTTTTCGACCCAAATTTTTAATTATTTAATGAGTTTACAAGATACACAGTAACGATCACGCTTTTCGAATTAGCGCCAAAATTAAGAAAACGCAAAAGAAAAGCTATGAATTATTTATTTATTTTAATTTAGAAGGGAAAAACTAAATGTCCCTAATTAGGTGGCCAGATCTTTTGTACCATATTTATTTGTTGATGTGTTTTGATGAGATTTTATACAAGTAGTTTATACCTATTTTATTTTTTTATTTTATCCTAAGAACTAGAGTACTATCAGTTAATATGTTTATAAAGTAACAGACACTAATATCAAATATAGGTGATAATAAAAGGACTTGAATAGTTAATATTGCTTGGTGCCTTAACTGTCCCTAATTAGTTTATTTATTTATTTATTTATTTAAGGACCAAATAGAGTTTTGTATTAATAAATACATAAATTCATGGTTAGTAAAATTACAGCTAGATACAATAAATAATTACATTCAGCCTCAACATGCATTAAACAATAAACAATATTAAACTAAAACTAAATTAAATTAAAGTATTAAAAATTAAAAACACAGTTAATTGCATTGAATAATACATATTTTCTAAAAACATAATTATAATAATTGTACATAGCATTAAAAAAAAATGAGACATATATGACACAAAAAATTGTAAAGTTATTAAAAACAATAGAATACAAAAATCATTACTATATTTACATTATAATTATTGATTAAAATTTAAAAAGTAATTAAAATTATATAAAAAAAAATGATTAATAAAATTGTGAAAATGATTAAAAAATTAAAAATTACCTAGAAACGTGGTTAAAATTTTCTCTAACAATATTTTTAACTTTGTTGAGACTATCATAGAATAAGTCGATCTGATCAGAGACACTGTTCAATAATTTGAGAGTTCTTTACAATGGAGAATTTTTTCGAAGGTTTGTGCGACTAGTGTAATTTGCAAACAAGGGAACCGGGTAGCGAGGCATACGATTGGGGTATCTTAAAAGATATTTTAGACAGTAAGTCTGCAGAGTCTATTGATCCATGTAGAATTTTATATATTAAGGACACATCCAACATAGCACGTCTAGATTCAAGACTCTGCATGTTAAGGACCTGCAATTTACCCTGGTATATTTCGTTAGGGTCGAAGATGTTTCTAAAACACTTACTCCTTAGTAAGCGCTTTTGCAGCTTCTCAATCCTCTGTATATGGATTTTGTAGGTAGGGGACCATACTGAACTACAATATTCTAGTTTACTTCTGACTAAGCTGTTGAAAAGGACAATAAGAGTTTGTGGTCTTTTAAAATCTTTACCATTTCGAAGAATGAAACCCAACGATTTGCTTGCAGAACTTATTATGTTGTCAACATGAGGTATGAAACTAAGTTCGCTATCCATGATTACGCCTAAGTCAGATACTTCAGATATAGAACTGACAATATCCCCATGAATAGTATAATTGGTCTCAAACTTATTACGCTTACGAGAGAATCTCATGTGAAAACATTTTGATGTATTAAGATCCATTTTATTCTTTTGGCACCATACAACTAGATTCTCCGAGTCACGCTGCAGCAGAGTTTGGTCAATCAGACCATTTACCAGTCGAGTAATTTTTAAGTCATCAGCAAACATATGTACTTTGGAATTAACGATGACATCACTTAAGTCGTTAATGAAGATGACAAAGAATAATGGACCTAGAATTTAACCTTGTGGTACACCTGAGGTAGCGTAAAAAGCACTGGATTCACAACCGTCAAGTACTACTGTTGATTTGCGAAGGTGCAGATACGATTGACACCATTTGAGAAGTGAGCCACATATACCGTACCCACGCAGTTTGTTAGTTGATCACGACTGTATGTATATCTCATTACTAGATTTGTAACATTTCTGAGGGTCCTATAGTATTACGTCATAAGGACAGTTTTTTCAATATAGCGCCTTAAGAGCCCGGGTTACGCGCTCGATAAAATCAAATTCGATACCGCGCCAGTACAAGTTTTATATGTTGCTGTCTCGCTATTGCGAGGTACGCCGTGCCCCGCGCGCCTCAGACGCCTTCCACGGCAGCGTATTATATGTGTGCGTGCGTCGTCATTCATTATTTTACTCTGATCAAGTTATTCAAGCCGTGCGTTTGTTGCGAACTTGCGATTATATTTTACTGTTTCATGAATCATTAACAATATTGTTTTTGTGGTTGTTTTATATATTGGAATAGTAGGAATACGGGCGCGGGCGTAGTGTCGTCGATCTTGTCACTGAACTGAACAGAATACAGATTCTACATAATATATTAAAATAATATACTTACTATAATATCTACATTGGACTCTTCACAAATCACACCACGTCAGCCTGGCCCCGTGCTAAGTACACTAAGAACTTGTGTTACAACTTACAAGTACCAGACATATAATACCGGATATATTATAATTTATACTAGCGACCCGCCCCGGCGTCGCACGGGTATAAAATATATAGCCACTGAAAAAATGATTAAAATCAATAGCCTATGATCTACTTCTTATCTGTGCCAAATAACATAAAAATTGCTCAGTAATTCGCGAGATAATTTTCCCCCGCTTCAAATAATTTCCAACGTTTTATCCACATACTCCTATTAGTCTTAGCGTGATAAAAAATAGCCTATACTCTATAGCCTCCCTCAATAAATAGGCTATCTAACACTGAAAGAATTTTTCAAATCGGACCAGTGTTCCTGAGATTAGCGCGTTCAAGTTAGCCCTTTCAAATAATTTCCCCCGTTTTTTTCCACATTTTCCTCTATTTCTTCGCTCCTATTAGTCTTAGCGTGATAAAATATAGCCTATAGCCTTCCTCGATAAATGGGCTATCTAACACTGAAAGAATCATCAAAATCCGTTGCGTAGTTTTAAAGATTAAAGGGAACAAATGGACATGAGGGAAAAAAGGGACTTTGTTTTATAATAAGTACCTATATTATTTAGATATATATTTCCTTTTTATTAGACTCAACTTATTTAATATCCATATTTCCATACTAATTGTAAAAAATTAATAAAAAAGTGTGTCTGTTTGTCCGTTATTAGCTTATTACCTCTTCACGCCCAAACCGCTGAACCGATTTTGCTGAAATTTGGCATGGAGATACTTTGAGGCGGTCCCGAGTCTTTGTCCTTTGACATATAATACTTTTTATCCCGAAAAAATGCACGGTTTCCGCGCGTTTCCGCACAGTTTTGGCGCAACAGAGTTGCGGGCGTCATCTAGTTTTTACAATATTATTATACACATATTTAATACACATCCATGAGTCATGACTCATGAGTCATGAGTCATGACCCAGGAAAACTTTTTGTTCCGTCGGTGGGATTCGAATTTCGAACCAGCGACCCCCGGCTTGAGCTACCATGCGCTCAACCACTGCGCCACAGAGGTCGACGCTTTTATTTAAAAATTATTAAACGACAGTACGTAACAATAAAGTTTCAAAAACAGAAAAAAGGCTACTCCAAATATTCCTCACATTGTTATCATTCAAAATAATAAAATCGGCCAAGTGCGAGTTGGACTCGCCCATGAATGGTTCCGCAATCCGCAGCAACAATAAGGTTTATTTTTATGAAATTATAAGGTTTTTTTTATAGTTTCGGAGAAAAGTGGCTGTGACATACGGACAGACAGACACACAGACATGACGAATCTATTAGGGTTCTGTTTTTTGCCATTTGGCTACGGAAGCCTAAAAATCAAAAGAGCATTATTAATTACTAGCTGTTGCTGTTCAGTGTTAGATAGCCCATTTATCGAGGAAGGCTATAGGCTATATTTTATAACGCTAAAACTAATTGGAGTGAAGAAATAGAGAAAAATGTGGAAAAACGGGGGAAATTATATGAAATTGCTTATTATCTTAATACCTACTGGAGCAATTTTTATGTTATTTGGCAAACATAAAGAATAGACCACTTGAAGGGACATAGGCTATTTTTTGCGGAAAAATGTACGGTTGCGTGAAATTCCTAAATTACGCAAGCGAAGCCGCGCGGAATATCTGTATATATAATAAAAATAATACTTGTGTGATCTACTATGATAATGCGAACGAAGTAGCGGGCAACAGCTATATTATAATAAAGTCATAGGAAAGTCAATTCTGTACATTGAATATTTTTGTACAATAAATATTAATACCTACTTGGGATGTGAACTACTATGCTAACGCGGACGAAGTCGCGGGCAACAGCTAGTATGGAATAATCGTTGTCGAAAATATGCTATACTAGACGTTCCGCACGGATTCGCCCACGTAAATTAGACATTTCACAGACAAATTAGTTCAAAAAAAATTGCCTATAACCCTTCACGTGGTCTACTTTTTATCTGACCCAAATAACAGAAAAATTGCTTTAGTAGTTCGTGAGTTAAGCCCTTTCAAATAATTTCCCCCGTTTTTTTCACATTTTCCTCTATTTCTTCGCTTCTATTAATCGTAGCGTGATAAAATATAGCCTGTAGCCTTTCTCGATAAATGGACTAACACTGAAATAATTTTTCAAATCGGACCAGTAGTTCCTGAGATTAGCGCGTTCAAACAAACAAACAAACTCTTCCGCTTTATAATAATATTATTTAATTATTAAAGTATTTATATTATTTAATTGAATAAAACTGACATCAGGAAATAATTACTAAAAATACAAACTAAAATAAAATATACAAACATAGGTATACAAACTTAGAATACAAGTTCAGTTTTATATTTTACTTTATTTCAAGACAGAAATTAGCAAGTCTGTTCAGGAGTTCTCGAGTTTTAGCGAGACTAACGAAATTAATTATACATAATATCAATGTATATTGTATAATCATATTATAATATTATGACTATCGCTAATATTCCTAAACGTTATTTACAAAATACAGTATATAAGAAAATAATAATATTATGATTTATGATATTCATAATTATTATTTATTTTAAACTACTGTGTGATACATCATACATCCCACCTTTCGGTATCCATTATTAATTATTATCAAAAGTTTAAGCACCACAAATCAAAATAATTTTATTTTGTTCAAGCAATTGTCTTCAAGTATCACAAAAAACTATCAAAATCAACATTCAACAACAATAACATTCTCTCGATCGCGGATACTTGGAAATCTACTGTTATCGCGCGCGCGGTCGCATGCGACCGCTTGGAGCTTGAGGGAATATTGTACTTGAATAATGAATGCCTTGAATGAATTATTGTCACGTGTATCGGTTACACCACTCCGCCGCCCGGCCTGGCCTCCCGCCCCTCCCGCCCCGTTGCCGCGCTCTGTCGTGTGAGCGGATCGGCACGATACCATGTTGGAAATTATAGAGAAATTTCGTTGCGTTTACGAATACCAAAAATGATGAATGAAAATTTATTATATTGCCATTCTTTTAAAGACATTCTGTAACTACACAATATAAGCTGTGGTCCCAGGAAAAATACATTACGATTCGATGAGTTTTTAATATAAAACAAGTGTGCGAAAAGTATGTCGACAATGGCGTAAAAATTTATGAAATGTAATCGCTTATATTTTTTAGTGTGTAAATATTTTGAAGTTAATTTTTGTTCAGGAACCTAGGTAATTACTATTTTAAGCTGAAAAATAACTCAAACATGTCAAATATTTTCGTATGACAAAATGATTTTGGTATTACGTTTGTATGAGAATTTCGAGGGTAACCCGGCCCCTTAAGTAAAAATATAATATGGTTCCGCGCGACGAGCGAATTCTGAGGTAAATATACTGATTACAGATGATACTTATAATTATTATAAACGCAGCTGTAGCAATCAAATCTATAAACAATTATTATTACGAATTATATTTAAATAGAATCGTATACTATATTTGTCTTTCTGTTATTTTTCGTCGCAAATTAGGTTGCGAACAACATATAGTTCATTATATTTTGCAAATGCGAGCATAATATTTCGTGCCGAAAAAGTTGGTAGCTAAAATTATTTTTATTAAAAAAACTAACAAGTTTCGCTTGCATAATATATTTTTAGTTCCAACTTTGCAGTGCGAAATTCTATTTCAGCTTTTTTCATTAATTTTTTACCTTTTTACCCTTTGCGTAGTAGGGTTAAAGAATTAATTTTGTCTATAAAAGTTATAATGCTACTTTTATAATTTTATAATCGTTAAGTAATTAATATTGGCCGAATGAGCGGCCGACGACTGTCGTCGGCCGCTCGCGACAATAGTCATTGTATGAAAATGTATGGTACCGCTTTTGAGGCCCGCGACAGACGCGCGCGGCCGACGACTGTCGTAAGCCGCGCGCGGCCGACGACAGTCAGCGACAGTCGTAGCCCGTAGGCCCCGCGCGGCCGTCAAGACACGTATGAAATTCAAGACAAGGCCGCGCGTGGTTTACGACAGTCGTCGGCCGCGCGCGTCTGTCGCGGGCCTCGGAAGCGGTGCCATACATTTTCATACAATGAATATTGTCGCGATGCACGGAATTGTACCTTAGCCACAAATGTTATTTAAAATAAAATTATAATATGAATTATACAAAGCAGACAGATGATTAAATATTTGTTTATTATTATTTACTTGCTTAGGATAACTATATAATAATTAAGGTGTTTATTTATGTATAAAATCATCTAAGTAGAGTAGGGCGCCGCCGCGGCCAAGACGAAAAATTGTCTTGTAAGTGCGCCGCAGGCTGAAAAAGATTGGGAACCCCTGTCTTAAGGTAAACGTACATTTTACCGCGATAACAAACATTCTTATATTTAACTGTACCTAATAAACTGCACTATTACGCGGTGTTATCACTAACTTTATTCTACGAATATTTATTTATCTCCCGGGAACCGTACATATTTCCAGGATAAAAACCCATATTATGGCATATCTCGGTGCTCAATAACAAAAAGGTATATTCATAGTAACATAAAATATGTGTGGCACTCGGGAACTGCCGCGGTAAACCGTTTTTATAAACTTATGCAATTATAATTCGCATACGTCTAGTCGCACGCACACAAACACCGTGCTGAAGTCTGGCAAGTAAAGTGCGACGTTGCCGCACCGCGTACCGGTCGGAGTGGGGATTGTTAGGTTATTTTCGTTACGGAACACTCTCGCATTTTTAATATGATTTTTAATATAGGATTGAAATATTGTTATTCTCTAGGCTCTATTTTATTCACTTTAAAGTATTAATATCTATCATACAGCGTTCTATTCTATTATTCAGCTCAGTGGCTATCAATTTTCAACATATTGAACTTGTAACTAGCCTCTAGGCGATACAAGTTAGGTCTAACTTTACGAGCACTAACAAGACCTAAGTCACGTTATATAGTTAAGTGATAAGTCTTGTTAATTATTTATGTTCGATATTAGAGTCAGGAGACGCGACGTGATAAAACAAATACCACTTATCTAATTTCGATATCAAATTTGGTGAAAATGCTTTTTAGGGAAAGGATAAACGATTTTATCCTAGAAATATGCACGGTTCCCTCATGATTTTATTACGTTATCTGTTATCCGTTCAAACGATTGAATTGATTTTCATATGGTATACCTATTGCCTATATTGTTTCCCTGGATGGGACAAAGAAAACTTATTGTTTATTAACTTTGGTATAGGTAGAAAGAAGTCTTATTGCATGAATTCCTTCGTGAGTAAAGTTGCTGGCAACATTTTGTAAGTAATTAATAAAACAGAAAAACAAAAATGTACAACTGATCTATGTAAATCATAGATCAGTTGTACATTTTTGTTTTTCTGTTTTATTTATTTTTATTTTATTTTATTTTATTTTCATACATTTTTATTGACATGGTTAATAAAGTCATTTGTGCGTGTAATATACTTCACAATCATAGCGACAATCATTGTAATTCAACATGGTCCAATGTGTAGTGGGGCCACAATAGGTTTAAATGATTCGAAAATGTTTATTTCCAAAACATAATATTACCACGTGTTATTACGATAAGCTCAATAAACAATTTAATCAGTTTATCTACGCGGCTGGCTGGCAATTATTGTTTTATTTCAAGCCGCCATAATATTCCAAAATGAATATTCATAAGCGAACGATAAAACAATGTGATATTAATTTTACAACTGTTTGTTTTATTGTTTTAAATATGTTTTTTTTAAACAAAACATTTAAAACAATACATTGTTAACATTGAGTTAAAAGATGTAACTTCTCACTATCTGTCCTTTAAATAATAATATTATGCTTAGGTGTTTAAAATTACTTTAGGTGCCACACTCAGAGACGAATATTAATTACTTAACGATCATTAAATAAATATTTTGACATAAAGCCTATACATTATGTGTCAAACTATACATTCATCTATACATTTATACTAATATTATAAATGCGAAAGTATCTCTGTCTGTCTGTCTGTCTCGCTTTCACGCCAAAACTACTGAACCGATTGTAATGAAATTTTGTACACAGATAATCTAAAACCTTAGAAAGGACATAGGCTACTTTTTAACTGGAAAAAGGGGTTGTAATGGGGTGAAAATGCGTAAATTTGTTCAAATTAAGTTAGTTCCAAAAATTCATAACAGATGGCGCTAAGAGTCGCCTACATCTCGCTATCGCTTGCTCATAAGTCTTTCTATAAGAGGTGGCACCATATCAAGTCGAACTTCTCGAATCTTTCGATTGTTATTCACGTAATTAAATAAGTCACTACTCAGTACTTTATCTACGCATGAGTGACGTAACCTTAAAGTTTAAACCTACCAATGGTAAATAGTTTATGAGTAAAGCTAAAGTTGTGTAATGGTTCTAAATAAGCTGTAAATTTGGTATTAATAAAGTTTAAGTAATTTAAAAAAATATTATGTACAAACTGCACAGCTATTTTCGGGTATTTTGATATTTTAAGGGGTACCAGGGTTTTAATAAAAAGCTTTTAAATTTGACACCAATTTTGTTGACACCGCGCGCTATAAACTGAAGTCCACGCGGACGAAGTCGCGGGCAACAGCTAGTATCTATATAAAACAAAGTCGCTTTTTTCCCTCATGTCCCTTTGTTCCCTTTAATCTTTAAAACTACGCAACGGATTTTGATGATTCTTTCGGTGTTAGATAGCCCATTATATATCGAGAAAGGCTATAGGCTATATTTTATGACGCTAAGGCTAATAGGAGCGAAGAAACAGGAAAATGTGGAAAAAACGGGGGAAATTATTTGAAAGGGTTAACTTGAACGCGCTAATCTCATGAACTAGTGGTCCGATTTGAAAAATTCTTTCAGTGTTAGATAGCCCATTTATTGAGGAAGGCTATAGGCTATATTTTATCACACTAAGACTAATAGGAGAATGTGGAAAAACGGGGGAAATTATTTGAAAGGGCTTATCTCGCGAACTACTGGAGCAATATTTATGTTATTTGGCACCGATAAGAAGTAGGCCACGTGAAGGATCATAGGCTATCGATTTTAATTAGTTCTTCAGTGGTTATACCCATGCGACGCCGGGGCGGGTCGCTAGTTTGAAATAAAATCAATCATCATTAATTGATGTCTCTAAGTGCGGCCGTAATGCGGTTTCCTAATAAATAATAATAACTCCCACAACGATTTCGGTGGCGGTGGCCGGTTTCATTGAAACCAGGCCTGTTACGCAGGAGTAATTTTATAGTGCCCAAGTGTGTGCGCAGTACACAAGAGCACTCTCTATTCCTTTTACTCTCATAACCCAGTGGATCGGAAAACCGACACGACTGGCGAGAGATCATGCGCAGGACCGACTGTTTACATGCCCATCCGACGCATGGATCATCTTACTTGTCAGACAATCAGGTGATCAGCCTGCATTGTCCTAACCAAACTTGGAAATAATATGTTTCCAACGCGGGAATCGAACCCACGACCTCCGAGTCAATAGCCACGCTCTTAACCACTGGACCACGGAGGCGTTGCTAATAAATACACCCGCTCTCACTAATGAAATATACAGTATGCACTACAATATATCTTTTATTTTCACTAGAATCGGTCACGTAGTTTCTTGTATAAGATGTGACTCCATAAATAAAAAATACACGACGAAAAAGGCGAAGTAATTTTTAAACACACAAAAATAATATATATAATATATCCAGCCATAGATCCTTCCTCTTCTCTTCTGTCCTTTTTTTATAGTCAGATAATTAATGCTAGCTTCCAGTAAAAATCGCAGCCGAGCATAAAATCTCCTTTATGAAAGTCGATTAAACGGCAAACTTTAGCTAAATTCATTTATGTGAAATCGGGAAATAAAAGTGTTGCGCTCGAAAAGCCGGACCCTTTACAATGTTGCGTTTACGTTCAAGCACAAAATAAAAACTTACAAAAGAATTTCAATTTTAACATCAACATTTCATTACTTTGTAGACGTGAAAAGCTGTTAAAACTACTAGATGTAGTCATGTGGCCAGGGGGATATATCGCGCAAATAAATCCCCCGGGAACTAAACTTTTTCCTGCAGTAAAATATAGCCTGTATCCTTTCCCGCCCTAGTAGACAAGTGGCAAGCGATTGTCATAAACGCTAACAAGATGTATGCGATTTGACGTAAATCATCGTCTCGCTAGCGAATACTAATGTCAAATCCCATACATTTTGTGGCGTTAGCGTTAGCGTTTACGATAATCGCTTGCCGCTTGTCTACGGGGGCTGCTGTGTATGTATATGCCAAATATGATTAAATTACTATAGTATCAAGACAACTAGTTATTGACGCTTTTGAGTTAAAAATAAAAATAATAATTTGAGAACAATTACTATATCCCTAAGAAAATTTACAATTCCAGAAAAGATAATATCGCTCTAAAAATGTAAACTAATGTGTCCAAAATAGTTTCTACGTTCGAAAAGATTCATTAGAAGTAGTAATGTTCAGTAGTTACAGTATAAAAATTTGTATCTGTTACGCTCAAAGACCGAAATCGCTCAGTGAGCGAAAAAATAGCTCACAACGCGTTGTGGTCACAGTGAAACAGCCACGACGCGAATTTCGCGTCGTGGCTCTAATGAAAACGGCCACGACGCGTTCTGGCAATCACAAAAAGGCCATAACGCGAAATTCGTGTCGTGGCTGATATGCTATTCGTTTTTCTTGATTTGTTCTTGATTGATTAGTCATCCATAGGTATGGAATATTATATTTGAATTACCACGCGTACTACAAAATATGTTTTCTTTTACTAAATCACTGCATAACGTGTTTATCGTTATTATTTATGAAATATCCATAATTTTATACTATCCGTAATTCAAATATAATCTTCCATACCCATGGATGATTAATCAATCAAGAACATATCAAGAAAAACGAATAGCATATTAGCCACGACACGAATTTCACGTTATGGCCTTTTTGTGATTGCCAGAACGCGTCGTGGCCGTTTTCATTAGAGCCACGACGCGAAATTCGCGTCGTGGCTGTTTCACTGTGACAACAATGCGTTGTAAGCTATTTTTTCGCTCACTGAGCGATTTCGGTCTTTGAGCGTAACATATCTATAATTTGTATCATCATATCAGCATATATTCGTCCACTGCTGGACATAGGCCTCTCTCAATGAACGCCAAGATAACCTATCTCCTGCTACTCGCAGTACTACTTTAATTTAACAAGGAACGTTCACTGTTGTTTATATTATACAACTATACAGTTTAAACAATAGATATATTTAAGGTAAATAAATAAATATTGCTTTCTAGAAACAACATAGAGCAGAATAAACTGAACAAAATAAATTAATAATAATGTATTTCCAACTAAAATACATTTAGTTTGAATCCGGCTAGTTCAAATAGATTTATTTTAATTAAAAACATAACTTTTTCAAAACGTGCTTTCCAGTGTGATACAAAGCTAGCAAAACCTTATTTAATTATTTCCAGTAAATCTCATAAGCCATCCTATCCATACTAATATAAATGCGAAAGTGTGTCTGTCTATCTGTTACCTCTTCACGCCCAAACCGGCGAACCGTCTTTTCTGAAATTTGGCATGGAGATGCCTTCCAAATTCGATTGGCATTTTAAATTGTGATGATTATGACACTCTATTTAGGAATAAGTCCTGCTTAATTAAGCATTTCTGTAATTATTTTTTTACAAGAGTAATACTTCAAGATAAGATATTATGAAATAAAAAGGTAGCTGGCCCCAACTCCATTATAAATTCCGAGGGAAAAACATTTTCAGGGCACATAGGGTTGTCGATGACGAGAAAAATATTTGTAAAAACAAAAATCTTTGGAAAACATGGAATTTGAAATAACGTTTTAAACTTTTTTGTTGGATTTTTTGGGCGGGCAACAAAAAAATCTTTATAAAACTTTATAAATCAGTTTGTGACAACCCTAAGCGTCGAATGTGGCTCTAAAGCGTGTCCACAATTTAATCAAGTTGCTGGGTAGAAAATATTTTCCGTGGAAATATCCAGCTACAAAGAGTTCCTCACATTTGTCGGGACTTGGGCATGGTATTCATTTTCCCTGCTTTCTTATTAAGATGGGAATTGGGTAATATTGCTTTTTATTTTTTCTAATAAAAAACATCGATATTATCAGAAAAAGTGAAAACTTAAAGGCTTTAATTTTCTCCGCGCGATGGAAAAGAAATATCACAACCCCTCCTACACCGCGCCGGCGCGGCGGTCTATCCTCGCGTACTTTAACGCAAGAGGACCTTTTTACACATCTACTGTAACCGGGACACGTTAACACATCAAATTTTATCCAAATTAGTTAAGCGGCTAAAGCTTCAAGAGGTAACCGAGAAACAGACAGAGAAGATTGTTTCGTAGAATTATAAACTTTATTACAATACATTTTAATGTAGCAAAAAAAATAATACAAAGCCACATGTTATAGCGTTACTCGCGCTTAAAACGTGATAATTATTTAAACACAAGTAGGATATTATATTACTGAAATATTTTTAACCTATCAAGCCCCATAAGATCACCCGTGATCGCGACAACAATCGAATAACAATAGATTTTCAAGAATCCACGATCAAAGCAAGGCAGCACCAGGATTGATAGTAAACAAAAAGTTGTTCGACATTTGACAAGGTTTCTGTCTATATTCTGACATGACGTGCGTAACATGTCAGATTTTAATCGGATTATTTACTGTATGTAGATTGTAGGTACTAGTAGCGCACTCTGCGTGGGAGAGCCATGCTTCGGCTCGAATGGGCCGGCTCGACCGGAGAAATATCAAGTTCTCACAGAAAACCGGCGTGAAACAGCGCTTGCGCTGTGTTTCACCGAGTGAGTGAGTTTACCGGAGGCCCAATCCTCTACCCTATTTCCTTCCCTACCCTCCCCTTTTCCCTTCCCTTCCCATCCCTACCCTCCCCTATTACCCTATTCCCTCTTAAAAGGCCGGCAACGCACCTGCAGCTCTTCTGATGCTGCGAGTGTCCATGGGCGACGGAAGTTGCTTTCCATCAGGTGACCCGTTAGCTCGTTTGCCCCCTTATTTCATTAAAAAAAAACCTATTAGCAGCCCATATAGAGCTGTTTACTAAAAAATTGATGGTCTGAAGTGCATCAAAGAACTGCGATCCATTCATTAGGACTGTAATCTGGTCTTTCATTAGCATTCAGTTCTCCAACAACAATCAACATAATCTGAAGGACTCATAATTACACTTCACTTTAATGACGTCATTAGACCTTTTCCATCGTCATCCGCCATTTTCTTTTTCGTGTTCCTTCTTCATTGTTATTGTGAAGATATTTTAATACTGTAAGCTACGAATAATAAAAACTAAGGAAACGTAACTCCCATACTTAGTCGTTGTGAATTTGCTTTATTACTAATTATTCCAATAGCTACGAAACACTACATTCAAATTGACAAAATAAAGCCGTTGACAATGATTGTCATTTCCATAAAATTACACGAAATTCTTGCATGTATTCGGGTCTCTTTTTGCATAAAGTGTGCATGTATTCGGGTCACATTTTGTAGAATCGGAACAAATTTTTTGACACAGTTACGCTTCTGATGATAGCTACAACTTTCGAGATTTTTCGCAAATAAAAATGTTGTTCGTTTTATCAAAACGAAGCTACTCACAAAAAATTAGCTTGATGGTAATCAAATAAAAATTATTCTAGGGCTCCCGGACTATATTATTTCCACGCCTCGTTTAAATTTCTAAATTTAAACGAGGCGTGGAATTTTTTCTTTCTTTCTCGTTGAAGTTTCGCCCCCCTGAAGAAATGAATGAAGGCAGGGGGTGGGGAGAGCGCGGGCGGCGTGTCGTTGCATCGACGCAACGTTGTGGTTGCGATGTGGTTGCGATGTGGTTGCGACGTGGTTGCGACGTGGTTGCGACGTGGTTGCGATGTGGTCGGTATTTTACAAGTGGTCGACAATAATTGCAAAATGTGGTACGTGTGAATGGTCCAGTTCATTTATAATACGAAATATACGCCCGACCACGTCGTGTGTTTGTCGTGTGGTTGCGGTTGTCGTGTGGTTGTGGTACGTGTGGGTTGGCCCTAATCATAACTAGCCTGCCGCGCAAGACAACGCACTTCAAATGTTTTGACAACACACTTCAATCGTTTTCAATTTTAGAGAGGCGCGCCATGTTATCGTAGTTGATCTCTACGCACCGTTTCATGTTGACGACGTTGCTCCATGTTGACAACGTCGTGACGTCGAAATGTGGACAGGCCGTAACACATTCATTGATGACAGTTTACTCAAAAAACATTTTTCAAAGACTTATCACGATCATCTTCAAACATTTTTTGCCTACTTATTAATTTGTATGATTTTCTTACTTAAGCGCTAAGCGTACCGACTTCTTCATCGTTAGAGAAAAACAATTTCCATACAATAATTCGTCGACAAAACGAGCTTTCTAGGGAAATGAACAAAAGAATACCTAAATAATATTTTCTCAGGCTTGTATCATTTTATTATCTCTTGGGTATCTTATAACAATACTTCGTATTAGCTGAATAAATACAGGATTAATAAGGTCTGAAGTATTTCTGCTAGTGATGGCTTAATATTGACTTTGATATTTATTGTAAAAGGTTTTCTGATATATTATTTTTGCTAACCTCTTTTCGGCGTCATATAGCCATTATGATCGGGTTGGCTTACCATCACTGCCACACGAAAATGCTGCGCGCAACTTTCATAATAATAAGTATTATAGGTAGGGTCAAATTAGACCGCAACACAACGCGTAGATGCGCATTTCTAAAGTCTTGCAAATCTGTCAAATCCAAACAAATTTAGAAATGCATCTACGCGTCGCGGTGCGGTCTGAATTGACCCTTAAAAGGCCGGCAACATACTCGCAACTCTACTGATGTTACGAGTGTCCATGAACGACGGTAGTTCCTTTTCATGAGGTGACTCGTCTGCTTGTTAAACCCTAATTTTATAAAAAAAAGTGTGAGAGACAGAAAAGTGATACATTTGAAAAAAATATATTTCTCACCTCCGGGCGGAAAACGTCAACTTTCTTACCGCTGCGCTTATTAATGTTGCCGTTTTCCGCCTCCGTCGATGAGAAAAATAGTATACGCACCATGAGCAGTAAATAAGAAAGCCTCAGATCACATGTTTGTTGACCTCGGCTTCGCATCGGCCAACAATTACATGTGATCTGAGACATTTCTTATTTTCCTGCCCTAGGTGCGTAATGTACTAGTTATTTATTACAAACATACAACACAAAATACTTACACTATATTATATTAAGTATATTATCATCTTTACATTACATAACACAATATAGATGGTCCCTATTCTGAAAGATAAACAACATAATTTATTAAGGCTGTAATTGTACATTTTAGGTAATATCTTCAGCTTGTATCTAGACTTTTGTTGGAAGTATTTACAGCTAATTACTAAAGAAAATTACTTTAGGCTGTAATTTAGTTTACTTTGGCTGTCAGACATCAAAAGCAGTTTTATGTTGCCTAAAAGGAGTTTATTTAAACTCTTACCTAACTTATAACTTTATATAACGAACCTCTTTGTTATCAAGTTGTTGAATAACTGGTTACATTATTGATTTTAGCAAAAATATTCAAAGCAGATCTTAATTTAATTAATATTGTATTTTAATAACAATTTATAAGCATAATATTATAAATATACTAGCTGTCCCGGCAAACGTTGCTTTGCCATAATATATTTGCCATATTATTTTATTGAAGTGACTAAATAAGTATGTCACCATGGCAACGTCGATCGCTATCCCGTCGCACAAACAATGGTCGCCGTCAGTCTCAGGTTGTAATAATTTACTATTATTTATTCAACAAATGCACTTATCAATATATAAAGTACCGAGTAGCCGATTCTCAGACCTACTGAATATGCATATAAAATTTGGTACAAATCAGTAAAGCCGTTTTGGAGGAGTTCGTGGACTAACATTGTGACACGAGAATTTTATATATAAGATAATTCCAACTGCAAGTGTTTGAATATAATTGTACAATTTGTACATTCTTGTTGAAGGAGTAAATTAAACGCAGAATACTGTATCACTCGACGCTCCCACTCGACTGCTCGTGCTTGATAGAAAAAGTTATCCCACCAAAAACATGAAATGTAAAAGGAGCCAAGCAAAATATTGCATAACTATTCAATACTTCTGCCGTAAAAAGTTTTCAAATCACATTCAAGCCAAGCCTTCAACTTATTTTGTAATTTAAATCAACATTCAGTAAATGTATCAATATATTTCTTTATTTTATAATTATTATAGTGGCTTGGCAATGAGTACTAGAGAAACAAATATAAAGCTGCATATTTGAAGAAGTTCATACTTACACAGACGGCAAGCGTAAAGTGTTTTAGTATAATTATTAGTAACGATGCATGTCGCCGATAGTACCTAATAAATCCAATTAGGCACTGATTATTTCTCTAGTGCTTATTGCCAAGCCACTATAATAATTATAAAATAAAGAAATATATTGATACATTTACTGAATGTTGATTACAATTAACAAAAAATTAAAACCGACTTCCAAGGTAAAACAATAATAACATCCTTATAATATGAACTAAAAAGTATTAAATAATTATTCCTATCTAATAGTGCCTTCTCCCGAATTCGGCTAAAACTCAACTATTTCTGTACTCAATCTTCATTATTTTGAAGTCGGTACCAGATGAATCTTCTGTTCTCTGACAGAATATTTGAAACTTTTGGAACTGGCACCGACTTCAAAATTATGAAGATTGAGTACAGAAATAGTTGAGTTTTAGCCGAATTCGGAAAAAGGCACCAAGAGATAAGAAAAATTATTTAATACTTTTTTATACCTTATGCTCTGGAGATAAGGTTGAATTTGGTGACATTGGTGACCCTGACGTGGTAATGATGATGATGATGATGATAATGATGATGAATATAATTTGCATAGTAGCATATGCTTTCAGTTCTTAAAACAGCGCCTAAACTCCCAAACTTGTATCTATAAGGAATCCGGAGTTCTCTTAGTAGCTTCGGAACCATAGTATACCTCGGTGCAAAATCTTGCGTTTTGGTAGCATATGCTTAGGGTGCTTCTCATGAAACCAAAATCACCATATGTTTCCATATAAATTTTGAGGAGTTCCCTCGATTACTCATGGATTCCATCATCAGGTCACCAATTTTGTGAACATGGTACCAAATTGGAGTGAAACCTAATACAACAAAATAAAAATTTCGAAAATCGGTTCACAAACGGCGGAGTAATCGTTGAACATACAAAAATAAAAAAAAATAAAAAAAATTTATCCACAGCCGAACATATAACCTCCTCGTTTTTTGGAAGTCGGTTAGTTACAAAATAAGTTTAAGGCTCGGCTTGAATGTGATCTGAAAACTTTTAACGGCAGAAGTATGGAATAGCTATGCAATATTTTGCTTGGCTCCTATTACATTTCATGTTTTTGTTGGGATTTCATTTCTTTTTTGAAGGTTTTTTTTTTCTTTCTTTTTTTTCAGGCCACGTTATAACTTTCCTGTACTTAGCTTAGCAGCTTAGCACCCATTCTCTATCTCCTTTATATTTTTTCTTTGAGGCTTCGTTAGTTCTATAAGTGGACAACATAACGTAAATACTTCTGAGTTCTGAGTCGATTATTATATTCATATACATACATAAGCTTTAATACTTGAAGTTGGTAATTTTTAGCATTACCATTGAATACATAGCAGCACCGATGTTATAGGTTTCCCTGCCCAAATGATGAAAACGGGACCCTATTATATTATTTATTAATAAGTCTTCGCTGTCTGTCCGTCATCCATCCGTATGTCACCAGGCTGGATCTCGAGAGCCGCAGTTGCTAGATAGTTGCAATTTTTACAAATTATGTATTTCTGGTGTAGTTATAAAAGCTAATAGTCCAATCAAAATAAAATAAATTGTTAATGATATAACAAATTCATATAACAAACACTATTTTTTCCCTTTTTTGCTCTATATCCATTATGGTAACAGTAAGGTTTTTAAAAATTTCAGAAAATACTCAATTGTATTTTGTCTTTAATAATTATAATAATAAAAATTAAATAAAAATAAAAATGAATATTAATTTTATTTGAAACATTATTATTATTATTCGTTTCTGTCTGTTTGTGCCCAAATTGACATATGCTCTAAGGTGCTTTCCTTTATGGGAGTATTCAGATTCACTGTCTCAACTAGACCAGACCCTCAGAAACATACTAGTCAATGTTCTTAACTGCCGAATCTCCGATACCTCTTGGGTTCAAGCTACTCTACCCATCCGGTTCGGAGGCCTGGGTATTAGAACGGTGACTAGTGTGTCTCTGCCGGCGTTCCTTTCATCAGCCCATAGCATCAATTCACTTTTTAAAAAAATCGTCACAAATTCATTAGGCAGCGTTGGTATTGACTCCTTAACAGAAGCTATAAAAACATGGCGTAAAAACATGGCGAACCACTACTAAATTTGGCTAAACTCGACCTTTTAAATTGCTCGTCCGCCGTAGACCGTGCGCGTCTCTTGGCGTCCGCTGAGCCAGAATCGGGGTATTGGCTCCAGGCAATCCCATCATCTAATATAGGCACACTTTTAGACAATAACACCTTCAACGTTTCAGTCGGTTTGCGTATAGGTGCCGAAATCACCGAAGCCCATCGCTGCCATTGCGGCACCTCAGTGGACCGCCAGGGGCACCACGGACTGTCTTGCCGCCGGAGTGCCGGCCGCCAGTCCCGCCATGCCTCCATAAATGACGTCATCCGCAGGGCTCTTGCTTCCGTCAACGTGCCGGCTACACTCGAGCCGAACGGTATCGCGCGTGACGATGACAGGAGACCTGATGGAATGACGCTCATTCCATGGAGCCGGGGCAGGCCTTTGGTTAAGGACGCCACCTGCGTGAACACGCTGGCGGCGTCGCACTTAACGGCCACCTCGAAAGAGGCGGGAGCGGCCGCCGCTCACGCGGAAACCAGCAAGAGGCGGAAATATGAGTGTCTAGGCGAAGACTTCATATTTTTGCCTTTTGCTGTTGAAACCTTAGGTCCGTGGACCCAAACGTCTATAAAGATGTCTCCAAAAGACTGGTCGCCAAATCAAATCACCCCAGGGCTAGCGCTTACCTCGGCCAACGTATTAGTTTGGCCATTCAGCGAGGTAATGCTGCCAGCCTAATTGGTACTTTGCCCGCAGCCTCCGATTTAAATTAAATTTTTTATTTATAAATAGTGTTTATATATATTAATTTATTTATTTATAGTTGTATTTTTATTGTCTTTAGATAATTAATAGTTATATTATGTATCATAATAATATTAAAATAAAAATTAAATAAACTTATCATTAAAGGGGGGCTCCCATACATATTTACGGTACGGAACCCTATGTACGCCAGTCCGACTCGCACTTGGCCGGTTTCATAATTTTTCTTTTCATTATGAATAAAGACCTATCCAGGTACCAAATTTCAAGGTTCTAAGTCTGCTAGAAGTACCTTAGAATTTTGATGATCTGTCAGTCAGTGAGTGACAAAATGTAGTAACTTTGACCATCCCTAACTATTAAACTATTTGTCAAAATTTCATGTAATTTGGAGGTTAAGCTAGTTTTAATACTTGCTCCTAGTGACCGAAATTCTAAATCCCTAGCTTTGTTAACATCGAAGATAAAGGGGGTGTGAAATTGCCGCGAACCGCTTCGAGAAGAGTATGGTAGGGCCGTGCCTTTGCTAAAAAGCTTGGCTGGGGCACTGCCGTGCTCCCAGATGTCTCTCGACATCCCTTTATATAGTATCAACCCCACTACTGCAGCTAGTGGGCGTATCTGACTTTATTTATCAATACACTACAATAATATAAAATCATTTCATTCTGTTGTGGGAAAACTAAACTTTTTATTCGCTGAAAGCTATTTCTGGAACGAATTAGTGATTGATATTGTGATCGCGGTTTTACCAATTTAAAAATCCTATAACATAAAACTGGAAAATATATTAGGTACTTAATATATTTTATTGGAGGTGTATCTTTTGTATAGAATTTATACCCGTTTGTTCCCGTAATGGCCTCTAAATCAATGTATAATGCTCCCATGGTAAATAAATATTCGATCTTTCTCCCGTTTACTTTAGAAAAAAGGATTTCATGCGCGCTTATTCAAATAAAACAAGCCGGTTATCCAGTGCAAAAACAAAGTGCAGAGCAGTTTATTGAATTTGACACATTTTCAACCAGAGACACATTACAACAGAATACATAATAGACAATAGTACAATAGAGTATAGACGAGGTATCTAAGACACTGACAGTTTCTCTAATTTGGTAAAAGATGGCGTTAGCATGTACATATTTTTGATATTAACTGACACCCCCACTTATCAAAAATAAGTACACATGTTCATGACACATCACATACCATCAACAAACAATGAACTAAGTAAACTATATTTTAACTATTCCTAAGCTCTCCATAAACTTGTAATGTTTTATAGCTCCTAAACCTTTGGTCAACAAATCTGCAGGCATCTCGTTAGTTGGTAAGTAAGAAATAACAACCTTTTCATCTTTAACAACCTCTCGCACAAAATGATGTTTAACATCGATATGTTTTGTTCTATTGTGACACTGATAATTTTTTGTCATTTTCAATGCACTTTGATTATCACAATACAACTGAGTTTTGACCAAAGTTCCAGTAAGCTCATACAACAGTTCTCTTAAATACATGGCTTCCCTACAGGCTTCAGAAAGTGCAACATATTCGGCTTCTGTGCTTGAAAGCGCTGTAACTTTCTGTTTCCTGCTCTGCCAAGAGACAGCCGAACCTGACATGACAAAACAAAATCCAGTATATGACTTGCGGTCTAAAGAATCACTAGCCCAGTCGGCATCAACAAAACCATTTAAACCATCTCCCTTACTACTGAACTTTAAACAATATGTTTTTGTTTTATTTAAATACCTCAACACCCTTTTTGCATAATTCCAATGCTCAGTATTGTAGCAAGTATTAAATTGACTTAAGTAACTTACTGAGTAAGCAATATCAGGCCTCGTCATAACAGCTAGATACATGAGACAACCTATAAGTTTTTGATAACTAATACCTGACATACATTTTTCTGCCTTAGTTACATTTAATTTACTTTCAATAGGTGTATCCACTGTTTTACAATCAGTCATTTTAAATTTACATAACAATTCATCTATGTATTCTTGCTGATCAACAGTTATCTCATAGCTACTAGAGTTTTTCTTTACATTAATATTCATTCCTAAATAATTTTTAACTTCACCTAAGTCTTTAATATTAAATTCAGAGCTCAAGATACACTTTAACTTCTCAGTTTCAACTTTATTATCAGAAAATATAAGAAAATCATCGACATACAATGCTATTATTATTTTTACACCCTTATTAATTTTTGTAAATAAACATGGCTCTTGTGTACAGTTTTTAAAGTTATTTTTACACAAAACATCTCTAACCCTTTCATACCAGGCCAAGGCGGATTGTTTTAATCCATACACTGCCTTCCTGAGTTTTAAAACTTTACCACCCATTTGGGATGCAAAACCTTCTGGTACACACATAAATATTTCCTCTTTTAATTTACCGTTTAAGTAAGCAGTTTTAACATCCAATTGGTTAATTTCTAATCCTAATTTTACACTTAGCGCAAACAATAGTCTTAAAGTAGAGTGGCGAACGACTGGCGAAAAAGTCTCATCATAGTCAATTCCTTGTCTTTGAGTAAAACCCTTAGCCACTAATCGCGCACGGTATTGCACTTCACTATCACTTTTGTATTTCTTTTTAAGGACCCACCGACACTTCACTATAGTAGCTCCTTTTGGGGCATCCACAAGTTCAAACACTTCGTTTTTTCGGAATGACTCGATTTCCTCGTCCATTGCCTTCCTCCACTGCACACTCTCGGGACCATTCAGAGCTTCTGCCACTGTCGGCTCACTATCTGTAGTGACCAGCCAACTCGGAAAAAATTTATCAGGTTTCCGCCGCACTCTTTTTTCTCTGCTGGGATACTCTGCATCTGGTTCCTGTTCCAGCGTCATAATTGGACTGCTGCTAGACGATGGACTATCCGGAACGTAGGTCTTATCAGCCTCAGCTTCGAAGAATGTTTGCTGTGACGATTCACTGTCAGATGGGGTCTCTGATTCTAACTCTGATCGTTCCATACTGTTACAATCCCCCACTGAACGATCATTCACTTCTGAAACATGACTGTCTTCTTCGATACACCATGTAGCTTCACTTGCTGCCGATTTTCCACCTGCCAATGTTCCTTCCATCACTACTACATCTCGGCTTGTTGTAACCTTATTTTTCACTGGATCATACACTCTGTAACCCTTGACATACTCAGAGTAACCAACAAGAATATGCTGCTGAGCTTTTCTGTCCCACTTGTTCCTTCTCTCCTTAGGTATGTGCACCATCACTGGGCTACCGAAAATGCGTATATGAGCCATATTAGGTTTTCTGCCGTGCCATAACTCGTACGGAGTTTTATCATGCAAACCTGATGCTATAGAGCGATTTCTTAAGTAAACTGCTGTTGATGCGGCCTCAGCCCAAAACTTTTTTGCTAGCTTGGCATCAAACAACAAGCAACGCGCTCTCTCAACAATTGTCCGATTGTTCCTTTCTGACATACCATTTTGTTCTGGTGTGTACGGGTTTGTCTTTTGGTGTACAATACCACATTCTATCAAGAAATCTTCCATCATCTTCGAACAAAACTCTCCACCATTATCTGTTCGCAGGATCTTGATATTGGCATTTTTCTGCTTCTCTACCATTAATTTAAATTCTTTAAAATATTTAGGCACCTCACTCTTTTCTTTCATGAAGTATATAAATGACATACGGCTGTAGTCATCCACGAAAAGTAGGAAAAATCTGGCCAAACCTATAGACCTGGTTTCCATTGGCCCACACACGTCAGCATGCACAATTTCCAGTACTCCCGTAGCTCTGGAACCAACGGGAAAAGGTAGACGTGTCTGCTTGCCCTCGCAGCAAATTACACAGTTAGATTTTGTAATTTCACAACTGCCTTCATAGCTAACACCTTCCACGGCGCCATTCTTCATTTTATTCAAGTCGTTATGGTTTATGTGTCCCAACCTCCTATGCCACAATAATCCATTGTCTTTGGCAAGAAAACAATTTGTCACTGGTGTATCAGTACAGATATCCAACTTGTATACACCGTCAGTTAAATTGGCAACAGCTACCAGTTCTTTCTTTGCATTATAAATCATACACTGACTATTTGAAAAGGACACACTGTTGTTATTCTTTATAAGCTGACTCACTGACAATAAGTTTGTTGTCAGGCTAGGAACTAATAAAACATCTTTTATGGTTACATCATAACCTTTCTGTGTTGATATTTTCACATTTCCTTTACACGAGACTTGAAGTTTTTCCCGATTTGCCACCAAAATCTCCGGGAAAGTTTGTGGCGTCGAATCCTTTTCCAGCCAACTTTCGACTGCTGTCATGTGGGAACTTGCTCCCGAATCTACATACCACTCGTATTTTCCATATTTAGCGCTTAAAAACACTGCACTAAAAGCATTAGAGGACTTATTTTTATTTTGTTTGACCACCATAGGACATTGATTACGATAATGGCCCGGCGATTTGCATTTATAACAGGTTATATTATTTTTATTTTGTCCTGTCATTTTGACATTTGACATCCCGCCTTTATTGGTGTTGCCAGCTGCGGTTTTATGTTTCACCCATTTTGTTGCAAGTGCCGATTCAGACTCATTTTCGTTATATGTCACTGATGCCATTTCTGGTTCCATATCCATCAGCTTGGTCTTGATGACGTCGGCTGTGATTTGAATTCCGGAGTGTTCTATTGCCATAATCATAGGCGAAAATCTATCCGGCAGTCCGGCCAACATCAATGATCCAATCCACTGATCTGTTATATCGAAACCTGTTCCACTCAATCTTTGCGATGTTTCCACAATTTGAGTCACGTAGGCGGTCATATTTTCACAGTTCTCTCGTCGTATTGAAATCAGATGCCGCAACAAAGAAATCTTCCTCGAAAAACCTGAGTCGTCAAACAGAGATTTCAGTTTATCCCACAACTCTTTTGAGGTCTTTGTCTGCCTGATGTGCACGTACAAAGCTGGATCGATGGTTAGAGATAATTTGGCCCGCGTCTTCGCATCATCTTCGGGTTTAATATCTCTTCCTTCCACTGTCTTGACACAATGTAACATGCCTTCCAACACGAGTAAATTTTCGACTGCAAATGTCCACTCATCGTAGTTATCCCGGCCCTTCAGCTTAGGCACACTAGCTAAATAGTTCGTTGACATTTTTGCACAACACGACTTTATTCGAGAAAACTAATATTTTACTTTAACGTGGAAATTCAGGGATAAGCCCATAACCTCAAATAAAACAAGCCGGTTATCCAGTGCAAAAACAAAGTGCAGAGCAGTTTATTGAATTTGACACATTTTCAACCAGAGACACATTACAACAGAATACATAATAGACAATAGTACAATAGAGTATAGACGAGGTATCTAAGACACTGACAGTTTCTCTAATTTGGTAAAAGATGGCGTTAGCATGTACATATTTTTGATATTAACTGACACTTATACTAAGCGACGCGACTTAAAGGCTTCTACATAGGCTGCACTAAAAATATCGGGAATGGAATACTTCCACTTGCCCATGGACACTCGCAACATCAGAAGAATAGCAGTGTGTTGCCGGCCTTTTTAGAGGGACTACGCTCTCTTGAAGGTTCCAGGTCGTAATATAATAAATAAGTAATTTATTTATTTTAGTCAACTGATGTCAAATCAATCAAGTCAATTGATGTAAGTCATAGTTTACGTTGTGAATGTGATTCAAGCACTGATCTCTATTATACAAGTACGCTGGATCGATGATACCCACTTGATTTTTGTGCCTATTTGAAGCGGAATCAGCGCCCCCATTATTCGGGAAGAGAACTAAATTTGACGTAACCATTGGTAACCATGTATGTATTATATTTCTCTATGGCTTAATCGTTTGAATTGTTTTCGTGTTTTAAAAGTGTTTTAAAAGGTTTTACGCGATTAAGTAATATATAAATAAGTGGTGGTAGTTCATAGTTAAACTATGAAAGAGTGTATGTTATGTAAAACGCGGTACTAAAAGGGATGTGGGTACATCTCAATGGATGTGGGGTTACATTTCACAAGTAAGTGATTTTAACAGCAAATTTCTACGATATTAAACTTTTATTGATCTTATTATACCGTATTCACCACATATTTACCTTTGTTTTACCGATTTTTGATACACAATAAAATTCAATAGTGCTGGAGTTTTCTGTCGATAAAACTTATCGATATCTATAATAATAGTATTGAAATCTCCGATAACCGATTTTTATTATCAAATACATATTATTATGCTCTTAAAATAATTGACAGGTTTCCGTCTGAGAAGGAAGACTGGAATTATGGTTGAAAAAAAATGAAAAGCCTGGTTGGCGTCCGAAAATTGCTACTACCGCTTGCCGTTACTATTTGAAGTATACAAACGTTCTCTGTGAAAATAAAAGGCGCAAAAACTACCATTTGATCGTGATTATGTTTGGAAATTTTATTTCAGCGTCTACTCTTTCTTGACAGACTGTAACTGTGTAACGGTAACTAATAAAATATAATGTTAAAGTATCGCACATATATTTTTATTATTTATACCTTTCCTACTCCACCTCAATAAAAAATGTATTTAAACGTTCTACATTTATTCATGGATCGCACCAATTAGTTAATTTCCCTCGCACTTCTGCAATCAGCGCCAAAATGCCGAAAATCAAATGAGATAAAGTAAATAGATAAAAATTTGCTTGCTAGATCCATAAATAAATAAGGAACTTTTATATTATTACTAGACGTTCCGCGCGGCTTCTCCCACATAAATATAATAATTTCACAGACAAATTAGTCCACAAAAAATATATACAATCCTTCACGTTATACATTCCCCCGTTTTTTCCACATTTTCCTCTATTTCTTAGCTCCTATTAGTCTCAACATGATAAAATAATATATAAAATGGCTGAAATAATTGTTCAAATCGGACCAGCACTTCCTGAGATTAGCGCGTTCAAACAAACAATCTCTTCCGCTTTATAATATTATATGGTATATATTAGTTAGGGTCTAATCACACAGAACACTTATTCACCTCTGTTCAGCTTTAATACGATACACTTTAGCACTATTTTGATAATATTAGAAATGAAATTATAAAATACAATACCCACAACAAAGTTTTTGTTAGAAGCTCATCTTCAGTTTTGTTTTTAGTTTTTCGTACTTAGTGGTAACTGGTAAAAATAAATGGATTATAGATAGGTACTGTTACTTCACGTTATCTACGTATGAAATCGTTGTTAATTTATTACGCCTATCTAAATTACGAAGAGGAAGTATGTAATATTTAATACAAATGTATAGCGTTTGTATTATTCAATTTAATATTTTTATCCTAATGGTCGACATTATCTAAATCTGGAAACATTTCATCGATAATAGAAAAGACAGTTGTACATCACTAGTATTAGTTCCAAATACTCCCACTACTGCTATCAGCGCCAATATGGCAAATTTCAAACTTAATTTTTACGTCAAATTTAGTTCCTAACCCGAATAATGGGGGAGCTGATTCCGCTTCAAATAAGCACAAAAAATAGCTGTCATTTCAAAGGGTATAATTAGTCCAGCGTACTTGCATAATGGAGGTCAGTGGATTCAAGGCAATACTGGACATTGAAATACATAATATTATTAGAATAGAAGAAAAAAAAAGTATAATTATAAGGCTTATATTATGTGTCCGCGCGATAAAGCGGCCCGGCCGCTACACATTGTGTTGTCACAAGCAACAGTTGTTTGTAACAATTTACTGAAATAGCAGCGTGGCCGCGCCGCTG